>JANAVB010030419.1:1549462-2149462 GCA_029216955.1 Iris pallida
AGTTCAAAAGAAATCAGTTGATGATGATGAATCAAAGGGCTCACCTCTTCTGAGCACTGTTATCGACTTACGTCGTAACAAGACAAAAAGCAGCTCATTCCTTCTGAGCCACTTGTTGTGATCTAAATCGCAACAGGAAAAAAGAAGCTCACCTCTTCTGAGCCACTTTTATCGATCTCCGTCGTAACAGCGCCCCCGTTCTTCTTCTCTCCCCCTTCTTGTAATCAATTTGACTAAACCTGCTAAGGTTAGGTCCTGTTGTAAATACTGATGTACAAATCAATAAAAAAGCACCTACTTTCCATATATTGATTATTTATTATACTAAAAGTTATTTGGATATGGTTAGATAGCTTCCAATCAATTACACTAGAGTCGTACATCTCTTCACACCAGAAGTCTCGCTTGAAGATCCAGATGATTCTTACCGTATTCACCCTTCTTTGAAGAAGGTGAAAGTCCAGCATTTTATATACAAGGACCGAAAACAAAGATTACTATACGGATGATAGCAAAGTTAACGATACAGGACGTCTCCAGTTCCATCGTTATAGTCAACAATCAAAAGACATCCTCCGAAAGATGGGTTACGACTTCAAGAGCGGTCTTAACTATGGTAAAGGTAGACGAACTCCCATTCGTACAACAGTTCCAAACGAAAAATCACAAATGTATTATGACAGGACCAAGAAAGGTCTTGGATATACTTCTCCTCCACTGTTATCCCCAGCGGCTTCTGAATCAGATAGTGAAGAACGTTCTAATTCTTCTGATTCCAGATCATGGGATTCCGATACCAGCATCGGTGAAGTCCATCGTATAATCGTATCCTCTAACATGGTCTCCGTTGAATTACCAGAAGGCTGTGATGAAGATGTTGAAGAAAGTCCAGAAACAGATCCTTGGGCTCAACATATAGATAACCAATGGGTACTTCGTTTTGAACAACGTGAACCTCCTACTGAAGATCAACTAATTCAAATTGATGTAGGGAAAAGAGAGTCACCTCGGCCAATCTTTATTAGCAAGAATCTTCCAGAAGCAGATAAGCAAGAGTTGATTCTTCTCATTAAAGAATACATAGACGTCTTTGCTTGGAGTTACGAAGACATGCCAGGTTTAGATCCCAAGATTGCTAATCATAAACTGAACATTCTTCCTAATGCTAAACCGGTCAAACAGCAACGAAGGCGATTTAACCTGAAATGATGGACGCAATTGATGATGAAGTCAAGAAGCTCATCGCTTGTGGCTTTATTCGAGAAGAGCAGCATCCTGATTGGATAGCCAATGTCATCCCAGTTCTGAAGAAAACTGGAAAAGTTTGAGTCTGCATCGACTTCCGAGATCTCAATGAAGCATGTCCAAAAGATGAATTTCCTCTTCCTATCACAGATGTCATGATTGACAATACTTGTGGGTTCGAGCAAATATCTTTTATGGATGGATTCTCCGAATATAATCAGATTAAAATGCATCCTGAAGATGAAAAGCATACATCTTTTCGCACTCCTCGAGGAGTCTATTGTTACACAGTGATGCCATTTGGTCTCAAAAATGCTGGTACAACTTATCAGCGAGCCATGAGTACCATTTTCAGAGAACATCTTCGTAAAACAGTTGAATGCTACGTTGACGATATTGCTGTCAAAAGTCGTCTAAAAGAAGATCACATCCAAGATTTGAGAACAATATTTAATCTCATGCGTCAACATCAGCTCAAGATGAATCCCACCAAGTCATTCTTGGGTGTCTCTAGTGGTAAATTTCTCGGCTTCGTCATTACCTCTAAGGGTATACACGTGGATCCCGAGAAGATCAAAGCCATCCAAGAGATGCGTCCTCCACGCAACCTAAAAGAGCTACGAGGATTCCAAGGCCGACTTGCGTACATCAGGCGATTCATTTCGAAGTTGTCTGGACGCTGCAGACCATTCACTCAACTAATGAAGAAGGGTGTATCTTTTGTTTGGACTGAAGAGTGTCAACAAGCATTCGACGATATTAAACAATATCTTATGAACCCACCAGTTTTGGTGCCACCTATCTCTGGCATTCCATTCTTGATGTATGTCCGTGCTATGGACCATTCATTGGGTGCTTTACTTGCCCAAAAGAACAAAGAAGGCCATGAACAAGCTATCTACTATCTTAGCCGAACTATGATTGGTGCTGAACACCGTTATAGTCCGATCGAGAAAGAATGCCTGGCTCTCATGTTTGCTGTGCAAAAGACGAGGCATTATATCATTGGTCAAACTATTCATGTTATATCTCGAGTTAACCCTCTCCGGGTACTCATGAAGAAACCTAGTACACTTAATTCTTGGTTGGCTACATGGGCAATCCTGCTAGCTCAATATGACATGGTATATATTCCACAAAAGTCTGTCAAAGGTCAAGCGTTGGCGGACTTCTTAGCAGCTCATCCTGTGCCTGAGACATCTAAACTCTATGACGAAATTCCTGACGAGACATTAGAAGTCAACATGATCTCCGAAGAGTTTCCAACCTGGCGTTTATTCTTTGATGGTGCATCAAGAATTGGACCAAATGGTGCTATAGTAGTAGGTGTTGGAGTTGTTCTCGTTTCTCCAGACGGATTAACTATCCAAAGAGCCTACTCTTTAGATGAACCTTGCTCCAACAATGTGGCAGAGTACAATGCCTTACTTGTCGGCCTTCAGCTAGCTAAACAACTGAATGTTGAATATCTGGAAGTCTATGGTGATTCTAAACTGGTTGTGAACCAGGTTAGAGGGACCTATGAAGTTCGTCATCAAGACCTGGTGCCTTATCATGAAGCGGCAATCAATATAGCTACATCATTCAAAGCCTTCTTTATCGACTATGTTCGACGAGCTTACAATACTGAAGCCGATGCTTTGGCCAATCTTGCAGCTGTCTTAGCCATCCCTATCAAAAGACATCAGGTGGTGGTTATTTCTAACCGAGAACTGTTCTGTATTGAGAATAATCGTAATATTGAATTTAGCCATCTTGCTGAAGTCAATGTTATTGATGACGATTGGAGAACTCCTTTTATCGATTTCGTAGTACATGACATACTCCCTGAAGATCCTAAGGAGGCTACAAGCGTTCGACGTCGATCTCTACGATTTTATTACAATCAAACCACCAAAACACTCTATCGGCGAACTTATGATGGTCTTCTTCTACGCTGTTTAGCTGGTGATGAAGCCAAACAAGTGTTGCGTGAAGCTCATGATGGCGTCTGTGGAGCACATCAACCTGGTCCTAAATTACAGGATCGCATCCGACGCATGGGTTACTATTGGCCCTCTATGGTATCAGATGCCATTGAATATGCAAGGAAATGTCGTGCTTGTCAAATTCATGCAGACTTCATTCATCAACCCTCGGAATTCTTACACCCGACTGCTGCTTCCTGGCCTTTTGAAGCTTGGGGTATGGACATCATAGGTCCTATTAATCCTCCTTCTTCTAGAGGACATCGGTTCATATTGGCGATAACCGATTATTTCTCCAAGTGGGCTGAAGCTATACCTCTGGCTGAAGTCAAGACTAGCAGTGTCATCAACTTCGTTAAACACCATGTCATCTATAGATTCGGTGTACCTCGAAGAATCATTCATGACAATGGACCTCAATTCATTAGTCAGAAGTTCACTAGATTTTGCGATGATCATCGGATTAACAATGTTGCTTCGACGGCCTACAATCCTGCTGCTAATGGTTTAGCTGAAGCCTTTAACAAAACCATTATTAAGCTCCTTAAGAAATTTGTATCCACTAACAAATGGAATTGAAGCGAGAAACTTGGTGAATGTCTTTGGGCCTATCGAACTACAGTCCGTAATCCCACAGGCTTTACACCTTTCTCTTTGGTGTATGGCTGTGAAGCTGTCCTTCCTTTGGAGTTACAAATTCCTTCTTTAAGGATTGCTATTGCCAATGAGCTCACCACAGAAAATAATGACCTTTTTCGACTTCAAGAGTTAGAAGCATTGGATGAAAAGCGGTTAATGGCTCAACAGCATATTGAGTTATACCAAGCCCGCATCTCAAAGACATTTAATCGTAAAGTGAAGGTCAGAGCCTTTCAGCAAGGAGAACTTGTTCTAACGGTCAGACGTCCTATGACTATGACTCAGATGAGCAAAAAAAAATTCGATGCGAAATGGGAAGGTCCCTATGTTGTGAGCAAAGTCTTCTCAAACGGAGCTTATCAACTTTCAGAACTTGATGGTCGAGTTGCTATGATGCCTATCAATGGCAAATTCTTAAAGAAGTATTATGTATAAATGTAAATACTTGTAAATTATCAGACATAATCAAGTTCATGAATAAAATTCAAATTTTATTATATGATAGTACATATTAAAGGTCACTATCATCTTTTTCTACATTGGGACGAGGGCCACTGCCTTCCTTCTCAAAAATGCGGTTAGCAAAAGAGCCAAAAACCTCCTTGCTGGATCCCACGAGAAACTTGCAGGCGGCCATCCTCATGGCTTCTTCTTCTTTAGTCTTTCCTAGTTCGAGCAGGAAGTCCAAAATGTCCTGTGGTGGCTGGAGTGTAGACGAACCTTCGCCTGCTTCTGCTTCCTTTGGCTGAATTGGATCGGCAGGGTGTTCTTCAATACCCTTCTGAACCTTCGAGACAGTCTCAACCTTCTTAGATGCTTCTCCGGAAGACATTTTTATGTTGAAGAGTAGAAGTGTTCGTTCCTGTCAGATTTCTGCTATATTTATAGACAGAAGTTCCTCAATTAATGAAGCATTACATTCATCCGACGGTTCATCCGTTCATTAATACCTGACGGTTCATCCGTTCATTTATCACATTCATCCGACGGTTCGTCCGTTCATTAAATACCTGACGGTTCATCCGTTCATTTATTTACTCATCCGACGGTTCGTCCGTTCGTTATTATCTGACGGTTCATCCGTTCATCTATTTTGACGGTTAATCCGTTATCATTTGACGGTTAATTCGTTCATTTCAACATCATTTGACGATTTACCCGTTCTTTCATTATTACTTGACGGTATTCCCGTTCATTCATTTTTATATACATTGACGAGTCATCATCGTTCATCTTCTATATCAGCAATTTGTCGTTTTCGATTAAATTGTCAATAAATATATCATATCTATCTATTATTTATATCTGAATAAGATATGCAATAAATAATGGAGCCACAACAAAATGTCCTTTATATCAAAAAAATGAGACATTACAAAAATGCAGCTACAGCAACAAAACCCAAATACAAAATCAAGAAGGAGGGACAATCAGATTGTCAATTTGCTGCTTCAATGTCTGCAGCTCTTCTTCGTGTGTTGACGCTACTATCTTTCTTGCCTCCTCCATCCCGCTGTCTTCATCAAAAATGGGCATATCTACTGTCCTGCGGGTGATCTCTTCACCATGAGTGGTCTCATACTCATTCCTTTCTTCAATCAATGCATTAAATTGTTCAATCACCAGTTGGTGATTAACAGTTTCTTCTTCAAACTCTTGTTGGAGGCGAGTAATTTCAGCCTTCAGCTCAGCAAGTCGCCGTCCTTTACTTTCAGCCACTAGGGTAATTGATTCTATTTTAGAATTATATTCAGCTGATTTTGCTGAATGAGCTTCTAATAGATTTTGAAGAGTTAACCTTTCCATATCAGCAGCTTGAGCCAGCCGCTCAAATTCAGCTTGTACTAAAGAGTCTACATCTTTCTTCTTGAGTTCTTTATACTTCTTGATGGAGACTTCTAATTCATCCAGTATATGTTCAAGGAGAGTGGCCTGAGCTTCGTCTCCTTGGTCTCTTATAGCTCTTATCAAGAAAGAAGTGGGCTTCCTAACCATAATGAAGTCAGCCCCTTCTTTCTCTATCATTTTACGGACGAGAGATCCCAGCGATTCAAAGAAGCATTTAGTAAATGACTGGATAACCTGCTGATTGATGGCTAAAGTTCCAGGAGTCGCTGCTACTCCCGATGATGACGGGGTAACAGGTTGCTCGATTCTTTGAGGTTGGACAATAGGCTCTTTAAATAAGGGAGCCAGAGTAGAGCTGGTTGCTCCTCCTGCTTGATCTTCTGCAAAAGTAAAATTATTATTTTACTAATTGATTGTTGATGAACAAAAAGATCAAATTAAGAGCAATGTTACCTTGGTTTGGTTTAACAACGAGTTCATTCCTTACTGGAATGGAATACTGTTGAACAGAAGTAGCCTCCGCTGCAACAGCCTGACTGCTGCCCGCCTCAGAACCACAAGATAAATAATGACTACTGCTAATAACTACCGTTGGTATAGGCACCATAATCAGGTCCGTTGGAGGTATTGGCAAAGTCCCAAGATCTGCGAATGAAGATATTAGTTATCGGTTCATTTTAAAACAAGAAAAGATTGTTAAGTCTCGTTTTATACCTTGAGGGTCGGTGGCGGGATTTTCTTTTAGCACACCTTCGTCGGCTACTTCTTCAGGAGATATTTCTATTTCAATATCGACAGCCTTTTCTGCAGACGCCTCCACTTCAATATCCTTTTTAGGATTTGAAATATCATCGGCAGTATCAAGAGATCTGTGTTCTTCAATTTGCTTTTCAGGATCTTGTAAATACTCATCCACATTTTCGGATGAAGATCCTTCCTCTTCTTCTTCTTCTTCTTCTTCTTCTTCTACTGCTGCATTTCCACTGCTAGTGGCAGCCTGATCTTCCTGCAAGCTATAACTGCAATCCTCCAGAGCTGCAATCATTTCACGGTCTTCGTCCTCACGAAGAGTCCTGGGAGTAGGAGGAGGTTGAGTAATATCTGCAATAGGAGAATGAGGTCGTACAACACTTTGATCTTCCTCTAAAATATGTTCTCTAGGCTTTTCAATTCTTGGGGCAAAATCTCCCCTCTGTTCATTCTCCTCGAGAGTTTTGCTCCCTGATTCAGAAGCGGGTGTGGGAGATGCCATTAGAAGTCCTGCAGCAACATCTACTGAAGTCAGGAGTTGTATAGAAGAAGACTCTTCCAAGACTCTTCTAGTGACTACTCTTTTCTTTCTGTGTAGAGGCCTAACAGGACTCTCTACATTTTCTGGCTCTGCTTGCTTTTGCACGGAGGTTGGTGTACTGGCAACTTCTTGATGTGTCTCGGCCAATTGCCGGGATTGAGATCTGGTAGTCACCTTTTCAGAAAAAATATCAAGAATCAATTTCTTCTTCGCCACAGGAGCAGGAGGCTCCTCTCTTCTTCTCTTCTTCGCAGGAGATTTACCTACCTTCAGAGAAATACTAAGTGGTGCATTCACTTCTTGGAGGAATATAATATCCCTTGTAGTCTCCAGAGGTGCATCTGTCGGTTCCTGCGTCTCCTCATTTATAGGGATCGATGGAGCAATTCTTCTTCTTCTTAATCTTGTTGCAGTGGCGAAACTATCTGCGAGATTGAAATTATCGGCAAAAGTATTCGCTGATGTGTAAAACACGGAGTATGTAAAAAGCATTCGAGGACCCTGAGGAGTAGTCCTTGCTGGCATAGAGAAAGTGGCTTTTGTATCACGGGCATTATAATAAGCCCAAGCCCTAGCTCCGTCTATCAGATAACCCTTGCCTTGGAGGCAGGTAATTGCGTTCCCTACGTGAAACTGATCATACCCAAACTGTCGAGCAAAACGGCTTGGGAGGTATGGTTCTAAGTAGCACTCTTCTTCGAATCGGTAGACCAAATGAGATGGTCGAATTGTCTTCAACCATTCAAAAGTGACACGAGTTAGAGGCTGCAGTTTCGAATCCACCATATTCGTGGGCATCTGATCATATCCAGTAGGGAAAGGAGCGCAGCAGAAGTTCCAGCCTCTGTTCAGATTCAACATAAATCTACATTCAGATAAGGAAGTATATTTCCATTTTCCATCGGAATACCTTCGAAGAAAACTGCCGTCAACTGGTCCCATGCCAGGATCCATTAGAATTGGATAGTGAAGAAGCAACCATCCAAACAAATATGTATATGGCAATTCTAAGCGAGGGAATTCTCTCTCTCCTTTCGCTTTCAACATCAAGTCAACATATAAACGGAGACTGGCGTTCAGCTTACAGGTTATTGCTGATAGTAAGTCCATTTTATAGCCAAAGACCAATTTAACAGTTGCAAACAAGACGCCACGGTGAAAATGATCCACTGCACTGGATCCGGGAACTACGAACCTTCGCAGCCAGTATGTCAAGAATCCCGCCAATTGTGCTGCTTCTGACATGGGCCTATAGCCCATTCTCAAGTAACTTTCTAAATTGTCTCCTCTCTTCAATGGAGGATATTCATGGTCATCCATCACTTCTTTATCAAAGTGACCACTCTGTCCCATTAATTTTCTGACCTCTGTATGGCTCAAAGGTTTGAAAAAGGTTGGGTAACATTTATCGTTCTCCTTGGTTTTCTTCTCCTCTATATGATTAAGAAACAGATATGGTAGCCACTTTGAAGAATAACAAGTATTGGCAGTGGCACTCTTGTAAAATAAAGAGCAGATCTTGTAATGGCACAATAGTTCTTCGAACACTGTCACCATCTCTGGATTCTCTTTTCTGAGCTTGTTCAACTCATCATTTGTTGGTACATACTCCTCATACGGAGCATCTGCCATGGGCAAGAACGAGATATACTTCATCTCGTGGAGTGCAAAGCCCATCTCTCCCCCTGGGGTCATGAAAGTTCCAGTCCTGTAGTTGTATCTCTCAGCTAAGGTTAAGAACATATGAGGATTGGGAGCAAATCCATATACAGTGGCATGCACTGCTTCATGCAGGTTGATTTGTTGGAGTCTGTCTTAGAATTTTCCCAGAACCCAATTCGCGATATAACTCCATCGCTTGTAGTCTGGATTCACCAATCCAGTCATTCTTATATCTTGCTCAGGATATTTTCCTTCAACCTTCGCAAACTCATTTGCGAATATTGGTGTCCTAACAGGCATTAGCATGGAGGAGTTCTCTGGTGGAATGCAGCCAGGTCTTAAGCCTCTTAGTAGGACACTATATCTGTCGGAAGAGCTATAAAACATATCCTTATGATGTGGCCCCTTCTTTACGAAGATTTTTCCTGCCCGAGCATCCTGAAATAGAGTGATATTCCATTCCATCTTCCTAGGGTAGCTTGCATGAGCGTACCGTGACAAAGGAAGGCATCGAGCGATGTCGGGTATAAAAAAGGATCTATCTTGCTGGTGAACTACCCTATCTTCCATCCTTGGCCTAGGCTGAGAGGCTCTCTCAAAGGCGTCACCGAATAGGAATAAGGGTTTCTTGTGAATTACAGCATCAGCTAATTCTAAAGGCTGTCCGTTCATCAAACACATCAAAGTTTCATTGTCCTGAGAAATCAATATAGCCTGACGGGAGGCCGGCAGATCATACTGAGGGTAATGGACATGAGACAGATCCTCTTTGTATTCAGACTCTGTGAGGGTTACCACAAAATGTTCGTAATCTGGATCTTCATTGACTTCAACTGCATCAACAAACAGATGAAAATTAGTCCAAGACAAAGATTTTGTTTTTTAAACATGAAACATGATTTGTGCAACCTCAGACTGCGCTGACATGATTTACGCAACATCAGACTGCGCTGACATGATTTGCGCAACCTCAGATTGCACTGACATGACTTGCGAAATATCAGTTTGCGCATCATTAAAGGTGCGTAAAGCAATGGTTTGTGCTGATATCTGCGCAACTTAATTGTTTGCGCTGACTTCCTGTCAGCACAAATCAACAATTTGTGCAAGAATGCAGCCTTCATAAAAATGAAGAACTGATAGTTGATGCAACCGAAACCCTAAAAAGGGTGGCGCAATATGAACTTATCTCTAAAAAGAGATGAGTTTCAAGGGAGTCGAATCACCCTAAGAAGGGGTTTTCGATCGGTTCAACTACCTCTCAGAGCAGGGTGTGCGGATTCGTGTCGGGAAGCTCGCCGTGCAACCCTGTCAGAAGACTCGGCCGGAGCTTTTCCCTTCGCGGCGGCGGCAGCGGCAGCATTTGATCGCCGTGGAGCCATGACAAATCGTCGGAGGAGGAGAATAGTGAAGGTTTTCTTCTCAAAAAGTTCGAAAGATTGCAAAGTAAAGAATTGAAAACGAAAAGAGGGGTATTTATAGTTTTTGAAATGCGAAACGATGCCTCGGATTGCGCCTAAACTTGTGGTCTATTCGCTTTGCGCAGACAGCTCATCATATTGCGCAAAACGATTCAACATTCAAAAATTCAAAGTATTTCGAAATTTTGATTATAATCAACTTTCGAAAACTTTGAAGGGGGTCTTGTAGGTCCTAAAAAATCAAGTTGCATCAATTAACAAAGTTAAAAATTCAAGATATTCATCATTTTGATGAGTTGCGCAGACAACAGATTGTGCAGACATCACTTTGCGCAGGTTGGTTTGCGCGTGCTTCCAACTGCGCAGGCTGACGTGGCAGAAGTCATCATTGACTGAATCAAATCAGATCTTCCTGACAGCTGACAACACGAATAACGAGGAGGTTGTTCGTTTTTTGACGCCGTACAGTGCTCGAGGGCGGCTGACAGGTGGCAGCGCAATCCGTGGTTGCGCAAACCATTCATGCGCAATCCGTGGTTGCGCAAACCATTTCTGCGCAGTTCACTTTGCGCATTCTACCAACATAACTGACTAATTACATGTGGCATTCATGCCATCAAATGCTCATTACGTGGCAACTGTCTATGCACGATCATGCGCATTTCAATCAACTAATGCCATGTGTCTCAGATAGTTGGCCCACGATCCAATAACTGCCTGCGTAATCCAGTACTGCGCAAACCAGATGCTGCGCAAATCAGCTTGCGCAGTCCAAAATAACTGAAAGTTAGTTATTTTTAGAACTCTATAAATAGAGTTTCAAGTCTTCATTTTAAGAGGATCAAGATCAGAGATCAAAAATCAGAGAGTTCAGGAGTTCTTGCCAAAGTGCTGCTGCATTCTTCCGAGACTTTTGTCTTCAACTTCAGAGGCTTTTGCCTTCAATTTCCAGAGTTGTTTTCAACTTCAAAGGCTTCGTCTTCAAAGTTCACATCGTCCAAGGGATAAAGCGATCGTCTTCTAGATCGGATTCCTATAGTTGTAATTTTCCCAGAATTCTTGTAATCTTTATTACAGTTTGTATCAATAAAGTTTTATACTATTGTTTTTGCAAACAGAAAGCTCATTTGACATATTGGTCATTGTGTTGAAACAAGTATTTTTCCTTATCACCAAGAAATGTTTAAAATATGAGAAATGATATATATGAGAAACCAAACGAGGTTTCTCATACTTTTGTTGAAACAAGTGTTTTCCTTTATTTGATATTTTGCTGAATGCTTTCTCCATTTAATTTTGTCCATTAGATTTTGGTTGAAAAATGGGACTTCCAGTTGGGTGTAAACCTTCATCTTTGGAATCTAGCCAAATATTGCGTAAGTTAAAATATCTTGTACTCATTAGTCATTGTAGTTATTAGAGTACTAATACCAATAGATCAATGAGAACGCAAGTGTTATATTTTCGTTATTAAATGCTGCCAATGGTAGAATGAAACTGCACAAAGGATTGTGACTCTAGAGTTTGATCGCATTCGTAAGTCAATGGGAGTTATATTGCAAAATCGAAATTAAGAAGTAACTCCTTACTTATAAAGGTACTTTCCGACCCCTCCATTTTCCCTTAGTTACTATTTGGATAATTACCTATTTACTTTCCTACCTTTTTGGAGCTGTAGGAGTAATATTTGGCAACATGGTGGTGTATTTTTTAATCAAGTAGATCCATTAATGCTTTAACTTGGGTTGGAATAGAGGCAATCCTATCTTGCTGTATTAAAAGCGGATATACTCGGCAAATCTGGTTTTAAAACAGGAGACCACTTAACCTGCGCATGTTGTCCTTATTAGTTTTCTTAGCAGGTCATGTGTAGTGTAGTGTGCTGTTGCATCTAATTTTATTGGTTTGTAATATTTGTAACTTTTTTTTATATTTAAAAGATGTCCATAGTTCATGACACCTTATCATGGTCATGCATCTACTGTTCAATGCCAACGAGTCTTCTTAATCTGGTTTCCTTTTATTTCGACTATGGCTTATTTTGCAGCGGAACCATATAACAAATAGAGTTTGGTGGCAAGATTTTTCTTGTAGAAAAGTTCCAGATTACTCATCCTATTTTTGCACAGTTGAAGATTCAAAATCTGATTTTGCAGCACATCTAGCTAGCTTTATTGCATATCTTATCAGTGATGTACCTAGCCAAGCATACTGGATCGAGTTGGCAAAGTATGATTTTGGAATTGCTACATGCCATTTGGTCGCTTCAATACCTGAGATGCACGTACAGAGTTCTTGTTACGCCAAAACTAACCATTTTCTATCTGTAAGTGGTTGTATGTTCCCTTTAATCATAATTTTTTGTCTTACAAGTATTTGCTATAAGTAACCAATTGATCCTGCATGCATATGAAATTTCTAGCTCTTTTTATACATTATGCAACTCATGGGAGTCTGCTCAACCTGGATGAAGGTCCCCCAAACAACCACCTAAATTCTCTTGTGTTTATGTCTATTTATATAATATTCTGAAGCTATTTCAATTTTTCTATAAAATTCTAAAGATGCATTTTTGGCCTTCTTTATGTTTTTTTTTTCCATTCTTGCATAGAAATGAAATAACAAGATGTAATTAAGTAAAAGATGTTGAACCTTATTATATGGGGCACCAATGTAAAATTTTATTTTTCACATTATATTACAAAGTATATTGAACCTAGTTTTTATCTTTTTCAGGATTTTGCTACATGTTCTGTGGACAGTTTTGATGTGGCCAAATTTTGATGTGAACAATTTTGGTAGTTATATATATATATATATATATATATATATATATATATATATATATATATATATATATATATATATATATATATAAAATATATATATATATATATATATATATATATATATATATATATATATATATATATATTTTATATATATATATTTTATATATATATTATATATATATATATAAAAAATATATATATATATATATATATTCTATTTTGAGAATGTAATGAAGATGTTGATATGTACTCTATTTTGAGAAATGTAATAAAGATGGTGATATATAATGTTAAGTTTTTGGAATGTAATATATAATGTGCAGTATAGAGCGTTATAAATATGCTAATTTGAATAGTATAAAGTATTATAAATGTGCTGCATTGAGCCTATACATATTATCTATTCATAACGTTTTAAAAATGTCCTGAATTGTGAACTATATATTAACTATTCATAACGCTTTTATAGAAACTATCCATGACGGTTCTTTTATAACGCTTTTAAAAAACATTTATAACGCCCGTTTTCATAACGCTTGCTTTAAAAAAAAGCGTCATGGTTTGTCATTACTGACTAGCCGTCATTAAAAGGATTTTTTTTGTTGTAGTGTGTATCTGGACATGTTTTAATATGTCAAACATTACAAATTAAAGAAATATGAACCACGTGGTTCAAAGAATCTGGACGAAATTTGAAGTATCCAACGTTACAAAAATAAATGAATAGTGACGGTTAGAAAAATTCAATAAGGAGCAAAAAGGTTTATTGGAGTTTCAGTCTGAACCCGAAGAGAAAATTGAATAGACATTCGGTGCCCGCAGATGTGGACACATACCCACACCCGTTACGCACGTCGAACCGAATCGAGCCGGGCCAAGCAGCAGCGACGACGGCGGGCGTGTGTGGCCCATGGGACTCCCACACAAGACTTCAATGAAGCACAAGGGAGTAAAGCAATATAAACGCAGACAAGTCCACACACTTTTCCGATGTGGGACTAAAGGAAGAATTTGACTTGAGCTTTTGCTCAAAGTTGTAATAGAAGCTAACAGTAACCTTTTCTCTTCTATGCTTCTCTCATCCAAAACAAGACATATATATATATATATATATATATATATATATATATATATATATATATATATATATATATATATATATATCTAAAAAAAAAAATATATATATATATATATATATATATATCTGCGGATGGAAAGTAATATGCTACATGATTCATATGCTCATAAGTGTCACATGTATGTAACATATAAGACAGATGGAGGGGAATCAAAATGTATGATTCACATGCTCACATTAATTGAATGAAACCAAAACCAAATTTTTTTTTTCATCATTCACACCACAATTGACACAATCGACACGTACATGCATCCTCCTATGAAGTATTTAAATAGAAAAAAATAAAGAAATTAAATCGAGTATATAAGAAGAATATAAGAAGTACCAGGGTCTAAACCTGATATAATGGATAAGATTTGGATACTTCGACGGCCAGTTTGAAGTCGACGACGGCAACGTAGTTCTCTATGTAGGAGACGAGGCTCTCGTCGGCAAGCGTTGTCGGCCTTGACCAGTATCGACGCTCCGAACACACGCCGTGGATCACCATTCTGTAATTTTTTGGTCAGAGATCCGAAAAGTATCTATACTAATATATATATAACAAGTGGATAACCCGTGCCATAATGGCACGGACACGAACCCGGCCTTCTCGACGTAGGTGTGCAGGCACCGGGCCAGCGCAGGGAGTTCTGGATGGAGACGCGGCCTCTGAATCCGGCCTTCTCGACGTAGGAGTGCAGGCACCGGGCCAACAGTAGGGACCCGAGCTCGGCGTAAGCGGACTCGGCAAAGACCACGGTGGCGACGTTCGGGGCGGAGTGCGGCCTCATGGAGGTGAAGACGCGTAGGGCCGTCGCAGGACGTCCGAGGGCGGCGAGGCCCGAGACGGCGGCGGTCCAGGAGATGATGTCCATGTGCGGCATTCCGTCGAACACCCGCAGGGCGTGGTCGGCGGAGCCGCGTCGGGAGTAGGCGGTGAGCAGGACGGTCTGCACGAAAGGGTCGGGCCAGAATTTGAGGAGGATGACGTGTGCGTGGTATGACCTGGTGGCGGTGGTGGTGGTGTTGAGCAAGAAAGAGAAGGTGTGGGAGTCGGAAGGGATGCGACGACGGAGCATTTGAGAGTAGATGGAGAGTGAGTCGACGGAGATGGCGATGGCGGTGTTGAAGGATAAGGGGTTGGGGTTGGTCATGGCGGAGAAGTGGGAGGCAACGAAGGAAGGGCCGGCGTCGGCGGCACGGTGGAGGAGGCTGCTTGCGACGAAGGGGTTGCGGAAGAGGCCGACGACGATGGCATGGGCGAGGATGGAGCGGAGGCGGCGGAGGGAGGGACGGTGGAAGAGGAGCTGGAGATGGGGGTGCCGTTGGAATAACCGGTTGCTCCGCACACAACATGGGACCTCCTCATCTCTTATAGAGAGAGGGGCAATTTAGTCCATTCATCATCGTTGATCCAAAGAACATGGGTCGGACCAAAAACTCACTGTGCTTTATATTATAGAGATATAGATAGGATAACTAAGTTGCTAATTTTAATAGTTTAGTATAATAAATTATAAATTAAAGAACGATTAAGAATATTTAGTTGCACGTTAGTCTAATATGTATTAAATTACAGCAATTAGCTTTATTTGTATTTACTAAAATTATATATATATAATTAACATACTTATTAATTATTTTAATCAAACATTAGATAGAGGTCGACTTTATCTCCTTGTCCAGTGGGTTGCAGCATGTTAGTTCCGATGTCAAAATCAAGACTATGCCTGGTTTTGCTAGATATTTATAGGTTATATGAATTTGTTAAGCATGATGCTTAAGTATATACTATAATGTATATGAAAAATATTTTTCAGAGGAGACTTTTTAGAAAATTTTCTTAATAAAAAAATCAAGACTATGCCTGGTTTTGCTAGATATTTATAGGTTATATGAATTTGTTAAGCATGATGCTTAAGTATATACTATAATGTATATGAAAAATATTTTTCAGAGGAGACTTTTTAGAAAAATTTCTTAATCAAAATATAGAAGAATCAGTGCATCCACATCGCTTCAAATTCATCTGCATGTCCTAAAATATCTATGAATTTTTTTTGAGATTTCAATATCCCATGTTTGATTTAAGTATAATTAACAAAATTAAGTCATGATCAATAAGAAGATTAATTACTCCGCACCCAACATGGGACCTCCTCCTCTCTTATAGAGAGAGGGACAATTTAGTCATTTCATCATCGTTGAACCAAACCACATGGGTCGGACCAAAAACCCACTGTGCTTTATATTATAGATACTACTATATACTACTATATAATAAGAGAAATTGTCTTCACCGTGAATTTTTCTTCCAAATATACTCATATCTAAGTTTAGTAATTAAAATTGTTCATCTATACACTACTAAAATAAGCCAAATTAGCGACGTCCAGATACGTCGCTAATTAAGAAAAATACGTCGCTAAAGTTAATTAGCGACGACTTTAGCGACGAAAAATGAAGGTCGCGAAAAAGCTAGTCGTAGATGACAAATTCGTCGCCCTACGTCGCTGTTTACGACGTCACCACAATGTCGCTGGGTCGTCGCAAATTTGGCGACATAGGGCGACGAACAGGAACGTCGCCAAATTAGCGACGTTGTGCGGCTACGTAGCGACGTCGTTCCTTTTATGTGCTGACATGTCATGCATGCCACGTCAGCAGTTTAGCGACGTATGGCAACCAAATTAGCGATGTCATGTCTATGACACGTCATCTACTGAGCGACTGATTGCGACGGATAGCGACGTGACAACGCTAATTAGCGACGTCTGTTTACGTTGCTATACATCGCAGAACGTCGCTATACGTCGCAGATATTATGAAATTTTTTTAAAAAATATGTTTGGTATTTTTGTTATGTTGTGTGTCTGTGTTTACACAGACACACATCATCACAAAAATACCAAACATATTTTTTTTAAAATTGGACAGTACCTCCTTGTATATCAGATCATCGCTCATAATCCAGCATAGGTATATTTGTCATTCCCGTCGCAAATATCACAAAGTAAACATCACAAAGTAAATATCACAATGAAAATACCAACAAAGTAAATATCACAAAGTAATATCCAACAAACATACATGTCCACAATGGAGGGCAAATAAAAATAAAAATTAGTGTACAGAACGGTCAATGGGCCCATAGGGCCAATACATACAAAGATGATAAAAAAATCTACTGGATCACTGAGGACCCCTACTGCGCATCTGGGATAGCATGTACTCATACTGTCCTTATGTGAGTTGCACCGTAGGGGCAGTAGGAGGCAGTGCAATGTCTGGAGTCGGTGCGTCGATGGACCGGGAGGATGTATCTGCTCCAGCTCTCGCAGTTGCTCACCATGCGCAGCAAGGGTACTCACCATCCACTTAGTACTCTCCTCAATCGAAGTTTGTACCTGAGTGAGTGAGACAGACATTATCCTCTGCGATCCCTCCAGCTCGACCTGTCAACGCTCTGTGCGCTGCGTAGACTCGGTGAGCGTGTGCAAGCTGGCAGCTGTAGCCTGCTGCAGACTCATCAGCTCCTGTATACTGCGTTCGACCGCATCAAATCGTCCGGTGATCATCGGATCGTCGGATCGTCGCTCTGCGGTATGGTGATCAGAAATCTGCTGCTGCAACTCGCGACGCAGCTCGTCGATCTGACGACCAATATCCTGAGCTCATGATGACGCCTGCGAAGCTGGAGACTGCGCACTGACAGAGGGGGCCCGGGATGACTCTGAAGCCAAATAGGCGCCGTAGGATCCCGTACCGTAGTACGTACCCTTCTAAAGACCGCCAACGGCGGTCATCCAGAGGTCATCCTGCGATGGAACTGTAGGCGGCTGGAAGGAAGTACCTGCCCCTTCCTCTACTGGCGCACTAGCAGCAGCAGCCACCTCCTCTTGTAGCCGAAGAAACTCGGCCTAGAACAATGTTTGCTAACATGTAAGTGTTTGCTAAAGTCTATATTGATATCTATTTTCCTATTTTCTAAATTATAGTAAATTAATATAAAGAATAGAACGTACATATGTCTGCGTCGCCCTCTCATCAATGAACTCCCCAGCCCTCCGATGGGTGACCAGGAAGACGGTCTCCATATTCGGGTCCTCACCCTTTTTTACCTGTTAAAATATATTATCTATTATTAGTATTAAATATTCTATCCAACTATATATAAAATGATGTCCGTCATAGAAAACGTACCAGACGACAAAAATTCTCCATCATCGGAATGGAGTCACCACACCACTTACTGGCGCTCGACCGTGCCACCTTGGCCTTATCAGATGCTCCTGGTACTTGGCCTCGCCGAATCTAGCCTTCATCGCAGTCCACTGCTCTGGCGTGATCCAACCATGGATCGACTTTCCGGCGCGTTCACGAGACTTCTGGTCGTGGATCGTATCACGGATGAGCTTGCCTACGATGGCAGAAAATTAGGCCTCGATCTTTGCCGCCCGGTGTGGTGGATAGAAATAGGTCCTCTATAAGAAGTAAAATAGAAAAGTTATATAATATACACAAATGATTATTAAAATTTAAAAATAAACAAATTTTTTACTTTGAAGTGGGCCAACCAAAAGGCCTTCCTATCTGCGGGAGCATCTGAGTAGTTAATCCAAGGCCCACCATAGTTGTGCCTCAGAAATAACCCCAGCTGTCTCTGTACTGCAGGAGGCCGATATATATACAATAATAAATTTCATGAATATATATGTACATATAATCATTTGAGAAATATATATTAACTAATTAACTTACTTCGTAGGCCCGTCCGTCCAAATCTCGATACGCGTCTTGTCCGGGAGAGCGCATGGAGGGTCGCTCTCACCTCCTGCCTGGACAGGATCAGTCTGATCGTCGTCCTCCATATGCTCGGCATCGGCTCTCCCCATGGAGCCGTCGACAGGAGGAATGCGGGACGCGGGAGGAATGCTTGACGCGGGATCAAGAATGCTGGACGACGAGGGAGGAGTCGCCAACCTGCTGGAACTGCCCTGTCCCGGTAATGGACCGGGAACAGAACGGTACACTGGCATACTCGGAGATAAGGATGATGGTACGAAATCTGCATCCCCAGCCCGAGGCAGACGAGACTGCCTAATATAATATCCTCCGCGTCGTCCTTCTCATGGTCTAGTCATACCTGATAATAACATATGACAATAAAATAAATATACATATTTATATGATAGACATCACAGTTTTTTGAAAAATCTCATAGTCACAGATAAAAGTGTCACTAAAGTGTCACAAATTTATATGATAAAAGTGTCAAATATGATGATAAAACAAACGTACAGATTTAATCCTCTTCTGAAAATTTATCTAGTTCGTTTAGCTCATCTTCTTCTTCTTCTTCTTCTTCCTCATCCTCTACATCTTTACTTTCATCTGCATCTTCCTCTTCAGATAATTCTACTTTTTCTACACAATTAGATGTGTAATGAGGAACTTCCGTCATGTCCACTTCTATAGTATTTGTTACAAGAGGTAGTTCATCCTCCTGATAAGCTATATCGTCAACCTCAAAGGTATTTCTAGCTTTGGTCTTGCATACTGTCCACCAGTCTGACCTTGTTGTTTTTCGTTTAGGATAACTTGTGAAGTACACGAGCTGAGCCTGACTTGATAGGACAAATGGTTCATAGGCTTGATATCGACGCCGATAGTTTATATCCACAAGACGGTGCTTGTCTACTTTCCAACCTTGACCTTCAATCGGATCGAACCAATCACACCTGAATAACACAATCTTAGCAGGCTCTATTCCATAACTATATGTCAGCTTCACAATCTCCTGTAGGACGCCATAGAAATCGTTGCTCGCATCAACATCTTTGTAGTTCGAAGATCTGATACACAAACAGCTGTTTTTGGTGGAATCGAGATCCACAAAGTTGTCTCTGATCGGGCAAGTTGTTGACTTGAACCTAAACTCATTAACACAGTAGCTTGGCCATATTTTTGCAGCATAAATTGGTCCCTTGGCTAGCGTTCTAATAGACTCATTCTCAAGTCTTGTGTATGGACGATCGACCTAAATACCACAAAAAAATAAATTAAGCTCATTCTCAAGTGCATATACAGAAAGGTAATTACAGAGTTCTCAAGTCTTACATATGCACTCAACCATGATGGAAAATAACGTCTCATTTCTTGTTCTATTCTTCTTCTGTTATGTGTGGCCTACCTGACCTCACATCATCATTAAATATGCTGAAAACAATATCGTTCAATTAATATAATAGTATAATAATCAACACTATTAAAATAATGTAGACGTATTAATTACTTACCCCTCCAACTTTTCTACTTCATCATCGTCGCAGTTGAGTAATACATACACCTGAGCATCCCTTAGCTCATCATCGTTCAGATATCTCTTCTTCATTTTACCCGATGGCTTTCCTGGGGCATTGAATACCTTCAGTATTGTATCAATACATTCAGGATCTTCGTCGTTATTTCTGGAAGCTCTTGTTCTATTAGTTGCAACATGAGGCTTGAAATACATCGAACAAAAGTTTGTAATCTCCTCGAGAACATAGGCTTCACAAATAGAACCCTCGATCCATGCCTTATTTTTTACCTTTCTTTTTAGGTGATTCAAATGTCGCTCGAACAGGTACATCCATCGATATTCGACGGGTCCACCAACACGCGCCTCATAGGATAGATGAATCGGCAAATGCTCCATAGAGTCGAAGAATCCAGGAGGAAACACCCTTTCTAGCTTGCACAGTGTTACCGTAATTTTCTTCTCTTACTTTTTTATACGATCAACGAGCAATTTCTTAGAACAAAGATCCCTGAAGAATATGCTAAGCTCCGTCAATGGATCCCAAATTGCCTGCGGTAAGAATTCCCGAAATACAATTAGAATTAACCTCTCCATGAATACGTGACAATCGTGGCTCTTCATACCCGTCAATATATTTTCCTTCGGATCGACACATCTTCTCAGATTTGACACATATCCGTCTAGAAATTTTAGGCCCTGGATCCACCGACAAAGTCTCACTTTATCCTCCTTGTCCAGTAAGAAAATTGACTTCGGCAGGAACTGTTTTCTATGCTCCTCTATCAAATGCAACGCAAGGCGTTTGCATATTTTTTCTAAGTCCAACCTGGCCTTGGAATTGTCTTTCATTTTTTCTTTTACGTCCATCACAGTATTAATTATGTTATCAAACACATTCTTCTCAAAATACATGACATCAAGATTATGTCTGATCAGATTGGTACTCCAATATGGCAGATCCCAGAATATGCTCCTCTTTGTCCAGTTATGATCTCTACCAAATCTATCGCACTTGTACCCAGTTGTCGAATCTTCGATAGCACTTGAAAAATATCTAACCTCCTCCCATATCGTGGCTCCGCACCACCTTGGCGGTGGATCACCCTTCTCTACAACGCCGACACAGAATGCATTCCTGTTCCTTCTGAACGGATAATCTTTTGGCAGAAATTGCCGATGACAATCAAAGAAGCACGGTTTTCCTTCGTATTTCAAGCAAAAAGCCTTAGTACGGTCCATGCAATACGGACATGAGAGACGGCCATAAATGCTCCATCCAGATAATATTTCATAGGCCGGAAAGTCATTGATGGTCCACATAAGGGTTGCCTTCATCTGAAAATTCTGCTTCCTGCAAATATCGTACGTGTTAGCACCTACTTTCCATAACTGATTCAACTCATCTATCAAAGGCTGTAAGTACACATCAATGTTCCTCTTGGGATTGTTCGGACCAGGAATTATAACAGTTAGAAACATGTACTGAGTCTTCATGCACATCCAAGATGGTAGGTTATACGGAGTGACAATCATAGGCCAGCACGAATATTGGGATCCCGAAAGACCAAAAGGAGTAAAATCGTCAGAAGATAGCCCCAACCTGACATTACGCGAATCTGAAGCAAAATCAGGATACACTCGATCAAAGTGCTTCCACGCTTCTCCATCGGATGGGTGATCCAACACTCCTTCAATCTGTTCTCGCATGTGCCAACTCATATTTTCGGCCATCTCTTTCACCATAAATAATCTTTGCAACCACGGCGTTAAAGGCAAGTAGTGCATTGAATCGGTCGGTCTTCTTGCATCGGTAGATCTTCCTGTACTAGTTGTCTTATAGCGATCAGCACCATAAAATTTGCACACATCTGCATCCTTGTCGTCTTTGTAGTACAACATGCACCCATTGCGACAAGAATCAATTTTCTCGTATCCCATCCAGAGCGATCTCACCATTCTCTTAGACCGATAGAAGTCTTTAGGTAACTTAGCACCCGCCGGTAAGATCTCTATAATCAACTCCAACACTCGGTTGTAGCATTCTTGCGACATGTTAAAATCTGACTTAATGCTCAACAGTCTTGTAACCATCTCCAACGGTGAATGATCCTCACAACCAGGATACAATGGAGTCCTTGCATTCTTCAGCAACTCCATGAACTTTGCAGCATCGACATTCGGTGCCTCCTCAGCTGCATCATGAACGAAACTAGGCCCCGCAGCATCGAAATCATGTTCACGCACCCGTCGTCGTATGTATGATTATTTGAAATAAAATTAGGTCCCGCATGCATATACGGCTCAACATAAGGCTCCGGCTCTGATGCTAAAGACACAAGTTCTCCGTGTGCGGTCCACTGATAGTAATTAGGCGTGAAACCCCTCGAGTACGAATGATATGTCACTTCCACTTCTGGATAATATTTCACGTTATGACATTTCACACACGGACACTTAATTTTGGTGTCGTCCATGTACTGAGGGAACGCCTTAGCAAACTGCATGAACTGCTCTACTCCCGCTATGTATTCATCCCGTACACCACACATATTATCAGGACGATGATTGTACATCCATGAACGATTCCGCAAGAAGTAATTCATATCCATTTGGAAATAATTCTGCAAAGATGGACACACATGTTCAGCACAGTAACTAGTCAAACTGGATAAAGTTGAGTTGACTAAGTCAATATCTTGGACTCCTTGGTCAAACTAGGTATGTAATATAGCGCTAGGGACCCGAGCTCGGCGTAGGCGGACACGGCAAAGACCACGGTGGCGGCGTTCGGGGCGGAGTGGGGCCTCATGGAGGTGAAGACGCGCAGGGCCGTCGCGGGACGTCCGAGGGCGGCGAGGCCCGAGACGGCGACGGTCCAAGAGACGACGTCCATGTACGGCATTCCGTCGAACACCCGCAGGGCGTGGTCTGCGGAGCCGCGTCGGGAGTAGGCGGTGAGCAGGACGGTCTGCACGAAGGGGTCGGGCCAGAATCCGAGGAGGATGGCGTGTGCGTGGAGTAACCTGGTGGCGGTGGTGGTGGTGTTGAGCAAGAAAGAGAAGGAATGGGAGTCGGGAGGGATGCGGTAGCGGAGCATTTGGGAGTAGATGGAGAGTGAGTCGACGGAGATGGCGATGGCGGTGTTGAAGGAGAAGGGGTTGGGGTTGGTCATGGCGGAGAAGTGGGAGGCGGCAAAGGAAGGGCCGGCGTCGGCGGCGCGGTGGAGGAGGCTGCTTGCGACGAAGGGGTTGCGGAAGAGGCCAGCGACGACGGCATGGGAGAGGATGGAGCGGAGGCGGCGGAGGGAGGGACGGTGGAAAAGGGGTTAGAGACGGGGGTGCCGTTGGAATAACCGGTTGCTCCGCACCCAACATGAGACCTCCTCATCTCTTATAGAGAGAGGGGCAATTTAGTCCATACATCATCGTTGAACCAAAACACATGGGTCGGACCAAAAACTCACTGTGCTTTATATTATAGAGATATAGATAGGATAACTAAGTTGCTAATTTTAATAGTTTAATATAATAACTTATAAATTAAAGAACGATTAAGAATATTTAGTTGCACGTTAGTCTAATATGTATTAAATTACAGCAATTAGCTATATTTGTATTTACTAAAATTATATATATAATTAACATACTTATTAATTATTTTAATCAAACATTATATAGAGGTCGACTTTATCTCCTTGTCCAGTGGGTTGCAGCATGTTAGTTCCAATGTCAAAATCAAGACTATGCCTGGTTTTGCTAGATATTTATAGGTTATATGAATTTGTTAAGCATGATGCTTAAGTATATACTATAATGTATATGAAAAATATTTTTCAAAGGGGACTTTTTAGAAAATTTTCTTAATCAAAAAATCAAGACTATGCCTGGTTTTGCTAGATATTTATAGGTTATATGAATTTGTTAAGCATGATGCTTAAGTATATACTATAATGTATATGAAAAATATTTTTCAGAGGAGACTTTTTAGAAAATTTTCTTAATCAAAATATAGAAGAATCGGTGCATCCACATCGCTTCAAATTCATCTGCATGTCCTAAAATATCTATGAATTTTTTTTGAGATTTCAATGTCCCATGTTTGATTTAAGTATAATTAACAAAATTAAGTCATGATCAATAAGAAGATTAATTACTCCGCACCCAACACGGGACCTCCTCCTCTCTTATATAGAGAGGGACAATTTAGTCATTTCATCATCGTTGAACCAAAGTACATGGGTCGGACCAAAAATCCACTGTGCTTTATATTATAGATACTACTATATACTACTATATAATAAGAGAAATTGTCTTCACCGTGAATTTTTCTTCCAAATATATTCATATCTATGTTTAGTAATTAAAATTGTTCATCTATACTACTATATAATTTAAAGAGTTAGTTTTACCGTGAATCTTTCTTCTTCCAAATATACCCATATCTAAGTTTACTAATTAAAATTATTCATCTATACTACTATATAATAAAAAAAGTTGGCTTCACCGTAAATTTTTCTTCTTCCAAATATCTCCTTATATTACTTTACTAATTAAAATGGTTCATTAAATTTAATGAGAGCATATAGGTAATTAAGTATGAAAACTTTTTTAAGGGGAAATGCAATTTTCTCTGTGTGCCTTTTGCTCTTCCTAAATACAACAAAAGTTACAAAAAATAGTTAAAATGCGTGTAATGTGCACGTGCATATATACTAGTTAAATTAATATGAAGAATTGAATCTGGACCCGGACAAGCTTGTTGCGCCTCCCGGGAGATCCGAAAGTTGTCATCCCTAAGGTATTGTTTGGGAAGAGAGGAAAATGGGGGGAAGAAAAATTTTGAGGGAAAAATGGGAGGAAAATTAAAAGTAGTGGTGTTTGGGAAGAGGGAGGGAAATTGAGGGAGATGAACGTGGGAGGAAAATTCATGTGGGTCCCACTCAAAAAAATTTCTCCAAAAAGTGAGAGGAAAATGGAGAGAGATGAGAGGATTGTGAAATAAATTACCCAACTACCCTTCAATGAAGTAGTTATTAATTATGATTTGAAAAAAAATCAAGTACTAAATGGTAATTATATCTTTCTCCATAATAAATAAAATATTATTTTTAAAATTTTTCTTCTCCTACTTTTTGTTTATCCAAACAAGTGAAGGAAAAATTAATTTCACCTTCATTTTACTCTCTTCCATTTTTCTTTCCCTCAAATTTTTCTCTCCCTCCCCTCCTAAGGTTCCCAAACACAGCGTAAGGAGAACCATGGAGGCGTCGAGGAGGGAGGTGACCGATGCTAGTTGATCCATAATCTGGTTTGGTGCTGGTGCTGCATCTTCCCAAGAAGGCTAAACATTACCTCTTTCTTTACTTCCAAGAGGATGTTCATATCTGTTCCCTTTTCCAATATTCTTTCTGTAAACTAACTAACCTGATTTCTGGAAGTGTTACAAATTACGAATTCAAGGATTGAGCTTCGTATACTTCACAGGAGATTGTGCAAGATGTCAAGGCATAAAATATCTTTGTATTATTTTATGTAGTAACTCTTCAAGAAGACCACTTGATTGCTAAAGAAGCTTTAATACTTCAGTTTTATTAGCAAGAATTTGTAGTAATTCAGCAGCATTTTATTCAAGCTCATTTTCTTTAATAAAAAATCCTATGCCAAGTTGTTGCTTAAATTGTGAAAATTGGGTTTCATAAGGTTGGTTTGAATGGAATAATGTTGATGCTAATTTTATTTGTATGCTTGATAATCCAGATTTTGTTTATGCTCACGTGAATGAAGAAAATGAATTTGATTTTAACTTCTATTCTAGGACTCTACACATTCAATATATATCTACATTTTACATTGTGAAGTATAGTGTCTACTGTCTGAATCATGAGAAGTAAGCTAAGCTATCATGTTTTCTTCCAAGAGCTTTGCTATGCCTACAATCAATGTTTACAATATTCCAACAACCTGCCACGTGTCGGATTTCAATTGGAGGAGAGGAGTAAGTGGTGGGATCGGATGGAACCCATGTAGAAGGGGAGGGTGTGAGGGACGGTGGGACCTGGTGGGACCCATGTGTAAGGGGTGGATGAGTGAGGTTGTAAGAAGGTTGTAAGAATTTGATAGTAAACTTAGCACTTTCCTTTCTTCCAATCACCCAAACATAGGGGATATGTAGATAAAAATGATATACAAGTACTTTTTCACTCCATAATTAATTAGTAATACTCTTGCTATTGTAAACGTGTCTGACAACATTGATTTCATTTGCTTTATTTATATAATTAGCCGAGTAGATGGCAGATAATATATTTGGAACACTCACAATACAATTTTATTGACCATAGAAAACTTGTATAGAAGACGATACAAGTTCTAAACGTTACACAACACTCACAGTGAGAAATACTAGCACACGAGGACACTCTTTAAGCAGTACTAGGGAAATTGGATGAGAAATACTAGCAGACAAGGACACTCGTTAAGCAGTAGGGAAATTGGAAGTGCTAAGCCGCAATATCCAACATCGACGTTATATTAACATCAAGCGATGTGGACAAAACTGAAGAATCATGAGAAAATAACGATGCTTTAGTTGAGCGCAATAGAAGTGCTAAGCCGCAATATGTCCGAGCTGTCTTCGCGTCCTTAATTTCTTTTGTTTCAGTGTTGCTAACCTTTAATATAACTGATTTCAAAAAGACACCCTGAGCATTAGATTGTTGAACTGCTATAGAGAGGGCTTTCCAGTTAGTCTCGAGGTCCTTCACGCCAACACCGGGGCGAAAACTGTCGTAACGAATTGGGGTGATATTGTCTATAATGTTGTTTCTAATTTTTTGCTCAATTGCTCCAAATCTCTGAAGTCTCAGAGACCGTTTGGATCAAGACAATAAGAGAACGAGCCACGGATGTTTCCACTTGAGGCGGAGACCAATAGTAGAGGGTATTGATTGCTTGTGCTAATTCATTAATTCCCAAATCAATTTTTTCTCTATTTGTTGCAACACGTTCAAGGTCTATATAGGTACCTGTAAAAATAAGTAGAAAGTTAAGATTGCTTGTGCTAATTTAGTAATTCCTAAATCAATATTTTCTTTATCTTCTCTTGCAAAAAATTGAAGATGTTTGTATAGTTACCTGTAAAAGTAAGTCTGTGTGGGTTGCTGCCATAAAGTTGAGGATTGTCGGAAGTATCAGCAAGCAAGTAATAACGATCTTTAGCTTGATAAGCTATCACATATGCGTTGGTCCTATTCAACACTAACGTGATCGGCTCGTTGAGCAAATAAAAAAGTTCCACCAAGAGCAAATTCTGTTGGGAACCAGATTGAGCAGGCAACAATGGAATTTCATGCACAACAGTTCCGCTTTTTAAGTGTGTTCGTAGGGACTCTAGAAAAGAACTGTAGGTTTTCTTAGTGCTCCCCGTGACATGAAATGCCACTTTGTCAAAGGAGAGAGTATTATTGTCTCCGTCTCCAGTTTCCGACAACGATGATGAGCACACCCAAGCTGCAGGTCCAACAATGGCAGTCCACAACACCCATGTTGCTGCCAAGAACAACCATACCTTCATATTCACTCTCTGCACAATAATGAATAGATTTAGTGTTAGTAATTTAGGGATAAACCAGAATAGTCAAACAAACTTAAGGGCTAAGGCGGACTCCATCGATCCAACATTTTAATTTTGTTTTATTTTTCATATTTTTTATTTTCTCACGAATTAGTCCATATTACAGCAGCCTACAGTATGCAGGTAAGTACATATTAAAGTGAGATCTATCCTCTCAAAAAATAATCTAAGATATTAAACACTACTTATATTTAAGATCAGAACTAATAGATTAAGTATATAAAAAAATTTGAAAGAACTAGAAGTTTAAAGATATTTCAAAATATAAATAAATTGAATAAAAAGATGTTAGGAAATTAAACAGAGAGGTTTTCTGAGCAAAAAAATACAAAATAAAGAAACTTTGGAGGCATTATATAAATCAAATTAAGGTACAGAAAAGAAAAACATGATGCATGCATACATGGTAGGTAGTAGTAACCTTTTCTCTTCTATGCTTCTCTCATCCAAAACAAGACGTATATATAGGCGGATGAATATTGTACGAGCAGATGGAAAGGAATATGCTACGTGATTCATATGCTCATAAGTGTCACATGTATGTAACATATAAGACAGATGGAGGGGAATCAAAATGTACTCGTGATTCACATGCTCACACAATAATTGAATGAAAACTAGGGGTGTAAACGAGACGAACGGACACAGAGAGTCCGCCGTCTGCGTTCGGTCCGAAAATAAAAATTGGTTCGGCCGGACAGATACGAATAGTCCACTGTTTGAGCTCGGGCCGAACGAACACAGACATCAACTGTTCGTTAATGCAATCAAACTGTCCGCGGACAAATTGAATATATTAATAAAAATTGTTACTTTATCAACAATTATTGATACTTGGTAAAAAATCAAGTTGAAAGGAGATACATTGAAGGTTATAGAATACAACAAAAAATGGTTAAAGATTATCGATAATTCATACTGGACAATCAAAATTTCTTGCAAGACCAAAATGATACGACTTAATTGAGGCAAAATAAAAAGGAGTCTCCACTACCGGTCTGCGGACAAATTCGGACTGGATGTGGATATGATTGTGTTCGGATTCGATTTTTAAACGTACAAAAAAATGTATAAGTTATGTTCGTTAATTCAATCGGACGGCTCGCGGTCGAACCATTTATCGAGCCGCACTCGTACGAACAACGGACTTGACGTGTCCATTTTACAACCCTAACCAAAACCCATTATTTTCATGGTTCACACAACAATTGACACGTACATGCATCCTCCTACCAAGTATTTAAATACTCTCCTTGTATTATTATTTTTAATTTCTCTTCCTTTTTTTTCTCCTTAGATTTGTACTATTGTGCTCAACATTGAACACTATTATCAGGGTCGTTTGTAACATTCACATGCTCACACAATAATGAAATAAGACCAAAACAATTTTCTTATGAAATTGTAATGAACAGCTAAACTTTTTAAAAAATTTGATATAACAATACGAAACAACAGATAAAATTGTCGTAAGGCAAAAGCTCAAACACACAGAGACGAAACTTTCTCGTATATTATCAACCACAAGTGCATCTTACAAGCTATCCCAACCTCTCTTTATATAGGGAGAGAGGTTGGGGGTTATGAAGAAATGAAGGGCCAAAGGTCATGTAGGTTACAAGGAGATGAAAGGTGAAAAGCCATATGAGTTACAACACTCCCCCTTGGCTCTCCAGAAATTCTGCTTGTAAACATCTCTGAGTTTCTTCGTCTGTCTGTAGCTTGCATCTTCAAGTTTGACCATCTACTTGTGCCTCGTCAAAATCTTGCCAAAGAAAACCCAGTGGGAAAAAAATTTTGGTCGAAGGACAAAAGAGTACACACAGGTCAGTGTGATGGGGGTAAACTTAACCATTTGCAAAGGTGCCTCGTCAAAACCTTGTCAGGGAAAACCCAGTGGAAAAAACCGCTGATCGAAGGACAAAAGAGTACACGATGGTTTAGACGTATACAACTGGATACTCCCCCTGATTATAATAATTCTTAGTGAATAAGAGATTTGAACTGTGTCTCGTTAA
Source organism: Iris pallida (assembly GCA_029216955.1). Taxonomy (NCBI): domain Eukaryota; kingdom Viridiplantae; phylum Streptophyta; class Magnoliopsida; order Asparagales; family Iridaceae; genus Iris; species Iris pallida. The sequence goes on from JANAVB010030419.1 coordinate 1,579,405, forward strand.
AAACCTTGCCAAAGAAAATCCAGTGGGAAAAACTTTGGTCGAAGGGAAAAAGAGTACACAAGCATACATCAGGATGCTTCCCTTTTCACTCGCACTCGACAGGGTGCGGGATATACGCACAACAGGGTGTTTTGGAGGCGCTCGTTGGGGCGCTCCCCCTCACATGCACACAACAGGGTGCAGGAAACATGTTTCACTTAGGCTAGCTCTGAAAGCTTCCAAAGTCCAATCGCTCTGACATGTTTCTGGAACGAGTGTTTCGGCAGTGACTTGGTGAACAAGTCTGCACGGTTATTCTCTGATCCAATGTGTTGCACTTCAATCTTCTGAAGCGCTTGTTGTTCATGTGTAAAGAACAACTTGGGCGATATGTGCTTGGTAGCATCCCCTTTGATGTAACCATGTTTCGCTTGATCAATAACAGCGGTATTGTCCTCATATATGACAATAGGTTCATCTGGGTTATATAAAAGATCACATATACTTCGAATATGGCCAATAACAGCTCGAAGCCATACACACTCTCTAGTCGCCTCATAGAGCGCGAGTAGCTCAGAGTGGTTCGTTGAAGTAGCCACTAAGGTCTGTTTACGAGACCTCCAAGAAATCGCCGTGTTCCCAATGGTAAAGACATAACCAGATTGGGAACGCCCCTTGTGCGGATCAGATAAGTATCCCGCATCGGCGTAGCCAACAAGGGTCGCGTTGCTTCGAGTGCCAAGAGCATTGGACTCACTCAAAACCGCGTAGGGATAGAACAAGCCCAAGTCCGTAGTACCCTTAAGGTAGCGAAAAATGTCTTTTATGCCATTCCAATGGCGGCGTGTTGGCGCGGTGCTGTGTCGAGCTAGACAATTCACAGCAAACGAGATGTCCGGTCTAGTACATTGGGCCAAGTACAATAAAGCGCCTATTGCACCCTGTGAAACCCAATTTTTTGTGAAATAAATTAATATTAGTATTCTAAGTTGTTATTATATTTATTATAATTATTAGTATTATTTTTTAGTGTTAAAATTATTTCAAAAATTAATTTACATGGATTTTTGGGATATGGACCAGACCTGAACCCTTCTCTCTTTCCATTAAATCTGATTGGTCTTTTAAAAAAAAAAATACTTTTTGAGCTGGTCCAAATTTGGACCAGCAAACTCTCGTCAAAACCCACGTTCTTCTATTCCCTACTCCTCCTCCCATTTTTCCTCTACACCCCACGTTCAAATCCCACCCCCCAACTCCATCCACCTTATAACCCACCTCTTCCCTTACATTCACTCACAGAACCTCTTCTCTACACTTTTCTTAAGAGAGTAACTCCTCCAACCCTTCTTCCCCTCTCACTCTCTCACAGAACCCATCTCCTCTTCCTCTTCCCCCTTCCCCTTCACTCCAACGTCGGAACCCTAGCCCCGAGCTCCCCGTGCGCCCGACGGCCCCGCGAGCCGCGTCCCAGCGCGGCGCCCTCCCCGGCGCAGCTCCGGCCGACCCCGTGCGGCTGACCCCTCTCTCTCGGTCGCGCCCCGAAGCCCCCTCCGGCCAACCGTCGGCCTCCTTCGCGCGCCCGACGCCGCCCGGCCGACCCCCTGCGCCCTTCGTCGACCCTCCTCGGCACCCCTCCGACCGTCGGCCACCGTTCCCAGCACTGTCCCAGCGCCCCGTCGCGCCTCGGACCACGATCCAGTGCACTTCTGCTGTTGCCGTGTCCGGCCAGCACCCCAGCGCTGTTCGCGGGTTCCCGACTTGCTGTTCTCGTATTTCTTTCCTATTATTTTACATCTGAGAGATCTATCCGAGCAACCCGAGGTATAACCCTGTCCCATTCTATTTTTCATACTGTCTGTGATGAGAATGGTCCCCGATTCCCTTCTGGGAATTCGGTTTTAGCGATGTCGTATTTTTCGGAACCTTCGGAAAGGTTCTGTTGATTGTTTGGATTTTCCGAAACTTTTCGGAAAATGGATTTTGATATATTTTGGGCTTTCGGATTTTTTCGGTAGCGTGTTTTGGTTGGATTCGGACTTCCGAAATTGTTTCGGGTCGTTCCGAATTAATCTGTGGATTGGTTGTGGATTATTTATATATATATTTTTTGGGATTCCCTGGTTTGGAATTTGCAGGAAAATTATCGGCATATTTCCCAGTTTTTGGGTTGACCAAAAATAGAGGAAATGCTGCCGGATTTTTCCATAAATTAAAGTATATTTTAAAAATAATTTTAAAATGGATTTCGGAAATATATATTTAATATTTGGATTTTGGGCGACGACCGTATCGGTCAATGGGCCCCGGCTAAGTGCAAACAAAACCGGCTTCGTCCGGACGTTGAGGCATTAGCCTAGTTGACGATTGGACCATATCTGAGACTCAATAAATATTTACTTTATTTTTATCATTTATTTTATTTCTTAATTATTTATAGAAAGTTTAGGACTAACGACCGTTTCTGTCTTATTTCAATTTATGTAAATAAATTGTAATGGACATAAGCCCAGCTGGTTGTTGGTTCTGTAACTGTAAATTTGGTAGCGTAGGTTTTTTTTGGTTATTTGCTGATTTTGCGAGTTTTTGTAGCATACGAATTAATTTAATAAAAAGTTATTTTCATATAAAAATTAATAAAGATTTTCTCACCTAAAATCTACAAGTTTTAATATTAACAACGATCATGCATTTCTCACTAAAATAAGAAATTAGTTTTATATTTATAATTATGAAAATACAAAGTTTTAATCAATTAAATTGGTATCGACGAGTTTTCCAAAATATAAAGTTTAAAACGATCTTTCCCTCGTTATTAATTCAACGCACCAATAATTGTAATTCTGTTTGTGTTTTGTTAAATAAGAATTAAAATGGATTAGGACACAATTAGATATTTCAACTAGCGTAGCTAGATTGGGAACCCTGGAATCTGAGTTAATTTCTCGAATGTAGGAATTCGAGGACGATTCTGAATTTCCATCTCGAAGTCTTCATCCTCTCCAGTCAAGTCCATTTTTGAGACAAGTACAGTTTGTGTTAGTTTACAGTTATTTTAATAATCGCTTTACTGCAAGTTTAAACCACGATGCAAACACGAAACTCTCTCTGAGAGTACTGATTGTGACTACTGTACTGATTGGGGACTGGGAGAATAGAGTAATATTTATAACCAAATTCAACTGTAACTTAGAACTGTGTGAGCTTACCCCTCTTACACACGGGGATAAGCCGTACCGTATCAATAGGATACTACTGAATCATCCCAAGCCGGTCATATTCATTGCCTATTCAAATCACACTGTTTTACTGCTAGAAAACTGTTCATTTCTAAACTGTTTAAAAGTGCATGATTCTATTATTCATTTTAACTGTTTTAAATTAGCATGAATTGTACTTTGCTTCCTCCTGACTGGAGATACATTTTTAGGGGACATTGAGGATGCTGAGCTGTTGTACAGCAGCTACTACGACCATGTTCTGTACCCTGTAGTGCTGCCAGAGTCCCCATTGGAGGACGTTGGGACTGAGACCGATGAGCCGGCTGATAGATAGATTTTCTTTTTCAGCATTGTTGTTTATTTCAAACTCTGTTATTTATTTCAGTACATTTTCCAGTTGTATTTCATTTAAAAGTTTAATAAAGTTTCATTTTCCGAATTTGAGTTATGACAAATATAAATGTTGTTGTATGGTTACCTGCTAATGGAACAGCTTACTGCCGTCGTCTCAACAACGGTGCAGGCTGGACATAATCTGGTTCGATCTAACTATTTGGGATCGGGTCGTGACATGTTTTTAGTGGTGGCCCATGCAGGTCCAATACAACAACTTAGGAAAACATACCTAGAAACAATTAGAACACTAGAACATTGATTTGTCACAACATAGGTCCGAATTATATATAAATAAATATTTTTGTTTGATTATAGACTGGTAGGATACCTTGCTTATGTTTGTACCCTAAACCTTCCAGATTATGACCAAGGAAAAGACCACCCCTGTTGGCGATGAGGTGTCATCATCTGAACACACCCCATCTCCCCCAACACGTCCAGACCCTTCACCGTTGCAGCTGACCGACCGTCCCCATCAATCTCCAGCACCCCGCGGCGCTTACGCCACTACTTCTCAAGCGGCGAACCCTACACTTCCCCGGGCGGAGCCACAGACCCCTGCGGTAGTGGCCGCACCAGCTGCCCCACCAGTGCCCGTGGATCCCACTGATCTAGTGGGTATGCTACGTGGAGTGCTCGAAGCCCAGAGAGCTCAAGCAGAAGCTCATCGAGAACAGACTGCAGCCCAAGCTGCAGCCCATCGCGAGCAGACCGCGATCATGAGAGAAGGCATGGAGAATGCCCACAACGTGGCTATGGCTGCCCTCGAAAGAGGAGGAACCACTTCATCGGAGCCACGACCTGCCAAGGTAAGCATGATTCAGGAGTTAAGATTTATATCTTTAAGGCCATTCTTTTGATTAGAGGCGTATAATTACATGAAGGTTGAAGATATTGAGAGCTTTAAGAAGCAAGGCCCTCGACCTTTCAAAGGAACCGAGGGTATCATCTACGTCGATGAATGGATAGACAGCATGGAGTGCCTCTTGAGCGTCGCTCGACTCCCAGAGGACCTCAAGATCGAAGCAGTGGGACTCCAACTGCAAGATGTGGCGAGCACCTGGTACCGGAATGAACCCCGACTCCAGGACAAGCAGCTCGACTGGGACACCTTCAAGAGGCTGTTCCGCAGGAAGTTCTTCCCAACATCTGAGATGCGGGAGATGGAAAGGCAATTCCAGGACCTGAAGCAAGGGAATATGACGGTCAGCGAATATACGGCAGAGTTCGGCCGACTTAGCCGCTTTGCCCAGAACCTGGTAGCTGACCCCAAGGATCGTGCTGAACGATTCAGGTATGGATTACGAGAAGAGATTCGCACCCCTGTGATCGCAGGTGGCGCTAAAACATATGAGAGGATCCTGATACGAGCCCAGGACGTGGAGAAGAGCCAGCCTTCTCGATCCAAGAGGGAGTACCCTGGAACTAGCAACTTCCAGGGTATTCAGAAGAGGCCCAACAACAACAACAACAGGCCTTCGCATCACCAGCAGCAGCACCATCAGGCGAGGACTAATGACAAGTCGTCTCAGAGGCAGATCCCAGCCTGTGAATATTGCAAGAGGCCGGGACACCAGTCGAACATATGCAGGAAGAGGCTAGGGTACTGCCTAGTCTGTGGGTCTGCCGCCCACCAAGTGAGGGACTGCCCCTCATCAGTTCACCAGACCGGAACCAATCAGCAAAGAGCTCCCCTACCCACTCAGCAACAACGGTTCGGACAGCACCAGCAGAAGACCGGGCGAGCTTTTGTCCTAGCAGCTGATGAGCAGGAACCAGAGCAGGAACCCACCGCTGATGTCATCACAAGTTCCATTTATGTATTTTCACATCCTGCTCTAGCATTATTTGATTCGGGTGTATCACATAGTTTTATATCGTCAAAGTTTATTTCTGCACACCACATAGATTCGGGACTTAGCAAGGTGATTAGTAGAGTTATGACCGGTGGTGGACCCATACCCATCACTGAGGCTTACAATTGTCCCATAACCATCTCAGGCTATCAGTTCTTAACACCCTTACTAGTGATGCCCCTGCCCAACTATGATGTAGTCTTAGGGATGGACTGGTTAAGTGAACAGCATGCACTGATAGATTGTCACCGAGGATGTGTAATCTTCAGCCCACCAGGAGAACCAGAGTTTGAAATCTCTCGGGCTCCAGAAGATATGAAGAGTGTTACCTACTCCTCAATCACCGAAGAACCCGGGCCTCCTCACCCTATCATCGCAGAATTTATAGACGTCTTTCCAGATAGTCTTCCAGGATTGCCGCCGGATCGAGGTGTGGAATTCACCATCGATCTAGTACCCGGCTCTTCCCCTATTTCTCGGGGATGCTACAGAGTCAACCCCAAGGAGGCTAAGGAGATGAAGGATCAGATCGACGAGATGAAGGCACAAGGATTTATCAGAGACGGAGCTTCACCCTGGGGAGCACCAGTTTTGTTCGTGCCCAAGAATGATGGAACTGTGCGGATGTGCATCGACTACCGGGCGCTGAACAACATCACCATCAAGAACAAGTACCCCCTACCCCGGATCGACGACCTGTTTGATCAACTGAGTGGAGCCAAGGTATTTTCAAAGATAGATCTCAGATCAGGCTACCATCAAATCAAGGTCAGAAAGGAGGATATTCCCAAGACGGCGTTCAACACCAAGTATGGATAATTTGAATTCTTGGTCATGCCGTTTGGACTGACAAATGCTCCTGCGGTATTCATGGACCTCATGAACAAGATTTTCCATGAATATCTGGATCAGTTTGTTGTTGTCTTCATCGACGACATACTGATCTACTCGAAGACGGAGGAAGAGCATGAAGAGCACCTGAGGAAAGTGCTGAGTACCTTGAGGAAGGAGAAGCTCTATGGTAAGCTATCCAAATGCGAATTCTTTTTAGACAAAGTAGAATTTTTGGGCCATGTTGTCATAGGAAAAGGAATTTCGGTGGATCCAAAGAAGATAGCTGCTATTGAGAAGTGGAATGCACCAAGCTCGGTTGCAGAGATCAGAAGCTTTTTGGGTTTAGCTGGCTACTACCGGAAGTTCGTGAAGGATTTCTCCAAGATTGCTGAACCAATGACGAAGCTTACCAGTAAGAATGAGGAGTTCATATGGTCTGAAGTTTGCCAGTCAGCTTTTGAGGAACTGAAGAAGAGGCTTACAACAGCGCCGATACTTGCGCTACCCGCAGGTACCGGCAGTTTCTCAATCTATAGTGATGCTTCCGGTAAGGGATTGGGCTGCGTTCTTCAACAACACGGAAAAGTGATTGCTTATGCATCTAGGCAATTACGGACTCATGAGAAGAACTATCCCACACATGATTTGGAGCTCGCAGCGGTGATTTTTGCTTTGAAGCTATGGAAGCACTACCTGTATGGAGAGAGAGTGGAAATATTTACAGACCACAAAAGTCTGAAATATGTTTTCACTCAGAAGGAGCTGAACATGAGACAGAGACGATGGCTGGAGCTGATGAAGAATTTTGATATCAACCTGCAATATCATCCGGGTAAGGCTAATGTTGTTGCAGATGCACTTAGTCGGTACCCGATGGCAATGTTCTTGACCAAGGAGCGTCATTTGCTGGAGGATATGGAGAAGCTGGGATTGGAGATTGTACTGTCCGAGGAGGAAATGAAGAAACTGGGAAGAGAAGCCATCGTACCAGGAGCTGAATCATCAATGATGCAGTTGCAAGTGCGTTCGAGTCTTATGGACAGAGTCAAGGAGGCACAATTCCAAGACGAGACGCTTTGCAAACTCAGAGACCAAGTGCTGACGGGAACACTTGAAGGATTCTCAATCGCCAGCGACGGAGCACTGAAGAATGGTACGAGGCTGTGCGTACCAACTGATGAACTGAGGAACGAGCTGATGCAAGAAGCGCATCAGTCGCAGTATTCCATACATCCTGGAGCCAACAAAATGTATCGGGATATGCGGACTATAGTATGGTGGTACGGAATGAAGAAGGACGTATCCAGGTATGTGGCTAGATGTTTAACTTGTCAGCAAGTTAAAGCTAGCAGACAGAGACCAGCAGGACTATTGCAGTTGCTTGACATTCCGGAGTAGAAATGGGAGCACATAACAATGGATTTTGTATCGGGACTGCCTCGATCCCAAGGAAGGAAGGATGCCATTTGGGTTATTGTGGACTGACTGACGAAGTCAGCTCACTTTATCCCCTTCAAGGTTGGTTTATCCACCGAGAAGTTGGCAGCACTGTACATGCGGCACATCTACCGGATTCATGGAGTTCCGGTAAGTATCGTATCTGACAGAGATACTAGATTTACCTCTCACTTTTGTAAGAATTTACATGACAGCTTGGGAACCCAACTGAAGTTCAGCACCGCCTACCACCCTCAGACTGACGGGCAATCAGAGAGAACAATCAAGACGCTAGAAGATATGCTGAGATCCTGCGTCCTGGAATTTGGAGGGTCTTGGGAAGACCTTTTGCACTTGGTAGAGTTTTCGTACAACAACAGCTACCAAGCTAGCATCGGTATGACACCGTTCGAGGCACTCTATGAACGTCGTTGCCGCACTCCACTTGCTTGGGATGACGTCGAAGAACGAGTGTTGCTTGGACCTGAGATGGTGACCGAAGCAGCAGAAAAGGTGAGAATGATCAGAGACAAGCTCAGGATTGCCCAAGACAGACAGAAGCATTGGGCTGATAGCAGCAGACGGCCTTTTGAGTTTGAAGAAGGCGACAGTGTGTTTGTGAAGATCTCTCCTACCAGAGGAACCATCCGGTTGGGCAGAGCAGGAAAGCTAAGCCCCAGGTACATTGGTCCATTTGAAGTACTTAACAGGATTGGAGAAGTGGCTTATCGGGTGGCTCTACCCCCAAGTCTCGAAGGCGTCCACACGTCTTCCATGTCTCGCAGCTGAGACGCTACATCCCGGACCCGAGCCATATCTTGGACCATTCAGAGCTGGAGATTGGACCCAGCCTCACAGTGCCGGAGAAGCCAGTGGCGATATTGGACAGAGGCGAGAAGAGAACCAGGAACACCGTGACGCCGATAGTCAGAGTGATGTGGCGGCATAACTCACCAGGCGAGTCGACCTGGGAGCGAGAGGACCAGATGCGGGAGCAGTACCCGTACCTGTTTGAGACTTAAGGTAACCCCTAACCTTGTCTTTAAATTTCGAGGACGAAATTTTCTAAGGAGAAAAGATTGTGAAACCCAATTTTTTGTGAAATAAATTAATATTAGTATTCTATGTTGTAATTATATTTATTATAATTATTAGTATAATTTTTAAGTGTTAAAATTATTTTGAAAATTAATTTACATGGATTTTTGGGATGTGGACCAGACCCGAACCCAGACCTGAACCCTTCTCTCTTTCCATTAAATCTGATTGGTCTTTTTAAAAAATATATATATATATATATACTTTTTGAGCTGGTCCAAATTTGGACCAGCAAACTCTCGTCAAAACCTACGTTCTTCTATTCCCTACTCCTCCTCCCATTTTTCCTATACACCCCACGTTCAAATCCCACCCCCCAACTCCATCCACCTTATAACTCCCCTCTTCCCTTACATTCACTCACAGAACCTCTTTCCTACACTTTTCTTAAGAGAGGAACTCCTCCAACCCTTCTTCCCCTCTCACTCTCTCACAGAACCCATCTCCTCTTCCTCTTCCCCCTTTTCCTTCACTCCAACGTTGGAACCCTAGCCCCGAGCTCCACGTGCGCCCGACGGCCCCGCGAGCCGCGTCCCAGCGCGGCGCCCTCCCCGGCACAGCTCCGGCCGACCCCGTGCGGCCGACCCCTCTCTCTCGGCCGCGCCCCGAAGCCCCCTCCGGCCAACCGTCGGCCCCCTTCGCACGCCCGACGCCGCCCGGCTGACCCCCTGCGCCCTTCGCCGACCCTCCTCGGCACCCCTCCGACCGTCGGCCACCGTTCCCAGCGCTGTCCCAGCGCCCCGTCGTACCTCGGACCCCGATCCAGCGCACTTCTGCTGTTGCAGTGCCCGGCCAGCACCCCAGCGCTGTCCGCGGGTTCCCGACTTGCTGTTCTCGTATTTTTTTCTATTATTTTGCATCTGAGAGCTCTAGCCGAGCAACCCGAGGTATAACCCTGTCCCATTCTATTTTTCATACTGTCTGTGATGAGAATGGTCCCTGATTCCCTTCTGGGAATTCGGTTTTTAGCGACGTCGTATTTTTCAGAACCTTCGGAAAGGTTCTGTTGATTGTTTGGATTTTCCGAAACTTTTCGGAAAATGGATTTTGATATATTTTGGGCTTTCGAATTTTTCCGGTAGCGTGTTTTGGTTGGATTCGGACTTCCGAAATTGTTTCGGGTCGTTCCGAATTAATCTGTGGATTGGTTGTGGATTATTTATATATATATATATATTTTGGGATTCCCTAGTTTGGGATTTGCAGGAAAATTATCGACATATTTTCCAGTTTTTGGGTTGACCAAAAATAGAGGAAATGCTGCCGGATTTTTCCGTAAATTTAAAGTATATTTTAAAAATGATTTTAAAATGGATTTCGGAAATATATATTTAATATTTGGATTTTGGGCGACGACCGTATCGGTCAATGGGCCCTGGCTAAGTGCAAACGAAACCGGCTTCGCCCGGACGTTGAGGCATTAGCCTAGTTGACGATTGGACCATATCTGAGACTCAATAAATATTTGCTTTATTTTTATCATTTATTTTATTTCTTAATTATTTATAGAAAGTTTAGGACTAACGGCCGTTTCTGTCTTATTTCAATTTATATAAATAAATTGTAATGGACATAAGCCCAGCTGGTTGTTGGTTCTGTAACTGTAAATTTGGTAGCGTAGGTTTTTTTTGGTTATTTGCTAATTTTGCGAGTTTTTGTAGCATACGAATTAATTTAATAAAAAGTTATTTTCATATAAAAATTAATAAAGATTTTCTCACCTAAAATCTACAAGTTTTAATATTAACAACGATCATGTATTTCTTACTAAAATAAGAAATTAGTTTTATATTTATAATTATGAAAATACAAAGTTTTAATCAATTAAATTGGTATCGACGAGTTTTCCAAAATACAAAGTTTAAAACGATCTTTCCCTCGTTATTAATTCAACGCACCAATAATCGTAATTCTGTTTGTGTTTTGTTAAATAAGAATTAAAATGGATTAGGACACAATTAGATATTTCAACTAGCGTAGCTAGATTGGTAACCCTGGAATCTGAGTCAATTTCTCGAATGTAGGAATTCGAGGACGATTCTGAATTTCTATCTCGAAGTCTTCATCCTCTCCAGTCAAGTCCATTTTTGAGGCAAGTACAGTTTGTGTTAGTTTACAGTTATTTTAATAATCGCTTTACTGCAAGTTTAAACTATGATACAAACACGAAACTCTCTCTGAGAGTACTGATTGTGACTACTGTACTGATTGGGGACTGGGGGAATAGAGTAATGTTTATGACCAAATCCAACTGTAACTTAGAACTGTGTGAGCTTACCCCTCTTACACACGGGGATAAGCCGTACCGTATCAATATGATACTACTGAATCATCCCAAGCTGGTCATATTCATTGCCTATTCAAATCACACTGTTTTACTGCTAGAAAACTGTTCATTTCTAAACTGTTTAAAAGTGCATGATTCTATTATTCATTTTAACTGTTTTAAATTAGCATGAATTGTACTTTGCTCCCTCCTGACTGGAGATACATTTTTAGGGGATATTGAGGATGCTGAGCTGTTGTACAGCAGCTACTACGACCCTGTTCTGTACCCTGTAGTGCTGCCAGAGTCCCCATTGGAGGACGTTGGGACTGAGGCCGATGAGCCGGCTGATAGATAGATTTTCTTTTTCAGCATTGTTGTTTATTTCAAACTCTGTTATTTATTTCAGTACATTTTCCAGTTGTATTTCATTTCAATGTTTAATAAAGTTTCATTTTCCGAATTTGAGTTGTGACAAATATAGATGTTGTTGTATGGTTACCTGCTAATGGAACAGCTTACTGCCGCCGTCTCAACAACGGTGCAGGCTGGGCATGATCCGGTTCGACCCAACTATTTGGGATCGGGTCGTGACACACCCAGATAAGAGCACTCAGGACTCAATATCTCTTCGTCGTCCTCCTTTGGACGGAATGGGTCCTTAGTAATGTCTAGAGAGCGGACGATCATGGGAGTAGCGGACGGCTTAACGTCAAAATGACTAAAGCGTCTCAACACCTTTTGGGTGTAGTTCGCTTGATGGACAAGAATTCCATCTTTACGGTGCTCGATCTGCAGGCCGAGGCAAAATCGTGTCTTTCCAAGATCCTTCATCTCGAATTCCCTCTTCAGGATATCAGCAGTTTCTGACAAGTCTTTTTCGGTTCCTATGAGATTTATGTCATCTACATAGACCGTGATGATTGCGTATCCTGAAGTGGATTTCTTTATGAACACGCATGGGCAAAGTTCGTTATTAACGTATTCCAAACCGATCAAGTATTCGCTTAGGCGGTTATACCACATTCGCCCGGATTGTTTCAATCCATATAGCGAACGCCTCAGTCTAATCGAGAACGCATTCCGTGGTCGGGAACTACTTGATTCAGGCATCTTTAGTCCTTCAGGGACTCTCATGTATATCTCTGTGTCTAGATCCCCGTAGAGATAGGCTGTGACCACATCCATGAGCTGCATATTCAGTTTTTCGGAAACTACTAAACTGATTAAGTAGCGGAATGTTATGACGTCCATTACGGGAGAATACGTCTCCTCGTAATCAATTCCAGGGCGTTGTGAGAAGCCTTGCGCCACAAGGCGAGCCTTGTATCGCACAATCTCATTTCTCTCATTATGCTTCCTTAGGAAAATCTATTTGTGACCAACTGGTTTAACATTGGGTGGTGTTGGAGCAACAGGTCCAAACACGCTTCTTTTCGCTAAGGAGTCTAGTTCAGCCTGGATTACTTGTTTCCATTGTGACCAGTCCGTTCGTCGTTGACACTCGGCAACACTATGAGGTTCCATGTCATCATTGTTCATAATGTCAGTGGCCACTGAGTATATGAACACATCATCGATGACAGTTTCGTTTCGCTTCAAAATATCGTCTAAGCTAGCATACTCGACGGATATTTCGAGGTTATCGGCATGATTAGGAATAGGCGTTTCATCTGGAACGCGCTTTTCTAATACATCACCGTGATCCTTAATGATCTCATGTGGCAAAACGCTTTTAACAAGATTTCTCCGCTTCCGAGGCAGAACATCTTTGGAACCAACCGGTCTTCCCTTCTTCTTGGGAATAGCGGCGGACTGGACGGCCGATGGCAGCGTCCTTTGCTCGGCGGGTTCGACCGGAGCAACATGTTTCACAGGAACATGGCGTCTCTCAGGGACGTCTATCCTTGCAGGCACATTTGCAGCAGGTATAATTGATCTCGTGACTTTTGCTAGGTCGCTAAATGCGTCTGGCATTTGTTTTGCAATATCTTGCAGACCTAGAATCCTCTGCACTTCCTTATCACTATGTGCAGAGGGGGGATCATGATGAGCAACAGCGGGCACATGCCACGCTAATTCACGTTGTTCCTCATCAACGTTAGCGTGCATTTTTCCCCCTAACGACGGGAAGATTGCCTCATCAAAGTCACAATCCGCGTGTCTCGCGGTAAAGAGATCGCCTGTCAAGGGCTCTAAATAGCGAATGATGGACGGGGAGTTATAACCGACATATATTCCCCGTCGCTTCTGAGGTCCAAATTTTGAACGCCTTATCGGCTCAATTGGAACATTGACTAGGCACCAAAACACACATAAATGTGAGATGTCAGGCTCACATCCAGTAACCAGCTGGTACGCGAAAAGTGGTTGGGTGGCCATGGGCCTCAGACGGACCAAATTTGCAGCATGCAAAATTGCATAGCCCCATGCAGATAGTAGGAGTTTGGTACGCATAACCAAGGTCCGCGCTATCACTTGCAGTCGCTTTATAAAAGCTTCTGCTAGGCCATTTTGGGTATGAACATACGCAACATGATGTTCAAGATTTATTCCCAAAGTCATGCAATAGTCATCGAAAGTCTTCGATGTAAACTCCGTGGCATTATCAAGTCTAATAGACTTTATCGGATAATCCAGATGGTTAGCCCTTAACTTAATGATCTGGGCGAGGAGTTTAGGAAACGCTGCATTTCGGGTGGACAATAACACTACGTGTGACCATCTAGTCGATGCATCAACCAAAACCATAAAGTATTTAAATGGTCCGCATGTTGGTTGGATTGGTCCATAAATATCTCCATGAATTCTCTCAAGGAATTGAGAAACTAATCTCGTAGGTTTCACATGGAGTGGCTTGAGATTCGTCTTCCCAATCGAGCAAGCTTGGCATAGACTTTTCGAATTTATAACAAAATTCTTTCCTCCAAGAGGATGCCCATGTGATGTATTCATAGTGCGAAGCATCGTATTTTGACCCGGATGACCCAGCCGGTCATGCCATAGCATAAAAGTCCTCTCATCAACTGGCGCTCGGCGAATGATGAGATTACTCTCGATGTGTTGTATCGTAGTGAGATACAAATCACTTGAAAGACTTTTCAACTTCTCCATGATACGATTTTGGCCGTACTGAGTGGAGGTAATGAAAAGATACTCGAAGCCATATTCTCGAGCAGTTTCAACATGAAATTCGTTTTCTCGAATATCCTTAAAACTCAGTAAGGTACGACTGGACCTTGGAGAATATAAGGCCTCTGATACTTCAACGGGAGTACCATTGGACAACAAAAAATGGGCTTTGCCAAAACCTTGAACAAGGGTTGAGGGTCCCGAAATGGTTGTCACTGGGGTTACTTTAGGCGTATAGGAGATAAAATGTGATTTATCTCTCAAGATAGTGTGAGTCGTTCCACTATCAACCAGACAATCCACTGCCCCGTGGTCCATGCCTATAAGTAAAAAAAAATTAAAGTTTGTCACACGTTTGAGGAAAGTGCTCGAAATAGAACTTTAATTTATCGAGAAAACAGAAAATACAAACCACCAAAAGTTTCATGACTTAAATCAAATATAGAGAGAAAATGGAGATTCATTCTTCCATTTCTGCTACAAAATCGGGGGTCTCAAGATTTAGATTTTCGCACTCGTTGACCAGATTTGCTTCGGCCCGGCGCCCCTTGTGATAGTTATTAACTTCTTGGGGGGGTCGCCCTGTAAGTCCGTTGCATATGACCATAAGCACCACATTTGTAGCAGAGAGTAGGCGCTTGGCCTTCTACTCTCGCTTTGGGACGATTGGCCCGTTGGTTCTTACCATGAGACTGCCTAGGAGTCAAAGGTCCTTGGTTCTTGTTAGAACCTCGCTTTGGGTGGCGAGACTTAAACTCGCCTCTGTTCCTTGGCTGTGACGACTGGCCCTTGTCTCGTTTCCACCGTGGATTTGGTCCACGGAGAGCGTTTGCATCAGGCATTGGAATTGCCTTTGTTCCAGCAGGACGAGAATTATTGTTTTTCATTAAAATGAGACTGTTCTTCTCGTCTAATAAAAGCTGGGTGATGAGCTCGGGAAACTTGGTGAACTTAGACTGACGGTATTGCTTCTGGAGCAAGTTGTCAATGGAAGGAAATGTGGTATATGTTTTCTCCAATAGATCACTGTCGGTTAATATCTCACCGCAGTATTGGAGAAGTGATCGAATCCTGCAGACTTCATTGTTGTAATCAGTTACACTTTTGAAGTCTTGGAAGCGCAGGTTCAACCAGTCATGGCGTGCTTTAGGTAGCCATATGGTCTTCTGGTGGTCGAAGCGCTCTTTCAGAGAGTCCCATAGCGTCTTCGGCGAGGAGATTTTAATGAACTCCGCCTTCATGGCGTCAGATAAATGCCTGCGGAATAGAATCATCGCTTTGGCGTTCATTGAGCGAGTGACTTCCACTTCACGCTCTTCCTCATTATAGATGACGTCCAAGAGGCCCTGCGCATCTAGATGGTTCTGGATGTCTTGCGTGTAATGCCCCGCTCCGCACGGTGTATTACGCTGAAGCGTTGACTCAACGAGTCGCGTTGACCAAATAAAATATATCGATGAGAATCGATACGAGAGTTATGTTGTCCCGAGCAACGCATCAAACTAAGTCGATGCGAAGAGTTGCCTTGCCCCGAAAGAATGCATCGAGTTGAATCGATGCGAAGCACCGTATTTCCCCGAAGGATGAGTGCGTTGAATCGGCTCGAAGATTCTAAGAAATTGAATCGACCAAGGCGCAAGTCCGAATCGATGCAAGTATTGATTTTAGTTGGTTTCGTGTGCAGGTTATACTTTGATGGGAAAATATTAGAGGTCGATCTTTTGCAATATTTAGTAAGGGGTCCGCAAAATCAAATCGTCGCCTTGCGACGGGATGAGACTTGGGCACGCTAAGGCAAATCGGACGTATGATTCAATGAAGCACGAAGTGCTCGAATGGCTAAGTCAGGAGAGTGGCCGTGCAACAAAGTTAGAGGATCGAGTCGCATCGGCTCGGCAAAACGACGAAGGCGTATCGACTCAAGGTGGGAGGATTGACTTCTTTTTACTCCTTCATTCGATAAGTCAAATATATCATTGTATGCTAAGTTAACCTATCGACGCCACGGGCGTGGCCGATCGGAGATAAAATCGTAGTGTGAGTCGAACACTAAGTTAGAACAATTGAAATAAAACGTGCATCAATATGCACGAGTCGCTATGGGATATTGGATATCGCTAAGGCGAGCGCCTCGGTACGCAAGCCGTAAGACCATGGGATAACTGTAATCGGCGAGTGCCTTAGTGCACGAACCATACCGTGCCTTTGCTGCACAAGTTAGACGGCTAGAATATTGAAAGACAATAGGCGAGCGCCCTAGCGCGCAAGTCCCGAACATTGAATGCTAAGTTATAGAACATGGGGATACGGTCGAAACGTGCCTACGTGTACGGGATAATAAAAGATGGCTTCGTTGCGAGAGAATACAGTTGTGGCATAAATGTGGCGGAACTGTCGGATATGACATGGTGCCTCGAAAGGTGCTCAAGACCTTCGGGTTGTTCGGTTGACGAGCATTGAGTTGAGGCACGATGCCATTGAATCATTGAAACGAAGTACGAAACGTAAGAACACAGAAAGTTAACGAAAGAGATGCGAGATGATAAGTCTGAGTCTCGAACTCAAGACTATGTTTGGTTGTTTGAATTTGATTGCTTGAATGATAGGGCGTTGCATGGTCGATTGGAATGGGCTTGAGATTAAATTGTGATAATAGCCCGTGCACGGGTGTTTTCCCCAAAACGGTTAAATGCCGGAGGAGCACCCCGGAACCGATTGGCCGCGGAGGGATTCGAATAATCTTTGTAGGTGCACATCCTTAAACAAGTAGCACTCGTCTTATTGATGGGAAAAGCCGCAAATGATGGCATGCAGCGGAAACGTTTCGGTTGTTGGGCCCGCAACCCACCCGTGAAACGCCGGGCAGCCCGACAAATATTGAGAAAAGAAGGAGAGAAAAGAAAGGAACTCCTTTAGTCTATTCCGGCGCGGATACGCCAACGGCCCTCATATAGTTAAGGAACGATGGGTTGAAAGTGTAGGCGCGTATGCGTCCCGCATAGAGATCCTGCTTAGAGATGCACAATAACATGACAGGGAAGGATTACGGCGTATTCACCTTGCGTCGGTGCAAGGGCGAGTGCGTCGACTTGGTAAGTCGCGCCACGAATCAAACACGAGATTGCTTGTTTGTTTGCCTATTCAATTCGATAACATGCTGCTATGATAACATGCTTTACGCTTTCGAAGATGCCATGAAATTGACCCTAAGGAGAACATAGCAAGATCATAAGCTAAGTTGCATGATTCAACATAAATATTAAAATGTCGGTTTGGAAAGATGATCTTTGCTTCAGTACATGCGAGGACGAACGTACTGATCCCCCACCAGCTTCATGCAGGGTGCAGGAAATGGATTGCTCGCGGCGAAGCGTTGCTTGAACGTGTTGAGGCTTAGAATGCCGAAGCGCATTGAAACGTGCTATCGTATTGACGCTCGGACTACGCAGCTGGATTGATGCGGCCGAGATATAGAAGGCATGATGTATGGAACGGTAAAATCCTTTGTGGGCAAGAGAGAACCTGAGTGTTGTAGCCAATCTGGCATATATTGTTAGGCTATCGAAAGCCATTGTAATCTCAGTTTCAAATATCAATAAAGAGAATTGTTTCGTATACTCTGTTTTCCTTTCGTCGTTAATATCGAATCAAAAGATAACCATTTGAGAACTTGTCATCTTGCCTTGCACGAGCGCAACTCCAGGCTCGTGCGGCATCACGCCCCCTGCGAGGACGATGATTCGGGTGATTCCGGGTCGGGGCGTGACAAATTGGTATCAGAGCTCTAGGCTCAATTTCCTCTGGACGCTCGCTTCATTACAATTTGAAAAGTTGCCCACCACCACTTGATATCACTCTTGACTCTACTCGATGCCGCACTGGATGTTCCATACAATAAGTCTAATACAAATCATGAAATTTTGCCGCTTGTGTTTTGGAAATTTCATGATGTTTGCTAAGAAAGTCGCGAAGGGTATATTGCATTGAATGCAAACGAGCCGTAAAAATGTTAGTTGCTGCAAGCACAACAAATTATGAAATACGATTTGAGATGTTGTAACATGTTGAAAGAGAAATAAAATGATGCACGATGTGCAACGAGTTAATATGAATATGCGGAAAAATAAAAGTGAGAAGTGATAAGCCAATACCGAATGTGTTAAACGGATTGGGCATTGACTTGGAAAGTCGGGAATAATCGCTGCACGATGTGCAACGTGTGTTGGAAGTAAAATTATTGCACGTGGTGCAACGCATATCAAATTAATCGTTGCACGAAGTGCAAAGGAAATGGGAAATAAATCGTTGTACAAAGTAAAATGAAAGAGTCGAAAATAAATCGTAGTACGATGTGCAACGCGTATCGGAAGTAAAATTGTTGCATAGGATGCAACGCATATCTAAATAAATTGTTGCACAAGATGCAACGTAAGAAAAAAATTGAAATCGTAAATCGATAGAACGAATCGTTCGGTTGTACACCAAACTTATGTTGACAAACGAGAATATTGACCGAGTTGTGTCGGATGTGAATTAATCGAAGTTACGGTTGTGATCAAGCATAATCACTGCGGAAATCGTGAGTCGGAAGAGATCGTTGGTCTATACTAAGTATAATACGAGGGAAATGGCTTAAATTTCGAGTGGTATATGCCATACCACGTAGGCGATGAATGACTCGATTTCGAGTGGTATATGGTATAGCACTTGTGCGATAAATTTTATCGACGCGTTGTGAGAATTGTGGAAGGATTGTCCGCAACGGACGGGAGAGTACCGAGACTCGATTAGAAATTTGTACGACGGTATGTTGATGCAAGTGTTCTTCGAAAATCGATTGGGACGATAAGGCGAGACTCGTATCGATGAACGATACGTCGGACGGAAGTTATAAGTTGGTCGGACGACCGAGACTAGCGAAACGGTTAGCCTTAAGGCAATAATCGGATCGACGGGAAAGGAAAACTCGAGCTTACGAATGAGTCGCATGACTTGCGATCTCGGTAGAAATGTTGGGCGAGACGAATCGAATCGTACGACTTGTGATTTCGATATAAATGTTGGGCGATGTGAATTGTAATCGAATCGCATGATGTGCGACTTCGATGAAGAGTTGGTTGACGTGAATAATCGTGTCTAAGAAATAGTTGGTTACGTTACGGCGAAACTCATTTGAGTACGACTGAAAAAAAAGCAAAACTTATAGGACGAGATTGTATAACTCGAGGGTTCGATGTTGGATAATCGGTAACTCAGTTACGCGATCAAAGTATAGCGGGATGCGGCAATCGGAAAACAAGTTGATGTGTATGGAAAAGTTCGTTGCGAACTTGGAAGTATACAATACAAGTTGTCGACGTTGAAACGGATTCAAAGTTGATTACGTTATCGAAATGGATACGACGTATCGAGATCGATACGTAAGGAAACGTAAGCACGATGTGAGAATACAAAATAGAGTGTGCCTCGTGCTATCAAGTTTTGTAGATAACGATGCGAGAATGAACGAACTGGTTGATCATGAACTTTGTGATTAAGCAAGACGAGACTATAAGTCATCGACGATTATTCGATGCATATAGTATCTCGTGTGTCGACCCACAAATAAGATAGACTCGAACTCGATACGAGTAGATGTTTCGTAAATTGCGAAATCATCGACGGTAGTGGATGACTTGACTCGGAGGGTAATTGCACATCAGTTGCGCCGATAGAAACAGTTTTGTCCGAAATTTGGGTAGTCGCATAGAATCGTCGGAACGTGATTTGGCTCCGAAATAAGATATAGCATGGTTCGTAGTAAACTGTCATTCATTAATGATCTACAATTATCGAGCGTAGCTTCGGGGCAGCTGACCCTAGAAGACTTGACCGCCAAATCAAATTGAATACTGCAGACCGTAAGATGACCCATGCGATATCGCATATGGGATTGCACTGATAACAAGTATAACACGGTGCATGTTGACGATAAGTCTAGGCGATCGAGAATTGTTGGAACAACTTTCGATTGAGAATGATATAGTTAGATTTTGAGTATTCGTTGGATGAATGCTTGAATGGTTATGTTGGTCGACGGTCGAACTAGAATTCACCAACGGACTTGGTGATTCGGATAGGCGATTGCGAGAAACATGCTATGCACGAGAGGGAATGATAAGGGAATGACCTATAAGTCATGTCGTTAGATTCGGATTTACCTTGCAATTGAGCTTGCGTGAATCGAACTTGTATTCGATGTTGCGAGACGGATAAGTTGGAAATTTGGCTAGTGAATTCCTACTCGTTAGGAAATTGAATGTAAGACGCATCGTAAAGACCTTCGTGCTAAGGCGATCGTTGCCTTGACCACCGTCGCCTTGATGTAAACTTTCGTGTCGGATAGATTGTGGCCTTTGTGCAATGTCAATTTAAAGTTGCGTCGGGAGAAGTTAAGCACGGGGACTATGTAAGTAACCTAGCGGGCGTAGTCCCGAATGTTGATAAGGAAATCGTAATCGAGATTGCATAGTCAGACTTTGAAAATAGTTGGTTGGCGATTTCGAACGCAAGGCATTGCGAAGGATCGTTGCGATCGGATGCGCGACGGCTTGACGCGACGCATAGAGTTGGTAGTCCATATGAAACATACGAAATGAGAAATGCGATTTTGAATCGCATCGTGTGCCTTGACTTTTGTTGAATGATCGCGTGTGTATCAATATGCATATGCAATAAAATTACGAGAACAAGTGCTAAGGATAAGTCCGATCGAGAGTACGAGATGGCAAGCATAGGATTGAAATTTACCTGTCAGCTTTGTTCCAATTTGCTACCACTAGAATTGGTTAAAATACATATATCTTCGGGACGCCTTGAATATAGGTATGGATCCAAATCGAGTTGTATACAAAAATTCAAATCGAGCTGCAGGGATGACTTTGAAATGTTAGTGAAAAGCTTGCGAGATAGTGTGAAACTGAAAAACATTGGTGGGACGAGATCGTGATACGATTTATAAAACACTTAGTCGGAGTGTTGGTTTTGGTTCGAGGACGAACCTTGTTTTGAGTGGTATATTCTGTAATGCCCCGCTCCGCATGGTGCATTACGCTGAAGCGTTGACTCAACGAGTCGCGTTGACCGAATAAAATGTATCGATACGAATCGATACGAGAGTTACGTTGTCCCGAGCAACGCATCAAACTAAGTCGATGCGAAGAGTTGCCTTGCCCCGAAAGAATGCATCGAGTTGAATCGATGCAAAGTACCGTATTGCCCCGAAGGATGAGTGCGTTGAATCGGCTCGAAGATTCTAAGAAATCGAATCGACCAAGGCGCAAGTCCGAATCGATGCAAGTATTGATTTTAGTTGGTTTCGTGTGTAGGTTATACTTTGACGGGAAAATATTAGAGGTCGATCTTTTGCAATATTTAGTAAGGGGTCCGCGAAATCAAATCGTCACATTGCGACGGGATGAGACTTGGGCACGCTAAGGCAAATCGGACGTATGATTCAATGAAGCACGAAGTGCTCGAATGGCTAAGTCAGGAGAGTGGCCGTGCAACAAAGTTAGAGGATCGAGCCGCATCGGCTCGGCGAAACGACGAAGGCGTATCGACTCAAGGTGGGAGGATTGACTTCTTTTTACTCCTTCATTCGATAAGTCAAATATATCATTGTATGCTAAGTTAACCTATCGACGCCACGGGCGTGGCCGATCGGAGATAAAATTGTAGTGTGAGTCGAACACTAAGTTAGAACAATTGAAATGAAACGTGCATCAATATGCACGAGTCGCTATGGGACATTGGATATCGCTAAGGCGAGCGCCTCGGTGCGTAAGCCGTAAGACCATGGGATAACTGTAATCGGCGAGTGCCTTAGTGCACGAACCATATCGTGCCTTTGCTGCACAAGTTAGACGGCTAGAACATTGAAAGACAATAGACGAGTGCCCTAGCGCGCAAGTCCCGAACATTGAATGCTAAGTTATAGAACATGGGGATACGGTCGAAACGTGCCTACGTGAACGGGATAATAAAAGATGGCTTCGTTGCGATAGAATACAGTTGTGGCATGAATGTGGCGGAACTGTCGGATATGACATGGTGCCTCGAAAGGTGCTCAAGACCTTCGGGTCATTCGGTTGACGAGCATTGAGTTGAGGCATGATGCCATTGAATCATTGAAACGAAGTTCGAAACATAAGAACACAGAAAGTTAACGAAAGAGATGCGAGATGATAAGTCTGAGTCTCGGACTCAAGACTATGTTTGGTTGTTTGAATTTGATTGCTTGAATGATAGGGCGTTGCATGGTCGATTGGAATGGGCTCGAGATTAAATTGGGATAATAGCCCGTGCACGGGTGTTTCCCCCAAAACGGTTAAATGCCGGAGGAGTACCCCGGAACCGATTGGCCGCGGAGGGATTCGAATAATCTTTGTAGGCGCACATCCTTAAACGAGTAGCACTCGTCTTATAGATGGAAAAAGCTGCAAATGATGGCATGCAGCGGGAACGTTTCGGTTGTTGGGCCCGCAACCCACCCGTGAAACGCCGGGCAGCCTGACAAATATTGAGAAAAGAAGGAGAGAAAAGAAAGGAACTCCTTTAGTCCATTCCGGCGCGGATACGCCAACGACCCTCATATAGTTAAGGAATGATGGGTTGAAAGTGTAGGCGCGTATGCGTCCCGCATAGAGATCCTGCTTAGAGATGCACAATAACATGACAGGGAAGGATTACGGCGTATTCACCTTGCGTCGGTGCAAGGGCGAGTGCGTCGACTTGGTAAGTCGCGCCACGAATCAAACACGAGATTGCTTGTTTGTTTGCCTATTCAATTCGATAACATGCTGCTATGATAACATGCTTTACGCTTTCGAAGATGCCATGAAATTGACCCTAAGGAGAACATAGCAAGATCATAAGCTAAGTTGCATGATTCAACATAAATATTAAAATGTCGGTTTGGAAAGATGATCTTTGCTTCAGTACATGCGAGGACGAACGTACTGATCCCCCACCAGCTTCATGCAGGGTGCATGGAATGGATTGCTCGCGGCGAAGCGTTGCTTGAACGTGTTGAGGCTTGGAATGTCGAAGCGCATTGAAGCGTGCTATCGCATTGACGCTCGGACTACGTAGCTGGATTGATGCGACCGAGATATAGAAGGCATGATGTATGGAACGGTGAAATCCTTTGTGGGCAAGAGAGAACCTGAGTGTTGTAGCCAATCTGGCATATATTGTTAGGCTATCGAAAGCCATTGTAATCTCAGTTTCGAATATCAATAAAGAGAATTGTTTCGTATACTCTGTTTTTCTTTCGTGTTAATATCGAATCAAAAGATAACCATTTGAGAACTTGTCATCTTGCCTTGCACGAGCGCAACTCCAGGCTCGTGCGGCATCACGCCCCCTGCGAGGACGATGATTCGGGTGATTCCGGATCGGGGCGTGACATTGCATCCAGTCCAAGTAGTTCTTGCCAGAGGCTTCAAGGATGGGAAAATCAATCTTGATCGACATTTTTCTATAACAGGAGAAAAAATCTTGATCAGTCAACATATAAAACGACAGGTTTATATGAATTTGGTTTGTATAAGCAACAACAAACAATCGTAAATAAAACCAACGGTTTTGAAAAAAACAATTTTTGTTTTAAAACTTTTTCTTATATCGATCGACGGGCCGATATAGAGAGTTCAATTAGTTTCTTGTAAAAATGCATAATTATAAATACAATTTGAGCAAAAAAAATATTCGGTCAACCCCTTTCAGTAGCTCTACGTGAATATGACCAGGCGGAAAAATGAGGGAGGAGGGTCACCGAGGACCTCTTAAGAACCAAGCCCCAAGTTCTTTCTGATATCATACCCAAATAGGTGAGCCTATTCGGAGAGACTTCATAAAATTTTTGTCAAATGTAAGAATAAATAAGATTTTTCAAGAAATTCACGCTACTTGAGAACTGTGCAAAATAGGTGACAATTTAGTGCGTGCTCAAAATGAGCGTTGCCTTTGAAAAATTATTAACAAAAAAGGTTATTTTTGGGAGGCCCAAATTTGGCGGTGCCAGAATTTGTTTATGTAGCCAAAACAATTTTTCAATTTCCACGTCATTACGCTAAAAAAAACGTACAACATAAGCAAGCAACAGCACACAAAAGAATTGGTGCCTAAGCAAGCGGCATCAAAAAAATGTCAACTATTTTTTCGACGTCTAATGAAGCGACGCCAAAAAATAGCGAGAAAAAAAATACAATTTTTTTACTACCCATCTGTTACAATAATTAACTGAGCAACATAAAAAAATACTACTGAGGTGCTTGTCGGGCGCAGATGGCACTGAGTTGTTCGCCGGGGCTCTCCAAATCCATCATTACCAAAAAAAAATGTTAGCATCTAAATTTTTTTTTTCAACATGAAAATTTTTTTCAAAAAAAATTTATTTTTTCAGAAAAAAAAACTAACAAATATTTTGTTGGGATAAGTACTATTTAAACAAAAAAATTTCTGAAGTTGTCAGTTTTAATTTTTTTTTCAGAAATGTCTTTTACCAAAATATATACAGCAGACTATTTGATAAACACGCCAAAGTATATTTTGATTAAAAAAAATTTTTTGAACAAAATATTGTGTTTTATCAAAGTATATTTTCGTAACAAAATATATTTGATTTAGTAGGAAGCAGAAACATATATTTGATAAACTTCGTGAACTCCTACCTGATGTGTAATAAACTTGCTCAAATGAAACATAAAACAAAGATTATGAAGTAAACTTATCCAGAAAGATAACACAAGCTTCACAACTATTAAAAATCTAACATGGAAATTGTGTATATAGGTACTTGAAATTAATCCGTAGCAGGAAAAATCAAACAGTAATAGTTTAGGGAGAACTTAAAATGGACCAACCACAACTACTCAAAATGAAGAGTATATCAAATTTTTTTTTACCTATCTTACCGTATGGTGGAAGAAAGTGAGAAAACGATTGCGGATACGCGGGATCGGCGACGAGCGACGGGGTGCGCGCGGGGCAACGGTCGGCGGACGTCGAGACGAGCGGTACGTCGGGTCTCCGGCGTTGCACGAGCAAAGTGCTGATAACGTGTCGTAAGACAAAAGCTCAAACACACGGAGACGAAACTTTCTCGTATATTATCAACCACAAGTGCATCTTACAAGCTATCCCAGCCTCTCTTTATATAGGGAGAGAGGTTGGGGGTTATGAAGAAATGAAGGGCCAAAGGTCATGTAGGTTACAAGGAGATGAAAGGTGAAAAGCCATATGAGTTACAACAAAAATAACATTTAAAGGGGGAAAAAACGTCATTAATGTGATGTTTTAAGCCAGAAAAAGTCATTCTCTTTTTTTTTTTCTTTTTCTATGAACGCCAGTAATCCCATTTTTTGGTGAACTCCCGATAATATGCTTAAGGTTAGTTAGTTATCGTAGCTAGCTAGTTGAAATTGTACGCCTGTTTGCTTTTGACGTGAGTAGTTTTGATGCAACTAGTTGTTCATGAATAATTCTTAAAATCTTTAATTCTTTTATTAGTTTGTGAATAGGTTGTTGCGATGTAACTAAACTAATTGGTAAGTAAAAATTTACAAGACTGATATGTAGGTGGTGGTTGTACACTGGAAGCAGTTGTCTCTCTACATGCAGTAATTTTGATCATACATCATTGTTACTTGCATTAACAAAAAAAATGTCATTATTACTTGCTTTCACTTAAAAAAAAAACACAAAAAAGAAGAGAAAAACGTTATTAATATTGGCATTTTTTGGTTTGAAATATCATTTCATCTGACATTTTTTAGCCCTTCGTCTTATACCAAAATTTTCAGAACTTGAAGGGACCACAACAATTTCAAAAAAGTACATTGCTGCAGACAATAACCTTTTTTGAGACAAAACCATTCTACAACCGTCTACCTAGTATTCAATGCAATAATGCTAAGTTTATAATCAATTGTGGTTGTAAACCTTTACAACCACCTACGTGGCGGCTGTTAATTGGTCCCCCGGCCTCTCTCCCACCTATCCTACATGAGAAGAGGGTACCAATTGGCAACCGTTATGTGACGATTGTAAAGAATTATTCTTAAATACTCTTTTTATGTCTATTGTGCCTAGCATCTTCAATACTATTATCAGTGTTGTATATATAACATAGTAAGGGTAAAATAGAAATTTCACATTAATAATATACACAAATGTTAAAAAATTAGCCTTTTGATTTTTGGAACTCTATGCAAATACTAAAAAGACTTTTTTTGTCACTCTAAAAAAATAAAGATTTAATATATAGTAGGTTTTGGAACCTAGGTCTACATAATGGTTTCGGAACCTTCCCATGACTAAGAGTATTGGTTATCAATAGTTGAAAAAGGTTTCAATTGTTTCGAATAGGTTGGCACTTAATACCTTGTCAGGAGTACAAAGAATCAACATATATAGGAAGTGTCTAAGACCATCTCCAATGGGGGTTTCTATCTTCCCTATTTCTATGGAAGAAATCCATTTTAGAAAAAACTTCTCCCAATAGTAATTTCTATCACCATTTCTATCCTAGGTGGCAATGATGTAGGATAGAAACTTTCTAAGAGGATTTCTACATGTAGAAACTCTCATAGAAATTCTCCTATCTCTCATGACAATTATTATTGGGCCCCACACCATTAAATTGGTCCTTTTACTATGTGACACATAGGATAGAAATGGAGAACCATTGGAGAGTATTTTTTGTATGTATACAATTTCTATGTAGAAACTCTTCCAACTAGGATAGAAATCTCCTAAAAGTACAATGCCATGTAGGATAAGAACTCAATTTTAGAAATCACCATTGGAGATGGTCTAAGACCATCTCCAATGGGGATTTCTAAAATTTGGATTTCTATCCTACTTGGCATTGTCCTTTCTATCCTAGTTGTAAGAGTTTCTACATAGAATTGTACAACAAAAAAATACTTATTTAATAGTGTGGGCCCCAATAATAATAGGTGGCAATAATGTAGGATGAAAAATTTTTATGAGGATTTCTACATGTAGAAACTCTCCATAGAAATTCTCCTCTCTCTCCCTCTCATGACAATTATTATTGGACCCCACATTATTAAATTATTGAAAAAGTTTTTTTTTTTGTTGTACAATTCTATGTAAAAACTCTTACAATTAGGATAGAAAGTAGAATGCCAAGTAGGATAGAAACCCAAATTTTAGAAATCCCCATTGGAGATGGTCTAATAAGTTGAGATTTAAGGATATAGAAGGAAGACTCCATATTAATTGTTAGTGGGCCCAGGGCGGTCGCGCTGTTTGCCCCTGGGCAGGACCGGGCCTTCATGCATACATGGCAGGTAGTCATGGGCGGAGCTACAGCTGGGCTGTCCCGGGCTGCAGCCCGGGGTAAAATTTTCTTAGCTAGGTACTAATACATTATTTTCACAATTGATGGCTGCTAGCAGTCCTAGCCCAGTTGGTTGAGTTCCTTGGTCTGTGTATATTAGGTCCTGGGTTCAAAGCCTGTGTTATCACTTCACTAGTTTGTAGTAAATTTTTATATTTTGTTTGTTTATTTTTTGAGTATATTACATAAAAAAAAAATTCATTCATATATGCAGCCCCCTCTAAAAAAGATTCCTAGCTCCGCCCTTGCAGGTAGTAGTAACCTTTTCTCTTCTATGCTTCTCTCATCCAAAACAAGATATATATAGGGCCTAGGCGGATGAATATTGTATCTGCGGATGGAAAGGAATATGCTACGTGATTGATTCATATGCTCATAAGTGTCACATGTATCTATAATATAAAGCACAATGGATTTTTAGTCCGACCCATGTACTTTGGTTCAACGATGATGAAAGGACTAAATTGCCCTCCTCTCTATAAGAGAGGAGGAGGTTCCATGTTGGGTGCGGAGCAACCGGTTGTTCCAACGGCACCCCCGTCTCCAGCTCCACTTGTACCACCCCTCCCTCCGCCGCCTCCGTTCCATCCTCGCCCACGCCATCGTCGTCGGCCTCTTCCGCAACCCCTTCGTCGCAAACAGCCTCCTCCACCGCGCCGCCGACGCCGACCCTTCCTTCGCCGCCTCCCTCTTCTCCGCTGTGACCAACCCCAACCATTTCTCCTTCAACACCGCCATCGTCATCTCCGCCGACCCACTCTCCATCTACTCCCAAATGCTCCGTCGCCGCGTCCCTCCCGACTCCCACACCTTCTCTTGCTCAACACCACCGCCGCCGCCGCCACCACCAGGTCGTTCCACGCACACGCCCTCCTCCTCGGATTCCGGTCCGACCCATTACTACAAGAAAATACCCCTTTTACAACGTTCCATCTACAACACTTCCTAAAAACGTTGTTAAAAAGGGGGGTCTTCTACAACTTTATAGTAAAAACGTTGTAAAATATATGTGCAAACAACATTTTATATTCAAACGTTAAGGCTTCTACAATTGTCATTCACAAAAGTTGTGTATTACTGTCTTCAACAATGTTTTGTTAACATTGTAATATTTATTAATTTTGACAACATTTATTTAAAGTTGTCAAAGTTATTTATTTTGACAATGTATTTAAAATATTGTAAAAATATAATGTTCAACAACGTTTATCAAATGTTGCAATGTTCTTATATTTTACCATGTTTGTTTGATGTTGTAAAATTAATTTTATTCTACCACTTTATATAAACGTTGTGCATGTCATATCATTTTACAATGTTTAAGAAACATTATAAAAGTGATATATTTAACAAACTTTATAAAATGTTATAAAGGAAGTGTATTTCACAATGTTTAGACAATACTGTAAAGTTCTATTTAAAATATTTATAGGATGATATTATTTGAAATGTTGGTCAGTTAAAGAACATTTAACTTGTGCGACGCTCGACATGTTTGAACTAATTACAATCGTACATATATTATATATTTATGGTATACACTAGTCTATTGGTTATCTTTGTCAATGGAATGTAGAAAAGGTGTTCCAAGTAATTCAAAATTTTATTCTTTTTCATCTTTGCATACACCCGTGGTAAAACTCATATAGGGCTTCTTCATAACCTTAAATCACAAGGTTAACTTTTTAAATGCCAAAGCTATAAAGCTCTTCGACTGAGAGGATCGAGTTAAGAAAGAAGTATGTGATTTGGAAAAAGAAAACACTATATTGATAAATATATTTTTATGTTTCTATTATAGTTCTTCCTAGATCTCGATCCCGATCTCCTCATGTTGGTTCAAGAATTAAGTATTGGTATTGGTACACATACAAGTTACTATGCACATATATTTCTCATCATAAAGTGTATATAAGGATTGGAGATTTCAGTCCTATCAGTATGCTATATTTAGTTTTTGAGTCCCTGTTAAGAACTTATAAGTGAATCAATGTAACATTATCATGAGTTTGTTTAGATTTTCTTTTTTAAAATAGATAGAGATTTAAATTATATTAGACTATTTTAAATATGATATGAATATTTTTTATTCTGATTTTTTATAAATATATTTTTTAATTTTTGTTATGTGTTTAATTAGATAATACCATGTAGTTAGTTTAAATATAACTTAAAATTTGAGTATATTTTATAATTTGTTATATGTTCAAGTTAATTTTTAATTTTTTCATCAAATAAGGGAGAATATGACATATATGGTACTTAATTCTTTTTAATTTGTATATATTAATTATTGATAATATATTACATCTTATGTTGAGCCGTATATAAGTCGTATTATATTATAGAGATATTATATGTATACAATAGTAAATTTTTTAAATTA
Organism: Iris pallida; assembly: GCA_029216955.1. Lineage (NCBI taxonomy): Eukaryota > Viridiplantae > Streptophyta > Magnoliopsida > Asparagales > Iridaceae > Iris > Iris pallida. The sequence goes on from JANAVB010030419.1 coordinate 1,609,421, forward strand.
TATTAATTATTGATAATATGTTACGACTTAACTTTGAGCCATTTCTAAGTAGTATTATTGAGTATACAAAAAAAATTGACAATGAAAATTATAGACTGGATTTGACTGATGAAAAATTTGATATTTATTTAAATTATTGAGTATGCCAAAAATTTATCGGGTCCAAAGAGGTAATTGGATTTGAGTATATACCAAAAGTTCATGTCAAATATTCACTACGTCAAATATTCACCGAGTCCAAAGCGGTAACCGGATTTGAGTATAAATCAAAATTCATGTCAAATATTGACCAAGTCCGGATTAACATGTCCTGTTATATATGGAAACCAAATTATCCATAAATACAATCTGTGTGTTCTTCTTTCCCACGGAAAAATCACCTAGATCTAGCTATCCCCCGTTCTTTTTTTCCACGATGGCATATTTTCCCCCCTTTTCCCATGTTAAAACCCTTGTTAGCAATTCGGCAAATGGAAAAAATTTGGGACGAAAAAAGTACGAATATAAATTGGCTCAATGCAAATAAAATACGTTCAAAAATTCGATCAAAAATTCAAAAAATAAAAATATTGAGGTTAGAAACTTCACATTCTTGAATATGTTGTCAAATTTGATTAATTAAACAGGTTCCCACCATATTTTTGTGCCAATTTTATCAATAATTTATACAAAACATGTTTAAAATTTTGTATGCTTAAAATTTACGGACTGATTCGAATCTTTTAAAAGTACCAAAGTATTATACGTTTCAAAAAGATATGAATTTTTTTTGCATATAATACGAGTTTTATTCAGAGATTGCTAACAAGGGGTAAAACCAGCCTATCATTCTATTCCCTCCTCTTTTTTCACTGAGGGACCCAAAAAGCTCTTTCAAAAAAAAATTGATTGAAGAAGAGGTGTGGATCTCCTCATTTTTCCCCCAAATTTGTAGCTCGCTTCATATTTGAAAAACGCGTCCGTTTTTTCATGCCAGCCCATAGTTCGAAGAAAAATGTAAGAACAATTTTTTTTCCTTCTAATATTATATTGACTGTTGATTAATAGCTGTATTCTCCGTGCTGCAGATTGAGATGTCCATTAACAAGGTTATTAAAACACTACAATGATTGGACCATGTTTCCGAGTTTACTCAAGATAAGATCAACATTAAACTGACATATATTTCCTGTACAAAGGCATACGATACTTCAAAATGTCGTTGGGGCGTCTTGCTAGCACTATACCAAAACAAATAATTTGTAAAAACCTTTTTTTTTTCTTTCAATTGGTAACTGTTAATATTATGACAAGTTGTACTATTAACTACCATGACAATAATTAAATCATCGTTACTAAAATAATTTTTTTAATAATTTTTATTTACTTTATTTTTAGTAATAATAATAAGACCATCTCCAATGGAGATTTCTAAAATTTGGGTTTCTATCCTACTTGGCATTGTACTTTCTATCCTATTTGTAAGAGTTTCTACATAGAATTGTACAACAAAAAAAATATTTTTTCAATAATTTAATAGTGTGGGGTCCAATAATAATTGTCATGAGAGGGAGAGAGAGGAGAATTTCTATTGAGAGTTTCTACATGTAGAAACCCTCATAGAAATTTTCCATCCTACATTATTGCCACCTATTATTATTGGGGCCCAATGTAGAAACTCTTACAACTAGGATAGAAAGGACAATGCCAAGTAGGATAGAAACCCAAATTTTAGAAATTCCCATTGGAGATGGTCTAACTGTAACATCTTAAAAAAGTGAGGAAAATTTCAGCTTTCCCTCCATTTAACCAAAAACAAAATGTTATCTAAAATAGAAAGCGTTACAAAACCTACTTCTCCTCCCTTTTTTTATTACTTTCTCGATCAGCCCCAAATCCTCGATCTCTTCGCTCCCACTCCCTCTTTTTTCTCCCAATCTCTATCGGCTTTTCCGATCGAGAGCCACCACCCTCCCTCTTTCTTCTTCAATTGCCTTTACCTCCACTCGATTTGAATGGAGCATCTCCACGACGACGGTGATCGATCCTCCACTTTCTTTTGTTCTCGTGGTGATTTAACCTAAGGATTTCTACTGGAGCAGCGCCTTTTCTTCCAGTTGAACATAGGTTCAGATTCTACAAGAAAGGTGGATTTTTCTCCTTTAATTTCTTGTTCATTTACCTTCTTTTAAATTCTCCTTGTTCCTTTGTCTTCGTTCCTGGTCGTGTTTGGGCTGTGTCGATGGATCTTCCTCCTAGCAGGACTACGTGCGTGTAGGAGGAGATCCAACCCAACGTCGTCGTCCTCGCCGATTACAAGGTCCCCCAAATTTTTTGATAAAGGCTTTGTTCTTATTGTTGTACATTGAGACTACATATGATTTTATCTGTGTTTTTTTAATTATTATGCCTTTAAATTGCTTGATTTGTGCCAACTCTATAACTGATAGGTAAATTATTCTATGATACAGGAGCTATGTTGGTATCCACAGTTCTGGGATCAGAGATTTCCTGAGCATCCTTCTGAAGGCAAGCACTTCTGATATTTTTGGCATTGAATCTTATAGTGTGTTATTTTACTCATGGACTGTAGGTTCTTTGTCAAAGTTGGGCTAGGTCATGTGGAAATCAAAATAATTTAGAGGCTTGACATCATTCTATTAAACGTTTTCACAACGTCTATCAACATTCCATCTACAACACTTCCTAAAATGTTGTTAAAAAGGGGGGTCTTCTACAACTTTATAGTAAAAACGTTGTAAAATATATGTGCAAACAACATTTTATATTCAAACATTAAGGCTTCTACAATTGTCATTCACAAAAGTTGTGTATTACTGTCTTCAACAACGTTTTATTAACATTGTAATATTTATTAATTTTGACAACATTTATTTAAAGTTGTCAAAGTTATTTATTTTGACAATGTATTTAAAATATTGTAAAATTAATGTTCAACAACGTCTATCAAATGTTGCAATGTTCTTATATTTTACCATGTTTGTTTGATGTTGTAAAATTAATTTTATTGTACCACTTTATATAAACGTTGTGCATGTCATATCATTTTACAATGTTTAAGAAACATTGTAAAAGTGATATATTTAACAAACTTTATAAAATGTTATAAAGGAAGTGTATTTCACAATGTTTAGACAATATTGTAAAGTTCTATTTAAAATATTTATAGGATAATATTATTTGAAATGTTGGTCAGTTGAAGAACATTTAACTTGTGCGATACTCGACATGTTTGAACTAATTACAATCGTACATATATTATATATTTATGGTATACACTATTCTATTGTAGGCCTGTCAATGGTAGACCAAAAATTCGTATCCGATCTGTATTCGAACCAAAAATATCTGAAATTTCGGATACGGATACGGATTTGGATATCATATCGGATATTTATCGGATATCGGATGCAGATACGGTAAGTGTCATATCCGGACCAATAATATCCGAACCAATAATATTTAAATTATTTAATAAATTTAAAATATATTCAATGTATGCATTGGACTATTAGTTATATGTGCTTGTGAGGAGAATGTTTTGGTGCAAATGTATTCAATGTATGCATGAAAATCTGCTTCTTATGATATTTCAATGTGAAAATCTGCACATATATATGACAAAATCTGATGTTCCAATTTGGAAATCTGCTACTTCTGATATTTAAATGTGAAAATCTGCTGTTTCTAAACAAAATATGTCGTTTCAATGTGGAAATATGTTATTTCTTGACAAAATCTGTTGGTTCTGATTTTTTTCTTCCATTTTAAAATATTTTTTAGTAATCTTTTTGGTTCGGATATTATCCGATATCCGTTAAAATTATCGGTAACGGATACGGTAGCCAAAACTGATATCCGATCGGATATCGGATAATTATCGGATATATCCGATAGTTAATGGTTCAGATATGGTAATGCCAATATCCTACCAATAAGCTACCCTTGACAGGCCTAGTCTATTGGTTATCTTTGTCAATGGAATGTAGAAAAGGTGTTCCAAGTAATTCAAAATTTTATTATTTTTCATCTTTGCATACACCCGTGGTATAATTTTTTTGAAACACATAGGTCATTCTACATAGAAAATCTCATATACGGCTTCTTCATAACCTTAAATCACAAGGTTAACTTTTTAAATGCCAAAGCTATAAAGCTCTTCGACTGAGAGGATCGGATTAAGGAAGTATGTGATTTGGAAAATAAAACACTATATTGATAAATATATTTATATGTTTCTATTATAGTTCTTCCTGGATCTCAATCCTGATCTCCTCATGTTTGTTCAAGAATTAAGTATCGGTATTGGTACACATACAAGTTACTATGAGGATTGAAGATTTCAGTCCTATCAGTATGCTATATTTCGTTTTTGAGTCCCTGTTAAGAACTTATAAGTGAATCAACGTAATATTATCATGAGTTTGTTTAGATTTTCTTTTTTAAAATAGATAGAGATTTAAATTATACTAGACTATTTTAAATATTATATGAATATTTTTTATTATAATTTTTTATAAATATATTTTTTAATTTTTGTTATGTGTTTAATTAGATAATACCATGTAGTTAGTTTAAATATAACTTAAAATTTGAGTATATTTACAATTTGTTATATGTTCAAGTTAATTTTTAATTTTTTCATCAAATAAGGGAGAATATAACATATATGGTACTTAATTTTTTTTTAATAAATTTGTATATATTAATTATTGATAATATATTACGTTTTATTTTGAGCCGTATATAAGTCGTATTATATTATAGAGATATTATATGTATACAATAGTTAATTTTTAAATTTATATTAATTATTGATAATATGTTACGGCTTAACTTTGAGCCATTTCTAAGTAGTATTATTGAGTATACAAAAAAGAAATTGACAATGAAAATTGTAGACTTGATTTGACTGATGAAAGTTTTGATATTTATTTAAATTATTGAGTATGCCAAAAATTCATCGGGTCCAAAGAGGTAATCGGATTTGAGTATATACCAAAAGTTCATGTCAAATATTCACTATGGCAAATATTCACCGAGTCCAAAGCGGTAACCGAATTTGAGTATAAATCAAAATTCATGTCAAATATTGACCAAGTCCTAACCAGATTAGCATGTCCTATTATATATGGGAACCAAATTATCCATAAATACAATCTATGTGTTCCTCTTTCCCACGGAAAAATCACCTAGTCCTAGCTATCCCCCGTTCTTTTTTTCCACGATGGCATATTTTTCCCCCTTTTCCTATGTTAAAACCCTTGTTAGCAATTCGGCAAATGGAAAAAAATTTGGGACGAAAAAAGTACGAATATAAATTGGCCCAATGCAAATAAAATACGTTCAAAAATTCGATCAAAAATTCGAAAAATAAAAATATTGAGGTTAAAAACTTCACATTCTTGAATATATTGTCAAATTTGGTTAATTAGACAGGTACCCACCACATTTTTTGTGCCAATTTTTTCAATAATTTATACGAAACATGTTTAAAATTTTGTATGCTTATAATTTACGGACTGATTTGAATCTTTTAAAAGTACCCAAGTATTATACGTTTCAAAAAGATATGATTTTTTTGCATATAATACGAGTTTTATTCAGAGATTGCTAACAAGGGGTAAAATCAGCCTATCATTCTATTCCCTCCTCTTTTTCCACTGAAGGACCCCAAAAGCTCTTTCCAAAAAAAATTGATTGAAGAAGAGGTGTGGATCCTTCTCACTTTTCCCCCAAATTTGTAGCCCTCGCAACCATCACAATCCTTTTCTTCCTCTCCCTACTGAAATTCCTGTATCCTCGAGCCCGCTTCATATCTGAAAAAATGCGTCCGCTTTTTCATGCCAGCCCATACTTCGAAGAAAAATGTAAGAACAATTTTTTTTTCCTTTTAATATAATATTGACTGTTGATTAGTAGTTGTATTCTCCGTGCTGTGCAGATTGAGATGTCCATTAACAAAGCTATTAAAACACTACAATGATTGGACCTTGTTTTTGAGTTTACTCTAGATAAGATCAACATTAAACTGACATATATTTTTCCGTACAAAGGCATATGATACTTCAAGATGTCGTTGGGGCGGCTTGCTAGCACTGTACCAAAACAAACAATTTGTAAAAACTTTTTTTTCTTTCAATTGGTAACTGTTAATACTATGACAAGTTGTACTGTTAACTACCATGACAATAATTAAATCATCGTTACTAAAATAATTTTTTAATAATTTTTATTTACTTTATTTTTAGTAATAATAATAACCGTAATGTCTTAAAAAAAAAGTGAGGAAAATTTCAGCTTTCCCTCCATTTCACTAAAAAAAAGTTATCTAAAATAGAAAGTGTTACAAAACCTACTTCCCCTCCATTTTTTTATTACTTTCTCGATCAGCCCCAAATCCTCGATCTCTTTGCTCCCACTCCCTCTTTTTTCTCCCAATCTCTATCGGCTTCTCCGATCGAGAGCCACCACCCTCCGTCTTTCTTCTCAATCGCCTTTACCTCCACTCGATTCGAATGGAGCATCTCCACGACGACGGTGATCGATCCTCCACTTTCTTTTGTTCTCGTGGTGATTTAACCTAAGGATTTCTACTGGAGCAGTGCCTTTTCTTCCAGTTGAACATAGGTTCAGATTCTACAAGAAAGGTGGATTTTTCTCCTTTAATTTCTTGTTCATTTACATTCTTTTAAATTCTCCTTGTTCCTTCGTCTTCGTTGTTGTTGTTGTTCCTGGTCGTGTTTGGGCTGTGTGGATGGATCTTCCTCCTAGCGGGACTACGTGCGTGTAGGAGGAGATCCAACCCAACGTCGTCGTCCTCACTGATTACAAGGTCCCCTAAATTTTTTGATAAAGGCTTTGTTCTTATTGTTGTACATTGAGACTACATATGATTTTATCTGTGTTTTTTTAAAAATTATTATGCCTTTAAATAGCTTGATTTGTGCCAACTCTATAACTGACAGGTAAATTATTCTATGATACAGGAGCTATGTTGGTATCCACAGTTCTGGGATCAGAGATTTCCTGAGCATCCTTCTGAAGGCAAGCACTTCTGATATTTTTGGCATTGAATCTTATAGTGTGTTATTTTACTCATGGACTGTAGGTTCTTTGTCAAAGTTGGGCTAGGTCATTGGAAATCAAAATAATTTAGAGGTTTGACATCAAAATGAATCTTCCAGTGTGTTATGTCCTTTGGAGGATGTACATGCACAAATGGCAGTGATTATAAAATTTTGCAAACTGTGCTTCTTAATGACGAATTTTGAAGAAAATGTTGGATGAGAAATATTTGATACATATATATTCCATTTTTCCTGTAGTTTGCACTATATATTTAATTTTTAGCTACAATGAATGCTGAGATAAATGTAGACAAGGTTCTATGAGGAGTTAAATAAAAAAGATTGAAAGAGGCTTCATTTTTGTGCTCTTATTTGTTTGCTTTTTTTTCTTGGGTTATGTGTGGATTGCCTGGGATGATATTTTGTGGCTAAGGACCGCATGGACAGAGTGATCTTCAATTAGTAAGAAGCCTATTTTGATACATCAATGTCAAGTTTGAGCCCCAATCCACATAGTGGTCTCTGAAAGTATGTATGTCCACTATGTGTCCTGTTGTCAAAAGGTTTTCCTTCTTAAGTCATATAAAAGCTGCTTCTCTTTTTATTGTTCTAGCTTCTTGATGAATTTCCCTGAAGAATTTCTCCTCTCTTCATCCTTCTAATATAATTGTATTTTGGAGTGTATATGATGCGTGTCCAACACGACTCGACACAGACACAAAAGATGTTGAGGAGCTCAACTTGGCACATACTTTTATGTATGCATACATGGATACTATTCTAACATTTTGTCCAAAGACAATATACTTTTGAGTCTTAATGCAAAAATTTTGTGGGGCTAGCTTGTAAAGTTTAAGTATATTAGCGTAAAACTCCCAGGTACAGGTAAAAATATTCATTAATGCATTTCACATGTCCATGTCCAGTTGTAGATGAACATGCCATCAATGTTGCTTTAAAGCATCTTTTACATAGGACTTGTTCGAGTTGGAGTTCAGTATGTTTTCCATATTGACGTCTTCAATGAATAACATAGTGTGTACATCTTCCATGAGTAACATTCTTTTTAATGAATCTGAAAAAGGATATTGTTTAGAGTTTATTAAATTAGTACAAGACTAGTATTCATCTTTCATGAGTAACATCCTAAATGAGAGCTGCCAATTATGCTCCTTGACATCATAAACTATTGTGTTCTCTATATATATTTTTAATTTTCTTTTATTTATTTGTATCAACTTGTACTATTTTTTGAGTTTTGATCACTTGACCTGTGATGTAGTTCCTTGAAAACTTCTATTTTTCAGACTATGTTGCATTGGTACTCAGATACAGGTATTGTACCCATATCCAATCATAAAGTGATATCTGTATACTTCGAATACTTCGAGGATACATATAAGATATACTTCCTCATGTATCTTTGGTTTTGAAACAATACTTACTATAAGGTGTAGCTAAAGGCATATTATTGGTAGTTAGAAGATTAAATTATGGTTAGAATATATGAATATCAATGTACGTCTATCATAATTGTCTTCTTTTAGAATATTACAAACTTCATTTTTCTCTCAGGTGGGTAATAAACTCTGAGCATCCTATATTTTCATCTCCACTGTCACAAAACTGAATATGAGTTTTTAGATTATTGTTCAACAACTTTTCCTTCTATCTTATATTGAGAAAAATAAGGTTAATTTTTATATATTTTACTTCTTGTATCCTTGTTGTACCTTCTCTTAGTTTTTAAAATTTCCCCTTACATCATATCTGCATCACGTAGTATCCTTTCATATCAGTATCTGTGCGGCATCAGCTATGTTATACTGAAACAAATGCGACAATACATGGTTGGACACAGTGACATGGGTTCACCACCAATTTTGGTGTGTCAGAAAATTGCATTTTGGACTGTATATAATGCTTGCCCAACACAACCTGGCACAGACATGGAAGTTGTTGAGGAGCTCAACTTGGCACGACAAACAACTCATTCAAGCTTGTTTGCATAATAAGCGAATCAATAACTAACAAAGCTGACCTAAAGCACTATTAATTAAGTCAATTATTAAACATAGATTTTTATTTCATTTTCTTAGACAATTATGTTTAAGAACTATTATGGTTACATGTTACAACGACATGAAGCTAACCGCAAGTACGAGTTCAATTTCAACCCAAAAATCCCTAAAAACATAACTCTAAGCTTAACTCAAAAGTTTGAAGCTCAAGCTGCCTTGTCCCTTTTTTGGACCAAATTTGAGAAACTAGGTTTGAAATGTAAAAATTCAAAAATGCCGAGGAGTTTAATTGACGCCATTGCAGTTCAATTGTAAAAAATTTCCTTTCAGCTTTACCTTGCTTTCCTTCTCACGAGTCATCACAAACACCAAGCTATCTGAATTTTTTTATCATGTGCTTTCTTCTCTCACACCCACAAGGCTCAGACTGAAAACATGCTATTGTTAGGTAAGGTGAAAATTTTATCATGTGCTTTTCTATTATTATTTTCTTCAGCCACCTTATTGCATTCTCACAAGCATGTTGCATGTAGATTCTTATTTAAAAGGGTTACTTTGTATAATTATGAGCGTATTGTTGGTGACAATGGGAAAAGATTGCTTGCCTTTGGAAAGTTTGTTGGTAGAGCTGGGCTCATAGACTTCTTACATGGACTAGGACAAAGTATGTCTTGAAACCACCACCAGAATTATATACATAATTTTCTTTTATTTTGTCGGTCCTCTATGAGACAAGTGTGTAATTACTGTTCGATTATTACTGATTGTAAAAGAATTGATTAGAAGCATTTCTAAATTCCTATAAATGCTTCTGTAACTCATAAGTGTCATATTGTATGAAAATTGTACATCTGTTGCATGCTTATAGTTATTTTTATACATGGACATGATGAAATTTGGCAATTGATTTGTATAAATTATACTCTGAACTATGTTATTATTTATTCATATGTTGCACGAATTGACCTTCACTTTTCTTTATTTCAGGATACTTGCATCTATGATACTCTACACCTTTTCTATCTCTCGGTTCATTTTATATGTATTCTCTCTGGCTGCTGCCAAGGCTGCAATAATTGTTGTTGGTGAAGAAATATCTACGTTGGGACTTCCATCTGGAATTGCCCATGTTGTCTTTGTATTCAGAGGGACGGAAAATGGTATTGTGATAAATTATAACTTCTATTATTTTCTTCGTCTATAGGTTGGGACCAGAATTATGCATTTCACGTGTAAAACATGTTTCTTAATCTATGAACATCATCTACAACTTTATTTCTTGAGGCATACAAACATGTTGTTTCCTAACATTTATATAACATTAAATAATAAATATTTTGTGGTATCTGGGTTCATACCCGTTCATTCTTGTTTGGTGGGCATTATAGTATTTCATTAGACTTCTGTAATCATGTTCCATTAAACACCTTATTCACACTACATATTTTCTTTATGTTTTATAGTTTATCTGGGTGCACAAGAGAGATTTAAGCTGTTGCCTCACACCTTTGTAGAGAATAACCGTGAGAAAACTAGTATCCATGACAAAATTGATAAGGTACATGAGACTGAGGCTTGATTTCCATTCCCACCATCCATACTACTTTTGATAGCTTTCTGGATAAAAAAATATAGGGTGCTTTCTCCTTGGTTGCCCTAGAAAAGGATAGGGAGCATTCCCTTCGGATACCAGCAACAACAAAGCCTTGTCCCAAATTTTTGGGGTTGGCTATTTAAGATAAATGAATTGGTTCTTTTATAAACTAATGGCATTTCTTCATAGAGACCAAGTCAACTTTTACTATAGAGTTCTAGAGGAAATGGCCGTAAGAGAGCAGTCTGATGACTATTACTCCATGTAGTTTTAGTGTTATATTATTATTATTATTGTTAACATCTTTTGATTCTCACAATGTTATCATTTATGTTTCTTCTAGAACGATATTTAGGTGATCAACTGCCAATAGGAAAGGAAAGAAGTCATTTCGGGATGGGCACGAATATGTATCCTTTATTTTTGTCTGTACCATATTTGGTATCTTCTATTTTACTTCCAAAGCACAAGTATGAGATCGTGAAACACAGAAACCTTTGCAAGCAAGGAAACATTTTGTGGTATGACCAGCGATGGGGTTAAATGCTCCACTCAAGAAAGCAGATATTTGAATTGTAGTTGTTGATGCTAGTTCCGGAGATCCATCTTCTTATACTCATTTTTCTTCTAGAATGTCTACAAGTTCCGGTAAGGCCTTGTTTGACCAATTCTGTTGTTCATGTTAAGGCTCCTGTATTGCAGTTATAAGTTACCTTCGTTAACTTTAGAAACTTCTTTATATTGTAAGGGTCTTTCTTTAATGTATCATTTTTGTAGTTGGTGACAATAATGTATTATCATCGATCATGATGTAGTAGTTTATTAGATAAAATTATCCATTTGAATCTGTTTGTATCGATAATTGGTAACTCTGTTTGGACACAAAAACAATAATGGATATTCAAGTAATTGCATTAATTGTATTTTTTTTTATACTCAGTTTTCCTTGTGAGTTCTTTTCCCCCTTTAGATTGTTGAGTGTAATTCTTTAGATCAATTCTCGAGCAGCGGTAGCAGTAGCAACAACAAGAACAACAACATCGGGAGTGAAAATTAGAAAAATATATTTGTATTTATATTATAATTGTAATCAATATATTTTATTTATAAATTTTATTTTTTTTAAAAATGGAAACACAATCGACAACGTTTAAAAACTATTGTAAGATAACATTTTAACAACTTTTCTAAACGTTGTAAACTTCATTTACAATACTTTTAGATCGTTGTTGATATTACAATTACAACATAAAAATATTATTTACAATGTTTGCAAACATGATTGAATCACATATACAACATTTTTCATAAGTTGTATAAACTCTTTTATAACGTTTGTACGCAGTTATACAAAATCTATTAACAATGTTTACTGAACGTGTTAGATATTGATTCTACCACAGTTGCAGAACGTTATAGAAATTATACTTACAATACTTGTAATACGTTTTAAAAAGTATTCTAACAATACTTGGAAAACGTTGTAGAAAGGTTTTCATCGGATTTTATAAATTTTAACAATGTTTTTAAATTATTGTAGGAAGAACTTCTACAACGTTTTCACAACGTTAAACGAATGTTGTGGAAGATACCCTCCCCTTTTACAACCCTGGATATAACAACATTCTATTAAGTTCTACTCCCGACGCGGCTCCGCCGACCACGTCCTGCGGGTGTTTGACGGAATGCCGCATAGGGACGTCGTCTCCTGGACCGCCGCCGTCTCAGGCCTCGTCGCCCTCGGACGCCCCGCGACGGTCCTGCGCGTCTTCGCCTCCATGAGGCCCCACGTCGCCACCGTGGTCTTTGCCGTGTCCGCCTCCGCCGGGCTCGGGTCCCTAGCGCTGGCCCGGTGCCTGCACGCCTACGTCGAGAAGGCCGGGTTCGGAGGCCGCGTCTTCGTCCGGAACTCCCTGGCACTGGTCCGGTGCCTGCACGCCTACGTCGAGAAGGTCGGATTCGTGTCCGTGCCATTATGGCACGGGGTATCCACTAGTGTAACATATAATACAGATGGAGGGGAATCAAAATGTATGATTCACATGCTCGCATTAATTGAATGAAACCAAAACCAATTTTTTTTTTTTCATCGTTCACACCACAATTGACACAATCGACACGTACATGCATCCTCCTATGAAGTATTTAAATAGAAAGAAATAAAGAAATTAAATCGAGTAAATAAGAAGAATATAAGAAGTACCAGGGTCTAAACCTGATGTAATGGATAAGATTTGGATACTTCGACGGCCAGTTTGAAGTCTTCGACGACAACGTAGTTCTTAATGTAGAAGACGAGGCTCTCGTCGGCAAGCGATGTCGGCCTTGACCAGTATCGACGCTCTGAACACACATCGTGGATCATCATCCTGTAATTTTTTTGGTCAGAGATCCGAAAAGTATTTATACTACTATGTATATAATACTACTATATAATAAGAGAAATTGTCTTCACCGTAATTTTTTTTTTCCAAATATACTTATATCTAAGTTTAGTAATTAAAATTGTTCATCTATACTGCTATATAATTTAAAGAGTTGGTTTTACCGTGAATCTTTCTTCTTCCAAATATACCCATATCTAAGTTTATTAATTAAAAATATTCATCTATACTACTATATAATAAAAAAAGTTGGCTTCAACGTGAATTTTTCTTCTTCCAAATATCCTCTTATATAACTTTACTAATTAAAATGGTTCATTTAATTTAATGAGAGCATATAGGTAATTAAGTATGAAAACGTTTTTAAGGGAAATGCAATTTTCTCTGTGTGCCTTTTGCTCTTCCTAAATACAACATAAGTTATAAAAATAGTTAAAATGCGTGTAACGTGCATGTGCATATATACTAGTTAAATTAATACGAAGAATTGAATCTGGACCCGGACAAGCTTGTTGCGCCTCCTGGAGATCCGAAAGTTGTCGTCCCTAAGGTACTGTTTGGGAAGGGGAAAAATGGGAGGAAGAAAAAAGTTGAGGAGAAAGTGGGAGAAAAATTAAAAGTGATTGCATTTGGGAAGGAGGATAAAAAATGGGGGAGGAGAATTTGAGAGGAAAAAGTAGGTGGGTCCCACTAAATTTTTTTTCCCAAAAGTGGGAGAAAAATGGAAAGAGATGAGAAGAATTTGAGTGAATTTACTCCACCACCCCTCATAAAGGTAATAATAAAATGAGTGGCACTCCACTTGATTTACCCTTATTTAAGGTGCACCCCACCACTTTACACAAATGAATAATACCCCCCACATTTGACGGATTCCGTCCATATTGGACGGTTCAACTGGGTTGACTTAATTTTTTTGACAAAAATACTCCCGTGTTGTCTTCTTTTCCGTGTCTCTCGCCACTGCACCCCCCCGACCTCGCTGACGCCCCCGTCCGACCTCGCCGCTGCCACCCCCCCTCTCCCCGATCTCGCCGCCCCCTCCCCCGACCGCCGCAACCCCCCTCTCCGCTCCCCCTCCTCTCCCCTCCCCATCACCACCACCACCATCACCACTACCACCACCGACACCCCGCCTACCCGACCTAAAATGAGTAAGGTTGTAAGAAGGTTGTAAGAATTTGATAGTAAACTTAGCATTTTCCTTTCTTCCAATCACCCAAACATAGGGGATATGTAGATAAAAATGATATACAAGTACTTTTTCACTCCATAATTAATTAGTAATATTCTTGCTATTGTAAACGTGTCTGACAACATTGATTTCGTTTGCTTTATTTATATAATTAGCCGAGTAGATGGCAGATAATATATTTGGAACACTCGCAATACAATTTTATTGACCATAGAAAACTTGTATAGAAGACGATACAAGTTCTAAACGTTACACAACACTCACAGTGAGAAATACTAGCACACGAGGACACTCTTTAAGCAGTACTAGGGAAATTGGATGAGAAATACTAGCAGACAAGGACACTCGTTAAGCAGTAGGGAAATTGGAAGTGCTAAGCCGCAATATCCAACATCGACGTTATATTAAGATCAAGCGATGTGGACAAAACTGAAGAATCATGAGGAAATAACGATGCTTGAGTTGAGCGCAATAGAAGTGCTAAGCCGCAATATGTCCGAGCTGTCTTCGCGTCCTTAATTTCTTTTGTTTCAGTGTTGCTAACCTTTAATGTAATTGGTTTCAAAAAGACACCCTGAGCATTAGATTGTTGAACTGCTGTGGAGAGGGCTTGCCAGTTAGTCTGGAGGTCCATCACGCCAACACCGGGACGAAAACTGTCGTAACGAATTGGGGTGATATTGTCTATAATGTTGTTTCTAAACTTTTGCTCAATTGCTCCAAATCGTGAAGTCTCAGAGACCGTTTGGATCAAGACAATAAGAGACCGAGCCACGGATGTTTCCAACTGAGGCGGAGACCAATAGTAGAGGGTATAGATTGCTTGTGCTAATTCATTAATTCCCAAATCAATATCTCTTCTATTTGCTTTTGCAACACGTTGAAGGTCTCCATAGCTACCTGTAAAAATAGTAGAAAGTTAAGATTGCTTGTGCTAATTCAGTAATTCCCAGATCAATATTTTCTTTATCTTCTCTTGCAACAAGCTGAATCGGTTTGTATGGTTACCTGTAAAAGTAAGCCTGTGTGGGTTGCTGCCATAAAGTTGAGAATTGGCGGAAGTATCAGCAAGCAAGTAATAACGATTTTTAGCTTGATAAGCTATCACATATGCGTTGGTCCTATCCAACACTAACGTGATCGGCTCCTTGTCCCAATCAAAAAGTTCCACCAAGAGCAAATTCTGTTGGGAACCAGATTGAGCAGGCAACAATGGAATTTCATGCACAAAAGTTCCGCTTTTTAATTTTGTTCGTAGGGACTCTAGAAAAGAACTGTAGGTTTTCTTAGTGCTCCCCGTGACATGAAATGACACTTTGTCAAAGGAGAGAGTATTATTGTCTCTGTCTCCAGTTTCCGACAACGACGATGAGCACACCCAAGCTGCAGGTCCAACAATGACAGTCCACAACACCCATGTTGCTGCCAAGAACAACCACACCTTCATATTCACTCTCTGCACAATAATTTATGAATAGATTTAGTGTTAGTACATTAGGGATAAAACAGAATAGTCCAACAAACTTAAGGGCTAAGGCGGACTCCATCGATCCCACATTTAATTTTTGTTTTATTTTTCATATTTTTTATTTTCTCACGAATTAGTCCATATTACAGCAGCCTACATTACGCAGGTAAGTACATATTAAAGTGAGATATATCCTCTCAAAAAATAATCTAAGATATTAAACACTACTTATATTTAAGATCAGAACTAATATATTAAGTATATAAAAAAATTGAAAGAACTAGAAGTTTAAAGATATTTCAAAATATAAATAAATTGAATAAAAAGATGTTAGGAAATTAAACAGAGAGGTTTTCTGAGCAAAATATACAAAATAAAGAAACTTTGAAGACACTATACAGACTAAATTAAGATACAGAAAAGAAAACATGATGCATGCATACATGGTAGGTAGTAGTAACCTTTTCTCTTTTCTCTTTTCTCTTCTATGCTTCTCTCATCCAAAAACGAGACATATATATAGGCGGATGAATATTGTGCGAGCGGATGGAAAGGTATATGATACGTGATTCATATGCTCATAGGTGTCACATGTATGTAACATATAAGACAGATGGAGGGGAATCAAAATGTACTCTTTATTCACGTGCTCACACAATAATTGAATGAAACCAAAACTAGGGGTGTAAACGAATGGGACCGACGCGGAGATATGAAAATGAAAATGGGTTTGGCCGGCCGGACACGAATAGTCTAATGTTCTAATTTGGACCGGACGGACACAGACATTTACTGTTCGCTAATTTAATCGGACGGTCCGCAGACAAATTAAATATATTACCAAAAACTGTTACTTTATTAAAATTACTTGATAGTTGGTAAAAAAATCAAGTTAAAAGGATATACAATTGAAGGTTATAGAATACAACAAAAATTGGTAAAATGTTATCGAACATCCATAGTGGACAACCAAAAATAGTTGCAAAACCAGAATGATACAACATAATTGAGGCAAAATCAAAAGGAGTCTCCACTACCGGACGGTCCGTGGACAAATTTGGACCGGACATGGATGTGATTGTGTCCGGATCCTCCAAGTTATGTTCGTTAATTTAATCGGATGACCCGCGGTCGAACCATTTATCGAATCGAACTCGTACGGACAATAGACTGCTTTGTCCATTTTACAATCCTAACCAAAACCCATTCTTTTCATGATTCACACAACAATTGACACATACATGCATCCTCCTACCAAGTATTTAAATACTCTCCTTGTATTAATTTTTTTGAAGGGAAAAAATAAGCAGAGTTAAATGAGGGAGAGTTAAGTGAGGGGGAGTAGAGTCAATACATAGGACCTTGTTTGGATTTGAGGGAGAGTTAAGTGGGGGATGTTTAATAACTCTTGCTTGAATTTTGAGTGAGAGGATGGTTAATAAAAATATGATAGTTAACAAAATAACCTTATTACATATGTCATAAAATTAATTTGATTGAAATATTTATTAAAACTTGCCAAAATATCTTCACAAATTAGGAAGCTACGGATTAACATGTTGAGAACCAGAAAAAAAAATGAAGAAAGAAATCATAATATTTTATAAAACAAATAAGGGATATTTATGATTTTTTTAAACAAAACCCCTCAATCACCCTCGTTAACCTTCCGGTTTGGGGTTAAAAAAATGGACAAAAAATGGTGAAATAAACTCTCACTAACCCTCTATAACCCTCCCTCTTAAACCCCCACCCTCAAATCAGACATAATTTTATTTTTTCTCACTTAGCTTCCTCTCACTTAACTTTCTTAATCCTCAATTCAAGCATACCCTTAGATTTGTACTATTGTGCTCAACATTGAACACTATTATCAGGGGCGTTTGTAACATTCACATGCTCCAACAGTAATAAAATAAAACCAAAACAATTTTTTTACTGCAGAGTGTACCTTTTTGAAATTGCAATGAACGGCCAAACCTTTAAGAAATTTGATATAACAATACGAAACAACAGATAAAATAACATTTACAGGAGGAAAAAAACATCATTAATATGATGTTTTAACCCCAAAAAAGTCTTTTTTTTTTCTATGAACGCCAGTAATGCCATTTTTTGGTGAACTCCCGATAATATGCTTAAGGTTAGTTATCGTAGCTAGCTAGCTAGTTGAAATTGAACGTCTGTTTGCTTTTGACGTCAGTAGTTTTGATGCAACTAGTTGTTCATGAATAATTCTTAAAATCTTTAATTCTTTTATTAGTTTGTGAATAAGTTGTTGCGATGTAACTGAACTAGTTGGTAAGGAAAAACTTACAAGACTGATATGTAGGCCTTTGTTGTACACTGGGATCGAGCAGTCGTCTCTCTGGCATGCAGTAATTTCGATCATACGTCATTGTTACTTGCATTAAAAAAATGTCACTATTACTTGCTTTCATTTAAAAAAAAACACCAAAAAAAGAAAGAGAAAAACGTTATTATTATTGGCATTTTTTTGGTTTGAAATGTCATTTCATCTGACATTTTTTAGCCCTTCGAATTTTCAAAACTTTAACCGTCCACAACAATTTCAAAAAAGTACATTGTTGCCTACAATAACCTTTTTTGAAACAGAACCATTCTACATCCGTCTACCAAGCATTCAATGCAATAATGCTAAAAAATAATACAATAATGCTAAGTTTACAATCAATTGTGGTTGTAAACCTTTACAACCACCTACGTGGCAACTGTTTATTGGTCCCTCGGCCTCTCTCCCACCTATCCCACATGGAAAGACGGTACCAATAAGCAACTGTCATGTGACGGTTGTAATAAATGCTCATTTAAATTTTTTTTTATGTCTACTGTGCCTAGCATCGCCAACACTATTATCAGCGCCATATATAACATAGTAAGGGTAAAATAGAAATTTCACACTAGTAATATATACAAAGGTTAAGAAAAGTTGAGCCTTCCGATTTGGGATACTATGCAAATACTTAAAAAAGACTTTTTTTGTCACTCTACAAAAATAAAAATTTAATATATAGGAGGTTTTGGAACCTAGGTCTACATAATGGTTTCGGAACCTTCCCATGACTAAGAGTATTGGTTATCAATAGCTGAAAAAGGTTTCAATTGTTTCGAATAGGTTGGCACTTAATACCTTGTCAGGAGTACAAAGAATCAACATATATAGGAAGTGTCTAATAAGTTGAGATTTAAGGATATAAAGGAAGACTCCATATTAATTGTTAGTACTTAAACTTCTTCACTGTCCATGTTGGTTGATTGTCTATAAATTGTCTTTTGCCAATTATTTTTGAAGAATGTATGTACTACTCTAGGAGCTCGATGCAAATATATGACTGATATATCAGGTCTTCTCATCTTGTGCCAGGTCTCATGTATGGGATCACTTCTACTTATGCTACGAAGATGTTAAACTTGTTGATATATAGGAAGTATCTGAAAGATTACGGGATAAAAAATGGCGATCAGGTTTGTATTTGATATTGATCTTTCATGCTTATGATTGTTAGTACTTAAACATACTATAGTATGAAAGATTTCAATGTATTATACAACAACAACAATGATGCATTTAACCTTAGGACAGTTCTCTGTGTTCTATCATGTGCAACCTTAGTTTGTATCAAGTTCTTTCTAATTGATGATGTTCATAACATAGTCGATAGCCACTACAAGTCACCCCTATTATGTTGAATAATTTAAATTAGTGTAGTTAGATTCATCAACATATCTTAAATTATTGGATTGCGATCTCAAATGCTTTTGGGAAAATAAATTACTATTGCATAGTTTTTTCATGTCTATTGCTCCTTACTTCCCTTTCACACTACCAAAATATATCGTTTTAGCGACGCCTAAAAACGTCGCTAAAACAACAAAATACGTCGCTAAATATAATTACCGACGTATTTACCGACGTTTAGGCCTTGTCGCTTTTTTCTTAGTCGCTGATCTTTTAAACGTCGCCGAACGTCGCAAGTACCGACAATCAGCGACGTATTGATACGTCGGTATTTTACCGACGTCTTCTGTCGTTTCGTCGGTACAGTAGCGACGTGGCTAAAGTCGCTACACGTCGGTCTCCGTCCTGGGATTATTACCGACGTTTTACCGACGGTTTTCGACGTATAAGTATCTCCGACGTATCATGACGTCGGTAAACGTCGGTACTCTTGATCATTTTCTTTGCAGCTTTTCTGTCGGTAAACGTCGCAAAGTACGTCGCAAGACGTCAATAATCGTCGGTAAACGTCGGTAGCCTGGATATTTTTTGCAGCTTTACCGTCGGTAAACGTCACAAAGTTGCGTCGGTAGACGCCGGTAATCGTCGGTAAACGTCGATAAATTTGCAAAAAAAATAAAAAAAATAAAACACAGAATGTCCTTTTCTCCCTGCAGTTTAAAAAAATAACCATAAACACAGAATGTCCTTCAGGCAGAGTATCATATACATTAGCAGCTATTCAAAAAGCTGCAGTGAATCCATAAATGGAAGAACTCCATTCTGCTCTAATCATAAACTGTAATGTATCATATCTAGCATGCTTCAACATCCCAAAATATGCAAGAACATACCCACAGAGAACCGACAAATATCTAAGTCACAAACGTATGATGATACAACCAAATAACCAAAGTCTACACACAACCAACAAATAGAATAGGATCCAACAAATAGGATCCAAACATCCAAGTCTAAACAACCAACAAATATCCAAGTCACAAACATACGATGATACAAACACAAACAAACAGTCACAAATGATCAAACAAACACAAACAAATAGTCCTAACTAGGACTACTACTGATCTGGTGCAGGAGGGGCACCGCCCTGACGAAGGCGTAAAAACTCCTCATACTCCGCAAGTGAAATCGATACAGATGGAGCGCCAGTCGGTGGAGTCGGTGTCGAAGAAGAAGGCGGTAGAGGCGGCGGAGTCGACGACGATGAAGGCGCACCCAGAGTACCAGCATGCTCCAACGCTGTAAGTCGCTGGTTGTATGAATCCATGATAGATAACATTCTACCACTGCTCTGGACCATCGAATCCTGCGCCAATCTCACCCTCTCGGCCATGGTCACCTGTCCTGTCTGCAACTCCGTCACCGTGCGCTCTAACCCTCCAACGGCGCGCTCTGTCCTCTCAGTCGTCTCCCTGAGGTCCATAATGCCGCGGTCGAGCGCATCCAATCGTGCTAGCAGCGCAGGATCGTCCGTAGGATGCTGAGACTGCTGCTCGATCTGTCGTAGCAGGTCGTCACGGAGAGACTCCATCATCTGGTGGACTCGGGCAGACTCCTGGGACGGCTGTGGACCATGCACACTAGCAGGAGATGTCCTAGAGGACTGGGTCGCAACTAGGGCGCCATAGGATCCCGTACCGTAGTACGTACCCCTACGGAGGCCACCAGCGGCGGTCATCCACAGCTCGTCCTCCGACGGAGCTTGAGTGGGCTGCGAGGAAGTACCGGCCTCTCCTGCATCAGGTGCACTAGCAGCCGCCCGTTCCCGCAGCCTCTTATACTCGGCCTAGAAAGTATGGATAGTACTCTATGATTTCTAATTTCTAATTAATGTACTTATTTTTACTAACTTCATGAATATTTATTTGCATCATATTTACTAAGTTATATTAAAATGGACACGAAGTATTAAATTAAGATAACGTATTGTAATACTTACATAGGTCTGCTCGGCCCTCTCGTCAATAAGGACTCCGCCCTTCCGATGGGTGGCCAGAAAGACGGTCACCATGTCGGCGTTACCGACCTTCCTTACCTGTAATTAAATATATTATCTTAGTAATAATTTATCGGATTTGCATTAAAATAATATTTCTAAAAGAGAAAGACATACCAGACGACGGAAATGTTCCGTCATCGGAATCGACCCACCGCACCACTTCGAGGCATGTTGCCTAGCCGCCTTAGCCTTCTCCGACTTCTCCTTGTACCTTGGCTCGTTGAATCGAGCCTTCATCGCATTCCACTGATCGGGGGTGATCCAACCTTGGATCGGCTTTCCGGCACGATCACGATCCTTCTGATCGTTGATAGAGTCGCGGATCAGCTTGGCAGCGACGGAAGGAAACATCCCCTCGATCTGCTCGGCCCGGTGCGGCGGATAGTAAAACATATCCTAGAACAGTACGAAACCAAATATTTATCAGTTATATATAATATGCATAAATTAAATGATTCATGTTAAAAACAAATCTATTTTAACCTTGAAGCGCGTAAACCAGAAGTTCTTCCTTTCGTCTGGAGCATCAGAGTAGTTAATCCAGGGACCACCATAATTATGCCTCAGCATATCGCCTAGGCGTCTCTGTACCCCTGAAGGACGATATCTATACATACATATTATATTCATGAAAAAGTTAATTTATGATAAAAACAGCCTAACCTGGAAGTCCACACTGCTTAAGCACAGGCCATAGGCCAAGTTATAAGGCAAAATGCAGGCAACTGCCTGTAGCTACAAGGCAAAACCAAATGTTGACGGTATATATACCGTCAACATTTAAAAAGTTTACTTGTCTTGACAAACTGAGTGAAGTAACTCTTATAGGCCCAAAAGGTACTCTATACACTCTTACTTATACAAGCCTTTTGAGGCAATCAGCGTTATACTAGATTTCCGAAAAAAATCTATAACTCTGATAGGCCCAAAAGGCTTGGCATAAGTAAATTTAATTTCTAAAGAATGGCTCAAAACACTGTACCAATCATACCTATATTTCTAAGATACTCTATATACTCTAGGTACTAGGACTGAACTAACTCTCTAACACTCTAATGATACTCACTCACATATACCCACTCTTACTTAGGAATACTAAGATCTGACACATACTGATAATCACACACACACTAACACTCTCATTAAGGCAGAGTCATGGGAGAGGTCAAAATTATGGAAGAAAAGAAAGAAGAAGGATTCAGAAAAGAGAATAGCAGGGAGTTTCTCTCCTCTAGACCCTCAATTTATAGGTACAGGCTAGAGCACTGTCAGCCATAGATGATGTTCTGATTTTCAAAAAATCATACGTCGGTGACACTTCAATTGAAAGCGATGAATCATGCTAGGTATCGTGAAGTATACCAATTCTTAACGTCGGTGACACTTCAATTGAAGTCGATGAATCATACGTCGGTGACACTTCAATTGAAACCAGAACTTACAAGTCTTAGTCTTGGGTTCTTAGTGACCATCTTTCTAGAGTTGTTACTTGGTCAAGAGGATCTTATTTTAATTATCCTATTTTTTGATGGGCTCATCTTTGGACTAATAGGATATGTTCCCAAATGTTGATCCTCAAAATCATGCTAGGTATCGTGAAGTATACCAATTCTTAACGTTGTTGTTATTATTATTATTATTATTATTATTATTATTATTATTATTATTATTATTATTATTATTATTCACATACGCACCGACACTCTAAACAGTTACTAACACTCCGACCTGAAAACTACCCTAGTGGTGATCACCAAGTATGTTTTATTTTCTTGTAGTGGTGTTTGTGCGTGTCGTGTGTTTCATGTCTGTGTGTGTGCATGTCGTGTATGTCGTATCGTGTCTGTGTCAGCACGTCAGGAGGAGGGAGTTAGGGTTAGGGTTTACCTGCGTTGGTCGGGGTCGGGTCGGGGTCGCCGGGGCTGGAGCAGCGGTGGATACGGGTTGGCGTCGGAGTCGGGTCGGTGTCGACGAGGATAATCAACGGTGGAGGGGGGACGCCGGAGAAACGGGGGTCGCCGCAGGGAAGGGGGTAGCCGGAGGGAGGGGTCGCCGGAGGGAGGGGGTCCCTGGAGAGGAGAGAAAAAGGGGGAGAGAAATTTGGGAAGCGGGAGATTGAAAATTTTAGGTGAAAGAAAATAAATGATCGATCGGGTGGAACCCTATATGAAACATTTTAGCGACGTCCACAAAGGACGTCACTAAACGTCGCTATTCAATAAAAAACTGGCGACGTCCCTAATGTGGAGTCGCATAATGTCGCTGAGTTAAACAAAACAGCGACGTTTTGTGACTAGACCGCGACATCAGCTTTCCAAAGCATAATGTGTGGCGCTAACGGTCGCTAAACGTCGCTGATAGTGACGTTCAGCGACGTTTTTATAAAACGTCGCTAAATTCACAAATATTACCGACGTATATGACTTGCGTCGCTAAATTCGTCGCCAATACGACTTATTTTGGTAGTGTCACTTCTTCTATAGTGTTCGTAGTTGTAAATTATTTCCTTCTTTTGTAATTTTTATGTCATTATGATTCATTTGGTGTCAAATTACATAATAGATCCGTCTCCTTTTTCTGTGCAGCTCCGTTTTATTATACATCTTTCAAACAACCAAAATAAGAAAAAGAGGACGACCCAAAATTGATGAAGTAGTTGAACAAAATGTGATGTAAGACCCCATGATATGCCCTCTATTTCATTATTTTCGGTAAGCTCACAGTTTAAAATGTTTGCTGAACAATTTCGGCTCCGTTTATGAAGGCTATTGATAGAGTCATAAGAGAATAACAAAAACGATGACAACAGTCCTTTGTCACGACCTGCACCCACTGTGAGGGTACGAGTACGTAACAGTGCCCAGCCTACGCCGCAGTGTCGGCGGTAGAACGCTGTTCTAGGTCATGCACTATAGCTAACATAATATGAATACTCTCCAGAAGGAGGCCAATCACAGAAGGTACAACTCAATCACAACCTACAGGTAGAATATAGCACGATGGAATAGATAGAGAAATTCTCAACTGAGGTACAACAGAAATGAAATAACATAAGTCTCAATATCTCCATAATAATACAACTCTGAATCAAAGACAACAACTACATAAAAAGGAAAACAGTCTAGACTATCTAAACTATGCATGTGTATCATCCTTAGCAGCTGCCTGAACCTCCCCAGGGGTCCAGGTTGCGAGTGTCATCTAGGCAAGCTCCATAGTAAGGGGTGCAGGGTTCCTCATCATCCTCTGTAAAAATTTTAACAGGTCCAGTCAGGACGGGAGCGAGCACAATACATCTCACACAGATCATAACAGGTTAGAAAATATAAACGTGCAAAAGAGTACGATACATGAAACTGAAAGAAAGTACATGATGTAAATAGAGAGAGAACTGCAATGGAAATATCTACTATAAGTAGAGAGCTACCAGTGACTAGTGATTTAGAGTACAAAGTCGACATGTGAACGGCTGGATTTACACATGAATATGCTAAAGAGGCGCACATGATTATACTACTTTGGAATTGTTCACATGACTATTTATACTCCCCCATACCCCAATCAATATACAAGGATCCAGACAAGTTATGTTACGTACATGATTTTCACATGAAAGCCCATAGATGGGTGTACATGAAGTATACATGAGGGCTCAGAAATTGAGTGCACATGAATTCCACATGAAGGCCCATGAAGGGTACACATGAAGTATATGTTATACATAAAATACACGAGAAACATGATCGAACATGATAGCACATGAGAGTACACGAGCGAGCATGAACGAGCATGACGCACATGAGAAACATGAATAACATGAGAGCGAAGAATACATGATGTACATGAAACACTTGACATGATGTATCTGATGCTTCCGAGGGGGATAACATCTCAATGTAGGGATCCATATAGTACCAATCCGTGATAATATCATGACAACATCAAATAAGGTAAACTAGAGCAGGAATATAATTCTAAGCAAGTTATGAAATGATCAGAGAATGTACTCGCCTAGTATCTGAATATCTGAAGTAAATGTACTGTCCGAGATGAGGTACCTGACTCCTAGTTAGAGCAACACAAGTCAAGATGTATACAGGGGATGATAAATGTAATATACAATACATTTGCATGTTGTCTATGTCAAACTAGGCTAAAGTCAACACTTTGTCAACTCTAGTCAACCACACTAGTCAAACTAGGTCAACTAGGTCAAGTCCTTGCCCAAACAAGTCTAACAAGTCTCACAAGACCTAACCAAGCCTAGGCTAGCACTCACACACAATTACAAAGCCACACAAGTTATCCAACATACATGTTTACATATATAATACATATATACTTACTGTATATAAGACATACCTATATATAGGAAATTCATCTATGGCTATATGCCACATACATATGTATATTTACATGTTTATTTATACACACATATTATATATATATATATATATATATATATATATATATATATATATATATATATATATATATATATATATAGGCATACAAATATTAAGGGTTACATTATGCATATAGACAATATATATATATTAACATATAGTGATATAGAGAGGATACATGACATGTGTGATACCACAATGTGTGAGTGTCAAATCAGTTTTGTGTGTGTGGGTGTGACATATGCCTTAGGCTAGTGTATGGATTTGTGTGATATGTGTGATACCATATGTAGTTAACAGTGTAGTGTAATGTGTCAAGTTACTCTAGAGTGTATCATGTGAGGGTGTAGATAAGTGTGTGTACAGGAATGAGTTAAGGAGATGTGTGTGTTTAGAAATTGCATGGCAATGACAGTTAAGTGGTGTGTGGATGTTTTAGTGTGACAAGAATATAGGAATGTAATGGGATGTGAGTGTGTGATACAGGGTTGGTAGGAAATCAATAGGGGAAAAATGTGTTAGTGAGTGTGTGTGTTTCTATAGAAACAGTGAACAAAATCTCAGGTTTTAGTTTTCAGGAAAAAGAGAATCAAATGACAGTTATAAACCAATCCAACCCAATTTCGAAAATCCCCATTTGTGTTAACATCACCCAATCATGAATCAACCTAACAGTGAACTTAAAGCATGTGTAAACGAATTAACCGTGGCAAGTTGATCCTTAACAAACAGTGGAAATGCAATTTAAACTCAGGATAAAACATGGCAATAGACAACTTGATTTAACATTGAATAGAAGGAACTCTTTCAGTCTACAGTTATCCATTTTCAGATTTGTGTGTGTACAGGAATTATAAAACTGTGCATTCAGTTCAACTTAAGTAATATAGGGATCAATATGAATTTGAACCTACCCATTCAATGTAAACATTCAATGTGCAATCTCAGAAATTAGTGAAAATGTGAGTGTATATCAGCTATGTGACAGTCCCAATATTCTCAGGATTCAGTCCAACATCTCATTGTAATTTCGAAAGCCAAAAGTAACAATGAAAGCTAAAATCTCATGCCTAGCATAAATCCTAACATGTTGGTTCATTCCTAGACATATATAGGTGTATCTACATCACAATTAAATTAATCAAAACAGTAAACATATGACAGTTTGAATTTCCTGGAAACAGTATATACAAAACCAGTTTATCAATCCAAATAAGAATTCGAAAACTCAAATCTCTTGCAAACATACACCCTAACATGGTAGGTTAATCCCAGTTACATATAGGTGAACCAAACATTCAATTTATCATCAAAGAGACAGTAAACATATTTCGATTTTCTCAAAAAACTCAATTTGACAGTTAGTATCAGAACATGGTGTTCGAACCCACATTTCATATCAAAACCCAATCCCATATCAAAAATATGTGCACAGACATAGAGGCATGTAGTATGTGTCATGAAGAGTTCAATCGTGTCCAAAAATTAGGACACAAAAGTGTCAAAACATGAATTCTAATCAGTAACAGAAAATAGTGAAAATTAATCATCGTGCAGCCATGTCGTGTCCGATTGGACACGACACAGAGCTCGAAGTGGGTCGAGCTCGTGCATATGGGTTCGTCCATAGTAGGGCTAGGATTCTCGCACCCCTGAACTGGGTCGAACCTGTGTCGTGTCCAAGCCATAGGTGCGTATCAGGGGGTGATTTCTGCGCGTGTGCACACAGTGAGGAATCGGTGCGGGCTAGATTTCTCCCTAACCACTAAATAAAACCCCATGAAATTTTAGGGGCTACCTGTCAGTCATCTAGGGAAGGCTCACACCAAATTTCGTGTCATGAAGTATCGTGTACAGAGAGTTCTAGGACACGGGCAGCATGGCATGTGCACGAGGTCTGTGCGTGTGTGTGCGTATCCAATTCCGACACGAATACGACACAATTTCCAACTCAGTATTCACGAAATACAATATACGTATATAGATCTATAATTCCATGTAATTAGTTTTACAAAAATCGAAAATAAAATCCTAAGTGACATTCTATCAAACACCTTCCTATACACTATGACACGTGTCCGATACGGACAGCAAACGGACACGAAATCCACCCAAATTCTAGGGATAGCTAGGGGACACCTAGATCTAGCCCTAAATACAAAGAAAATAGAATATTAACACAATTTGAAGAGTTTTACCTATAGGTGCAAATAGCGTAAAAAAGCTTCAATGGAGGGTATTCTTCTTGATAGCCTAATGCTCCAAATTGATCCCAAACTGAAATGGCTCTCCACCAACAGTCCATAAACATCAATTAGAACCCAATGCAAAATACTAGGATGAAAAAGGAGGTTAAATAAATAAAATAGGAATTTTGAGGAAGGGAACAAACCTTGGTTTTTGTCAAATGGAGAAATGATATAAAAGAGGCAAGAACAATAGGAGGAGAGATTTTATAGGGTTGGGAATGACCTAGTGGCTGGTCATAAGGAGAAAGTTGTAATGCCACGCTCCGTACGGCGCATTACGCTGAAGCGTTGACTCAACGAGTCGCGTTGACCGAATGAAATGTATCGATGCGAATCGATACGAGAGTTACGTTGTCCCGAGGAACGCATCGAACTAAGTTGATGCGAAGAGTTGTCTTGTCCCAAAAGAATGCATCGAGTTGAATCGATGGGAAGTGCCGTGTTGCCCCGAAGGATGAGTTTGTTGAATCGGCTCGAAGATTCTAAGAAATCGAATCGACCAAGGCGCAAGTCCGAATCGATGCAAGTATTGATTTTAGTTGTTTTCGTGTGCAGGTTATACGTTGACGTAAAAATATTAGAGGTCGATCTTTTGCCATATTTAGTAAGGGGTCCGCGAAATCAAATTATCGCCTTGTAACGGGCTGAGACTTGGGCACGCTAAGGCAAATCGGACGTATAACTCAATGAAGCACGAAGTGATCGAATGGTTAAGTCAGAAGAGTGGCCGTGCAACAAAGTTATAAAATCGAGCCACATCGGCTCGACAAAACGATAAAGGCGTATCGACTCAAGGTGGGAGGATTGACTTCTTTTTACTTCTTCATGCGATAAGTCAAATATATCATTGTATGATAAGTTAACCTATCGACGTCACAGGCGTGGTCCGATCGAAAAGTAAATCATAGTGTGAGTCGAACACTAAGTTAGAACAATTGAAATAAAAATTGCATCATATGCACGAGTCGCTATGGAACATTGGATATCGCAAAGGCGAGCGCCTTGGTGCGCAAGCCGCAAAAATATGGGATAACTGTATTTGGCGAGTGCCTTAGTGCACGAACCATACCGTGCCTTCGCGCACGAGTTAAAAGGCTAGAACATTGAAAGACAATAGACGAGCGCCCTAGTGCACAAGCCTGAACATTGAACACTGAGTTATAGAACATGGAGATACGGTCGAAACGTGCCTACGTGCATGGGATAATAAAAGATGGCTACGTTGTGAAAGAATACAGTTGTGGCATGAATGTGGCAGAACTGTCGGATAGGACATGGTGCCTCGAAAGGTGTTCGAGACCTTCGGATTGTTCGGTTGACGAGCATTGAGTTGAGGGATGATGCCATTAAATCATTGAAACGAAGTATGAAACGTAAGAACACAGAAAGTTAACGGAAGAAATACAAGATGATAAAGTCTGAATCTCGAACTCAAGATTATGTTTGGTTGTTTGAATTTGACTGCTTGAATAATAAGGGCGTTGCATGGTCGATGGAATGGACGAGAGATAAAATGTGATATCTTTCGTGCACGGGTGTTTCCCCCAAAGGGTTAAATGTCGGAGCGCCCCGAAACCTCTTGGCCTAGGAGGGAATCGAATAATCTTTGTAGGCGCACATCCTTAAACGAGATGGGAAAAGCCGCAAATGATGGTATGCAGCGGGAACGTTTCGGTTGTTGGGACTGCGACCCAACCCGTAAAATGTCAGGCAGCCTGATAAATATTGAGAAAAGAAGGAGAGAAAAAAAAGGAACTCCTTTAGTCCATTCCGGCGTGGATACGCCAACGGTCTTCATATAGCTAAGGAATGATGGGTTGAAAGTGTAGGCGCATATGCGTCCCGTATATAAATCCTGCTTAGAGATGCACATATAACATGACAGGGAAGGAATGGGGCGTATTCACCTTACGTCGGTGCAAGGGCGAGTGCATCGACTTGGTAAGAAGTCGTACCACAAATCAAACACGAGATTGCTTGTTTGCTTGCCTATTCAATTCGATAACATGCTGCTATGATAACATGCCTTACGCTTTCGAATGTGCCATGAAATTGACCCTAAGGAGAACATAGCAAGATCATAAGCTAAGTTGCATGATTCAACATAAATATTACAATGTCGGTTTGGAAAGAAGATCTTTGCATCAGTACATGCGAGGACGAACGTACTGATCCTCCACCAGCTTCATGCAGGGTGCAGGAAATGGATGGCTCGCGGCGAAGCGTTGCTTGAACGCGTTGAGTCTTGGAATGCCGAAGCGTATTGAAGCGTACGATCGTATTGACGCTCGGACTATGCAACAGGATTGATGCGATCGAGATATATAAGGCATGATGTATGGAATGGTGAAATCCTTTGTGGGCAAGAGAGAACCTGAGTATTGTAGCCAATATGGCATATATTGTTAGGCTATTGAAAGCCTTTGTAATCTCAGTTTCGGATATCAAAAAAAAGAATTATTTCGTATACTCTATTTTTCTTTCGTTGTTAATATCAAATCAAAAGATAACCATTTGAGAACTTGTCATCTTGCCTTGCACGAGCGCAACTTCAGACTCGTGCGACATCACGCCCCCTGCGAGGACGATGATTCGGGTGATTCCGGGTCGGGGCGTGACAAATTGCTCTTCTTATTTCGTACGTTATATCAGAACTATCAATTCTATGTGTCGCATCGAGCTGTCGCGCATCCGATCGTAATGATCCTTCGCAACGCCTTGCGTTCGAAGTCGCCACCCAACTATTTTCGAAGTCTGGCTATGCAACTTATCTCGATACGATTTCTTTATCAACATTCGGGACTACGCCCGCTAGGTGACTTACCTAGCACCGTGCTTAACTTCTCCCGACGCAACTTTAAATTGATATTGTACAAAGGCCACAATCTATTCGACATGAAAGTTTTACATTCAAGGCGACGGTGCTCAAGGCAACGATCGCCTTGACACTGTTTGCCATTAAAATTCTTTGATGTAAATTTCAATACAAACAGAACAGTGTTACAATATAGGACTTAGACGTAGTCCTAGAAGTACACTTTTGTTTAATCTGGGTCCTTTGTGCCGATGGAGTGAGTGGTAATGCGTTGACTCCGTTGACGATCTGACGACGGTTATCGGTTCTCTGAAGGTCTGGATTGCTCTGGGTGCTGGAGCTTACTGAGAGGAGGAAGACGTTGAGTGTCTGTATCTGCCTCTCTGGTGGTACGAAGTCTCTGTCTGTTCGCTGTGGAGGTTGATATGTATGCACGTAGATTGGTCTGTCCGTGTGTGTAGAAGAAGGAAATGATCCCTCTATTTATAGTCTTGCAGGCTGGCTGCTGATGCGTACATATGTAGGATGCGCCTGTACGCGGGAACGCCACGTATTGATTGCTGATGGAGGCGCATGGACGATGCGCCCTGATCAAGGGGGTTGACTTCTTTATGTTGCTGTTGTGAACCGGCACGTAGCAGAGAAGAAGATCTTTCTGTTGCTGAGATCTTGGATGAGTTGAGTCAAAGGACACGTGTCGTCGACCCATGGCTCGGAGATCTCGGATTTGGTGAGAGGATGATCTGATAGGATGCGCCTAGGATTGGGCGCATGAAGAGACTTTGGCTCGTAACCTTTAGGAGTCACGAACCATTCTGGGCGCATGGCTTTTGAGGCGCATGCAGAGCTTCAGTAGTGACTTTACTCCTGTTTTTTGGGATCAGGGAGAAGTCTGGGGTGCATGGCTTTTGAGGCACATGCAGAGTTGTGACAGTGACTTTCCTTCTGTCCTTAGGGATCAGTAAAAAGTCTAAGGTGCACAGCTTTTGAGGCGTATGCACATTTGGACGCATGGCTGCGGAGGCGCATGCTAGCTGGTTGGGTAGCCACGTGGCAGTAGCCGTCGGAGAGAAGTAATAATGATGCTGATGTTGGCGATGCTTCGTCTTCTGAAAAAGCTGTCGACTGCTCAGACTTTGGGAGGCGTGCTGCCAACTCTGTCAGTTCAGCATTTAATATTTGTGACATTCGATGGACAGCTGAGTGGGCGCATCGGTTGGCGTTCCACTAGGCGTATGGGGACGCATGGGGGCGCATCCCTATGATGCTCTTGGTACTGAAGGGCGCGTCTGTATGATGCGCTTGATGTAGAAGGGCGCGTCTGTGTGATGCACGGTCTGGCCGGTGCATCCGCTTCGTGAGACGTCTTTGATGGTGCAATTGTTACGTTCTTCGAGTGCTTTAAATAGTCGTTTTGACCTGGCTGAATTCGAAGCGTCCGGTTCATCCATTTAATGCAAATTCATTGCACGGAATTCGGAGAGCCATCCACTTGGCGCATGGGTTTGATTTGCCCGGCCTATAAATAGTGGTATGGAGAGAGGGTTGGCCTCTCGTTCTCTCACGTCTTTCCGATATGAGCTTGTGTACTCGAATGTATTCTGTTGACAAGATGCTCCCGAGGGTGAAGATGCGACGTAGTGTCTTCGTTGATGCACTTGAAGGTGACTGTTACATCCAAAATTCGGAGTTGAGGGCTTCCAAGGCAGGCGGTAGATGCCTGTTACATCCAAAGATAAGGATGCTCGGGCCTCGTCTTCGTTATTCCAGAAGAGCCGTAGATCGGAATGGCGGTACTAGGCTCTTTCTTCCTTCAAAGTGGGCGTTGCCCACTCTGGTTGTGTTGAAAGCTGCTCCTTTAACCGCGGTTTCGATCACGGTCTTCTTTCGCCTTTGGAGGCTCTTTCGAAGTCTCCCCTAGCCACAGATTTGCGGTGCTCTTCTCTTCCTTGGTTTCAGCCAGAGGGTTAAATGCTTCATTAGTCGAAGCATTTATCAGGTGAGCCTGGCTGGAAGAGCGGCACATAACTGGGCTGCTGAAGGGATGCACATAACTGGGCTGCTGAAGGGATGCACCTAACTGGGGATGCACATAATTGAGCTGCTGAAAAGGATGCGCTTTGCTGAGGGCGCATAGTGGGATGCGCCTGGCTGAGGGCGCATGTTGATTGCTGCGCCTACTTGAGGGCGCATGATGGCTGTTGGATGTAGACTTAGGATCATTTCTTTGTAGAAATTCTCCTTTGTACAATCTTCCTTAGACATGTAATAGACTTTTATATGTTAAATAAAAAGTCCTCCTTCAATGTCTATATTTGTTGCTTTTTGCTGTGAAGTACTTTGTCCAATGTAGTCTGGCACATAGACTTTCGGGTTCTGAAATTCTATGCTTCTACAAGACCCCCTTCAAAGTTTTCAAAACTTTTGGATAAGTTTTGGAATACTTTGAATAAGAAGCATGGTAGCGGAGGCGTATGACCGTCACGGCGCATAGATACTCCGCGCGTCAGTGCTGGGCGCATGCTCCGCTCAGTTAGTGCAAATGATGATGCCTCGGTAACCTAAAAAAGATTAATGATGATCTTTTTTGGTTTTATTTGTGGTTATCTCTTCACAGAACCCGAGGCGACGGCTGAGATCATACATCATCGGTTCACGCGTGCGACCAAGCCCTATAAATAGGCGAGAGATGGAGAGAGAGAGTTCTTGTTCTCCTTGCTTTTGCTTTCTTTAGAGTTAATCTTCAAAAACCCTAACTTTTCTTCTCTCAAAGAAATGGCTCCCAAGACTCCTCGCGGCGGTGCTGGCAAGGACAAAGGAAAAGAACCTGTGAAAGCTGCAGCGGCCGATGTTCCTCGTCGTCCTGTCGAAGTTCGGCCGGAGGTGGTTGGTAAGTTTCATTTTACGTACACCAACGCACATAGACCTTGAGTCTTTTGATGATATGCTGAGGTTTTTTTTTTTTTTTGCCGACGCGCATGGGTTTAAGCCCTGAAGATGCGCCGAGGCTCTACTGCTGACGCGCATGGGTTTAGACCCTGATGATGCGCCGAAGCACTGCTGACGCGCATGGGCACACGCCCTGATGACGTGCCGAAGCTCCGCTGCTGATGCGCATGGGTTTACACCCTGATGATGTGCCGAAGCTTTCGGACGCGCTATGCGCTTTTGATGAGGCTCAGATTCTTTTGTTATTTCTAACATTTTTCGAATCTTTGCTAGTGTCGATGCCTATCCCACTCTTGAATAAAGTGCTCCTGGACGCTGTCCTCTGCCATACGGGAGTAGATTATAACGAGGAAGTGATGAACCCTGCTCAAGCCGCTATTATGCTGGACCAACATCCCGAGAGAATGACTCAAATCCGGGAACAGCAGTATGGGTTCCTCAAACGGATGATGGAGCGTGGAGTTTTGAAATCTGCCACATCTGATAAAGTGACCTTCTTGAAGCCTGAGTTCCTGTTTGGGGACCGCCTTACTTCTACTGAAGCAACAGTGTTGAAGGTCAAGGAAGACTGGTTTTTCACAGCAAAAAGAGTGCATATGACCGTTAAGCAACTTGAACATCAATGGCCTTTGATGGCCTTCTGTCGTCTTGCTTCCAAGAGGAGGATGTCTTGGGATCTTACTCCCTCTCAGGGGGGGCGGTGACTGGCATCATCAAAATTGATTCAACCTCCGATCAGAAAGATACTTTGACCGCAGTGCGGTCTGGGTCTTCTTTCACCCGGCGGACTCTATGCCCTGGGAGCATTTACAGTGATGTTCCCCTTGATACATTTGTCCATAGTGCCTTGACTTTTGCATATCGCATGCTGTTGATGGAACGCTCATACCCGAAAGGAGAGTTTTGGGTAGAGGGTTGGTGTCATTATGCTTCCAAATGGGATAAACTGACACTCTGGGTTTTGTCGCAGTTCCAGACTGAGCTCCGAGAAATTGGGCTGACTGCCGCAATTCGTGCCACCCAGGCAGGTGTTGACATTAACAGGCATATGTTCCTCACACTCTTGGAGATATTTGATATCCATACCGGGACCTTTTTTACTCCGGTGGGGGAGTTAGGGCTCGCACTTCATGAGATGTATGAGGTATCAAAGCTCCCTTGGGGATCGGAACCCTATGAAGAGTATTTTCCGACCAACGAAGAATTTCAAGTCCTGGGGGACAAGGCTGAAGAGATGACGGCCGTCTTTAAGGAAGTGGCTAGTCATCATTACTATATGCAGAAGAGGGACAAGGGCGGATTGCAGCCTCATGTGACCGCTTGGAGAGATTACGTCTTTAGGCCAGACAAGGGGGATCCCTTGCAATTCTCTACTCCGCCGGCACTCTCTCGTAGCGAAGTGCTCTCTGAGATGAGCAGGTTAGATGAGAAGAATCCCCGGGAAAACGAGGACCAGCAGTCTGATGAACGCTCCTACAGCTGTTTCTGGCACCTTGCTCATCGAATGTCGTCAAAAGCAGTATTGGTCGCGTATCTCATGGTTTGGCTTCGGAATTATGTCTTCTCGGGCGGATCCGGCTCTGTAGAGAGAGTGACCCGGCACTTGATCCTGCCAGCTGTGAAGTTGGTCTTTGGCCGGCGCTTGGCTCTACTCCCCACGATGGTATGTAATTTACTGCGAGGTTTACGCGAGTTCGCGGGAAATATGATTCATGACCGAGGTCGAAAAGATAACTTCCCGTGTACTGAACTGCCGTTTCACTATTTGATGGGGTGGTTAATTTTACACCATCCCAACGTAATAAGTCCGGGTTCAGAAGAAGACTACAGGGCCGGAGATGCATTCCTTCGCCGTTTCCACCAGAGGAGTTGGTCGCATACTGGCGTCCCTGTTTGCAGAAGGGTTTTATCCCATCTTCAGGGATGGGAGATCACTAAAGTTGGTCCGATCTTCTTGGGTTTTGAGGCCAATGAAGACTTAAGGGATTCAGGTGAAGATGCCACCGTTCTGCCTCCGTGGGGATTCCGCTGGTTGCAGAGTATCCGGCCATCCCACCTGGTGTACCGGAACATGAATCAGTGCTTCCTGGAACCGTATTTACCGAGCCGTTT
This sequence comes from Iris pallida, assembly GCA_029216955.1. NCBI lineage: Eukaryota > Viridiplantae > Streptophyta > Magnoliopsida > Asparagales > Iridaceae > Iris > Iris pallida. The sequence goes on from JANAVB010030419.1 coordinate 1,645,446, forward strand.
TGTACGTCAATTCGGTTATGCGCAGTTAATGTTGGACAATCCCAGTATCACCCTGGGGTATGCTGGAAGCTTGCTAGATGGCGCACGAGCTTGGCATTACTATAATGCTGGATGTACCGGAGCTCGCTTTATGCTGCCTGCCCAGGATCCGCGGCCGCCCATTCTTTACTCGGCCGCCAAGTTTTACTGTGTTATGGCTGCCACGCCTTCTGGGTATGATAGGGAGACGAGTCTCGTTGCAGGCACACTGTTAGCGGTGACTGGGCATGTATCGGCTAGGGCTCGACCATACCGTCCACCAGGGGTGGGTCATCACGGTGCCCCTATCGCATCCCCAGTGGGTCAGGCTGAACCTTCGGTTGATCAACCGAAACGACGTGCAGATGCAGGGGCTGGATCTCCTTCGTCAAAGAAGCTAAAGAAGACATCGTCACCGACGGTGTCATCGGATTCAGCATCTGCAGAGGTAAGGATGCCCCACATAGTCTGGTTTAGGTTTAACATTTTATGTAATCAATGCTTCCATTTTGTATAGGAGCGCTAAAAAGAAAGCCTCGTACTCCAAAATCTGGGGGGAGCAGGCCAAAGAAGATGGCGGGTTCGTCTGAAGTGCGCATCCCGCCGACTATGATGTCTCCTATGAAGGAGAATCCGGAGGATGTTGTTGTTGTGGAGATTCCAGCGTCCACGGATTATGTCAGAAGGGAAACTGAGGAAGCAGCTTCCGAGATGATAAAGGCCGCGGTTGGGGCCTTGGATGCCGAGGGTCCAGTAGACACGAGGCTTCCTGGTGATGATGTGGGGTGGAGTTCGTCGTCTTCGGATGACGTTGCTCCAGAGTTGCAAGAGCCTGTTGCGGGGGCAACAGATGTGATTGAAACAGAAGAGAGGGTTGATTCCCCTCCTTGTTATGATGAAGGGAGGTCGGCTGCATCATTGCCAAGCCCTACCCCAGACTCAGCGGCGGAAGCTGAGGTGGCTACCAATCAGGAGGTAGTGACAGATCCTGTCCCTGTAGAGGGATTTGATGAAGAGACTCGTCTGACGGTCCCGACTCCTGGGGTGGGTCAGGAGACAAGTGTTGATCTCTCCATTCTACCAGGGGAGGTATTTGCCGTTGATAGTGCGTTGGGGACTGGAGAGGTGGTCGCTGACATCGGTGGTACTTCCAAGTTCGGGAAGGGTAAGGGTGTGATGGAACCCTCTGTTGCTCCTTCCACTTGGGGTACTATCTCGACACCTGTGCCGGCTCCTTCTGCTCCCTTGGCTCCTCGGACTAGTAGTCCAGCCCCTGTTGATGAAGAGCCTATTGATGCCGAGGTTCAAGCCTCGCAGGTCGAGGTTAGCGGGTCTTCTTGCGGTCCGCCAACTGGGGTAGCTCCTTCAACTCCTGTCATGACACCACAGGTGCTGGCGGACGCAGATGAATATGTGAGATTCATCGTTGAGGCAGTGTACAAAATACTGCAGAGGGGGGTGTCGGCAGTGATGGACGCCAAGGGGAGCTTTGCGACGACAAGAACTCTGGCATTGCCTCATATCAACTTGATCCGTGTTCACCCGGGCCACGAGCATATGGCCGACATTCTGGAAGCCACGGTGGCTGAGTTGGACCAGCGGCTTTCTGAATTAGGGTGCATCCAGCGGAATGACCTCTCCGTCCTGATAAATACGGAGAAGGAGAAGTTGCTCGCCGAGACTGTGTCTTCCTACCAGGCCACTGTGAGTGTCTGGGAATGCGAAGTGTCTGAGATTGAAGCTGCAATGGAGCGGTTATCTCAGTCTACACGGGAGACAGAGGAGACGCGAGCTACGCTGGACGCAAATATCGCGGAGATTGACGCACAGATACGCCGCCTTGAGGATCAGCGGGCCCGACTCCTATTGGATGCTAAACGTGTCCAGGCTGAACACGTAACATTCAAGAAGGAGGAAGCAGCTTTCACTCTCGGAGCTCTTACCCTGGCTCAGCTGAGACATCAGCTTGATGAGAAGCACGAGAATGAAACTTCTGCTGAGGCTGTCGAAGCGATGCGTCAGGAAGCTGAACGTCGAGTCTTGGCGACTGTGGAGACTCGGGCGGCAAACTTGAAACGCCGAATTACAGAGCTTTCCGCCAACCCTGGGGATATTTAGGGCTTGTAGTCTCTGCTTTTTGTATTTTTGTAACTCTTGCTGGGGATAGTGTAATCCTTTACTCTCCTTTTTTTAGAAATAATAAAGAAGTACACCACTTTCTGCGATGTGTTCATTTTTGCTTGTCATGAACTTTGAGGATTTGTGTGGACCTATTACCTTTTGCGTACCTTGGTTTCAGATACAGATAATAAGTTTGAAGGACCCAATGTATTTGCTCAGAGGTAATGTGGACGTGGCAAATATGGGGTTCAAATGATAGAATCTTCCTACTCAGAGGTGTTGTGAACGTGGTAGGAATGACCCTGGGAGATGCACGGAACTACTCAGAGGTAATGTGGACGTGGAAGTTCTGCGATCGATGTACGTCAACGCGGGGGTTGTCTGTACGGGATGTTTACTCAGAGGTAATGTGGACATGGTAAACATGAAGGATAGCGTAGTCTTACGGGGTATAAGATTCCACCTTGTAGGGTGTAGGAGGACAACTCAGAGGTGATGTGGACGTGGTTGTCCTTCTACTGGAGGATGCTACGGAACAACTGGGTTCCGAAAGCGTATGATTTTGTAGAATGGAAGTACATGTCTGAAAAGATGTCAAGAGTAGTACTTCTTTAGGAACTTGCCGTTGATGGACATCATGAACAAGTCCCCATTGGCCAGAACCAGGTCGCCAACTTGGAAAGTCCTCTGCTTGACCTTCTTGTTGAAAGCCTGTGATATACGGGCTTGGTAGAGTTCGATGCGTTGTTGAGCTAGGAGACGCTTCTCGTCAAGTGCCTCCAATTCTCGCAGATGACGACGTTGATTGTCCTCTTCTGTGAGTTTGTTTGTGATTGCTACACGGAGTGAGGGTATCTGAATCTCAAGAGGAAGTACCGCTGTCACGACCCGCACCCGTTTTTATTTTTTTAAAACGGATACGAGACGTGTCCAAGCCAGCCTACGCCGCAGTGTCGGCGGTAGAACGCTGTCACGGCCATGAAGATCAGAATCACAAATAATACTCATTCATAAAATAAATTTAATTTACAATGATCACAAGTTTTATATTTGCAGAAAATATAAACTTGTACGAATAAATGAATGACTACAACTCAACTATCTAGCTAGTCTCTAGGCTTTGGTTTGCAAGTATTCCCATCACTTCCCAAGCTAAGTGAATCCACGGCTAACCTGAAAAATATGGTTTCCAGTCAGGAATGGAACGAGCACAATCCACTGAATGCAATTTCAAATAAAGAAAATGACTATAAAACAAAGGTTAGACATCAATCATGAGTTTTGAAAATAAACAATAAATACGGAAAACCAATATCAATAAATAGACACAAAATACTTTTCCCAACTGTTAGAAGTACCTTTGATATGTGATCGGTCTGGGGTACTACACCGCACGGTCTACGAGGTCTACTTGCATGAAAAGTAAGCACGGTCTACAATGTCTACTTGCAGAAAATAAACACGGGCTACACTACTTGCAGAAAATAAACACGAGCTACACTACTTGCAGAAAATAAACACGGGCTACACTACTTGCAGAAAATAAACACGGGCTACAATGTCTAACACGGGCTATGGTCAGATCACATATCTTTGGTACTTCTCATTCCCGACTCAACAATTTATAATAGAGTATAAAAATCACATAACCAATGACTAATCAATGAAATATAGTAAAGATCAATATCGAAATGCAGACAATAAACTGTACTCGCCTGTGGTCCTCTACTGGTGAAACCGACAATCTGAACTACTCAATGTACCACAATAGTCAAAACCCATACAACAGTCCCCGGATGCTGAAATAGATAATACCAATGATCTCAGAATAGTCAAATTAGCTAGGATTGCCTGTCCTTAAGTCCAATTCTGGACACAGAGGCAAAACGGTAATTTTGGACCAAAACGATGTCCGCCGTTGGACCCGCTTTGCACCAAAAAATGTGCCAGAGTTAACGGTCTCTAAAGTCATCAAACTACATATCTACGGATCTAGTTTTCCGATACGAACCCAACCGTATGTCCAAAGTTGGATTTCGGCGGGCCGTGCACAAAATCACCCATTGAGTGGGATCGTGGGGCCCGCAATACGACGTACGATTCAACTGTCTCAGAATTGGACCAAACTTGGCATACAGGACCAAAAAAATGATACGGTCCTGCTGGCACAAGTTTCGTCTCGATCTGGCGAGCGTGCACAAAGTAATTGAGAAATTTGCAATGTGCACGATACGGTGAATTTCGACAGATACGCATCAAATTCGCCGCACACACGCGACCAATTTGAATTCCGCCAAAGCCCACACGACCACGAAGCCGTTACGCAGCTTTCGATGCTTTCGGTTCGTGACCACGTCGCCCGGTTTGGCCGGACGTACGTCGTGTGGAACAATTTTCTAGTTTTTTGATTGAAACAGGTTTTTGGGAAACTTTGGGATTCGATTTCTCGACGCTCAGTCGATGATTTCAAATTCCGCAAGAAGGGATTCGAAGTCCTATATGTTGTCAACAAGTGTCTTCAAATAGTTTTCCGAATCGATCTACGGATTGGCGAGAAATCGCTATCCGAGTATGGAGTTGGGACTGGGTTTCGTTATGTTTTTGGTCAGATTTTTCGTCGATTTCAACTCGACTTCTCGGGCAACCTATCGCTGAATAATTAAATCTACCTAAAGGGGAATTAAGAGGTGTAGATTGAGTCCATACTTGAACAAACTGTTCGAAGAACCGTCGACCGTGCGCGGAGAAAACGCCACACGAAGTGGGCCTCGTCACGCTATTGTTCCCACTGTTTCCGACGCGCGCCTGTTGGTTTCGCGCGCCTGGCCGCACGCGACGGCGCTCTGGCCGATCGTCGGCGTCGCCCTCGGCGGCGCGCGCGGGGTGCGCGCAGAGGTGGTGGCGATTTGGTTAGGGTTTTTTAGCGAATCTCTCGACTCTCTCGCGTTCTATTTATATACGCGCTGAGATTAACCGAGAACCGCTCGGTTTAGTCTCTGAGGGGATTAGCTTGGGCCGGGTTTGTTAAGGTGTCCTCGGTTTGCTTGGCTTGGCCAATGGGGCTAGGTGGGGATTAGTTGCAGTTGGCTATTTGCGTGGGCTGTGGGGAAGGGTTCACTCGGCTTAAGGGAAGCTGGGGCCTCTCGGGTTGCCTGGGTCACTGTTGCTTTTATTTTAGTTTTAGTTGGGAACAGGTTTGAGTTTGCTCGATTTTGAGCTACTGCTCCTTATTCATTCCATTTCTTTTTTTTTCTTTTTCTATTTTATTCTTATTCATATTCTATCAATTATTATATATATGTGTTCATAGCTATATATACACGTATACGTATACATACATATACGTATTTCTATATATACACATATACAATTACTTATATACATTTATAAATACATATACGCAACTTTTCCATATATATATTTATACACACAAAATAATATCACTATATATATTTATCTATATAATATATCACTACGTATATTTCTATTATCTATTCCACTATATATATTTCTATCTATATATAATAATATTTAATTGACAAAATTAATATAACCCGTAACAATAAAATAATATTATATATATAATAATCTCAATAAAATAATAATAAGTATAAAGAAATTCAGTAAAAACATAATGGTGTATATATCCCATTATGCACAGCCTAATAATCCCGAAGTGTATGAAGACCTATTTCATGCAAAAGTCATCGAATATTACTAATAATAATATTTATAATATTAAATTATGAATACCTAGGAAACATTCATTAAACCATTATAACGAATTACAACATCCTCATACCAAATTCCATCCATACGACTGTCATTGGACGTGTCGCAAGACTACATATGTTTGGGCTCAGTTCGCGTCCAGTTTGACTAGTTTGGTACAACCGGGTCTCCTAAACGTCAAATAGTAATAATAATAAATAAATAAACTATTTATAATGGTCATGTCGCAACTTGGCATAGTTTTTCTAGTTAGGATATCGCTATGGCTCGGCCTACCCTATTAGGGCTAGTACTCTAGTCAAAGCACGCCATCGCACTATCCGTGCCACGATTTCTAGTCACCATGCACTCAAAAACTCTGCCATGGCTAAAGTCATCTATCGTACTAATTAACTAAGTAATTATTTATAAAATCCAAAAATCACCATTCCAATAAAATAAATAATAATAATAAAATATTTCTAAATCATCGGGAAGGGGAGCTACAAATCTACCCACCTTAAAATAATTTCGTCCTCGAAATTCTAACTCTTAAACATGCCAACAACTCAAACTTAAAAGAATAAATCAACTATTACCACAATATCCTCGAATTTTAATTTCTCAGAACTATTTATATCCTCCTCTTAGCCATTTCGTAACTACGAATCATCGAGGACTTCTACCCACCTTTAGTCGCACTACTCCCGTAAAGCTATGTCACTAAAACTTTACAATCCTCCAACTATTTGCTAACCTTGCTACCAATAGATATTTACTGCATACGGCCTCTATTATCCTCTCCTACCCTTCAAGGAATCCAAACTTTAACAAGCAACATATTTACACAAGTAGCTAAAAAATATTGGTAAATTCTAATAGGCATGACCATACGTCGCTCTGAAACACGAAGGACAGAAAGATAAGTATGAATAATCGAAGGCAATTATGAGTTTCAAGAGCGGTAGAGGGTATCCAATGATACAGATAGAAGGAATGTTTACGAACCATTAACTTATTTGCTAGATTGGGCTACTCTATTCTAGTCACTTGCTAAATCGAAAGACTCTTCGTTTCCTAGAGGGCTTGTCATCCGTGCAATACCGAAGTTTCATTCTAGAAATTCTAAACAGCTTCCATAATAGAACGAAAATTGAGAAATCAAGATTGCAATTTTTCGTGGATATTTAATCACACAAGCAAGGAATATAAATGCAATACAGAATCGTATCGCGACTTCTAGGTAGATGGAATATGGGTTACGGATGGCATCACATCCTAAGAGGTGGAGACTACATAATAGATATGGGGACCTATTTCAAACAGTTCGGTTTTAGTCCAAATAGGGTGGTATGCCTGGATGGATTTACTGGGTCTTAATGGAGTTTCCTGATTGGACATCCATCGTTGGTGGAATGAACCTAGGATTTCAATTCTATATCGACTGGACAATATCCCAATGATAAACTATCTCTACTAGGCTAGGGTAACTTAGAATAGGTTTCTACCCACATGGCTGAGCTAGATAGCAGTCAGATTGGTTAATATGCCTTGTAAGCCTTGAAGATGCGCTTTTCGTGACTTTTGTGTTTAAGTAGCATGGGAGGACACAATTGCGTGGCACACTAGTGGCATGTGCGTAGTGGGCTTCGAGTAGATCACAACCATATATTGGGTCGAAATGTTTGAGTCCAGGTTGAGTTTCTAATTGTAGTTGAGAAGTATACGGGTATTATGGTAAAGGTTATAGCTAGTCATTTTTACCTGAAAGTCGTACCATAAAAATAGAGTACAAGGGGACGGGTTTGAGTGGGACATGATATACCTAGATGAAGGTGGACTCGTCTAGGTCTTGCTCGTAAAATTTGTTGGAAGGTAACAGCTGGTCTCGTGCTCCGATTGTTAATGGCACGGCCGGGGACACAAAATGATCTAAATGGAAAGTGGGAGTCCAATGAGACACCAACTATCATTCTAATGGAAATCATTCTAATTAATCGATAATCCTTGTATACCCCAAAAATTCTAGAAAGCTTACAGTCTACCCACCTTGGAAGCTAGGACATGGTTTTAGGAGTAATGAGGTTAGAAGAGTTCCATGGTCCGGGTATTGTACCTCGATTCTCGGTAATAAAGAACAAGGTACGACGTAATGGAATATGGTAGATATAAGTCAAGTCAAGGATCGTTCCTCAATAAATGGAAATCGAGTGTGTACAATGACACAGGGTCAACGAAATAGATGAACTTACATATCCATAGTATACAAGAGTTATCGACGGGGTAACCATTCTCTAAGGCACATCATATGAAGAGGTTTTCTAACAATTGGGTCGTGAGTTTCTATTTGTGTCAAGCTGCCCGATTATTGTCCTTACCTTTGTCCACTCATCTCATATCTAACTGTGGGCTTTGGTCGAGGGATGGTTGAGTCAAGGCACAAGGGTTGCAAGTTAAAGCAAGCTTCAAGCAGATAGTTAGAGACTCACGATAATTGGTTTCTTGAGAAGAGATAGTCTCCTAGGTTGGCATTTTGACCAAGGGTAAAACCCTACTCATTCCCAAATTCAGATGGTTATAAGGTCTCAAAAGTAGTTTGAGGGTCGAGAGGAGAACGAATAACTCGATCACATGGCTGGCTGACGATAACTACCCTTGTGTATACAACTACCATAGCCATGGGGATACGCAGTATCTCTCTACCATCACGAGCTTTCGTCTTTCCAAATTGGTGAAGGACAAAAACAACAAAGAATTCAAGGGAGATGTTACTGGATATAATTTCATGATTCAAAGGCGAACATATAATTCAAGAAGAATTGTCATAGCAGTCGCGGATGAGATCCTAGATACCTATATATCTCCATCCACGTAGTGTAATTAAACAAAGAGTGAACCAAATGCATCATGGTTGATCAGACCATAATACACTGATTCTGATTAGACAATAAGTTAGTGGGCGTCCCCAATAAACATGTCTTGAATCAAGCTCGATAAACGAGTAAGCTTGCAAAAACTAGGCTGTAATAGCAGCGTTGGTCAAGTTAGTCAAGATACAAGTACGCGAGATTTTTGAAAGAAAGCACAAGTAGTTCGAGTTTTGTGAGAATCAAACCTTACCCAGTGTTCTTGCTTATACAGTCTTCCTATTATCTTCTAATCCATAAGGACTTGGTCGACTAATGGGTTATGGACATTCTAAATTCCATATTCTAGGTAACCCTATTAGTGTCAGTCGATAACCTCGTCAATAGGTCACAAGGACCACGAAATGCTAGATCGGGAGACGTGTCACCCAACTTACAAAACTTTCACTAATATTGGCTTCGGATCTTATGGAACACACAGGGCACTATCCTATCCTCTATAGTATCCTTAATTTGTAATCACGTCTGAAGTCATTTCACCGAGGACTATGCCTCGCCCGTAAAATCGGGCTGTGGTAATCCTTGGTTTCGTAACTCAAATATGATACAAATCGAACATTACTTAACTCTATCCAATACTGGCTCAAGGATAACTACGATCAAGAGTGGACCACTAGTCATATCTCTAGCAAATTCTATAACCGATACTTTCCTAATCTCATCTCAACTCTAGGGGTCGTGTCTCGCCAATGCGCTGCTGGCGGCAGTGAATCTCTAGTCTCCAAAAATTTAAATAAATGGCGACAGTGCGCTGCTGTCCTGCCAGTATAAGTTAACTAACATTCTCGTAACTATATCTGTAAATAAATCCCTGAGCTTCTAGAGATTCGAACAAGTTGACTATGAAATAAGGCATAAATATTTGCCCTATCAACTCTTAAAATAAAAGATTGAGCGGGGAGGAAATAACTGAAGACAAAAAGATACACAAACATTCTAATTTATATTCCATGTGTATTCAAACATCGAGGAAAACTTTGAACCGAAAATAACTCGAGGTCCGTATGGGGATAACAATAATCAGAATTTATACAAAATATTAATTCCTAGGGCAAATAGAAACTAGATAGACAGTTCGACTAAGATATGGGGATGATATCTAAGAGGCAAAGAGAAGGATCTGCCCAATTCATCAAGGTTAGATCATAAATTATATGAAGCCCTGTCTCACCAAGTAAATAATCTATCCACTTTGGATCGTGTCGTCATATCGAGAGATAATAGTGTACCTATGGGGATCTGACAAACAATCAACATTAATAACTCCTCATCTAAATTACATGGCCTAGACTACCCATCGGTCAATTTGTATAAGGGACTCCTAGTCCTAGTCATTCTCGTAAATTAAATTGATTTCTAATTCGTGAATGAGCATTTCTAGTCGCAGGCTCGTAATAGTACAACTAACTTAAGTACTATCACGAGTTCGCGTGATTTGCGAAGGCAGACCTGCATGGGCCACCACAAAAACTTGTCACGACCCGCACCCGTTTTTTTTTAAAAACGGATACGAGACGTGTCCAAGCCAGCCTACGCCTCAGTGTCGGCGGTAGAACGCTGTCACGGCCATGAAGATCAGAATCACAAATAATACTCATTCACAAAATAAATTTAATTTACAATGATCACAAGTTTTACATTTGCAAAAAATATAAACTTATACGAATAAATGAATGACTACAACTCAACTATCTAGCTAGTCTCTAGGCTTTGGTCTGCAAGTATTCCCGTCATTTCCCAAGCTAAGTGAATCCACGGCTAACCTGAAAAATATCGTTTCTAGTCAGGAATGGAACGAGCACAATCCACTGAATGCAATTTCAAATAAAGAAAATGACTATAAAATAAATGTTAGACATCAATCATGAGTTTTGAAAATAAATAATAAATACGGAAAACCAATATCAATAAATAGACACAAAATACTTTTCTCAACTGTTAGAAGTACCTTTGATATGTGATCGGTCTGGGGTACTACACCGTACGGTCTACGAGGTCTACTTGCATGAATAGTAAGCACGGTCTACAATGTCTACTTACAGAAAATAAACACGGGCTACACTACTTGTAAAAAATAAACACGGGCTACACTACTTGCAGAAAATAAACATGGGCTACACTACTTGCAGAAAATAAACACGGGCTACAATGTCTAACACGGGCTATGGTCAGATCACATATCTTTGGTACTTCTCATTCCCGACTCAACAATTTATAATAGAGTATAAAAATCACATAACCAATGACTAATCAATGAAATATAGTAAAGATCAATATCGAAATGCAGACAATAAACTGTACTCGCCTGTGGTCCTCTGCTGGTGAAACCGACAATCTGATCTACTCAATGTGCCACAATAGTCAAAACCCGTACAACAGTCCCTGGATGCAGAAATAGACAATACCAATGATCTCAGAATAGTCAAATTAGCTAGGATTGCCTGTCCTTAAGTCCAATTCTGGACACAGGAGTAAAACGGTAATTTCGGACCAAAACGATGTCCGCCGTTGGACCCGCTTTGCACCGAAAAACGTACCAGAGTGAACGGTCTCTAAAGTCATCAAACTATATGTCTACGGATCCAGTTTTCCGATACGAACCCAACCGTATGTCCAAAGTTGGATTTCGGTGGACCGTGCACAAAATCGCCCGTTGAGTGGGACCGTGGGGCCCGCAAAACAACGTACAATTCAACCGTCTGAGAATTGGACCAAACTTGGCATACAGGACCAGAAAAATGATACGGTCCTGCTGGCACAAGTTTCATCTCGATCTGGCGAGCGTGCACAAATTAATTAAAAAATTTGTAATATGCACGATACGGTAAATTTCGACGGATACGCATCAAATTCGCCGCGCACACGCGACCAATTTGAATTCCGCCAAAGCCCACACGACCACAAAGCCGTTACGCAGCTTTCGATGCTTTCGGTTCGCGACCACGTCGCCCGGTTTGGCGGAACGCACGTCGTGTGGAACAATTTTCTAGTTTTTTGAAACAGGTTTTTGGAAAACTTTGGGATTCGATTTCTCGACGCTCAGTCGATGATTTCAAATTTCGCAAGAAGGGATTTGAAGTCCTACATGTTGTCAACAAGTGTCTTCAAATAGTTTTCCAAATCGATCTACGGATTGGCGAGAAATCGCTATCCAAGTATGGAGTTGGGACTGGGTTTCGTTATGTTTTTGGTCAGATTTTTTGTCGATTTCAACTCGACTTCTCGGGCAACCTATCGCTGAATAATTATATCTACCTAAAGGGGAATTAAGAGGTATAGATTGAGTCCATACCTGAACAAACCGTTCGAAGAACCGTCGACCGTGCGCGGAGAAAACGCCACACGAAGTGGGCCTCATCACGCTGCTGTTCCCACTGTTTCTGACGCGCGCCTGCTGGTTTCGCGCGCCTGGCCGCGCGCGGCGGTGCTCTGGCCGGTCGCCGGCGTCGCCCTCGGCGGCGCGCACGGGGTACGCGCAAAGGTGGTGGCGATTTGGTTAGGGTTTCTTAGCGAATCTCTTGACTCTCTCGCGTTCTATTTATATACGCGCTGAGATTAATCGAGAACCGCTCGGTTTAGTCTCTAAGGGGATTAGCTTGGGCCGGGTTTGTTAAGGTGTCCTCGGTTTGCTCGGCTTGGCCAATGGGGCTAGGTGGGGATTAGTTGCAGTTGGCTACTTGCGTGGGCTGTGGGGAAGGGTTCACTCGGCTTAAGGGAAGCTGGGGCCTCTCGGGTTGCCTGGGTCACTGTTGCTTTTATTTTAGTTTTAGTTGGGAACAGGTTTGAGTTTGCTCGGTTTTGAGCTACTGCTCCTTATTCATTCCATTTCTCTTTTTTTCTTTTTCTATTTTATTCTTATTCATATTCTATCAATTATTATATATATGTGTTCATAGCTATATATACACGTATACGTATACATACATATACGTATTTCTATATATACACATATACAATTACTTATATACATTTACAAATACATATACGCAACTTTTCCATATATATATTTATACACACAAAATAATATCACTATATATATTTATCTATATAATATATCACTACGTATATTTCTATTATCTATTCCACTATATATATTTCTATCTATATATAATAATATTTAATTGACAAAATTAATATAACCCGTAACAATAAAATAATATTATATATATAATAATCTCAATAAAATAATAATAAGTATAAAGAAATTCAGTAAAAACATAATGGTGTATATATCCCATTATGCGCAGTCTAATAATCCCGAAGTGTACGAAGACCTATTTCATGCAAAAGTCATCGAATATTACTAATAATAATATTTATAAGATTAAATTACGAATACCTAGAAAACATTCATTAAACCATTATAACGAATTACAACATCCTCATACCAAATTCCATCCATACGACTGTCATTGGACGTGTCATAAGACTACATATGTTTGGGCTCAGTTCGCGTCCAGTTTGACTAGTTTGGTACAACCGGGTCTCCTAAACATCAAATAGTAATAATAATAAATAAATAAACTATTTATAATGGTCATGTCGCAACTTGGTATGGTTTTTCTAGTTAGGACATCGCTATGGCTCGGCCTACCCTATCAGGGCTAGTACTCTAGTCAAAGCACGCTATCGCACTATCCGTGCCACAATTTCTAGTCACCATGCACTCCAAAACTCTGCCATAGCTAAAGTCATCTATCGTACTAATTAACTAAGTAATTATTTATAAAATCCAAAAATCACCATTCCAATAAAATAAATAATAATAATAAAATATTTCTAAATCATTGGGAAGGGGAGCTACAACCGCTTCGCTCCCGTAGACCAAGGAGAATGGTGTGTTGCCTGTCGGGGTCCGTACCGTTGTACGGTAGGCCCAAAGGCATTCGTCGAGCTTTTCGTCCCAGTCGCGTTTGTTAGATGACACGACCTTTTTGAGTAGCCTGACGATAGTTTTGTTGAACGCCTCGGCCAATCCGTTTGCTGCCGGATTGTAGGCCGTTGATGCCACGTTTTGAATGCGATTCTTGTCCCAGAATCGGCTGAAGACATGGCTGATGAACTGAGGACCATTGTCATGGATGATCCGCTGGGGTACCCCGAAGCGGTAGATGACGTGGTGTTTGATGAAGCTGATTACCCTGGAGCTCTTCACTTCTGCCAGTGGGACAGCTTCTGCCCATTTAGAGAAGTAATCAGTAATGGCCAGGATGAAGCGGTGTCCCCTCGATGAAGGAGGGGTGATTGGCCCTACAATATCCATGCCCCAGGCTTCAAAGGGCCAGGAGGCGACTGTAGGATGTAGTGGTTCGGACGGTGTATGAATGAAGTCTGCGTGAAGCTGGCACGCATGGCACTTCTTAGCATATTCAACAGCGTCAGCGGCCATGGTTGGCCAGTAATAGCCCATGCGTCGCAGTCGATCCTGCAACTTAGGACCGGGCTGATGGGCCCCGCAGGTTCCATCATGAGCTTCTCGAAGGGCTTCGGCTGCTTTTTCGTTAGACAAACATCGAAGGAGAAGTCCATCGTAGGAGCGTCGGTACAGCATTTTAGTAGCCGTATCGTAGTAGAATCGAAGAGGGCGTCTCCTGACCGAGACAACTTCTTTCGGGTCCTCTGGAAGAATTCCGTAGACAGCGAAGTCGATGAACGGGAATCTCCAATCCCGGACATTAACACCGGTACCCGCTGACATGGCGTGGGCTACTTGTGAGCGCAGGTCGTTTTTAGGGCAGACCAAGTCTCGACCTACTACCGTGACGTAGTGTTGAGTTTCGAGGGGTGCCGCCAAAGAGGCTGCGAGGCCAGCCAGAGCATCGGCCTCTAGATTTTGTAGACGAGGTACGTGTTCGATGAAGAACCCAGTGAAGGTTGAAATGATGTTCAATGCAACTTCATGGTAGGGGATCAAATCTTCATGGCGAACCTCGTATTGCCCTCTGATCTGATTTACGATGAGATTTGAGTCGCCGTAGGCTTCCAGATGTTTTACCCCCAGCTGTTGTGCTAGCTGGAGTCCCATAATGAGCGCGTTGTACTCGGCCACGTTGTTGGAGCACGGCTTCGAAAGGGAGTAAGCACGCTGGATGACCAGCTGATCGGGGGAGACTAGTACCACCCCCACTCCTGCGATGATTTGGCCTTTGGGGCCTGTTCTTGAAGCGCCATCGAAAAACATCCGCCAGACGGAGCCTTCTTCGGTGACGTTTGATTCTTGGACCTCATCCGGGATGTCTTCATAGAGTCTTGAGGACTCCGGGATGGGGTGTGTAGCTAAGAAGTCGGCCAGAGCTTGACCCTTAACAGCCTTCTGTGGAACGAATACCATATTGTATGGCGTTAGCAAGATCGCCCATGTGGCTAGCCGGGAGTTCAGTGATCCTGGCTTCGTCATGAGGACCCTGAGCGGATTGACTCGGGAAATGACGTGAATTGTCTGGCCCGAGACATAATGACGAGTCTTTTAGATGGCAAATACCAGAGCCAAGCACTCCTTTTCAACGGGGTTGTACCTGTGTTCGGCCCCGATCAGGGTTCGGCTGAGGTAGTAGATTGCTTGCTCATAGCCTGTGTCGCTGTTCTGAGCTAGCAGGGCGCCGAGAGAATGATCCATGGTACGGACGTAGAGCAGGAATGGTTTGCCAGCGACGGGTGCCACCAAAACTGGAGGGCTCGTCAGGTAGGCTTTGATGTCGTCGAAAGTCTTTTGGCATTCCTCTGTCCAGACGTAAGAGACTCCCTTCTTCATGAACTGGGTGAAGGGTTGATATTTGCCGGAAAGGTTTGCTATGAACCTCCGGATGTACGCCAGACGTCCCTGTAGGCCTCGAAGTTCTCGAAGATTCTTCGGAGGGTCTATATCAAGAATTGCTTTGGTCTTCTCTGGATCGACATGAATGCCTTTCGTCGTGATGATGAAGTCCAAGAACTTTCTGCTCGAAACCCAAGGAAGGATTTAACGGGGTTCATCTTGAGTTGATGCCCTCGCATGAGGTCGAAGATTGTCTTGAGGTCTTGCAGGTGATCTCCTTTGAGACGGCTCTTGACTGCGATGTCGTCGACATAGCATTCGACTGTCTTACGAAGGTACTGACGGAAAATGGTGCTCATAGCACGTTGGTATGTCGCACCAGCATTCTTCAAGCCGAAGGGCATCACTGTGTAGCAGAAAATGCCCTTTGGAGTCCTGAATGACGTACGTTTTGCGTCATCGGGGAACATCTTGATCTGGTTGTAGCCCGAATACCCGTCCATGAAAGACATGCGCTCGAAACCACATGTGTTGTCGATCATCACGTCGGTGATTGGAAGCGGGAATTCGTCCTTCGGGCAAGCAGAGTTGAGGTCTCTGAAGTCGATACAGACTCGTATCTTCCCATTCTTCTTGGTGATGGGGACAACGTTGGCTACCCAATCTGGGTGTTGCTATTCACGGATGAAGCCTCTAGTCAAGAGTTTGTCTACCTCCTGATCGATGGCGTTCATGATGTCCGGACGGAAATGCCGCTGTTGTTGCTTGATAGGTCAACCTATGCATCGCAATTTAGGGATCAAGTCCCGACATATCTTCGTAGCTCCAGACAAAGACGTCGATATATTCTTTAGCCAGCTGGATTAAAGATTCTCGGTCTTCTCTTTTTAGGCTTTTACTGACGAAGATGGGTTTGGAAGAAGATCCATCCCCAAGGTCGATCTGCTTGACTTCATCCTCGGTAGGAGGTTCACATAATTCAAAACGAGACTCCTATTATTGTCCCAGGCATTGAGCCCAGGGTTCTTCTTCGAAGAGTTTCGACGCTTGGTCTTCGCCTTCTTCTTCTTGAGATTGTGCAGATGTCATGTTGGCTGACAGCACTCTCTTGAAGATAGATCCGATACTGGTATCGGAATCCCACGTTGATGCTTCAGACGAGTGAGAATGTTCAACTTCCTCTGCGTCTGAACTCTCTGAAGTTGACGGCGGCGTAACATAGCCTACCCCCCGTCGAGTTTTGTTGTAGTAGTCCTGCGACTTTCCTTTAGGTGTTGGAAGCCGGATAGGGAGTCGTCGACTTTGCCGTAGTTCAGGCCTTTGTCGCTTTTTAGGTCGTAACCCATCTTTTGGATGAGGTACTTTGCCTTGTCCGTGTACCGATAGAGTTGCATTCTGCCGACATCTGGTTCTGGCTCGAGTGGCGGAAGGTCTTGATGACGCTCAACCTTGCCGAAGATGATGGATTCTTCGTCTTGACTCCGTGGTGGGACTACGTAACAGACCCCTTGGGATGGGGCTACTCGATTTACATGGTGAACGGTCGTTATTTGTGTTTGCAACGACCGTAGAGCGTTATCTAATGTATACATGGCATTCCAATGTGGAAGACTAGAATAATTAAAAGACACTCTATTATTGATGAAATGCGAGATTTTATCCCGTGGGATTACATTGTCGAGGGATGGGGCATCTACATCGGCCGATATATATTCCCTTAGCTTTTCATCTGTAAGCACTGTAGTAGGATCGGGAGGGTCCACCACAGCATTGATCTGGGAGTCGGAAAGGACTACATGAGCCTTCTCCGGCGGCTGGGATGGCGGCGGCTTGCCCTTAAGACGCACCTTCAGATGTGCCTCTGCTGTGCCTCCGGTGCCTGGCGCCTTCCCCTGTAGTTTTGCCACAAGGGGAGCCGATGTTTGAGGCGGCTTTCTCTTGAGCCGTATCTTCAGGGGAGCTTCAGGAGCAGCTGGTGCTTTCCCGGATAGCTTAATGCTCATGGAAGGCAACTTCTGAGGCGGTCTGCCTTTGAGTCGGATCTTCCAAGGAGCATCAGGAGTGACCTCAGGCTCCATGTCCGGCTCTGCTGCTGTTTCTGCTTCATCATCAGCATCATTGGCCTCCTCCTCGTCAGGTGACTTGTATAAGTCGGCATCGGTGAAGTAGGCTTCAATCCCTTTGAAGGGGTCGATGTCCGTGAACTCCGTACGGATGACGTTATTGGTGGACACGTACTTCATACATTGGTGGAGCGTAGATGGCACCACCATGTACTCGTGCAGCCATGGGCGATCCAACAGAATGTTGTAGTTGACTTCAGCATCCATGACATAACAAGTGACCTCGGTTCTGAGGTTACCGATGTGGCACTTTAATTGTATTTTGCCCATTGATTCGCTTTTGCTGGCATTGAAACCACTGATTGTCGTGTTGGAGGGCGCCAGTCGGTACATTGGGATCCCCAGTATTGAAAGCAGCGTCTTCGAGATGATGCTGAGGGAAAACCCCAGATCGATTTGAATCCGCTTCACCTTGACTGAACCGATGTACCCTGTGTAATACAGCGGCCTGTTGTATCGATTGTGTTTGAGCAACATGTCCTGTTGGGTGAAGGTTATATTGGGAATAACCTCCTCCGTACAGTGACAGTGCTTGCACACAATCGGAAGATCTTCCGACTGCTTAACCTGACTGAGAAAGGATTCAGCATCCTTCAGAGCTTCGCAGAGAGCTTCTCGGGAGTCTTTGGAAAGACAGAGGAGCTCGAACAGGGATATGCGGGCAGGAGTACTAGCGAGTTGCGCCAGTATGTCGAAGTTGTGGGGCTTGGCTAGCCCCGAAGCATTCTTTTTTTGCAGAGGCCTATCGAAGCGGGCCTCTATCTGCTTCTGTTTATTGGCTGCTGAGGGCTTAGACGGGCCCTCGTCCTGGACAGCAGAGACGGTGCCAGGAGGCACCACCTCGACGGCAGCTTCGTCGGGTTGGACGTTCTGTTGTGAACACGTCTGCACAGGAAGTGCCTCTTCCGCTGAAGAAGAGACCATGCGGCAAGACTTGATCTTCCTGCCTTTGGACTTGGAGGTAAGGCGTACCTCCGGTTGAGTCACCTCGGAGACGAGATCGGGGTGAACCCACAGGATCTCTCCTCGAGATGTGGTGAGTGGGATGAGTCCACTCACATTGTCAAGGGTTGGTGGTAAGTTAACCACCTCCATTGTCGCCTTAGGGATGGGGACGACGGCATCCTGTGTTGTAGTCGGTGGCAGGGTGCCAAACTGGAGTGACACCACGTTGGCTGACACCGTCTTCTCTTCGTAGTCGACGGAGATTACATCCGCATTGATCATGCGCTGGATGTAATTCTTGAGGACATAGCAGTCCTTGGTTGGGTGTCCGACAAACCGATGGTAGTGACAGTACCTCGGGTTGTCCACTTTCCCAACCTCATCGGAACGCTTAGGGTCCGGAAGCTTGATCTTGTCACCCTGCTTCAGTATCTCAAAGAGTTGCAGGGTGTCCTCGTCGTTGAACGAATAAACCTCCTTCGGCCTTGGTGCAAGTGGAGGTTTCTAAGCAGGTGCTGATACACCTTTTGAGGCATTGACAGTCAATGCCTGCTTCCCCTTTGCCTCTCGTGCGGGGTTGTTGGTTGCAGGCCGTTTTCCCTTGTCCTCGAAGGCAGGGAAACTGACTCCTAGAAGACAAGCGTTGGCTGCCTTCTTCTCCGCGACTTCTGCTTCAATGATCAAGGAGCTCCAGTCGGGAGGAGGAGTAGAGTTGAGCCAGAGCTTGACTGCAGGCAGTATGTTCATACTGCAGGAGGAGAGAAGTGCATGCTCTGGCATGCCCGGGGGCTGTCTGAAGCAGGCCTGTCGGAAACGTTCGATGAACACTCGAACTGTTTCCTTCTCCTTCTGGCATATCTCTATAAGGGACGCCATTGTCATGTCCTTCCCGTCGTCGTAGAAACGGTCGAGAAAGAGGCGCGTCAGGTCGTCGAAGGAAGATATTGAATTGTCGGGGAGGCTGCAGTACCAGTCGTACGCCACTCCTTTCAGTGCCCCAACAAATATGCTGGTAAGAAGCGCGTCCTCCTTCGGAAGATGTCCCGTCTGAGACTGGAAATACGTCAGGTAGCGACGAGGAGAGTCCTTCTCGTCGTACGGCGTCAGTGTTTGTGGTTTATACTTTGGAGGATAAACCACCTTGTTCCACTCGAGGGGATAAGGCTGGGGGATGCCCATTTTCTGGCGCTTCTCTTGTCTCGTCTTGGACTCAAAGCGCTCGCACAGGTCCCTGATCATCTCGACCACGTCTTCTGTGGAGCTGGGAGTCGGGGAAGGTGGCACCACCGGATGTTGAGCATTTGAGGGATCCGACGTTCGAGGTGCTTCTCGACGATCTGCGTCTGAGGATACCCGTTGAAGGGGTACACTCGATTCTCCGTTGGCCCCGGAGTCGGGACCGGCAGAAGGTTGTTTTCCATAAATAAATTCACTTTATTTATTTTGTATCTGAGAAAATTACAACTGTAGGAATCTAATCTAGAAGACGATTACTTTATCCCTTGGACGATGCGATGAAGAAAACTCGAACTTTGAAGAACTTGGACAGCAACTGCGGCAATCTCTCTGTTCCCTCTAAAAATGACCTGTAGTCTCTGATGAAGATGAAGAAACTCTTTTTTATAGAGTTCAGGATAACTGTCCTTAAGCATACGCTCAGGTAGTTACTTGACGTGTGCATAACTGCAGGGACGCGTGACGAATTTTGATGGAGACACATTAGCGTGCGGTTGAAAGTAGTGGAGCATGTTCAGGAGAGATTGATGGCCTGGATGCCACGTTGCATAACTTCTAGAGAAGTGGATAATTGGTACAGGACACGTGAGAACGTGTGTTGACTGTAATCCTGGATATGGTTGCTGTAATACGCTGCCTCGTTGAAGGAGAGTTATACGCTGACTTGGACAGCGTAGTGCCATAGGAAATCCATACGCTCACTTTATGGGCAAGGAGTCATGTGAGGTCATACGCTCGCTTGTTTAGCAAGGAATCATGTGAGGTCCATACGCTCACTTGACTATGTGAAGAAGGAGTCATGTGAGGTCGATACGCTCACTGGAGAAGTGGCCACGTGGCTATCATCAATCTTCTTTGGTACACCATATCTTCCCATAACTGACAAAATCTTCTCGAGCGTCGTGACTGCGGATTTGACGGCTGACAGACTGACAGTAATGATGGCTTTTGTATTTATAAAGGCTGCTGAGTTGTCCTCGTAAAAGACAAAACCGACTCTTCGAAAACCTATACGACGGTTACTTTTCTCGTGACAGCTGTCTTTGCACGAAAGATGAAGTGTCAGATTCATTCCTCATTTAAACATATGCTGTGCTGTCACTTCAGTAAATAATAAAATATTTACTGAGCGTATGGCTTTTGAATGAGCGTATAACTCTGAATTGAGCGTATGGCTTCAACTGACATCTGTCTTTAAGCGTATGGATGAAAATGACAGCGTGTCATAATTTTCTACATCCTACAAGACCCCCTTCAAAGTTTTCGAACTTTATGAGTTTCAAAAGTTCGAAATTACTTTGAACAGAAAGTGGGAATGAGTCCTGACACGTTGGCATGAGTCTGTTATCTTCCTCAATATCAGTGCAATTCTTTAGGGATTTTGTTTAGAAAATATTCGCCGTTTTGAACTTCTTTCTTTATTCTATAAATAGGTCTCCCAAAACCTATTTTATTTCTTTACCAGAGCTTTTGCCTTCAAGAGAGAAAAGAGCTTTCAGAAACTCAAGATTTTTCTTCTTCTTCTTCGTCTTCAACTCCATCTCCATTAATGGCACCCAAGATTGATGCTGCTGCAAAAGGAAAGGGGAAAGCCCCTGAAGAATTATCTCATCCTGCCGTCGACACTGCCACTACCAAGAGAACGGCCAGTCAACGTGTTTCACGCAGTGAACGGCCATTGAAACCTCTTTATGGTGAGGACGAAGATGATGATGAACAAATAATTATTCCCTTTTTTTAGGGCTCTGGTTAGAACAAAACTCAGAAAACGTATCCCTCTTTAGGGTCAATACGTCAGCAAATACGCTTCCCTCTTTAGGGTTTAGCTGTATTCCATATTTTTCGTTTTTACGAAAAGTATGTTTGGAGCGTATATCTGTAAGATACGCGTATTCTTGATAGAGATATCAAAATACACTATCTTTTAAAAGAATATGCTATGGCAATTTGTCTCATTGAGATACGCTAACTCTTGTGTTAACGTAAACTTTTGATGATCATCTTGTCAACCATACGCTGATATACTCTAACTGATCATAAACTGAACTTTAAAAACCATTCACTTAAGATAAAATACGCTTAAAGGAAACTGAGCGTATGCTGAACCTTGAGTCTGCCATACGCTTAAAGAAAACTGAGCGTATGCTGAACCTTGAGTCTGCCATACGCTAAATAAAAACTGAGCGTATGCTGGGCTGTACGCTTAGTAAAAACTGAGCGTATGTTGAGCTGTACGTTTAGTAAAAACTGAGCGTATGTTTAAACTTTATCATCTCTTGACATTGAAGATTTTTAATACTTTATTCTTCATTTGCAGTGGATATTCTGGCTCAGGAAGCAGAATTTGAAGGAAGTATGGGAAATAATTATAGAAGTGATCTATCACATGTTTATTTTCCCCAATTTGACGGACCTTCCACAAGAATAGCTCTGTTGACCAATCAGGAGGATGATACTTTACTGAACCTAATAAGTGGACTGCCGTTACAAAGTGTAGATGGTGTTGCCCATTTGAAGCCAACATTCCTTTTTGGAGATGCTATTGACATGAATTCCCAGCCTGCTCTGGACAAAGTATCATACAGTTACTATAGGGATGGTGATGTAAATCAGCCTATGTATTTGACTGGTTTGACAAAGAGTATCAACATAGCCCGTTTATTCCATTCGGGCCAGCAAAGACAGATGAAGTGGGATATTACTCCATCCCGACAAGCTAAGGCTGGATGGATTGGATATCGTCAAGGAAGGTTCCGCAGTGGTACTGAACCGCATGTCACATCTCTGCGAGGACTGTTACCTGCCACCATCCCTCCTGAGGACTCGGCACTGCTGAAGCCAGTCAGAGTCCCAATTTTTGCCAATGAATTTGTTCAATTAAAGAATGCCATCTACCCAAAACAGTCAATGAGGCTGACTGGTCTAGTAAATCCAGAGAACACTAGATGGAATGCTCTAGTGAGATGGATTTTGCGGAACTTCGGTGCACAGTTGAAGGCGATAGGTTTATATGATGCCATTAAGTGTACTGCTTATGGTTTCAAACCTAACCCAGATCTGTTTTTGGCATTAGCGGAGAGATATAACTATCGGACTGGCACCTTCATGACCCCAAAGGGCGAGATGGGATTCGCCCTTCATGAAATGGCATATATATCTCAGCTACCCACGGCAGATTTGCCATATGAAGAATATATCCCTTTTGTTGACGAAATGAATAAGATTTCTGCAGCCAACCCACTAATTCTTTATGTATTTGAAGAATTAATGTGTCATTACAGCATCTGTAAAGCTTTTTATAAGGGACAAGGTGGAGAGGGGGACTCCAATTGCTATTCTTCGAAGTGGATGGCTTATTTGTTTCAAGGCCGCACTGACGAAGTCCAAAAGAAGAAAAAGACCGAACAGTATGTCGAAAAATTCAAGCCCTTGAGTCAAGCCGAGATTAACAGATTAATCCGGGAGACTAATCATGATGACATTGTCGTCGAAGAAGACATCAACAGCTACAAGGTCGGTGATAGATTAGAAACCTATATTAAGCAGGGTGGCCGAGAATTGTCCGATGAAGGTCATCTGGCCGATTTCATATCTCTTTGGCTGAGGAAATTTGTAGTTCCTGGCACCTGTTCGGCAGACAGGATGCACAGAGGAGTCATCTTCGCAGCAGTCCATCTGGTTTTTGGGTATAAAATGGATCTATTAACGGCAATGACCTGCCGTCTGAATGCCGGATTAAGGGCATACACAGATAGGATGTTCGAATTGGCACGGAAGAGCTTGACGTCCTTTCCCCGGGTAGAAATGCCCTTTACATACTTGTTTGGATGGCTGCTTCTTCATTTTGAATCTCTGATGAGTGCTGGGATGGCTAGGCCAGATGACACTTTCCTTGAAAGGTACAAGCACATACCGAAATGGAGATATGATACTTTAACTGATTGCATAACCATCTTGAACAGGGGAGAGCTCTGGAGCTTCGCTTGTGTTCCTCCCCCTATTGGTTATGAGACCATGCTTGGGAGATTGATTGACGGCGTTGGTGCTAATGAGTTGGATGATGTCCAACATGAATGGCTAAAGAGAATCAGGCCATCTCATTTAATTTGCCGTCGTGACGACATCACATATATAGAGCCATATCTTTCGAGCAGATTTGCTCGTCAATTTGGTTACGATCAGTTGCATGTGGGCAATGCAACGACGTGTTTTGCTCATCAAGGCGGGTTGGTTGATGGTGCCAGAGCTTGGCTATATTACATTGCCAAAGGTACAGGGGCTACCTTTTCTATGCCAGATCCGGTCAACTATCGGAGAGGAGCTAAGATATTGGCGTCCTATGCCAGATTTTATGTATCAGCTAATACCTTTGATGAAAAATTTAGCATCTTAGGTAAAAGCTTTATTCATGTTGAAAAGAAATCAACTAAATCCGCCTTGCCTAGGGATTGTCACGACAAAGAAGATCCTCTGTCCACCGATGAAGTTGATGATGATGTTTTGGAAATTTTCTTCTCTGATGACCTTCATCAACCATTGCATGTGCCTATCGGGAGTGCTGAAGAAAGTATATCTGTTGATAATACACCGAAGAGGAAGAGGAGTAAAGGTACTGCGGGTCCTGCCGCAAAAAGAGCTACTCGAGCAGAGACTCGAAGTCGCGGAGGAATTTCTATTCCCGGGAATTCTCGTGTTTCTGAACGAGCCAGAAATATTGATGAAACAGGTAGTGATCCATTAGACACTTATCCTACTGTTCCTTTAACCAGAAGAATAGGAAGGAAAGTAATAGTTTCAAAAACTAAATCCGTAATTTGTCTGGATGCAGAGAGTCCCACAGATCGTGCTATGCGATTGGCTGCAGAAAAGCAAGCTACTTTTGATTTCTCTGTAAAGACAGAAGAAGAAGATATTCCTGAAACTGCTGGGTCTTCTAGACATTTTGATGTAGGCTCAGTTCCACCAATAGCCGATGATGCGCAGGAAATTAGTCAACCTGCTGTAGAGGCCGAGCATCAGACTGAAACGGCAAACGACTTACTGATTTCGGGAGAATCAGTGAAGGAAGCCACTCCTCTCAATCCAATTGTTGAAGCTTCGGAGAGCGAACAGGTTGACTATGAACCGTCGTCTCATTCTTCTGGAGAAGAAGACATGGAGATAGACGATGAATCATTGTCTAAAATACCAATAGATGCACTGAAGACCATTGGTCAACACTCTGGGTTAACACCAGAACCGGAGAGGCATTTGGAAATTGAGGTTCAAATTCCGAGTACTTCTGGTACGGGAAGCAGTGAAATAAATCCCATGTCAGAAAGTACTCTGAACAGACTAAGAGCCGGATTGAATGATCCGAAGGAGACTGAATATGAACCAACTCCAGGTAATATTTTATTCATCAAAGTTTTGTCTTGTCTCTGCTTTATTATCTTTTGGTTTTGATCATGCTTCTTTTATTTCAACAGCTGTAGGAACTGTACCGGCTATGAGTTCTACTCAAGCCCCACTTGTTCAAACTGAGGTGGGTGAGAGGAGTTCCTATCTGCCGAGTTCTCCAAGGGTACTAACTTCAGCTCCAAGAATAGAAGCTCCTCCTGCTCCTTCCTCTATTATTGCAGCGACTCCCAGTTTTGACACAGGGATAGCCAAAGTCATGAGGATGTATTCAGATATTATTTATACATATCTGGATACATATTCGAGGCGACTCATGAAAGATGAGACTATGCCCTTTTCGAGTCTTCGAGAAGCGACTAGTTTCCCATGTTCAGCCTTGAGACAATCTGGTTATGAGGCTCAATGTGTCTTCTTTGAACATCTCTTGAATGATTTAGAAGCCAACATCCAAAAATATTGGGAGATTAAAAAGGAGGATATTGAGTCTCTGACTGCAGCTGAAATCTCTCAATTGGAGAGCGAAGCTCAAGCTCAACATATTGCTCTGACAGATTTCCTCGTTCAGCCTTCTAAGGAATTAATGGCAAAAGACGAAGAGATGTTAAATACTCGTCAGAATATGGAGCGTTTAGAGAAAGATGAATCGTCAAGGGCTGAAGATCTTAAAAAGTTGAGGGAAGAGCTAGCTCGTCTCCAAAAACAAATTGCCTCCGTGGAAGAAGAACGATCAAAGATTGCAGCTGATCGTCAATCTGAAGCTGAACGTTATCAATCTTTACAGGAAGAGCGGGAACAGATGCAAACCCATCAGATTGAAGAGACCAACCGCCGAAGTTCTATTGTTGCGGAATATGATCAACGGATGATTGTATCTGAAACAGCAGAGCGTCTCAAGAAAGCCCATGATGAGAAGATGAATAATGTAATTGTTCATATTCAGGAGATAATCGCTCCTCCTAAATAGATCATATATTGAAGTCTTGATACCATTTGTAATCAATGTTCCGAATTTGATTGAAATGAATATCTTTATTTGACTTCGATTTTGTGGATGATATTTTTGTAGAAAACATGTTCAGAGGTAAATGATACATGACATATTTCAGTAGAATAGAATATACAAATAAACTTTGTAACTCTATCATGATATTAAACCAAAGGTAATTTTAGTTTAATACTGGTGAGAGAAAACAGAATTCAGATATAAAGATATCTTTGGATTCTATTTTCCATGATCTTTGAACTTGGAAATCAAAAGACTAAATATCATTTTCCTATGATAGAAAATATGATACATACTGAGATAGAAAATTCAGAGGTGATATGGACATGCTTTTCTATACAAGATCTTTATTAAATCCACTGGGAATCTAATACGACAAAATATCAAATTCTCTGGGAAAATGATACATGGTAGAATATCAGTTTCCGCTGGGGATAATGACATCGAAATAGCTTTTGTAGAGAAGAATAAATTTTTGATTTTACACTTGCTGGGGAGTAATGAAAATATTATTTATACATAATATTTCTTTAAGAATTTGCCATTGATAGGCATCATCATGACTTTCCCGTCCATAGAGGCAAGCTGATATGCTCCATTAGAGAAGACTTTGTTTACTACGAATGGACCTTCCCATTTCGTGTCAAATTTGCCTTTGCTCATATGTGTCATGGTCATCGGACGTTTGACAGTAAGGACCAATTCTCCCTTTTGATATGTTCTGACTTTGACTTTCCGATTAAAAGCTTTTGAGATTCGGGCTTGATATAGCTCGATATTTTGTTGCGCATACAATCGTTTTTCATCTAGAGCTTCCAACTCTTGAAGTCGAAGTCGATCATTATTCTCTGTCGTAAATTCATTGGAGATTGCAACTCTCAAAGAAGGAATTTGTATCTCGAGGGGAAGAACAGCTTCACACCCATTCACCAAGCTTCTCACTCCAGTTACGTTTATTGGAAGAAACGAACTTTTTCAAGAGTTTGATGATTGTTTTGTTGAAAGCCTCTGCTAGTCCATTGGCT
Organism: Iris pallida; assembly: GCA_029216955.1. Taxonomy (NCBI): domain Eukaryota; kingdom Viridiplantae; phylum Streptophyta; class Magnoliopsida; order Asparagales; family Iridaceae; genus Iris; species Iris pallida. Next base: position 1,672,709 of record JANAVB010030419.1, read on the forward strand.
GCTGGATTATATGCTGTAGAAGCCAGATTATTAATCCGATGATCATCACAGAATCGAGTAAATTTCTGGCTGACGAACTGTGGTCCATTATCATGGATAATACGCCGAGGAACACCAAATCGATAGATGACATGATGTTTGACAAAGTTGATAACATTAGAAGTCTTGACTTCAGATAACGGGATTGCTTCAGCCCATTTAGAAAAGTAATCAGTTATTGCTAGAATAAACCGATGTCCTTTTGATGATGGTGGATTGATAGGACCGATGACGTCCATGCCCCAAGCTTCAAAGGGCCATGATGCCGCTGTTGGGTGTAAGAACTCCGATGGTTGATGGATAAAGTCTGCATGAATTTGACAGGCTTTATATTTTTGAGCATATTGAATAGTATCAGCTACCATCGTGGGCCAATAATAACCCATACGTCGGATACGATCTTGAAGTTTTGGACCTGGCTGGTGAGCTCCGCAGACGCCATCATGTGCTTCACGGATTATCTGTTGTGCTTCTTCACCAGCGATGCATCGAAGAAGAAGACCATCATAGGCTCGATGATATAGTGTCTTCGTAGTATGATTATAATAGAATCTGAGAGACCGGCGCCGGATAGATGCTGCTTCACTCGGGTTAACAGGAAGTATGTCATACAACACAAAGTCCAGAAACGGACGTCTCCAGTCTTCAGTTACGGTGTCTATTTTGTTAGAAAAGACATATTCCATAGTAGAATCGGAAGAAGACAAGGACATTTTGTCAAACTTTAATTCAGCATCAAAGTTGAGAGAATCCTCGTCTGGATTATGGGGAAAAGCCAAAGCCAGATTATTTTCAACGCAGAATAGTTCTCGGTTATAAACCACTATCACTTGCTGACGTCTGATTGGTATGGCTAATACAGCAGCAAGATTAGCCAAAGCATCAGCTTCTGCATTATAGGCTCGTCGAACATGTTCGATAAAGAAACCTTCAAAGGAGGAGGCTATAGAGAGTGCTATTCGATGATAAGGTATCAAATCTTGATGACGAACTTCATACGTTCCTCTGATCTGATTGATGATAAGCTTAGAGTCTCCATAAACTTCTAAATATTGAACATCCAGATGTTTAGCGAGTTGAAGACCAATGAGCAACGCATTGTATTCTGCAACATTATTTGAACATGATTGATCCAGAGAATAAGCCCTCTGAATAGTTAATCCCTCTGGGGATACAAAAACAATTCCAACTCCGGCGACAATATTGCCGTTAGGACCTATTCTAGATGCTCCATCAAAGAATAGACGCCAGGTAGGAACTTCTTCAGAAACCATATTTGAATCCAGAACTTCATCGGGAATCTCATCATATAATTTAGAATCTTCTGGGACTGCATGAGCTGCTAGAAAATCAGCAAGAGCCTGTCCTTTAACTGACTTCTGAGGAATATAATGTATGTCATATTGGGCTAACAAGATTCCCCAATTAGCTAGTCTGGAGTTGAGAATACCAGGTTTCTTCATCATAATCCTGATGGGATTCACTCTGGAAATGACATGAATCGTTTGACCGATAATATAATGTCGCGTTTTCTGAACAGCAAACATTAATGCTAGGCATTCTTTCTCGATTGGAGAATAACGCGGTTCAGCACCCGTCATTGTGCGACTGAGATAATAAATGGCCTGTTCATGACCATCTTTATTTTTCTGGGCGAGTAATGCACCAAGAGAATGATCCATAGCTCGAACATATAGAAGAAATGGTATTCCCGAGACGGGAGGTACCAAAACTGGAGGGTTCATGAGGTACTGTTTGATGTCATCAAATGCTTTTTGACATTCTTCGTTCCAGATGAATGATACACCTTTCTTCAGAAGTTTGTGGAATGGTCTGCAGCGTCCTGATAAATTGGAAATGAATCTCCTGATATAAGCAATTCTTCCTTGAAATCCTCGTAGCTCTTTTAAGGTGCGTGGAGGACGCATCTCTTGGATGGCTTTGATCTTCTCGGGATCCACGTGTATACCTTTAGCGGTAATGACGAAGCCGAGAAATTTACCACTAGAGACGCCCAGGAAGGACTTAGTAGGGTTCATTTTAAGTTGATGTTGACGCATTAAATCAAAGATAGTCTTCAAATCTTGGATATGATTCTCCTTTCGTCGACTTTTGACTGCAATATCATCAACATAGCATTCGACTATTTTTCGGAGATGTTCGCGAAATATAGTGCTCATTGCTCGCTGATATGTTGCTCCTGCATTCTTGAGACCAAACGGCATCACTGTATAACAGTATGTACCGATCGGCGTTCTGAAGGAAGTGTGTTTTTCATCATCTGGAAACATTTTGATCTGGTTGTATCCCGAATACCCATCCATAAATGACATTCGTTCGAAACCACATGTATTGTCGATCATGACATCACTAATTGGAAGAGAAAACTCGTCTTTAGGACAAGCTGCATTGAGATCGCGAAAGTCTATACAGACTCGGATCTTGCCAGTCTTTTTAAGGACAGGAACGATGTTAGCCACCCATTCAGGATGTTGTTCCTCTCGAATAAATCCAGAAGCCATAAGCTTGTTGACTTGTACTTCAATTGCATCCATAATGTCTGGACGAAATTGTCACTGTTGCTGTTTGACCGGTTTAGCATTTGGCATAATATTAAGCTTGTGCATTGCGATCTTCGGATCTAGTCCTGGCATATCCTCGTAGTTCCAGGCAAAGACATCGATATAATCACGAATAAGCTTGATCATGTCTTGCTTATCTGTTTTTGAAAGACTTTCACTGATGAATATTGGTTTAGGAGAACCTTCTTCACCAACATCAATTTGGATCAGTTTATCTTCGGTAGGAGGTTCCCTCTGCTCGAACCTGAATTCCTATTGATCATCTAATCTTTGAGCCCATTGTTCTGATTCGGGTGATATTTCAAAATCATCCTCATCTTCATCATTTTCTTGTGGGCCATCAACAGAGACCATATTAATGGATAGAATAGAGCGATGAAGATCGCCAACACTCGTGTCAGAATCCCAAGAGAGAGAATCAGAAGACTCAGATCGTTCATCTTCAGATTGTTCGTCTTTATTGAATTTTGACTCTTCATGGACTATGTTGATAAAGGAAGTAGGAGCAATGTAACCTAAACCACATTTTGTCCTTCCGTATTTTAATGGAGGAATTCGAACAGGCATTCTTCTTCCTTTCCCATTATTGAGACTGGTTCTAAAGTCATAACCCATATTTTTGATGATATTTTTGGATTGTTGACTGTAGCAACGCAGTTGTAACCTTCCAGTATCATCGTTTATGTCATCTTCTTCCAAGTTAGGAGGATTCTGAGGTCCTTTATAGAAAAATATTGGATTTTCTCCCTTCTTTCGACTGGGGACCACAAAGTATGATTTCTGTATAGAGTCTAATGATACGTCTGTATGAAGAGCTTGAACAACTCCTATAGTTAGTGGCTCTAAGCTATTTAGCAATTGTAAATAACTTTGTACATAACCACAAACATCAATATACTGCAAAGGAGATGCTTCATTAATACTGGATGCTGTATTTACAACAGAAGGCTGAGCCTTATCAGACTTAGTCAGATTAACGACAAAGGGGGAAGAAGAAGAACAGTTAGAATTTTTGTTTCGATTAAGATCGATAACAAAAGGCTCAGAAGAGGTGAGCTCCCTTGAAGAAGACCGTGGATAAGTAATGCGTCCACTGACTGGAATGACTAGAGTATCTGATCTAGCCTGAGAAGATGGAGGGGGAGTGATGAGTCCACTGACAAAAATGATCAGCGAACTTTGTGAAGCTTGGGAAGATGGTGCAGTAGTGCGTCCACTGACAGGAATTATCAGTGAGCCCTGGACAGATGATGAAGTAGTACGTCCACTGACCGGAATTATCAGTGAACCTTCTTCGGATGATCTAACAGACTGCGGAGGAGTGATACACCCTTTGACAGAAATAACAAAAGTGTCAACTTTGGATGTCTCATCTTCATTATCCATAGCTTGCAAGACTTTCGAGTATTCATCTTTGTACATGCGAGCGTCATTGAAGTAAGCTTCGACTCCTTTGAATGGGTAAAGATCTGCCACTTCTTTTTGAACCTCTCCATTATCATCAACATATTTGAAGCACTGATGAAGGGTTGAAGGAACGACATTATGTTCATGCAAGAATGGTCTTCCTAATAGAGCATTGTATGAGCAACCATGATTGTCGATGATGTAAAAAGTAACCTTAGTACGAAGATCGCCTATTTGAAATTTAAGGCGAATCTTGCCTAAAGGCTCACTTTTTCCTTGATTGAATCCCAAGATGGTAGTGATAGTGCTGGAGAGGCTATGTACAGGTATCTTCAATGCATCTAACATAGCCTTTGGCATAATACTGAGAGCGGATCCTGGATCAATCAATAAACGATCAACCTTCATAGAATCAATATATCCTGTATGATATAAAGGACGGTCATGTCGATTATCCTCTAGCAGCATATCGTCCTGCGTAAAGGTAATGTTTGGAATAAATTCCAATACATTATGGCAATGAGAAACAGGTCCTGTTTCCAACTTCTTGAGAAGAGTTAAGCAGGTTTCTGCTTGCAGCAGTGCTTCACTTAAAGTTTTTCGAGTCTCTTTAGAGAGACGTAAGAGCTCGAAGATTGACAATTTAGCTGGTGTATTGGCTAGTTGAGCCAATATATCAAAATTATAAGGCTTTTCAAGTCCTATAGGAGATGACTTCTTCAATGGTTTGTCGAAGCGGACTTGTTGTTTGCCTTTGTCAGCTGCTGTTGGTTTAGAAGGAACTGTCTCAACAGGAACATTTAAAGGCTCTTCAGTAGAGACTGGAGTTGAAGCTGTAGCCGGAGGAACGTCAGAAATTTCTTCAGGAACTTCAGCATAATCTTTCAAATATACTTTTCCTGACCGAGTTCCAACATGAACTTCAACTTCAGATTCTGGTTCAAGGTCTATGGAAACCATGCTGCAATTCTTTATTTTGCTCTTGGTTCTTTTATGTTTGATGAAAGCTTCATTCCAGAAACCAAGGGCAACACGAGATTGATTATGTCTCATGGTGATGGCCAAAGGTGCTCGGAGTCCCTTGTCTGAGTTCAAACCTGGGGCAGTGGCTAGATCATAACTCATCTTCGCCATCAATTCACGAGATTGTGAACTGTATAAATAAAAAGCAGGTTTGTACTATCTTCAATTTGAGGTACAAATTTTATCTTCGTAGAGAGTGAATTTCCTGCTGAGATGAAAGTAGAGGTTAGATAAAAATCGGGTGTGAAACTAGAAGTCACATTGCATGACTTAGTCTTCCCGAACTTCTTTTTAGATGAGGAAATCTTCCGAGGAGAAGAGGAAGACGTTTCAAACTCCGTCATTAAATCCGGGTGAATCCACATGATCTCTCCCTTCTTAGTTGTGACAGGAACAAGTCCGTCATTCTGTGCTGGTGGGATGTTTACAACTTCGAGAGTTGCTTTGGGGATAGGAACAATCCCACTTTCCACCTTTAAGGGAGGGAAGTCACCGAACTGTATTGAAATTATATTTGCTGTGACTGTTTTGTCTTTGGGTGTTAATGTCACAGCTCCTGATTTAATCATCTCTTGAATCTTCCCTTTAAATACATAGCAAGACCGGATTGTATGACCCAGCATTCTATGATATGGACAGTATTTTGGATGATCTGTCTTATTGGCTTCATCAGGCTTTTTAATTTCTGGCAATTGAATCTTATTACCTTTGAGTAAGCATTCAAAGATACCCTGAACATCGTCATCATCGAAAGAATATTCTTCTTTCGGCCGAGGAGATCTCTGTTGTTGATTTGTTGGAGCTGAAGTAGCTTGGGTAGTCTTTACCTCTTGACTACTGTTTTGGAGATTGACTTCAAGAGCTTCTTTTCCTTTGCGATTGTTGGGTCGAGTACTATTGCTAGCACTCTGATTTGATTCTTTGGGAGCCATTTGTACCCCCAGACCCTTAAAGGTCTCAGCACTGACCTCGGCAGCCTTGGCACTGACGATGAATGAAGGCCAATCTTGGAACTGAGTGGACCCTGTCCACATGCTGATAATTGGTAAGAGGTTCGACTTGCAAGTGTCGATCGTAACAGCATCAGGAGTTCCAAGAGGCATTTTGAGGGCTTCTCTTCTGAATCTCTCAATGAATTCCTCAGTGGTCTCATTATTCTTCTGTTTGATTCTTATGAGGGCCGACATGGTCATATCATTGAGCCCTTCGTAGAATCGTTCAAGAAACATTTGCTTAAAACCGACAAATGAGGTAATGCACCCATCAGGAAGACTTCTATACCATTCATAAGCCGTTCCTTTGAGACATCCAATGAACACCCGAGTAAGGAGAGCGTCACTTGGTTGTAATTGATCAGTCATTACTTCAAAGTGATTAATGAACTGACTTGGAGAGGTTGTCCCATCATAGAAAGAGATGGTCGAAGGTTTGTATTTTGGTGGATACGATACCTGCTTCCATTCTATCAGATAAGGCTGTTTGATGCCTAACCTTTGTAAACCATCCTTCTGTTTGAATGCCTCGAATTGAGTTTTGAGATTCTTCAATTCTTCAGAGACAACTCCCGAAGATTGTGGAGTTGTGGCTTGTAGAGTGTAATTGGGAGGAGGGACTGCAGCATTTGTACCACCCCCAGCTCCAGAGTGACTTGGTGTGGTTTGTACAGGAACATTAGATTGTACCCCCGGAATAGTAGAGGGTTCGGGGTTTGGAACAACAGGGGTATTCAATACCACTGGTGGTGCTGTCTGTTGTTGAGCCTGCATTAGAGTGTGCATAGCACTCAATGTATCTGCCATAGCTCGCAATTGTTGTTCTAAAGAAGAAATCCTCTGTTCATGAGCCTCATTGCTAGTCGAAGGTTCATGACCACTTTCTGCCATGTAAGTGGTAATCATTCGAGGAATAGATGATGAAACAGTCTGTTCTGAATCATCACTGTATGAATCAGTATCTTTCCCAGAGCTTTTTACAGGAGTCAATACTGGAAAATTGGACTCTCCAAGGAAGTCTTCTGTGATCTCCAGATTACCACTTGGATGAGAAGAAGAAGAGGCTCTGGTCAAGGCTCCGGTCCTGGATCGAGTGCCGAGATAAACACCATCTTCAGAGTCTGATATAGCATCAGACCGTATGCTACCCCCAATGTTTCTGGAAGTCATCTTGACAGAAGCATAAAGAGCTTCATCTTCATCCAACATTGGTTCATATTGAATCCGTTCGAAAACAGATTGTCTTTTTGGTGAACAACAACATTGGATGACAACCCGAGGTTGGAAGTCACAACCATGCTTTTCATGGCGAATATGGGCAATGTCATAGCCAGATGGAGTGTCAATTCTCTGTTTATTTTGCAAATATTCTCGGAGATCTGTAGGAACAGATTGGGAAGTATTTGAAGATAGTTTCTGTGTAGAAACTTGTCTTTTGTTCTTCTGTCTTCTTGGTTCCTGAGTGTATAAAGACTGATTAATTTGAGCCACATAGTTCTTGGCATATTCTGCATCAGGGTCTAATATACTTGTCTCAGTGGAACCGAACCGATTCTGATTAAGCTTATTACGAAGATCCGTGGGAGATTTGACTTTGATATCAGTCTTGGATACTTGTAATTTGCCTTTCTCAGACCGAGAAATTTTGAAAGAAGGAAGATGAGTATTATTCCGACTAGGAGTCGGTAATAATCCATCTTTGGAGGAGTTAGCCAAAAGGCGTTTTCCATTGTTTGATCTAGTAAGAGTACTAGTCAAATTAACTCCAGAGGTAAAGACCTTAGGAGTAGAGGAGTTGACTAAAGAGTCTTTCTCCTTGGTTGGCACAAGATGTGCAAGTTGAGGGGGAATTATTTATATGTTCTGTGGAAGAGAACCCCCAATTTGATTTTCAGAAACAGTCAAAGGACTGTATTTGTTAGCATACGCTGACTTCAGTTTGGACTTCTGGTCATACGCTGCCTTTTTATTAACATACACTGGCTTTGGCTCAGCGTACGCTGCCTGATGTTGGCTTTTGTATACTGCCTTTGCCGTACGCTGCCCTTTGAATGCCATACGCTCAGAGTCATCAATGGCTAAAGAGCCGACTGCTGTCGTAAGAATAAAAGGAGAAGGGACTTTGACATGTCCAGAGATGGTTTTCCTTGGACACATTGACTTGGTTAAAGAACCAATTTTGTCAGCGTGACTAGGGGAAACCATTGTTGCCGTGTTCCGAGAAGCCGAAGTGTGCTTCATGGAAGTTGAAGACGTGTTCTTGTCAGCATGAGAAGTGACAGAAGCGTCTCGGATTGCTGCAGAAGGCTTAGGGACATAGACGGAGTGTCCCTTCTTCTTGGCAACAGGAAGAGCGGAGGAAGCAGTGCGGCCCTCCTTCGCCTTGAGCATTTCTTCATAAGCCGATTGGTCGAATTGTACAACCATCGTCTTCTCTGTCAAGCCGATCGACGAAGTATCGCATTGAGTTGTTGCTATCTCATTGGAGGAGACAGCTTTCCCCAGCAGAGTCGCCAATTTGTTTTCCATAAATAAATTCACTTTATTTATTTTGTATCTGAGAAAATTACAACTGTAGGAATCTAATCTAGAAGACGATTACTTTATCCCTTGGACGATGCGATGAAGAAAACTCGAACTTTGAAGAACTTGGACAGCAACTGGGCAATCTCTCTGTTCTCTCTGAAAATGATCTGTGTCTCTGATGAAGATGAAGAAACTCTTTTTTATAGAGTTCAGGATAACTGTCCTTAAGCATACGCTCAGGTAGTTACTTGACGTGTGCATAACTGCAGGGACGCGTGGCGAATTTTGATGGAGACACATTAGCGTGCGGTTGAAAGTAGTGGAGCATGTTCAGGAGAGATTGATGGCCTGGATGCCACGTTGCATAACTTCTAGAGAAGTGGATAATTGGTACAGGACACGTGAGAACGTGTGTTGACTGTAATCCCGGATATGGTTGCTGTAATACGCTGTCTCGTTGAAGGAGAGTTATACGCTGACTTGGACAGCGTAGTGCCATAGGAAATTCATACGCTCACTTTATGGGCAAGGAGTCATGTGAGGTCATACGCTCGCTTGTTTAGCAAGGAATCATGTGAGGTCCATACGCTCACTTGACTATGTGAAGAAGGAGTCATGTGAGGTCGATACGCTCACTGGAGAAGTGGCCACGTGGCTATCATCAATCTTCTTTGGTACACCATATCTTTTCATAACTGACAAAATCTTTTCGAGCGTCGTGACTGCGGATTTGACGGCTGACAGACTGACAGTAATGATGGCTTTTGTATTTATGAAGGCTGCTGAGTTGTCCTCGTAAAAGATAAAACCGACTCTTCGAAAACCTATACGACGGTTACTTTTCTCGTGACAGCTGTCTTTGCACGAAAGATGAAGTGTCAGATTCATTCCTCATTTAAACATATGCTGTGCTGTCACTTCAGTAAATAATAAAATATTTACTGAGCGTATGGCTTTTGAATGAGCGTACAACTCTGAATTGAGCGTATGGCTTTAACTGACATCTGTCTTTAAGCGTATGGATGAAAATGACAGCGTGTCATAATTTTCCACATCCTACAAAGGTGTCCTGGTCAAAGCTGACCGTATCTCAAACACTGCCTGAGTTAGTGTTTGCATGGAGACAGAGAGGGTTTTGAGTCCTCCCTCCAGGGTATCTATGCGCTGGACGAGGTCTGTTGGCGGCACATCAGACTCGACATCAGCCTCAGTCACGTTCACTGTCATGACGCGGCCGGGAGTGGATAGATGAGTTGAGGCCTCTCTCTCGGCCTCACTCCCTTGTAGGGGAGTTGCCTCTCCTGAAGCTTCGTCTGGGCTACCCCCGGCTATGTTCGGGAGAACATTCACCACAGGCGCATCTGCAAGGGCCTGATTACCCTCAGCTCCGTCTTGAAGGGCCTCTTCGTCTCCGGAACTCGGGTCCGCAGATGCTAGGCTACCCCCAGCTATGTTCTGGGGGATATCCTCGTCTTCAGGGGCTTCTGGGAGGCTGACTTTGCCTCGAGGATCGGCCCCAAGTGTGCTTTGGACACACTCATCTTCGAAAGGAGGCTCGACAAGGGTCTGACTACCCCCAGCTTCCTCCAAGAACTTCTTCCTCTCTCGAGTGCCTTCGAACACTCCGGAGGATGAGACAGCTGTCTTAGTTTTCCTCGGCTGGCTCTTGGACGAGGAAGAGAGACTGCCAGTCGTCTTTCTGACTGACGAGGAGTTGGAGATCACGTTGCATGAAGCAACCATTGGTTCCTCTTCTGTTGACACCTTATTTCCGAGGCGACGTCGGAGGGGTGTCGATGATTGCAGCAGCTGGAACACCGACTGCCTTGGTGGGACTGCCGCTTTGTAACAGCAGTTGATGGTGACCACAGCACAAGTATGTCCCGTGAGAGGCGCATCGTGCTTGTCAGTCAACTCTCCTGATCGGCGCTTGTGAGTAATCACGTAACGCAGATCGTTGGAGGAGAGTGCCACCTTCGTATCCCCTTCAAGAGCATGGCAAGGGCAAGCGCCGGGATTGTCAAGTGAGTGCTGTGCCCCCTGATCTAATACCAAACAGGCATCCTGATCAGTAGTGGAGGAACCACAACATTTGGAGTGACTTGAACGGACCTCAAACGCACCATCGGAGGAGGCACGGGAGTTCAAGACCACTGGATTTTCCTTGCTCGACTTGGTTGTGCACGCAGTAGATGCGCCCAAGTGAGACACGGGCTTTGAAGGTCGGCTCGTTCTCGGCGCCGCAGCACTCGAGTCGACCTTGTACAACTTACCATCAGCAGCGCGCATGATTGTGAGCGCATGCTTCTGGCTTGTTGCTGGCATAGCACGTTTGGGACGCATGGCCCGTGCTGCCTTAGATTTCTTCATACCAGATCGCTGGGGCGCGTAGTACTCAGAATCCAAATTCTCCTTGCCACTACAACGAGTGAGTCTGTCAAAGACAGAGATCTTCTGTGGCACATCAGAGGTGATGCGCGGGGTATTGGCTGCGCCCCTGCTCCGTTGACGTATCTTCCTCGCCTGAGAGGGAGATGGCTGGGGAACGTGGTTAGCCGCACGTTTCCCCGAAGGATGCGCTGCACCAGCGGGCGCATCTTGGTTGCTGAGGACGTCAGCAGGAAGAAAAGGCTGGATTGGCGCATCCCCTTCGGTGGTCGTGCCCGAGGCGTCGACCTTGCGCACCCAGACTCGGCGGGTCTTATTCGGCTTTGGTAGCCGCTTCGAAGGATGCGCACTGCCTTCAGATATGAACTCCTCATACGCCTGTTGATTGAGGCGTACGATCAGCGTCTTGTAGGAGGAGCCCACCTTCACGTCGTCGGACTGCGACACAGCTTTCTCGATGGAGAAGAAAGAGGTCCCCAGCAGAGTCGCCAGCTTGTTTGCCATTAAAATTCTTTGATGTAAATTTTAATACAAACAGAACAGTGTTACAATATAGGACTTAGACGTAGTCCTAGAAGTACACTTTTGTTTAATCTGGGTCCCTTGTGCCGATGGAGTGAGTGATAATGCGTTGACTCCGTTGACGATCTGACGACGGTTATCGATTCTCTGAAGGTCTGGATTGCTCTGGGGGCTGGAGCTTGCTGAGAGGAGGAAGACGTTGAGTGTCTGTATCTGCCTCTCTGGTGGTGTGAAGTCTCTGTCTGTTCGCTGTGGAGGTTGATATGTATGCACGTAGATTGGTCCATCCGTGTGTGTAGAAGAAGGAAATGATCCCTCTATTTATAGTCTTGTAGGCTGGCTGCTCATGCGCGTATATGTAGGATGTGCCTGTACGCGGAGACACCACGTGTTGACTGCTGATGGAGGTGCATGGACGATACACCCTGATCGAGGGGGTTGACTTCTTCATGTTGCTGTTGTGAACCGACACGTAGCAGAGAAGAAGATCTTTCTGTTGCTGAGATCTTGGATGAGTTGAGTCAAAGGACACGTGTCGTCGACCCATGGCTCGGAGATCTCAGATTTGGTGGGGGGATGATCTGATAGGATGCGCCTAGGATTGAGCGCATGAAGAGACTTTGGCTCGTAACCTTTAGGAGTCACGAACCATTCTGGGTGCATGGCTTTTGAGGCGCAAGCAGAGCTTCAGTAGTGACTTTACTTCTGTCTTTTGGGATCAGGGAGAAGTCTGGGGCACATGGCTTTTGAGGCGCATGCAGAGTTGTGATGGTGACTTTCCTTCTGTCCTTAGGGATCAGTAAAAAGTCTGAGGTGCACAGCTTTTGAGGCGTATGCACGTTTGGGCACATGGCTGCGGAGGCGCATGTGAGCTGGTTGGGTGGCCACGTGGCAGTAGCCGTCGGAGAGAAGTAATAATGATGCTGACGTTGGCGATGCTTCGTCATCTGAAAAAGCTGCCGACTGTTCAGACTTTGGGAGGCATGCTGCCAACTCTGTCAGTTCAGTATTTAATGTTTGTGACATTCGATGGACAGCTGAGTGGGCGCGTTGGTTGGCGTTCTACTAGGCGTATAGGGACGCATGGGGACGCATCCCTATGATGCTCTTGGTACTAAAGGGGGTTGTCTGTGTGATGCGCGGTCTGGCCGGCGCATCCGCTTCGTGAGACGTCTTTGATGGTGCAACTGTTACGTTCTTCGAGTGCTTTAAATAGCCGTTTTGACCTGGCTGAATTCGAAGCGTCCGGTTCATCCATTTAATGTAAATTCATTGCACGGAATTCGAAGAGCCATCCACTTGGCGCATGGGTTTGATTTGCCCGGCCTATAAATAGTGGTATAGAGAGAGGGTTGGCCTCTCGTTCTCTCACGTCTTTCCGACATGAACTTGTGTACTCGAATGCATTCTGTTGACGAGATGCTCTCGAGGGTGAAGATGCGACGCAGTGTCTTCGTTGATGCACTTGAAGGTGACTGTTACATCCAAAAGTCGGAGTCGAGGGCTTCCAAGGCAGGCGGAAGATGCCTGTTGCATCCAAAGATAAGGATGCTCGGGCCTCATCTTCGTTATTCCGGAAGAGCCGTAGATCGGAATGGCGGTGCTAGACTCTTTCTTCCTTCAAAGTGGGCGTTGCCCACTCTTGTTGTGTTGAAAGCTGCTCCTTTAACCGCGGTTTCGATCACGGTCTTCCTTCGCCTTTGGAGGCTCTTTCGAAGTCTCTCCTGGCCACAGATTTGCGGTGCTCTTCTCTTCCTTGGTTCCAGCCAGAGGGTTAAATGCTTCATTAGTCGAAGCATTTATCAGGTGAGCCTGGCTGGAAGAGTGACACATAACTGGGCTGCTGAAGGGATGCACATAACTGGGCTGCTGAAGGGATGCACCTAACTGGGGATGCACATAACTGAGCTGCTGAAAAGGATACGCTTTGCTGAGGGCGCATAGTAGGATGGGCCTGGCTGAGGGCGCATGTTGATTGCTGCGACTACTTGAGGGCGCATGATGGCTGTTGGATGTAGACTTAGGATCCTTTCTTTGTAGAAATTCTCCTTTGTACAATCTTCCTTAGACATGTAATAGACTTTTATATGTTAAATAAAAAGTCCTCCTTCAATGTCTATATTTGTTGCTTTTTGCTGTGAAGTACTTTGTCCAAGCTTTGACACATGTAGTCTGGCGCATAGACTTTCGGGTTCTGAAATTCCATGCTTCTACAGACACGAAGGTCTTTACGATACGCCTTACGTTCGATTCCTATCGAGTAGGAAATTCACTAGCCAAATTCCCAACTTATCCGTCTCGTAACATCGAACATAAGTTCGATTCACGCAAGCTAAATTGCAAGGTAAATCTGAATCTAACGACATGACTCGTAAGTCATTCCCTTATCGTTCCCTCTCGTGCATAGCACGATTCTCGCACTCGCCTATCCGAATCACCAAGTTCGTTGGTGAATTTCAAGTTCGATCGTCGACCAACATAACCATTCGAGCATTCATCCGACGAATACTCAAAATATAACTATATCATTCTCAATCGAAAGTTGTTCCAACAATTCTCGATCGCCTAGACTTATCATCAACATGCACCGTGTTATATTTGTTATCGGTGCAATCTCATATGCGATATCACATGGGTCATCTTACGGTCTGCAACATTCAATTTAATTTGGCGGTAAAGTCTTCTAGGGTCAGCTGCCCCGAAGCTACGCTCGATAACTGTGGATCTTCACCGAAGGACAGTTTACTACGAACCATACTATATCTTATTTTGGAGCCAAATCACGTTCCGACGATTCTACGCGACTACCCAATTTCGGACAAAACCATTTCTATCGGCGCAACTGATGCGCAACTATCCTCCGAGTTAAGTCATGCACTACCGTCGATGATTTTGTAATTTACGAAACATCTACTCGCACTGAGTTCGGGTCTATCTTATTTGCGGTCGACACACGAGATGCTATACGCATCGAACAATCGTCGATGACTTATAGTCTCGTCTTGATTAATCACAAAGTTTATGATCAACCAGTTTGTTTCATTCTCGTATTGTTATTTACCAAAAAAGCTTTGATAGCGCGAGGTGCACTCCATTTTGTATTCCCACATCGGGCTTACGTTTTTTACGTATCGATCTCGATACGTCGTATCAATTTCGATAGCGTAAGGGTCAACTTTGAATCCGTTTTCACGTCGACAACTTGTATTGCATACGTCCAAGTTCACAACGAACTTTTCCATACACATTAACTCATTTTTCGATTCGTCGCATCTCGCTATACTTTGATCGCCTAACTGAGTTACCGATTATCCAACATCGAACCCTCAAGTCATATGATCTCGCCCTCTAAGTTTCGTGTGTTTTTCAGTCGTACTCAAATGAGTTTCGCCATAACGTAACAAACTAATTCTTAGGCACGATTACTCACGTCAACCAACTCTTCACCGAAGTCTCACATCGTGCGATTCGAATACAATTCGTATCGCCAAACATTTCTATCGAAATTATAAGTCGTGCAATTCGATTCGTCTTGCCCCACATTTCTATCGAGATCGCAAGTCGTGCGATTCGATTCGCCTAGCCGAACATTTCTATCGAGATCGCCAGTCGTGCGATTCGATTTGCCTCGCCCAACATTTCTATCGAGATCGCAAGTCGTGCGACTCATTCGTAAGCTCGACTTTTTTCTTTCCCGTCGGTCGGATTATTACTTCAAGGCATAGTTATTCCGCTAGTCTCGATCATCCGACCGACTTATAATTCTCGTCCGACGTATCATTCATTGATACGAGTACTCGCCTTATCGTCCCAACCAATTTTCGAAGAACACTTGCATCAACATACCGTCATACAAATTTTTCAATCGAGTCTCGGTACTCTCCCGTCCGTTGCGGACAAACCTTTCGCAATTCTCATAACGTGTCGATGCAATTCATCGCACGAGTGGTATACCATATACCACTCGAAATCGAGTCATTTATCGACTACATGGTATGGCATATACCACCCGGAACTCAAGTCATTTCCCTCGCCCTATACTTAGTATAAACCGACAATCTCTTCCGACTCACGATTTCTGCAGTGATCGTGCTTGATCACAACAGTAACTTTGATTAAATCACATCAGTAACTTTGATTAAATCACATCCGATACAACTCGGTCAATGTTCTCTTTTGCCAACATAAGTTTGGGGTGCAACCGTTTCGTTCTATCAATTTATGATTTCAATTTCCTTTCGTTGTATCTCATGCAACAATTTATTTAGATATACGTTGCACCCCGTGCAACAAATTTTACCTTCGATACGCGTTGCACATCGTGCTACGATTTATTTCCGATATTTTATTTCACTTTGTGCAACGATTCATTTCCAATTTCCTTTGCGCTCCGTGCAACGATTAATTTGATATGCGTTGCACCACGTGCAATGATTTTACTTCCAACACGCGTTGCACATCGTGCAATAATTTATTCCCGACTTTCCAAGTCAATGCCCAAATCCGTTCAACACATTCGGTATTGGCTTATCACTTCTCACTTTCATTTTAACGCATATTCACAATTAACTTGTTGCACATCGTCCATCATTTTATTTCTCATTCAACATGTTATATTGCAACAACATCTCAAATCGTATTTCATAATTTGTTGCGCTTGCAGCAACTAACATTTTTTTTACGGCTCGTTGTATTCAATGCAATATACCCTTCGCGACTATCTTAGCAAACATCATGTAATTTCCAAAACACAAGCGGCAAAATTACACGATTTGTATTAGACTTATTGCATGGAACATCCAGTGCGGCATCGAGTAGAGTCAAGAGTGATATCAAGTGGTGGTGGGCAACTTTTAGAATTGTAATGAAGCGAGCGTCCAAAGGAAATTGAGCCTAGAGCTTTGATACCAATTTACTACCACTGGAATTGGTCAAAATACATATATCTTCGGGACGCCTTAAATATAGGTATGGATCTAAATCGAGTTGTATACAAAATTCAAATCGAGCTGCAGGGAAGACTTGAAATGTTAATGAAAATCTTGCGAGATAGTGTGAAACTGAACAACGTTGGTGGGACGAGATCGTGATATGATCTATAAAACATTTAGTCGGACTGTTGGTTTTGGTTCGAGGACGAACCTTGTTTTGAGTGGTATATTCTGTAATGCCCCGCTTCGCACGGCGCATTACGCTGAAGCGTTGACTCAACGAGTCACATTGACCGAATGAAATGTATCGATGCGAATCGATACGAGAGTTACGTTATCCCGAGGAATGCATCGAACTAAGTCGATGCGAAGAGTTGCCTTGCCCCAAAAGAATGCATCGAGTTGAATCGATGCGAAGTGCCGCGTTGCCCCGAAGGATGAGTGCGTTGAATCGGCTCGAAGATTCTAAGAAATCGAATCGACCAAGGCGCAAGTCCGAATCAATGCAAGTATTGATTTTTGTTGTTTTCGTGTGCAGGTTATACGTTGATGCGAAAATATTAGAGGTCGATCTTTTGCCATATTTAGTAAGGGGTCCGCGAAATCAAATTGTCGCCTTGCGACGGGCTGAGACTTGGGCACGCTAAGGCAAATCGGACGTATAACTTAATGAAGCACGAAGTGCTCGAATGGCTAAGTCAGGAGAGTGGCCGTGCAACAAAGTTATGAAATCGAGCCTCATCGGCTCGGCGAATCGACAAAGGCGTATCGACTCAAGATGGGAGGATTGACTTCTTTTTACTCCTTCATGCGATAAGTCAAATATATCATTGTATGCTAAGTTAACCTAACGACGCCATGGGCGTGGTCCGATCGGAAAGTAAATCATAGTATGAGTCGAACACTAAGTAAGAACAATTAAAATGAAACGTGCATCATATGCACGAGTCGCTATGGAACATTGGATATTGCAAAGGCGAGCGCCTCGGTGCGCAAGCCGCAAGAACATAGGATAACTGTAATCGGCGAGTGCCTTAGTGCACGAACCATACCGTGCCTTTGCGTACGAGTTAGAAGGCTAGAACATTGAAATACAATACGCGAGCGCCGTAGTGCGCAAGCCCAAACATTGAACACAGAGTTATATAAGATGGAGATACGGTCGAAACGTGCCTACGTGCATAGGATAATAAAAGATGGCTTCGTTACGAAAGAATACAGTTGTGGCATGAATGTGGCAGAACTGTCGGATATGACATGGTGCCTCGAAAGGTGTTCGAGACCTTCAGGTCGTTCGGTTGACGAGCAATGAGTTGAGGCATGATGCCATTAAATCGTTGAAACGAAGTATGAAACGTAAGAACACAGAAAGTTAACGAAAGAAATACGAGATGATAAAGTCTGAGTCTCGGACTCAAGACTATGTTTGGTTGTTTGAATTTGACTGCTTGAATAATAAAGGCGTTGCATGGTCGATGGAATGGACGAGAGATAAAATGTGATATCTCCCGTGCACGAGTGTTTCCCCCAAATGGTAAAATGCCGGAGCGCCCCGGAACCGCTTGGCCTAGGAGGGAATCAAATAATCTTTGTAGGCGCACATACTTAAACGAGATGGAAATAGCCGCAAATGATGGTATGCAGCGGGAACGTTTCGGTTGTTGGGACTGCAACCCAACCCGTGAAACGCCGGGCAGCCCGATAAATATTAAAAAAAAAGGAGAGAAAAGAAAGGAACTCCTTTAGTCCATTCCGGCACGGATACGCCAACGGCCTTCATATAGCTAAGGAACGATGGGTTGAAAGTGTAGGTGCATATGCGTTCCGTATATAGATCCTGCTTAGAGATGCAAATATAACATGATAGGAAAGGAATGGGGCGTATTCACCTTGCGTCGGTGCAAGGGCGAGTGCATCGACTTGGTAAGAAGTCGTGCCACGAATCAAACACGAGATTGCTTGTTTGCTTGCCTATTCAATTCGATAACATGCCTTACGCTTTCAAATATGCCATGAAATTGACCCTAAGGAGAACATAGCAAGATCATAAGATAAGTTGCATGATTCAACACAAATATTACAATGTCGGTTTGAAAAGAAGATCTTTTCATCAGTACATGCGAGGACGAGAGTACTGATCCCCCACCAGCTTCATGTAGGGTGCAGAGAATGGATGGCTCGCGGCGAAGCGTTGCTTGAACGTGTTGAGTCTTGGAATGCCGAAGCATATTGAAGCGTACGATCGCATTGACTTTCGGACTATGCAACAGGATTGATGCGGCCGATATATAGAAGGCATGATGTTTGGAACGGTGAAATCCTTTGTGGGCAAGAGAGAACCTGAGTGTTGTAGCCAATCTGGCATATATTGTTAGGCTATTGAAAGACTTTGTAATCTCAGTTTCGGATATCAATAAAGAGAATTGTTTCGTATAATCTGTTTTCCTTTCGTTGTTAATATTAAATCAAAAGATAACTATTTGAGAACTTATCATCTTTCCTTGCACGAGCGCAACTCCAGGCTCGTGCGTCATCATGCCCTCTATGAGGATGATGATTCGGGTGATTCTGGGTCGGGGCGTAAAAAATTGCTCTTTTTATTTCGTACGTTTCTTCGGAACTATCAATTCTATGCGTCGCGTCGAGCCGCCGCGCATCGGATCGCAACGATCCTTCGCAACGCCTTGCGTTCGAAGTCGCCACCCAACTATTTCCGAAGTCTGGCTATGTAACTTATCTCGATACGATTTTTTATCAATATTCGGGACTACGTCCGCTAGGTGACTTACCTAGCACCGTGCTTAACTTCTCCCGACGCAACTTTAAATTGGCATTGCACAAAGGCCACAATCTATTTGACACGAAAGTTTTACATTCACGGCGACGGTGCTCAAGGCAACGATCGCCTTGACACGAAGGTCTTTACGATACGCCTTGCGTTCGATTCCTATCGAGTAGGAAATTCACTAGCCAAATTCCTAACTTATCCGTCTCGCAACATCGAACATAAGTTCGATTCACGCAAGCTCAATTACAAGGTGAATCTGAATCTAACAACATGACTCGTAAGTCATTCCCTTATCGTTCCCTCTCGTGCATAGCACGATTCTCGCACTCGTCTATCCGAATCACCAAGTTCGTTGGTAAATTTCAAGTTCGATCGTCGACCAACATAACCATTCGAGCATTCATCTGCATCATTTAATTTGATTTGGCGGTGAAGTCTTCTAGGGTCAGCTGTCCCGAAGCTACGCTCGATAACTGTGGATCATCACCGAAGGACAGTTTACTACGAACCATGCTATATCTTATTTCGGAGCCAAATCACGTTCCGACGATTCTACGCGACTACCCAATTTCGGACAAAACTATTTCTATCGGCGCAACTGATGCGCAACTATCCCCCGAGTCAAGTCATGCACTACCGTCGATGATTTTGCAATTCATGAAATATCTACTCGCACTGAGTTCGGGTCTATCTTTTTTACTGTCGACGCACGAGATGCTATACGCATTGAACAATCGTCGATGACTTATAGTCTCGTCTTGATTAATCACAAAGTTCATGGTCAACTAGTTCGTTTCATTCTCGTATTTTTATTAAAAAAACTTTGATAGTGCGAGGCACACTCCACTTTGTATTTCCACATCGGGCTTACGTTTTTTTACGTATCGATCTCGATACGTCGTATCAATTTCGATAACGTAAGGGTCAACTTTGAATCCGTTTCCACGTCGACAACTTACATTGCATACGTCCAAGTTTGCAACGAACTTTTCCATACACATTAACTCATTTTTTGATTCGTCGCATCCCGCTATACTTTGATCGCGTAACTGAGTTACCGATTATCCAACATCGAACCCTCAAGTCATACGATCTCGCCCTCTAAGTTTCGCGTGTTTTTCAGTCGTACTCAAATGAGTTTCGCCGTAACGTAACCAACTATTTCTTAGGCATGATTACTCACGTCAACCAACTCTTCACCGAAGTCGCACATTGTACGATTCGATTACAATTTGCATCGCCAAACATTTCAATCAAAATCGCAAGTCGTGCGATTCGATTCATCTCGCCCCACATTTCTTTCGAGATCGCAAGTCGTGCGATTCGATTCGCCTAGCCGAACATTTCTATCGAGATCGCCAGTCGTGCGATTCGATTTGCCTCACCCAACATTTCTATCGAGATCGCAAGTCGTGCGACTCATTCGTAAGCTCGAGTTTTTCCTTTCCCGTCGGTCCGATTATTACTTCAAGGCATAATCATTCCGCTAGTCTCGGTCGTCCGACCGACTTATAATTCTCGTCCGACGTATCATTCATTGATATGAGTACTCGTCTTATCGTCCCAACCGATTTTCGAAGAACACTTGCATCAACATACCGTCATACAAATTTTTTAATCGAGTCTCGGTACTCTCCCGTCCGTTGCAGACAAACCTTTCGCAATTCTCATAACGCTTCGATGTAATTCATCGCACAAGTGGTATACCATATACCACTCAAAATTGAGTCATTAATCGCCTACGTGGTATGGCATATACCACTCGGAACTCAAGTCATTTCCCTCGCACTATACTTAGTATAAACCGACAATCTCTTCTGACTCACGATTTTTGCAGTGATTGTGCTTGATCACAACCGTAACTTTGATTAAATCACATCCGTAACTTTGATTAAATCACATCCGATACAACTCGGTCAATGTTCTTTTTTGCCAACATAAGTTTGTTGTGCAACCGAACGATTCGTTCTATCGATTTATGATTTCAATTTCCTTTCGTTGCATCTCGTGCAACAATTTATTTAGATATACGTTGCATCCCGTGCAACAAATTTTACCTTCGATACGCGTTGCACATCGTGCTATTTTCGACATTTTATTTCACTTTGTGCAACGATTCATTTCCAATTTCCTCTGCGCTCCGTGCAACGATTAATTTGATATGCGTTGCACCACGTGCAATGATTTTACTTCCAACACGCGTTGCACATCGTACAACGATTTATTCCCGACTTTCCAAGTCAATTCCCAAATCCGTTCAACACATTCGGTATTGGCTTATCACTTCTCACTTTCATTTTAACGCATATTCACAATTAACTCGTTGCACATCGTGCATTATTTTATTTCTCATTCAACATGTTAAATTGCAACAACATCTCAAATCGTATTTCACAATTTGTTGCGCTTGCGGCAACTAACATTTTTTTTACGGCTCATTGCATTCAATGCAATATACCCTTCACGACTTTCTTAGCAAACATCATGTACTTTCCAAAATACATGCGACAAAATTACACGATTTGTATTAGACTTATTGTATGGAACATCCAGTGCGGCATCAAGTAGAGTCAAGAGTGATATCAAGTGGTGGTGGACAACTTTTAGAATTGTAATGAAGCGAGCGTCCAGAGAAAATTGAGCCTAGAGCTTTGATACCAATTTGCTACCACTGGAATTGGTCAAAATACATATATCTTCGGGACGCCTTGAATATAGGTATGGATCCAAATCGAGTTGTATACAAAATTCAAATCGAGCTGCAGGAAAGATTTGAAATGTTAATGAAAAGCATGCGAGATAGTGTGAAACTGAACAACGTTGGTGGGATGAGATCGTGATACGATCTATAAAACGAGTAGTAGGAGTGTTGGTTTTGGTTCGAGGACGAACCTTGTTTTGAGTGGTATATTCTGTAATGCCCCGCTCCGCACGGCGCATTACGCTGAAGCGTTGACTCAACGAGTTACGTTGACCGAATGAAATGTATCGATACGAATCGATACGAGAGTTACGTTGTCCCGAGAAACGCATCAAACTAAGTCGATACGAAGAGTTGCATTGCCCCGAAAGAATACATCGAGTTGAATCGATGCGAAGTGCCGCGTTGCCCCGAAGGATGAGTGCGTTGAATCGGCTCGAAGATTCTAAGAAATCGAATCGACCAAGGTGCAAGTCCGAATCGATGCAATTATTTATTTTAGTTGTTTTCTTGTGCAGGTTATATGTTGACGTGAAAATATTAGAGGTCGATCTTTTGCCATATTTAGTAAGGGGTCCGCGAAATCAAATTGTTGCCTTGCGACGGGCTGAGACTTGGGCATGCTAAGGCAAATCGGACGTATAACTCAATGAAGCATGAAGTGCTCGAATGGCTAAGTCAGGAGAGTGGCCGTGCAACAAAGTTATGAAATCGAGCCGCATCGGCTCGACAAAACGACAAAGGCGTATCGACTCAAGGTGGGAGGATTGACTTCTTTTTACTCCTTCATACGATAAGTCAAATATATTATTGTATGCTAAGTTAACCTATCGACGCCACGGGCATGGTCCGATAGAAAAGTAAATCATAGTGTGAGTCGAACACTAAGTTAGAACAATTGAAATAAAATGTACATCATATGCACGAGTCGCTATGGAACATTGGATATCGTAAAGGCGAGCGCCTCGGTGCGCAAGCCGCAAGAACATGGGATAACTGTATTCGGCGAGTGCCTTAGTGCACGAACCATACCGTGCCTTCACGCACGAGTTAGAAGGCTAGAACATTGAAAGATAATAGGCGAGCGCCCTAGTGCGCAAGCCCGAACATTGAACACTGAGTTATAGAACATGGGGATACGGTCAAAACGTGCCTACGTGCACGGGATAATAAAAGATGGCTTCGTTGCGAAAGAATACAGTTGTGGCATGAATGTGACGGAACTGTCGGATATGACATGGTGCCTCGAAAGGTGTTCGAGACCTTCGGGTCGTTCGGTTGACGAGCATTGTAACCCCTCTTCCCAATTTTTTTATTTTATTTTATTCTATTTTCGTATTTTGGAATATATTAGCCTTGAAACGTATGAAAGTTATTTTACTAGTATATGGCTTGAAAATACAATTTAATTTTATATAAATACTTTTTCTTTAATTTTGGAATTATAAAATAGGTTGCTATTATCTTTGATCCTTCATAAGTTGGTTTTTCTAAACATAGTTATTTTTGAATAAAAGGATTCGCCCATATTTTTGAAATAAAGGTTTCGAATTAATTGATGGCATCAAATAGCGTAAGGAAAATTATTATAAATCATTTGATTATGTTTTGAATTATTTGATAATACTAAGTATTAGTTTCAAATTTTTAGTATGATCCATGATTGGAGTAAGATTAAACTAAACTAATTTGTTTTAAATATTTTAGTCCGTTGAAAGATTTAATCTATTGAACTTTTAGCATTTGAGACTTATCTATGTATTTGAATTAAATTATTTATCCTTTCAAATAAATCTTAAAAGTATTGTGTTGATCATTTAATTGCTATATATTTATATTCATATAATTTGAATTATTTGATATCAACAAAAACTATCTTTAAATTATTGGCAGGGCCAAAGGTTGGATTAAGATTACGATAACATATGATTTAAACTAATTTGCATTATCGAATACATATTTTAAATATTAATTGATTGAATTAGTTTTGATTTAAATAGTTACTTGATTTAAATGAAGGAAAATGCTTTATCTACTAGGAATTGCAATCCTTATCGGTCTAGAGATTAACCTCATATATAAAATGAGCTCTCTACCTTTCTCATAATCTATTACAACCCTTTCCCATCTCCACCAAAACCGATCATCACTGCCCCGACATCCCACAACGTACAACCACCACCACCTTTGCCATCAATACCCAGGCCGCAACCCGGAGTCCGTCTTGACATAGCACCTGGCTGATCTCCGACCAACCAGACCCTTCCCGTAAACCAACCAAGACCATCGCTACCACCACCACAGAAAATCATCAACACAGCCAAACACCGAAATTCTGTGCCGTGTCCGGACCCGTGTGTCCGTGTCCTTGCCTCCACCAAATTTATTCATCATTGTGTCCAGCCTCGGGTTCGTTCCCGGGCGTTCGTGTCCGTGTATACATCAATTCTCTTCATCCAGATCATTACACCAAAGAATTATGTGTCCATCCTTCCGACACAGTGCAGATACAAAGGAAAATTTAACAGAATCCTGACCCTAACCTCTCCGGCCCGTGGTCGACACCGACCCCCAATGTCCTCCACCACCGGTGCCCACGGCCTGAGGCGAGCGCCATCGAGTACCGTTCGCGCCGCGGTGAGCATCCACTCCCTCTCCTCGGGCGGGTGATGCATCGCTGCCACGGTTCCAACCGATCGTCGGTTGCCTAGATCTGCAGTCCGTCAACAGCTACGCCGCCATCGCCTTGGTCCAGGAAACCCTCGACGACCGCCATGTTCCCGAGCTCAGGCGAACGGGACCCCGGTCGCCTACCTGGCCGAGTCATTCCATCTCCTCCTCCACGTGCTGGCGACCTCTCCGCGCTAGGCTCCGCCGCCAGTAACCCACGGCCACCAACTCGACGAATCTGCTCCTCGAAGCCCACCGCCTCCCAGCCATCGCTCGAACCGCATCTTCCCCGACGCCCTCTCGAGCCGGACCGCCTCGCCGCTTTCAGAGCCCCGATCATCACCCACCTCCTTTTTCCCCACTGAGCTACGAGCAAGCCAGGGCCGGCGTACCCGCGAGCCGAGAACCGCACTGCCCGCCCCAGTCGAAGTCTCCGGTGAGCTCCCAAAACCCCCTCTCTCCAGTGCTTTTCTTCTTCATTGTGCTCATAATCATCATCTGCTATAGTTGAGTGTTTCATTTTATTTAGGCTTAATTGCACTTTGCTACCCTCAACTATTACCATTTTTCAACTTTGTACCCTAAACTATTTTTTGTAACAATTTGGTACCCAGATGTTATTTTGGACTAAAATGCCCCTACCCCTACCCCTAACCCTCCCCCCTGCACGCTCCGGCCGCCCCCCTGGCTCACTCCGGCCGCCCCCCCTGCTAGCTCCGCCCCCCCGCCCCCCACCCCCCCTGCTCGCTCCGGCCGCCCGCCCGCCCCCGCCTCTCCCCTAGGCCGCGGCAGCACGTGAGGAGGGGGGCTGGGGAGGGAGGGCGGGGCGGGAGGCGGGGCAGGGGGTGGCCGAAGCTAGCAGGGGGGGTGGAGGCGGTGGGGGCGGAGCTAGCAGGGGGGGTGGGGCGGCCAGAGCTAGCACGTGGGGTGGCCGGAGTGGGGAAGGGGGTGGAGGAAAGGAAGAGGGAAGGGCATTTTTGGAATTTTTGAAAAATTAGGTATCAAGTTGAAAAAAATAATAGTTGAGGTACCAATTTGTTACGAAAAAAAGTTTATGGTATCAAGTTGAAAATGCGGAATAGTTGAGGGTAGCAAAGTGCAATTAAGCCTTTTATTTATTTTCTTTTCTTTTGGCTTTTGGCTGAGGAGCCCAGTAGGAGTGTAGCATGGGTTGGGTTTCATTCGGTTTGGGCCAGACCTAAATGGGCTATGGACCGGGATTAATGGTTTTGACCTATTTGGTTTAATTTATTTGGTATTGGGCTTGGGTTAGATTTTGATTTAGTTAATGGGTTATATATATATATATATATATATATATATATATATATATATATATATATATATATATATATATATATATATATATATATATATATATATATATATATATATATATATATATATATATATATAACCCATTATATATATATATATATATATATATATATATATATATATATATATATATATATATATATATATATATAAAATAGATATATATAATAGGTTTATATATATATATATATATATATATATATATATATATATATATATATATATATATATATATATATATATATATATATATATTGGGGCTTATGGGTATTCTGGCAAGATTTTCTTTATTAGACTCTAAATTATTGGGCTTACAAAAGAATTTGACTGGGCTTTAACTATTAAATATCAGACTTATATTTCTAGTAGATTTTATCTATAAATACTTTAAATAGGGTTATTTATATAAGGATATTTTAATGGACCCATAAATGTATAAATACTTGGGTTATATAAGTCCTTTGGGTTTAATATAATATCTATATTTTAGTAAATATTTTCTAAAATATGTTTTGGGCTTTTAAAAGGTTAAGGGCTTTGATCATTAATTTATGTAGATTAATTTAGGGGTCTAATAGAGTAATATATTGGGCTTATAGGCTTCATGTTTTCTTTGAGATTTTATATAAATTATAATTTCTATGAATAAGTTTTACATAAGATGTTTATGTTTTGGGCTCTATAGATATAAATGATTTTAGGACATATTTTGGTATATATCTAAATAGCAAAATTTTCTAAAAAATTAAGGGGTTCTACAAGGTTTAGATGATATTTTCTTAAAGGTCTTTTTAAATATATTTTCCGAATAGTTTATAAATATTTTCTAAATAAATAAATATTATCTTCTTATTAAGAAACGTCCCTTAAATAATTTTTCTCTTAGATTAATCTTAAATCATGACTGATCATATCTTTATTTTACTTGTGTCTTTGGACTCTTACACACCGATCCTAGTCAATCGAACTATCCTGAAACAACGAAATTATTGGTTTCACCAGCAAAGGACCTCAGGCAAGTGCACTTTCTGATTGCTTTCGATTCATAGTAGTCTTTTCATTTCATGTTTATACATATATCTTGCTGCTTGTTGACACGCTCGTCACACGGAGTAGTCGGGAGGGAAAATATCTTAGTAAACATGTGGACTACCCAGAACTATCCCAATATGTCTAATCTTGACTGATAGCAGCTGCATACGACACGTGCAGGGTGCCGTATTTACCCCCTAGCCGTTCACATGTTGAAAATGATATTTCACACCACATAGGTAGTTGTCTTT
The DNA here is from genome assembly GCA_029216955.1 of Iris pallida. NCBI lineage: Eukaryota > Viridiplantae > Streptophyta > Magnoliopsida > Asparagales > Iridaceae > Iris > Iris pallida. The sequence continues at coordinate 1,699,899 of JANAVB010030419.1, forward strand.
TATTTATTTTTTCCTTGTTTTCTTCACCACCTGCCATGTCATCAGTTACTTTCTAGCTTTCAAATTCCATATCTTATTTTCATGTCTTATTAATTCTATTGTGTTCTCGTATTGCCGTCGGTTTGTGTACTTGTTCCATTCCTGACTGGAAACCAACATTTTTCAGGTTTAGCTGTGGCTTCACTTAGCGTGGGGAGATACGGGTGTACATGCAGACAGAAACCTAGAAATAGATAGCAGTATATCATTTCCATTAATTGTGAGAACCTTATATTTTCTTTAAATATAAATGTTGTAAACGTTGTAATAAATTTAGAAATGTGAATGAGCAGCAAAGGTTATATTTTGAGCATTTATTTCTTGCGGGCTTGAGAGCATTCTACCGTCGACTCTGCGGCATAGGCTGGCTTGGACACGTCTCGTATCCGAAAAGCGGATGCGGGTCGTGACAAGCATTGAGTTGAGGCATGATGCAATTAAATCATTGAAACGAAGTATGAAACGTAAGAACACAGAAAGTTAACGGAAGAAATACGAGATGATAAAGTCTGAGTCTCGGACTCAAGACTATGTTTGGTTGTTTGAATTTGACTGCTTGAATAATAAGGGCATTACATGGTCGATGAAATGGACGAGAGATAAAATGTGATATATCCCGTGTATGGGTGTTTCCCCCAAACTGTTAAATGCCGGAGCGCCCCGGAACCGCTTGGCCAAGGAGGGAATCGAATAATCTTTGTAGGCGCACATCCTTAAACGAGATGGAAAAAGCCGCAAATGATGGTATACAGCAGGAACGTTTCGGTTGTTGGGACTGCGACCAAACCCGTGAAACGTCGGACAGCCCGACAAATATTGAGAAAAAAAGGAAAGAAAAGAAAGGAACTCCTTTAGTCCATTCTGGCGCGGATACGCCAACGTCCTTCATATAGCTAAGGAACGATGGGTTGAAAGTGTAGGCGCATATGCGTCTCGCATATAGATCCTGCTCAGAGATGCACATATAACATGACAGGGAAGGAATGGGGCGTATTCACCTTGCGTCGGTACAAGGGCGAGTGCGTCGACTTGGTAAGAAATCGTGCCACGAATCAAACACGAGATTGCTTGTTTGCTTGCCTATTCAATTCGATAACATGCTGCTACGATAACATGCCTTACGCTTCGAATATGCCATAAAATTGACCCTAAGGAGAACATAGCAAGATCATAAGCTAAGTTGCATGATTCAACATAAATATTACAATGTCGGTTTGGAAAGAAGATGTTTGCATCAGTACATGCGAGGACGAACGTACTGATCCCCCACCAGCTTCATACAGGGTACAGGGATTGGATGGCTCATGGCGAAGCATTGCTTGAACGCATTGAGTCTTGGAATGCCGAAGCGTATTGAAGCGTGCGATCGCATTGACGCTCGGACTATGCAACATGATTGATGCAGCCGAGATATAGAAGGCATGATGTATGGAAAGGTGAAATCCTTTGTGGGCAAGAGAGAACCTGAGTGTTGTAGCCAATCTGGCATATATTGTTAGGCTATTGAAAGCCTTTGTAATCTCAGTTTCAGATATCAATAAAGAGAATTGTTTCATATACTCTGTTTTTCTTTCGTTGTTAATATCAAATCAAAAGATAACCATTTGAGAACTTATCATCTTGCCTTGCACGAGCGCAACTCCAGGCTCGTGTGGCATAACGCCTCCTGCGAGGACGATGATTCGGGTGATTCCGGGTCGTGGCGTGACAAAAGTTAGGGTTAGGGTTTCAAGTCATGGGCTATGGGCCTAGTTGCACTAGTCATGGAACCAATTTCTAAGTCTCAAGTCTATCGACCAAATCACCATTCCTCCTATTTCAAACTTGATCTTAAGTGACCTAAATTGAGTTGATTTAAGTTAGACTAGGGTCTCACCATTCTAATCAAGTCACCTTAACTAGAGTCAACATCTAGGTTAGTCTCTTAAGTCACAACTTAGCAAAAGTCAAAATAACAACCGTCAATCCAATAAATAAATCAATAATTCTAATAAGTCAAAATGACCAAATTACCCCTAGGCTAAAAATGATAAATAGATATTCCAAATCACATGGTTATGCTCTAGGGTAGACAGTCTCTAGGGTTCCACTAGCTGCACATCAAATCATAAGTCATGATTTTTAAATAGTTTTAAAATGATTAAAAATTACCAAAAATTATATTATTATTTAAATATCATAATTAAATAAATTAAAACACAAAATTTTAAAATTACCCTCATTTAGAAAACTGGGTGTTACAGTCCTAGTAGAGTTCAGTATGGATATGACCAGGAATATGAAGAATGAGAGCTTCTAGAGGATAACTCTGAGTTTAAAGGGTCTAATTTGTGGCGGGGGGGTGGCTTAGTTTTCCTAGGATAGGCTCTTCTAGGAAAAGAAGATCAAAGGAGAAGGTCCGTCATTGGAAGATTGGTAGCTATTTCTAGAGAACAAAGAGACTTGTTTTCAATAAACTCGAAATTGCATAACAGATGACAAGAAAGAGCTGATACCTTTTCCTACTCGAGAGGTTAGTAATAATATTGGTAGAATGCTTGTATGCGGCAACTTTGTTCATGTTGTCCTACCACATTTCTTTCCTCCCATTGTATTATATTTTGCAACCGTTGACAGTTTTTGTTGTTCTTATTAACATATTATGTTCTGGTTATCTTCAAGCGTCATAATGGATTCTCGAGTGTGGGTTGAAGATAAGTCTAGTAATGTGTATATGGTTTCAAATATCTGTTACTAGGGTTTTCATATTATACATGCTAGCTATGTTGAATGAATGCAGTGACAGACAATTACATATATATATATATATATATATATATATATATATATATATATATATATATATATATATTTGACAAATATAATTATCGTATTAAACATTTTATAGAAAAATCAGCAAATAGATAATACCACATATGTTATCACCGAAAATATACTACCAAAAATATGTTGGAAGAACATTATGTATTTGTATTTTTTGGGTATCATTTAATTTTTTTTCAATATAAAAAATAAATATTTTTTGATTTTTTATTAGCCATATTATATTGTTTGTGAAATCACTAATAATAATATTTGTTGTTACATATATATACAAATTTAAAAAAGAAATTAAAGAAATCATTAGATTTATATATATAATTTAAATATATTTTATATAGATAACAAATAATTATTTTGTTATCTTCCAAATTGGCTAATTTGTTATCTATAGATAATTTGTTATTTAAAAAGAAATCAAATAAGCAAACTAAGAGAATAAACCAGACTAAAATAAAACAAACAAACAAACAAAACCCAAAAAACCAAACATAAACCTGAAACCCAAAACAAACCAAAGCCAAAAACCAAAAGAAAACAAAACCGGAAAACACAAATTCCGCCACACTGACTAGCGAAAACTTTCTTAGTTCGAAAATTTCAAAACTTCTTTCTATTTCTTTAATTTTTTTTATGATATCAACAAATTTTATAATAGCCTAAAAATATTACTAATTGAACCAAATTCTTGAAAATTTTGCTTAATAACGTTAATAAGTGAACCAAATTCTGGAAAATTTTAGATTGTATCAATTGAAACCATACTCTATGTAAATTAACACTATACCAGACTCGTATAATTTCAGTTATGCTTAGATTTTGATTCTCAGTAGTAGACCGAGTAGAAAGAAAGAAATTAACTCGTGTATATAAGAAGAATATAAGAAGTACCAGGTTCTATACCTGATATAATGGATAAGATTTGGAGACAGCTAGTTTGGAGTCGACGACGGCGAGAGAGTGTTAGATAAGGTTACAAATCACACATTCAAGGATTGAGCTTTCCATAATCACGTATATTTCACAGGAGAATGTGTAAGAACGCATCCACAGTGGAGACATCTAAACACATATTCCAAATTATTTGATATTATGTAAATTATTACTTTTGGAGTGTCTCCTTAATATTGGCACATAATTGTACACTCCATACAAATACTACAAATTAACCTTCTCTCACATTTTTTTCTCTTTTTTTCCTTTCCATATATAGTAAGATTTTTTCTTCCGCTTTTTTTATTTTTATTTTTCTTCCTTGTTTGGTAAAAATAGTTAATATTTGTGGGCCCATGATTTAATTTCACTACAAGGATAAGGGCTTTAGGCCACAAAATTTTGGGCGACCAAAAAAAATAGTCACTCAAGCTGATATTTAGCGACTAAAAAAATGAAGTTGTTGCCCAAAGTTATTCATATTGGCCAAAATAATTGTGTATTCTCTAGCGACTATTACTTAATTTGGGCGACCAATAATTTTTTGGCAAAAGAAATCTACAACGACTATGAAAAATATTTCTCGCTTAAAGTAGGGCGGGAATACTAAAATTTTCCACCATATTTTTTTGGGAGGATGAATATTCTTAGGTGACTATTAATTTAGTGGCAATAGGTTTGATAAAATAAATATTCTTATATGACTATTATTTTAGTGGCAATAGATTTGATAAAGAAAAAAATTGTGCGAAAATCTTTAGCCACAAATCAAATAATTTGGTGGCAAAACTTCTTAAAAAATATTATTATAATTATTCTAAAAACTAGGTAACAAAATCTTTAGCCACAAATCAAATAATAGGTGGCAAAAGTTGTTAAAAGCTATTCCAAAAATAGGCAGCCGAACCCAGGAGCACAAAATTTAGGCGCACAAAATTTAGGTTATATCAAAATTAGGCGCTCAAATATTTGATCCTAAATCTTTCCTTCTTTCTAAATATAGGGTTGGATTCCACCGTATTTATCCGCCAAGAAGAGAAAGCCGATCACAGGAACCGTCGACGAGAAGAAGAGGGGATTGCAGAAAAAGTTTGGCGTCGACATCGAAGTCTTCTTCTCCAATAATCCAACTGGTGAGGATTTAATACAATTCTACATAGAATTTCATTCATCCTGATCGATTTAATGATTTTTTTAGAAAATAAAGAGTTAAATCTGATTGATTATTGAACACGATATATCTGCCCCACATTGAAACCAAACCCTTATGTATCAGAACACAATTCAATTTTATTCCCCTAAATATGTGAAGAAATCGTGCATAACTGATATTAATCAACTTAATTGCATTAAGGTGTAGATTTTTAGAAACTTTTGTTACTTGCAGTAACCTAAATATGTGAAGAAATGGTGCATAACTGATATTAATCAACTTAATTGCATTAAGGTGTAGATTCCTAGAAACTATTTGTTACTTGCAGTAAACTTCTTTGTGGGAACACGACGCACAACTTGCCTAGCAGATTATTCACTGAATTTAAAATTTATATTGTTCAAAGAAAGTACAAGTTGGTTAGAACTCTGTTTCCATTCTAGTTTGATTAAGTAGGCCAATTCAGTAATCAAGAATAAAACAGAGTATACATCAACAACCAATTTTGTGTTTCAAAAAATAATAATAACAGTCGAATTTTGCTGCCTGTGCACCAAGGCAAGCAGTAACCAACTTGAAGCTGGGGGCAAAGTTACAAGTTCCATTATCAGGGTATTTATGATAACATCTACACTTTGGAAGATTCAAGTCTCAGTATAAAAGAAGACAAATTTATATGATTTCTGAAGATTAGTCCCTTTTTGTTCAACATTTCTTCTACCTTGACCTCTAGTTGCAGTACTGTATACATAGCAAGGTTTGCAGTATTGGTATCGGTATCAATAGGGGACCTTCCTATGAGTATCGGGATTTGCGGTATCGGTAGTATCGACGGTTTCAGATCGGAGTATCGGATTTTTTGGTATTCGAAAGCAAATTATTATTAATAAACTTATAGAAAATATTTTAATCATTTAGGCATAATTTTAAATATTTTTTGTGTTGTTTCATAGTAGTTTTAAAATAGAATCAAATAATAGTCATAATTGATGATTGGTTTACCTGCGATACATAAGTTTTCTTTATTTACATGCTTTTTACAACCTTACTATGCTTCTACGTCCTTGTTTATTAGTATTTTTCGATCAATTTTTTTTTTTTGCGGAATTGACTGGAAAAGAGACCACCAATGTTGGTATCGGGCAGTATCATTACCGGACCAGGACATGTCAAACCGTATCGGTATCGTCCGATACTGCAAATTATGATGCATATTTGTGGCTGTTTATTGGAGTAACGTATACCGAAGACTGTTTATTGTTACAAAAGGCCTAATTTTTATCATCATCACCTTTACTTAGCAACTTATAAGAACTTGTTTTTTTTTGGCATTTCTATTACATAAGATGGCTCCAAGGTCAAAATTAGGGTGTCAAAAAACTGAAAATTACAATCACTATCAATTTATATTTTCCAAAGCAATAAAAGTCTTTTTATAAGAAGAGGGAGCATTTTAAGGACCTGTTTCCAAATATTCAGGAGCTGAATAACCATCTGCAACATTAGCACAGTGATGAGCTTCATCACAACCTATCGGACAGCTCCCATTTCTACGACAGTGCCAGATTCTTCCACTGACATCAATCATGTCCTGTATTCCCATCTTGTGTTGCATTCTCTATATATTGCACTGCAAGTTCCCAATTTCTCTGATACTGAACCATATCATCATAAATCCTTCATCCACTGCACTCCTAATTATATTGCCATCATGTTCAGACATGTCCTGCATATTTGGCACATTGTCCTGCCCAGCTATAGGTAGAGTTGTCCTGCATACACTTAGTGAAGTCACCTAGGTTAAATGAAGTTCATTCACTGCACTCGAATGGCATTATTCTTTACGACCTGCATCATGGTCCATTTATCATCTGTCCACCTCTCTATGAACAGACCCAACATCATCTGGTTCACTCTGATACATACATGTATCAGAGCTTGTATAATATCACTACATTCCCTAGGTTTCACAGCATTGCATTCATATTCAGATATGAACACGATATATCTGCCCCACATTGAAACCAAACCCTCATGTATCAGAACACAATTCAATTTTATTCCCCTAAATATGTGAAGAAATCGTGCATAACTGATATTAATCAACTTAATTGCATTAAGGTGTAGATTCCTAGAAACTATTTGTTACTTGCAGTAACCTAAATATGTGAAGAAATCGTGCATAACTGATATTAATCAACTTAATTGCATTAAGGTGTAGATTCCTAGAAACTATTTGTTACATGCAGTAAACTTCTTTGTGGGAACACGACGCACAACTTGCCTAGCAGATTATTCACTGAATTTAAAATTTATATTGTTCAAAGAAAGTACAACAAGTTGGTTAGAACTATGTTTCCATTCTAGTTTGATTAAGTAGGTCAATTCAGTAATCAAGAATAAAACAGAGTATACATCAACAACCAATTTTGTGTTTCAAAAATAATAATAACAGTCGAATTGTGCTGCTTGTGCACCAAGGCAAGCAGTAACCAACTTGAAGCTGGGGGCAAAGTTACAAGTTCCATTATCAGGGTATTTATGCTAACATGTACACTTTGGAAGATGCAAGTCTCAGTATAAAAGAAGACAAATTTATATGATTTCTGAAGATTAGTCCCTTTTTGTTCAACATTTCTTCTACCTTGACCTCTAGTTGCAGTACTGTATACATAGCAAGGTTTGCAGTATTGGTATCGGTATCAATATGGGACCTTCCTATGAGTATCGGGATTGGCGGTATCGGTAGTATCGACGGTTTCAGATCGGAGTATCGGATTTTTTTGGTATTCGAAAGCAAATTATTACTAATAAACTGATAGACAATATTTTAATCATTTAGGCATAATTTTAAATATTTTTTTGTGTTGTTTCATAGTAGTTTTAAAATAGAATCAAATAATAGTCATCATTGATGATTGGTTTACCTGCGATACATAAGTTTTCTTTATTTACATGCTTTTTACAACCTTACTATGCTTCTACGTCCTTGTTCATTAGTCTTTTTCGATCAATTTTTTTTGCAGAATTGACTGGAAAAGAGACCACCAATGTTGGTATCGGGCAATATCATTATCGGACCAGGACATGTCCAACCGTATCGGTATCGTCCGATACTGCAAATTATGATACATATTTGTGACTGTTTATTGGAGTAACGTATACCGATGACTATTTATTGTTACAAAAGGCCTAATTTTTATCATCATCACCTTTACTTAGCAACTTATAAGAACTTTTTTTTTTGGCATTTCTATTACATAAGATGGCTCCAAGGTCAAAATTAGGGTGTCAAAAAACTGAAAATTACAATCACTATCAATTTATATTTTCCAAAGCAATAAAAGTCTTTTTATAAGAAGAAGGAGCATTTTAAGGACCTGTTTCCAAATATTCAGGAGCTGAATAACCATCTGCAACATTAGCACAGTGATGAGCTTCATCACAGCCTACCGGACAGCTCCCATTTCTACGACAGCGCCAGATTCTTCCACTGACATCAATCATGTCCTGTATTACCATCTTGTGTTGCATTCTCTATATTGCACTGCAAGTTCCCAATTTCTCTGATACTGAACCATATCATCATAAATCCTTCATCCACTGCACTCCTAATTATATTGCCATCATGTTCAGACTTGTCCTGCACATTTGGCACATTGTCCTGCCCAGCTATAGGTAGAGTTGTCCTGCATACACTTAGTGAAGTCACCTAGATTAAATGAAGTTCATTCACTGCACTCGAATGGCATTATACTTTATGACCTGCATCATGGTCCATTTATCATCTGTCCACCTCTCTGTGAACAGACCCAACATCATCTGGTTCACTCTGATACATACATGTATCAGAGCTTTTATAATATCACTCATGTATCAGAAATAATATCCTGTATTCTAATTTACATGTCCTGCATCTTTCATTCACTGCACATGTTTAGTTGTCCTACATCCCTTTGTTCTCTGCATTGATTTGAGTCTTCAAATCCTTCTTAGTTCACTGCCTACATATTCAACACTGTATATTGATACCTGTCCTGTATATATGTCTAACCATTGCCTTACCTATCCACATGATGTTAACCACTGCATTCCTAGTGTCCTGCACTCTAATTGGTCATGTCCAATTTTCAGATACACTACTATAGGATCAGTATCAGTAGTATGTGTCCAGATGATCACTTTACTCGACCGCTCCCTGTTGTAGAGCATGGCCCCTATTGCATATGCATTTGTTCACCCTCCCTTCAACATATGTTGCATGTCCTGCATCATCTATACACCTATTCTGCCAGTAGCCAATCTCATACTTGAACTTCCAAGTTCGAGTTTGAACACTCAAGCTCAGGCATTATATTAAGTATCAGTTAATGAGTTTAACCATTTCCTTGATAACCCATTTTCCTTTGTATAGACCACTTGTTTTAGAAATAGGCTTTTAGCTACATCCCTTTTGTCCTACATATCTATATTGGTTCATTCCTTGTTTAGCTTGGCAACAATCCAATTGTATACTTAATGTGCAGCCCCATCTTGAGTGTTCAGTCCAGTTTTAGGGGGGAACATTAATGTTTCAAACCTTGTTATACTGTTCAGTATCTTAAATGTCCAGTTCCTTGTTTAGGTATATATCAGAAGTAGGATGCCTGTATTCAGTCCCATTGTGCAGACTAAAACCCCTGGGTTAACACTCAAATCTAAGTCCTTTAGCCTTACACACCAGTCCAGTTCATCTGTTGGGTTCAGTTTTTACTGAACATAGGGAGTTGAGAGTGTACATACAATCGTCTGAGTGTGTGTATACCGGGAAAACCTGGGCATTGTATTCATGGGAAACTCAGTAGAGTTTGAGGGAAATTGAGTGTTTGTTTAACAGTGTGTGTGTGTGTGCAGCCAGTCAAGGAAAATTCAAGTACAATGCATACTAGTGTGTATGTGTGCAGTCACTGAACTAGCTCTGTAGTGCACTGTGGCAGACCTGTTTGCAACACTATCTATTCATGTATGCAGCAGTGAGCACCTGTGTGTATATGTTAAGTAACAGTATGTGGATCCTAATATCATGGGGTAGATAAATCAGGATAAAACAAGTATATGTTAAGTAACAGTTTCTTTAAGTAACAGGTTCTTTATTTTTTTACTCGATGAAAAAATTAATTGTTAAGTAATAGGTTCTTTATTTTTTTCCCAAGTAGTAGTTGAGGTACCAACTTCTAAACCTGCCCCATGATATAAAGTTTGGGAAATGGAAGACATTCATGAAATGAAGTCTGCCTCTATATGATTTTACTGTCCATAATTTTAATGTGATATAGGCAATATATTTATACATATTTATTTGTAAATGATTAATGTTGTCTTACTTATAAACTTTTTTCAATACTTGTAGAACCATGACTAGAGAATGGATATATAATCCAAACCGATTCACTGCTGAATATTTGAACGAAGTTGCATCATTTTTGGATGTAGCAAAACAACATGTTAACGATAAGGGCCTTACTAAGTGCCCATGTTGTAAATGTCATAACGGATATTTAGTTTCAGTGTCAGAAGTCGGCAAACACTTATGTATTCATGGGATGTCCCTAGACTACAATGTATGGATTTATCATGGGGAACGAAGAGGAGAAAGTAGCACTACTAATCCGAGTTCTCATCAAACTGTACTTAGTGAAAACAATGATGTTGATAAAATAATTGCAGATGCCTTCCCTCATGCATCTTTCGATTTTGACGATGATGATGCCACTGATGATTATGTAACGGAAGAGAACGACAATCATGCTCATAGGCATCGATCAACTGAATTTGAGAGATTGTTGGAAGAGTCTCAACGCGAATTATATCCTGGTTGTACTGAGTTTTCTGTATTATCTTTTACAGTAGAGCTGATGCAATGTAAGGTTAATAATTTGTGGTCAAATAAATCACTCAACGACGTGTTAGGGATAATGAAGCGGTTGATACCCAGATTTGATCATCACATGCCAGATTCACACTATGCTGCAAGTAAGATTCTAAAGGACATTGGCTTAGGGTATGAAAAAATTCACGTATGCAAAAATGATTGTGTTTTGTTTTACAAAGAGAATGCAGGAAAGGATAAATGTCCAGTTTGTAATGAGCCTCGATATGTGACCAGTGAGCATGATCCAAGAAGAAAGATTCCTAATAAAGTTTTGCGTTATTTTCCCCTAACGCCTAGGCTACAGAGGTTGTACATGTCTAGACATACTGCCGGAGATATGCTGTGGCATAAAAATGGAAACAGAAATGATGAATCTGTAATGAGGCATCCTGCTGATAGCCTTGCTTGGAAAGAATTTGACAAGATGTATTCTGATTTTGCGATGGAGCCACGAAATATCAGATTAGGGCTTGCAACCGATGGTTTTAATCCATTTGGTAATATGAGCCAATCTTACAGCATGTGGCCAGTGGTGGTGGTTCCTTATAACTTGCCACCATGGAAGTGCATGAAGAAAGAATATACCATAATGCCCTTGTTAATTCCTGGTCGATCAGCACCTGGTAGGGAAATTGATGTTTATCTAAGACCGTTGATTGATGAGCTTAAATTGCTATAGGAGAAAGGCGTGGCAACTTATGACAAAGCAACAAATTCTATATTTAATCTCCGCGTAGCAGTTATGTGGACTATTAATGACTTTCCGGCATATGGGAACTTATCTGGTTGGGTCACTCATGGTTACAAGGCATGTCCGGTATGTAACATGGATATAACGTCAGAGCCCTTAAAACATAAGATTTGTTTCATGGGAGCTCGTTGAGGCTTGCCAAGAAACCATGTATGGAGGAGAAGTCCAAAAGAGTTTAATGGAAAAGTGGAAAGGCGACAAAAACTAAGGGACTTCTCAGGTGATGACTTGTTGTCTCAATTGGATAGTATCAATTTTGAGCCAATGGGTAAACATCCTAACAACAAAAAGAGAAAGCGGAGAGATAATGAATTAAATTGGAATAAGAAAAGTATCTTTTTTGAATTGGAATATTGGTCAAAATTGAAAATTAGGCATAACTTAGATGTCATGCACATAGAAAAGAACATAAGTGATAATATTTTGGGGACCCTTTTGGATTTGGATAATAAATCCAAGGACACATGGAAGGCTCGTTTAGATCTACAAAAAATGGGTATAAGGGAGAAGCTCTGGTTAAAGCCAAAAGGAGATAAATATGAGAAGCCTCCAGCAGAGTACACACTAACGCCAAATGACAGAAAAGAATTTTTAAGATTTTTGAGATCATTAAAGCTTCCAGATGGTTACGCATCCAATATTGCGAGTCATTCCGATTGGTATTCGGAGATATCTAAAAAAGGATGTCTACACTCCAATTGTTCAACTTTCGAGATTTTTTCAGCAGTTATGTGCGAGAACACTGAATGTCGCCGACTTGGATAAGATGGAAGATGAGATTGTCTACATACTATGTAGGCTTGAGAGGATATTCCCACCGGCATTTTTCGATATTATGGTGCATTTAACTGTTCACTTACCAAGGGAGGCAAAGCTTGCTGGACCTGTTGGTTATCGTTGGATGTACCCCATAGAAAGGTATATTATTCTTTCCGGTTCTTAAGTTATTTTTATCTAATTTAGTGCAATTGTATACATATGTTATTGTATTCTGAAGGATATACATGCATTATATGTTTTAGGTTATTGGGAACATACAAGAAATATGTTCGAAACACAGCTCGACCGGAGGGGTCAATTGCAGAGGCATACATTATTAATGAAGCACTCACATTTTGTTCAATGTACTTACACAATGTTGAGACAACTTTCAATAAGCCTGACAGATACCAAGATGGTGGTGAACGTAATGAAAAACTATCAGTATTTTCACAAGTTGCTCGTCCGTATCAAGGTAGAGTATCGCAGGAATGGACCCAAGCTGATCGTAATATTGCTCATTGGTACATATTGACCAATTGCGATGAGGTGTCTTCATTTCTACAGTAAGTGAATGTGTTGTATTATTAAATTTATATTTGGTGGCAGTAATTTATATATTTTTATTTTACTTTATGTTATTATATTTTATTGTTTCAATAAATCATGTAGTGAACATTACCAAATCTTGGAAGAGGAAAGTAATGTAGATATTGAAAAAAGGCAAAAGCAAATGTTTCCTAGTTGGTTCCGCTATAAGGTAAATACAATTAAATAATTAGTGTCAAATTGGTTATTTTTTATAATATATTCTGAAACAATGTGTTTTGGTAATTTTAGATGTCGAAGCTGAAAAAGGAGAACTCACCACTATACAATGAAGAGCTGTATGAGTTGTCAAGAGGCCCCGAGTCTAAAGTCCACTCTTTTGATTGTTGTATTGTTAATGGAATTCGATTTATTTGTGTGGAACATGATACTAGGCTCTCGACTCAGAATAGCGGGGTATATGCCATCGGAGACATAGATTACTATGGACAATTAACAAAAGTGGTAGTCTTGGAGTATAGAAAAGGCTATCAAGTTGTGTTGTTCAAATGTCAGTGGTTTGATTCTCGAAGCAGTGGTGCAAGAGCAAAACTTCGTCATAAATTCCATCTGACATCCATTAATGTTAATACTCGGTGGTATGAAAGCGAGCCATTTATATTAGCAAGTCAAGCTAAGCAAGTTTTTTATGTGGATGACCCAAAGTTGGGCTTTGGTTGAAAAGTTATTCAGAAGATGCATCATAGACACATATGGGATATTCCAGAAAATAAAATCAGTGAGGGTGATGAAATGGAGAATGACATAGCATACCAAGAAAACTCCACATATGATATTCCTTGGGTGGTTGAAGATAATGAACCGAGTTTTCTTATATTGCATAGAAATGATGTTCCTTCTATAGCTATTGATGCAATAGTTATTGATTTGGCAATTAATAATGATGATAATGATGCACATGATGAGATAGAGGATGGAATATCTTCAGATAGTGGTGACGAAATTGCTGTACACGTTAATAATGAAGATAGTGATCTAGATTAGTAAGTTTTTCTGTAGCTATATTGGTGGTGGTTATATCAACTGTACTTTTGTATTTGATGATTACTGAACTTATTTTATTTGTATTTCATGATATATACAGATCATGGTTCAGTCTGTACAACGTGGTGGTAAGAGGACTTAGCTTACTCGGAAAGATGTTGCAAATGGCTCTGGATCAAGTGTTGGAAACGATGTGGTGGACAGAGTGGTGCCTCATAAGAAGCGGTCGACATCATTGGGTATGACTAAACTAGAATATTTTATTTTCATAAGATGCATCATCCTGATACTCATTGGGTTCTATATGTTGTATGATTTGAGTTATATTCCACCTCCAACAGATTGTATTGGACTATGGTTTATGTAGTTAAGAATCTGTATTCCACCTCCAACAGTTAAGTTTGACTATGGTTTATGTCCTTTTAATTTTACAATAAAAGTATACTGCTACAGATGTAGAATTTGACTACCACTGGTTCTTGAAACCAACAACTATAAGCCATAGCAGACCCAAATAGGAGACCAAAAACCCTGCTTCTACAACCATCCCTACCCCAACCCCTAATGAAGATCATTAATCCCTATCTTTAGCCATTTGTAAGCATCAACAAGAATTAAAATCACAGGTTGAAGATCTTTAACCTACGCTGAGCTCCATTTTGTTGTAAAACACTAAAGAGAGTAATCAAAGGTTAGGAAGAACATCTCATGTTGCAAAATGACCTACAGAGCTTAGAGAACAAGTCTCATCTGTTGAGCTTGGGATTGTGCAGAAAATTTCATGCATAGTAACTGAATTGTAATTTTAATGATTAAGCTTGTGCTTTCTTATGAAAAAGTGAGAAAAGAAAACTAATCAAAAATACAGTCCTGTAAGAATACAATTTCATTTCTAGTATGATGCTTTTCCTGCTTCCTTTCCTTCCCATATTGTATGGAACTAAACACAGTGTAAAGCTACATATTGTTTTGACTAACCATTTATCATCCCTAATATACGTTTTGTAGCTAACTGACACTCTGGCTGTCACTCCCCGTTCCCAGAATACATATTTTTATACATGTACAACTCATGAGTATTTATTTAATATTTATCATATATTATCTTGTATTTAAATTCCTTTAATTTCATGTTAATCAATTAATCTGCTCTTTAAATTTTCATGTTAATTTATTTCCTGCAATTATATTTCTGCAAATTTATTTCTGCACTTTATTTTCTGCTCTTATTCCCTGCCTTAGTCTTGCTTATTTGGGTTCGGGTTGGCTTTGGTTGGATCCCCATTGGACCCAGCCCAACTCCCACCTACCACCCCTTTTCTATTTAAAGCTTACATCTCTTTCTCTCTCCTCATAAACTCACATTCTCACCATTACTCCTCTTCTTCTTCTTCATTACTCTCTCCACCTACCAAACCGTAGGCAAGTACAACTTGCTCCACATGAGAACCCATGTTTTTATGGTTCATTTATCTTCCTCTCGTGATCCTAAAAGAGTTTAGAACTTGGCATTTTTTATTTCGAAGTCTTAATTTTTGTAGATCTAGAAATTAGTTATTTTCGGATTTTGGTGGTTTTGATCTATCAAACTTCTTTGTTTGTAAATTTTGATGGTTCCATGTTGTAGTGAAGTTTATTCTACCCAATTTTGACCTTTGGAAAGTTGGATTTGGACTTGTTTTGACCAAGTTATGGACCTTTGAAGCTTTGGGGTGCAACCATGGAGTTCTTGCTGTTTGGAGAAGACAGTGAGCAGTGTACATTAGCTTTTTAGCTTGCGTCACTGAGCTGTACGCGCTCTTTAGTGCAGCGCAGTATGGAGTCCATACGCTGCCTTTTTAGGAAGCGTGTGTCTTGCATACGCTACCTTTTGGAAGCGTATGTCGTATGGAGTCCATACGCTACCTTTTGGGAGCGTATGACTAGCCTTGCTTGCACATAGTAAGAACAACGGAATCCCTAATTGCATTATTCCAGGATAACTTGGGACTCACAATAGCAAGCCGTAGGAGTTGATTGGCCGTTCAAGATGATTTGTTTGTGTACTGTACTACTCTGTTACCTAACTGGGATGATCAGAATGTCAGGACATGACGGGCCAACTTCTGTCCTTGTTTGGTTGGGAGGTTGGTTCGAAGTGTCGTGATGTGATGTGAATCCTAGTGGAAAGCAGAGATCTATTATTATATTCTCTTACTTACTGGTTTTAGTTTTCATGTCGTGCTTCCTTGTGGTACTTGCTATTAGAGGTCTAACCTCTCTGGTTTTGCATGGCCAGATTTAGAGCCGGTCCCCAAGGATCCAGCTTACTTCTACCTCCAGGATGGTCAACACTAGAGGGATGATCGCAGGAGGACTCGAGTGGGTTTCTTACTTCCCCGCTCGTTTTGTTATCTACTTAATACCTTGCCGTTTGGCACCGACATGTTAGTCGGATTATCTTGTACTTACTTTTACATAATTGTAATTAAAGTCAGACTGCAGCTGATAACAATTGTGTATACTTTTGCTACATCAATCTGGCTATGTTTTGTAAAGCCAGATATCAAGAACATTTTGACTGAGCGTTTGGGACGCCTTACTGCTTTATCTTACATGTTCTCTATTTCTGTTTCTTATTCGAATGATTGAGACAATAGATGTGTAATGACCATAGTAAGACTTTATGTAGTATGCACCCCCTCGTCTGGTTAGACAGCATTGATCGTATTATACGGTATTCATCTATCCGTAATACGTAGCTGGCTGAGTCATTCCTCCGCTCTCCAGTATTCTGGTTCTGGGGCGTGACACTGGCGTTTTAGAATGGAGTCGGAGCAATATAACAAGAAAAATCTTTGTTGGTCATAGAAAATCTGGAGTTTGATTAAAATATTGGTACTCCTTAAATAAACAACAGTTGGCTCAGTGCAATATGTAAACATTGTTGACTTTGACAAATAGACCAGTATGCTTTAAATAGGAAACACTCGGCAGAAAAATATAAATTCTCTGAGCTAGATTGTTGTTTCACTTGAGAATCTATTCTATAGTTGTGAATGTCTGAAGTGATCTGCTGGTTAAAAATAATATGGCTCCTTACATTCAGCATTTGTTAGATAAATTTCTCTCCGACATGAAAAGTCTGGAGATATCAATACTTCAATTTGGATTGTCAGTTAGTTTAGAGTGTATGCAGGAAACACGAACACTCCAAAAAATTGGGCTGTGTCGAGTCGTGACAGAGGCGTATTGGAAATATATCGGACACACCAAGGACACTACAAAATACATTAGGACATGAAAATAGGTGTCAAGCCCGTGTCTCCGTGTCCATATTGTGCGTGTCGTATCCACGCCTGTGCAACATAGACTATATGTATTAGATGCTCTCTCTTTTACAGGGGTACTATCCCATTAATTATTACACAAATAGGGGTATTTTTCTTTCACTCGGCAGAAAAATATAAATTCTCTGAGCTTGATTGTTGTTTCACTTGAGAATCTATTCTATAGTTGTGAATGTCTGAAGTGATCTGCTGGTTAAAAATAATATGGCTCCTTACATTCAGCATTTGTTAGATAAATTTCTCTCCGACATGAAAAGTCTGGAGATATCAATACTTTAATTTGGATTGTCAGTTAGTTTAGAGTGTATGCAGGAAACACGAACACTCTAAAAAATTGGGCCGTGTCGAGTCGTGACAGAGGCGTATTGGAAATATATCGGACACACCAAGGACACTACAAAATACATTAGGACATGAAAATAGGTGTCAAGCCCGTGTCTCCGTGTCCATATTGTGCGTGTCATATCTACGCCTGTGCAACATAGACTATATGTATTAGATGCTCTCTCTTTTACAGGGGTACTATCCTATTAATGATTACACAAATAGGGGTATTTTTCTTTCACTCGGCAGAAAAATATAAATTCTCTGAGCTAGATTGTTGTTTCACTTGAGAATCTATTCTATAGTTGTGAATGTCTGAAGTGATCTGCTGGTTAAAAATAATATGGCTCCTTACATTCAGCATTTGTTAGATAAATTTCTCTCCGACATGAAAAGTCTGGAGATATCAATACTTCAATTTGGATTGTCAGTTAGTTTAGAGTGTATGCAGGAAACACGAACACTCCAAAAAATTGGGCCGTGTCGAGTCGTGACAGAGGCGTGTTGGAAATATATCGGACACACCAAGGACACTACAAAATACATTAGGACATGAAAATAGGTGTCAAGCCCGTGTCTCCATGTCCATATTGTGCGTGTCGTATCCACGCCTGTGCAACATAGACTATATGTATTAGATGCTCTCTCTTTTACAGGGGTACTATCCCATTAATGATTACACAAATAGGGGTATCTTTCTTTCATTGCTGTTAATAGGTGCAACCATATCAGGGAAGCAATCAGAATAAATGCTGCACACTCAGTAGTTCTTGGGCTAATAACATTTCATGTGATACAAACGTGATAGAGTCGCGCTACACCTTATTCCAAGAGAAAGGATTCAAAGGATATGTGTTGAGATCAATCAAACTTCACTGCATATAGTAGAGAGCATTCAGTGAGTCAACTAGAACGAAGTTTTAACATAAAAAGATAGTTCATATTTCTGGACTTTGTTTTGTTGGCCTGACGGAGGTTGTAAAAGTGTCCTGATGAAGCATATATAACACTGCAAAATAATCATGCAAGGATTTTGGTTGCATATGAGTTGAAAGAAGTTGAAAGAAGCAAGATAATAAGAAAAAAGAATTGTTACCTTTTACAAGCTATTGTCATTATACTGTACCAGGTGAATTTGTGTTAAATTACTTTAATCTTCCTAGCTGTTTTTAACATCATTGGCTTTCTATGATCTTTATGTTAATGTAAAATATTGTATTAATTTCAGTTTGTACAGACACAAATATTGACAAAAATCTTTTTTTCCCCAGGTGGTGGAACATGTTTACCGCCAACTATTCCCTCAAAGACCTTGGGTATGACAACAAGGTTAGCAACAACTTTGGGTATGAATGGCAATTCTTTTGGTGGTGGAATAGGTTCGAACCCTAGTAGGTCTTCGTCAAACTTGAATGTGAGTACAGGAGTAGCACCTACTCCATCATTGGGAATGAATCTCAATTCTTCTGAACCATTGCAAAGGTCTAGTACTTGTGATGATACCTCTCATAATTTCGTTGAAGCTCCAAGAGGCTCTACTAACTCTCATGGTAAATAATCTATCCAATTAGCAAAAATAAATAAACTATGCTCATAAAAAACTATGCTCCTTAGTGATGTTGCTTGTATTTGTTTGATTTTTTTTATATTAGCATCAGATGCAAGAAACTCTGCTCCTAAGAAAACAAGAGGGTTTTCTAGGGCAATTAAGACCTCCACCATCATGTTGACCTCAGGTAAGAGGATTGAAATTCATCTTGATGAGGATTTGGGGGTGCCTATGGGTCAAGTTCGAAACATATCCAGCCTACTATCTCACGAGTGTGGTTACCAAGTTCGGACCCATGCCCCGCTACTTCAGGCACACTGGGACGACATTGATGAAGATACTAAACAGAAACTAATAGATGGAGTCACGGTAAGTGTGGAATATTATTCATTTATAACTCAATTCTATTATAATGAGTAATAACTTATAATTTATGTTGTGATTTAGACAAATTTTGATATAGATACGAAGGAGCCAAAATGGTACAAGTACATTTGTGATAATATGAGAAATAGGTACAATGACTATAAGCACAAACTAGCTAAGTATTATAAGAGCTGCGAGTCGGATGAGGTAGCTCGGGAAAATCCTCCTATAAAGCTTCTAAGAGAGAGAGATCTATCAGAGTGGGAGTGGTTATGTGACCATTTCATGAGTGAAAAGTACCAGGTAATAATTGCTTCTAAACAGTTCATAAGAAGTTTTGAGTTTTCTTATATTGATGTGTTGAGTTGTCTTATACTTTTGAAGTTCTTGATTATATATAGGCTTAATTTTAACTTAATTATACTGATATGTTAGAACACCCTATGTTCAGTTATGAGTTTTATTATACTGATGCATTGATATTTTTCAACTTAATTATACTAATATGTCTATATATTCAATTATGAGTTTTAAGTACCATTGCTTTTGCAATTAAGTACCATTTTAATCTGTCTTTGTTTCGCAGAAAAGATCGAAAACTAATTCAATTAACCGGTCAAAGAAACGATGGGAGCATTATGGTGGTTCACGACCATTCTCATTGTATTACCATGATCACATTGAGGTAATCAAATAATTATTTTCATTTATAAAGTTCGTGAATATCAATATTAGCATTTGTATCAATTTTGTGTATGTTGTTATTATTAGGGTGGCTCGCAATTTCCTGATATCGATACATAGGGTACAACTCATATGTCAAAAAAGAAGAAAAATTGGGTTAATGATGCAGCAAAGGATGCACATGTAAGTATATATTTTAGTTGTTTAAAGAAACAGTTTCTATTGCATACTAGTAATATCGTTTCGCTTTTAACTAATCAAATAATGGTTTTACTGGATGAGATGATAAAAAAAAGAATGAATATCTTGAGAATATCACTGATGAGGGAACCTCGGTGGACGAGATTGTTGTAGCACCAAATGTAGGCACTGAGATTATGGAAGATGTGATTGGACGTAGTTGTGGTAGGACGATCCGTGGAGCTGGAAAGGGACGAGTTCGGGAAACTAGTTCGTCATCTTCATCTAATAAATCTTCAATTGCCTTAACTAAAGAAGTGCAAGAGTTGCAGGCGCAGCTTCAGATGGAGAAGAAAGCTCGAATGAAAGTTGTTGCTGAACACGAGGAACAAAAGGCCCAATGGGGTTTTGTGATGCAACAACTATAAGTTCTTGTCCCCGGATTTTCAATTCCTGAACCCGCTCCTTTATCTCATGAAGATTTTGAAGATGGTGATGAGAGCGATCACAGCCAATCTTTTACTTAGATTAGATCTTTTATAGTTGTAGTTTACTAAATACTTTTGTTCACAGTTAGTTTAATTTTGTGCACTCTACATTGGTTGTTTTGAGTTATGATGAACTATTAGTATAATAATATTCATATTTGTTTTTGTTTTGTTTACTTTTATTTATCGATAATAAGATCGCATGGTACCTGATACGACATGTAGGACTAATTTTGGGTTGCCTCAAGTATGGCACGCACATTTTACAGCCATGTAAAATCTATTACCACAATAAACTAGTAACATAAGATTACCTAAGGTAACAAAAATTAGTGCCTCAGACGATTAATAATACTCGTCACAGACTACCTTTGGTGACCAATAATAGTCTTCACATGCTACATATTATACCATTCATAGTCGTCAGAGCGTGTCTTAGACGACCAATAATAGTCATCACAGACTACCTTTGGCAGTTAATAGTAGTCTATATACACTACCTATTCCGACCAATTATAGTTGATATAGAGTGTCTTAGGCAACCAACAATAATCGTCACATGCTATCTTTGGCGGTCAATAGTAGTCTTCACATACTAACTATTACGACCAATCATAGTCGCCATAGAGTGTCTTAGGCAACCAATGATAGTCGTCACATACTACCTTTGGCGGTCAATTGTTATCTCCGCACACTACCTATTGCGACTAATTATAGTAACTACAAGGTGTCTTAGGCAACCAATGATACTCGTCACAGACTACCTTTGACGGTCAATAGTAGTCTCTACATACTACCTATTGCAACCAAGCAGTCACCACAAAGTGTCTTAGGCGATAAATGGTAGTCGCCACACAATACTTATTACAACCAAGCATAGTCACCACATACAACCTTGGGGGACCAATGCTAGTCTCCACATACTACCTATTGCAACCAAAGTAGTCACCATAGACTACCTATGCTAACTGTTTTAGTCACCAAAAGTATTGGTGCGTCCTTCCCTCTAAAAAATCCAAGCACCTATGGTGACAAAACATTCTTGGCCAAAATTTTGGGACGACAAAGACATTTTCTCACAACAGTGTAGTAGCCAAAGACCTTTTGCAACTAAAATGCTTAATTAGTCGTCCCTGACTTTGGGCCAGGAGCCTGAGGCGACGATGCTTGTGACCAATAAATTTGGTGGCAAAAAATCTAAGGCAACTAATTTTACATTTACGCGACAAAAAATCGTTGGTCGCCTAAAGCCTTTATCCTAGTAGTGAGGAGCTACGACACGCTTCAAATTTGAAGCCTCTTAGCTTTCTAACAATTTTCAAGTATGAACAAGTGCCAATTGCAGCACTCAAGTGCTATAAAGTTTGACTAAAATAAAAATATAACACTTCAAATCTCTTCTGTTAGCCCAATGACTACACACTATTGATACATGCATCTATTGTATATATATTAAACTTAACTGATTTGCCATAATAAAAAAGGGAGAGACTGTTAGCCCAATGATTATATCATGTTTTTGAATATGATATCATGTTTTTGAATATGGCTAATCAATTAAGTTTACTATAATGACATCACTAATATTCATGTAATCACTATCATGTTGCTACTTAAATTTAGCATTGTTCTAAATGTTCTATATCATAATGCTATGCTTGTATTATATTGTTCTATTTGCCTAACATGTATTTGTAGACATGCTGTAAGCATGATCAAACATGATCAAACCAGGACATATGCAATGGAGAATTATTGATGGGCCAAAGACGGCGTTATACAAGAAGATTTCTCTGAACCGCCTAACGACCTATCCGGGGCCTCGCGTCGGGGGTTCCACTGCCCGATCAGCGGACAGGGGTCGAGGGGGCAGCGCCCCCTGTGGGGTTCGGGGGCGAAGCCCCTGAAAGGTATTCAGATTTATAGATCTATTTATCTTTGGACGACCGTCGTCAAGTAAAAAAGGCGTCTTCAAGTCTGCTCAAATATTTAAAGAAAGACGTCATCAAAGGGCTCTTGGTTTTCCTATTTTATCAATGTAATTTTTTATATTTATTGAGTCTAGGAATATGATGTAAACTGCATCATACTGGTAAATAGGCTACCCAAGAAACGTTTTCAAAATACCCTTTTTTTTGAAAACAAGTCCACTTGCAAAAGCCCAGACTATTTTCTAACTGTTTGACTTTTCAAAAAGCCCAAAAACCAATTTGCAAAAATCCTGACAGAACTCCAACAGAACTCGGCCAGAGTTCGGTTAGTGAATATTGCTTTTTGAACTTGGTCTTCCCGCAGTTACGGATCCCAACGAGATTTTCTCATAGAGTTCAGTCCAAATTCTGCCCAAATTCTGCCTTTGGGAAAACTATAAATAGAGAAGGATTTCGATCATTTCAATTCACTCATACACCAATTCACTTTCATATCTCTTCTCTATAAGCCTACTACTTCTTCCAAAGTGTTCTGAGCTGTTCATTTTCAAATTTCAAGCCAGTTACAATCCTCTAGTCGATTTGCCAGCGCGGTACGGTCTAGAAGTTTCAGAGTGATTGTAATCAAAGGCTTGATTGAAGATAGACACTTCACAATTGAAGTTGGTCGAGTACTTCGGATCAAAGCTCGCGTTGTAGAAGTTGCAAGAACTTCGGATGAAAACTTGTGGTGATTTTCTATAGTGGATTCAACTGGAAGCTAGAGTTCTTCCGACTGGACTAGTCCTCACAAGAGGAAAACCAGTATACATCCTTATGTTTGCGTTTGCTTTCTACTCTCTACTTTTCATTTACATATCTGTGATATATATTCTGTAATCTTGCTACTAACATTTTTAAATAGTTAATTTTCGTCGTCTACTCTATTCACCCCCTCTAGAGTATTGCGCTTTACGACTCGTTCCTACAATCGGTCCTATAATTGGTATCAGAGCGGGTGCTTGGTATATTGATATTCCTGCTCATACCAATTGCTCCTACAATTGGTATCAGAGCGGGTTCTCTTTATATAGGTATTGCTATCATACCAATTGTTCTTACAATTGGTATCAGAGCGGGTTATACAGGTAAAGCGAGATAACATTGCTATTATATTCTTATTTATTACAGCTGTTACATAGATCACAGTATCACATATGGTAAGTATGTACTTCACAACTGAAGAGCAATCCTCAAATAGACTCCCACTATTTGATGGAACAAACTATAGTTATTGGAAAACACGGATGTGCTTCTACCTGAAGTCTCTAGATTTTGACTTATGGTCAATTGTTGTCAATGGCTACAAGAAGCCTACTATCACTTCTATTCTCACATCCTCTATAATCAATAAGCCTTATTATAGTTACACGGAGGAAGAGAAAAAGTTAGCTAGCCTTAATACAAAAGGTATGCATATATTTTATTGTGATGTAGACACAAATATATTTAATCTTATTACTACTTGTACAACATCTCATAAAATTTAGAAAGTTCTTGAAGCTACTTATGAGTGCAGGTATGAAAGCAAAGCTAGCAACTCCAGAGAGAATGATAGTCTTCATAATGATGCAAATATATGCATGATAGAATTGGAATTTAAGGTACAACACGATCCTTTATACGAAGAAGAGCTTGTATGTGACAACTGCAAGAAGATAGGCCACATCCAAGAAGATTATACTACTGCTAGAAAGGAGAGCCACTATGAACAATCAAATGAAGGTAGATCATCGTCTCACAAGTATACTAGCACGAGCATATGGTGTAAAAACAAAGCAACAGATTCTGAAGAAGAAGAGAGACCTCATCAAGATGCAAATTTATGCTCAATGGCACTATCTAACGAGGTACAAAATAATTCTTTTTATGAAGAGAGTAAATTTTCTCATGATGAGTTATCTGATGCTTTCAGTGATCTGTTAGAAGAACACAAGAAAGTATTAGATAAGTATAAGCAAGCTAGAAAGGATATTCTATCCTATAAGCGGGAGAATGAGAAGCTTACTTACTTATTGAATGATGCAATAAATACTTCTACTTCTGATAATTCTACTAAGATTTCTACACTTGAGTTTAGATTACATGAGACACTTGATTGCGTTGAGAAAAGCACTCAATAAAATGTTAAACTTAAGGAGGAGTTAGAATCAGAACAGAAGAAGTATTCTATTGCTTCATGTAGAATTAATGCTCTTAATGCTAAATATGATGAGATTTGTGCTACCTCTAAAAAGTTAGAGATTAGACTGGAAAAACAGGTAATACAACCTACGACTCAGTCTAACACAAGACACGTAGCACATCACAAAGTCACACACGTCAGATCTTTTACAAAGGAAGCAAGCAAAGCTAAAGCTTCACACAACCATTCTTTCTATTACAAGTATCCACGCACATCATATCACACTACTGTACGTTCTCATACCGCAACATATAGTACTAATGTTAATTCTTTCTGTCATTATTGTGGTATGAATGGACATGTCTCTAATCATTATCAGATTAGAAAACTTGTTGATATGAACTTGTGCAAATGGGTTCCCAAAGCTAACAAATATGGATCCAAGTATTGGATACCAAAGTCTTCACCTAATATTGCAGGTGAAGCTTCTCATATCAAATAGAACCATGGAGCATGTTGGTGATTGCAAAGCTACAAAGGTCATCTTCCAAGTAATTGCACCAACATAAGTGTGGTCACTAGAACCACTTCGGTAACATACTTCCTAAATAGTTTTTAATATCTAGCATGTTCTGACTGATGTCTTGCTATTAGCTTTCATTGAATCTTTTAATTTGTTTATTGTTTGAATCAATATGAGACATAATCCTAGCTTGACTAGCTGTTTAGCTTAAATGATTAGTTCACACTATATAGTATTTTATTTTCTATTAGTGTGACACATTTGTCTATGTATGCTATTAGTTTACTCTTAATCTTTATTCTTGAAGCATGCATAGGAGCTTAATTTTGTTTTGGTGAATATGTTTTGACTCTTCGTCTTTAATATTTTTTAATGGTCACTTCTTATCGATTTGTTTTTAACATGTCATATTTTCTTTGATTGGTATTTTATGAGTATGTATGTTTAGCACAAGTCTCGTGTTTACTTGAAAAGTATATACATATACTTTTATTTTAACCTTGTGCTTGCATAATATATTCACTATTGATTCGTAATTTTATTTTGATTAACTTCTTAAGAATCAATTACATCTTTGTCTGATAAAGTTTATTTATGCATGTTTTTGATCTTGTGATATTTTTTTATACTTATTAAGGATACATAATTCATTTTCATTTATATATTGCTCATATATTTCTTATATATTTGTATAAATATCTTTATGGGGATATATGAGTTAAGTTCAAGTTCTATATTATATTATTTTGAAAAATAATTTCAAACTTGTGCTTATCTCATACTTAAGCTATTGATTTTTTTAACAAATTTATGTTCTTATCTTTATCAGCTTCTTCCTCAAAGCCTCTTTTTTTTGACTTTTTGGTAGACATTTTTGGATATATAACTCCTATTTTAAATAATCTTTCAAAATCTTGATCTTGATAAAACCATTCTTTGGATATTTACATCTTTTATATTTAGGGATTCTGGATTTCGATGTTGTTCGATGATACTGCATATATTCCTTTAAATCTAAGTTCTTAAAAGTAGAGATTATTTTGGGTACAAACCGAAAGGGTCCTTCTGTCATACAGGTGTAAATAGCCTGAAGCGACATGGTGTACCAGTCTTCGGACTACCACTAGCTGGGAACCGGCCCATACAGCTTACCCAAAGTAATCAATACTTTATAGACTTAAGATTTATTAAGGTCTACTTGCAACTATTGTCAAGTTCTGGAGTCAAGGTACTGAACCCAGTCTCCTAGGTTCCAGAATACATCAGCGTATCTAGGTCCTACATTTTAATTTACAAATATTTTATATTTTATTGTTACCCAATGATTTTGTAGCACATATGGATAAATGTAATTCATAAATTTTATATCGTATTCTACATTGTTCTAAGATTTTTAAGTCCATAGAATATAATTGATTTCATATTGCACAAATTCTTCTTAAATCCTCAGTTATTAAAGAAGAGATTTGTTTTGGGTACAAGCCTACAAAGGGTCTGTCTGTCACCACAACTACGGTCGAAGCGAAGCGGTACTTAAGTGTTCCTCGGTAAACCACCGTTAGCTGGGACAGTACCTCTACAGCTAACCCAAGATTGATCAACGCTTTATAAACTAAAGATTTATTGAGATCTAGTTGCAATTGTTATCTGATAGGATTTTAGATTTTAGCTTTGATGAATAATATTATTTAATTTTACAAAAGATAACATACATTGATCTTCATTGGTTAATGTTTGTCATCTTTTGATATATTTATTTTTCTGTCATACTATTTGATATTCAGACTTGATGATCTTGTGACTACTCATTGAATATTATAGTCTTGTGATTTTGTCACGACCCGCACCCTAGAGTAAGGGCACGAGACGTGGGTACGTCCAGCCTACGCCGCAGTGTCGGCGGTAGAACGCTGTCCTAGGTCAAACATCTAACAATATAAAGGTACATGTACAGTATATACACTCCGAATGGAGGTGACATAGCAAATACAGTCTAAATCACATCTAAGTTAGAGCATAAATAAAGATAGATAAAACATGAAATCCAAAAAGAGATATAGCAGGTAGAAGTCTAAGTGTCTAAGATACACAAACCCAGAAACATCTCAAAGCTCAAATACTGTAATCCATAGAATAATACATCTCAAGAAAACTGAAATAACTATCTAAACAACCTCTAATGTGTCTCCTCTAGTCTAGCAGGCAACCTCCAAGCTATCTGTAAAATTTATCAACAGGTCCAGTCAGGACAGGAGCGAGCACAATACATCTCAACAGATCATAGCAAGTTAGAAATATAAGCATGCAGTAGAGTAAGATACAGAAAATTGAAAGAAAGTACATTATGTAAACAGAGAAAGAACTGTAATAGAAATATCTATTATAAATAGAGAACTAATAGTGGCTAGTGAGTCAGAGTACAATATAGACATGTGAATGGCATAGGAGATTCTGGGAACTATACTATGGAGTGATTCTGGGAACTACACTACTTAGATATTATTCACATGTCTACTTCTACTCTCCCGTACCCCAATCAATACACAAGGATCCAGCCAGGTTATGTTATGATCCATGCAATGACCCACAAGGGTTGATACATGGTAGGCCCATAAATGGGTGATTCTGGGAATGCCCATCAATGGATGATTCAAGGAAGACTCTGTGATCATGAGAGTACATGTCACAAGTGATCAATGAACCATGAAGCATAGTGATACACAATGTAAGTGAAACGCACATAACATGTAGTATCCGATGCTCCCTGAGGGGATAACATCTCAAGAAGGGATCCATATAGTACTAATCCGTGTGACCAACGTGACAGTATCAAGTAAAGTAATCTAAAGCAGGAAAATAATTCTAACAGGATATGAAATGTGTAAAACCCCTATTTTTTTAAATTTATTTTTTTATTATTTTATTAGACTTAAAAATAAATTTATACAATTTATGGTTTTATTTTATTTTTAAATGACCTTAGCCATTGTTGAGTGTTGGAGCACTAGACTACCATGAATTTTGGTACGGAAGATGTAGCAGTGTGCCTTGACTAGTGTACTAGCCATGCCGGGGGGTGTCTAGCCATAGTAATGTCCAAACTAGGAAAACCAGGCCAAGCTGTGAATGAACTTATTTAAATTATTTAAATTAAATATTATTTTATATATTGATTTTTAGATGACCCGGTTGTGCCAAACCAGTCCAAACTGGGTCCGGACCAAATTTAAGCCCATGTAGGCATGTGGTGGGACCAAGATGGACATGTAGGAATATTTCATGTGTGTACAAATATTTTTAAATAATTTTGAGACTTGTTGAATATTATTGACTTTTGGTACAAAATTTCTATTTTATTAATAAAATAATGTTTTACAAGATAGTATAATTTTCTGGACCCACACATGGGTGAGCGGTAAAGTTCATCCATTGGGATGATTATTATTATTTTATTATAATTTAAGTTATTTTATGGAGATTAAAATATGTTCATTCTATTTAGATATTATTATTATTATTATTATTATTATTGAGATTGATTTATTGCAAGATGAATTTATATATATATGTAGATATATTTAAATATATTAAATATGTGGATATGTGATATTTCAAGTGTTATTTGTATTTAAATGATTTTTGAATATATATAGTTTTATCTATAAAAGATTTA
This sequence comes from Iris pallida, assembly GCA_029216955.1. Classification (NCBI taxonomy): domain Eukaryota; kingdom Viridiplantae; phylum Streptophyta; class Magnoliopsida; order Asparagales; family Iridaceae; genus Iris; species Iris pallida. The sequence continues at coordinate 1,729,069 of JANAVB010030419.1, forward strand.
AAGAATAAGAAAAGAAAAAGAAAAGAAAAAGGAAAAGGAAAAGAAAAGGAAAAAGAAAAAGAAAACAAAAATACAAACACACCCACTTAAAAGTGGACGGGCCCTACAAATTCAATGCTTCTTCTATAAGCAGCAAGCTCACGCTACCCGTGGGATTCAAGTTTTAAAACCTATTAGTATTAGGTTTTGCTACTAGTAGATATAAATACATCTTCCTCCACAAACCTCAAAATCCTAGACTTCCAAAACGAAAATTTCAGCAGAACATACCCTCTTCACCTACGAGTTCGTTTCACCAGCATGGAGTTGTCTGCACGACGAACGGAGCATCGAAAGTCAGCCCCTCGTCACCCACGGAGCAGTTTTCCCACTCAAGGTACCCTACTTCCCTACGACGTAACTTTTTGCTCGTAACTCCGATTTCCGATCCGTAAAATGTTCTGGAAAGTAGACTTAACCCTCTTCGATATCCTTTAGATGGATTTTAACAAAACCATCTAACTTGTTCGAAAAATCGAACCGAAGTTAGCAAAAAATTTAGATTTTCTGGACTGTTAAAAACCAATTCTAAACGACAACTTGTCGGCCAATTTTCTTGCTGTGTATTAAAAATTTGTAGAAACTAAATGAAGGCAGTCATAGACAATATAACCGAGATCAAAACGTACCTTGTAGATCTGTATTTCGATTTGTGTGCATGAATTAATCTGTTGTTAAAGTTTATCGAAAAACTAGTTTTAAAAAAAACTTAAAAATCCTGATACGGCGTGCGCCCCGACAAACCGGGCGACGTGGTCGCGCAATATACACATCGAAAGGCGCGTATGGATGTTTTCGACATGTGAGAACTGACGGAACCCGATTTCGTTGCATGTGCACGACGAAATCAGTGCGTATCCGTCGAGATATTCCGTATCGACCTTTTGCAAATTAAGTCACAACTTTGTGCACGCTCCTCAAATCACGATGAAACTTGTGCCATTGGAATCGAAATATTTTTCTGGTCCTGTGAGCCAAGTTTGGTCCGATTCTGAGACTGTTGATCGGGACGCTATTTTGGCGGGCCCACAATCTCACTCAACGGATGATTTAGTGCACAGCCTACCGGAATCCAAAATTGGACATACCGTTGGGTTCATATCGTCAAAACAAATTTGTAGACATGTAGTTTGACTAATTTAGAGACCGTAGGTTCTGGCACGCATTTCGGTGCAAAGCGGGTCCAACGGCGGACATCGTTTTGACCCGAAATTACGATTTTGTCCCTGTTCCAGAATTTAACTTTTGGACAGGCATTTCCTAGACATATCTTTTATTCCAAACTCATTCGTGATGTTTGTTTCAGCATCCGAAGCTTCTTGTGGATTTTGACTTTCGTGTTGACGATTCTGATTGTTGGATTTTGCTGCTTCTCGCACCACCTGCAGGAAAGATACCTTGCCATTATACTGTTTATATTCAGTTGCATTTTATTACATATCACTGTTCATTATTTTTAGTTCTTACAGTTCTCGATTTATTGTCTGCACAGTGATATTAGATATACTTTGTTATTATCCTTTGATTGCATATAGACTTAGAGTTAAGAGACTACCGTTGTAGTGTATTGCATATACCTTGACACCGTTGTACCACGATGATGTATGAGATGAGTAGCATGTAGAGATTTTTGTGTGTGGGCTGATCCCCCATGTGCATGCGTTAGGGCTAACTGCTAATAGAGACGTGTTAGGAGACTTAGCAGTTAGTAGAGATACATGGTCGTGGATGCGACTTGACAGGTACATTAGGTGGAGAGAATATTTTTTTGTCGTATGGGCTTCGATTGCACTTTTCTTATAACCCGGAAGCTCCACTGGAGATACGGGTATGAGCCTCTCAGGTTGGCCACTGTCGTTTTTGAACGTCATGCTCTTAGGTCACTGGTGCCCAAGTGGGGACTATACCAGATCCTATTTACAGCCAGGGCTCATGCGACGAAAGGTTTGTTCTTAACTGCATGTTTACTTTAGTACAGTTAGGTTGCCTTAATTATGTCTTGTCACTTTCTTTGATTGTGTCATATTTTATATTCAGTATTTATATGGCATGTTTATTGTATCTTGTTACGTTCCTCTGAGAACCTGGTTATCTCTCTAGGTGTGTGATTCTGTGACATTGCAGGTGTTCTAGCCAAGGCCTTGATCTTCTTCATTCTTTCGAAGACGATTGTGCTTGGTTCGTCTTGTTATTTCATCTATTCCTTCTTGTACATTTTATTTGAGATAGTTGGTAGTGGACTTTGTCTCCGCCCAACTTTTGTACAAATTATAATCCAGCATTGATATCTATTTTATATTGATTCTTTTATTGTGGATGAGATTAGTATCAGGATTACTGTATTTCAAAGCTTATGCATACATACGATGGTTCCATATATTGGAGTATACTTCGTATGTATGCAGCTGGCATGGATACGTACCTAGTCCTAGGTATTATGGGACTGAGACGTTACATGTTTTTGTGGTGGCCCATGCAGGTCGAGTTTGTCACTTCGGTTACGTTACTGTACCGATGTGAGCCTGCAACATAGGAATAGAATCTAGGAATCTCATCCATACAGCTTGACCACTCCTCTTGACTTCAAATTCCGGACTCTCGTTCGACTTCCTTGAATTGCATCTTGCTTGATTCCTTTCTACCATTGATTCCTATTTTCGTGCTTAGTGTCAACTAGGAAGATGACTACACTAGTATATGCTCATGGTCAAACACATGGCTAGAATTGTTATATTGGCAATTGGAATACATATAAGACTCTAATTGAGTTAAAAAAAGTTTTTCTTTAAAGTGTGATTTAATGATTAGTAATTTGTAAAGTAGGATACTACCAAGGAAGGTTTTAAGCTTGAGATTTCTAAATAGTAAACATTATAGGATTGATACTGCAGGAAGAAGAAAAAAAATATATATGGCTAGAATCTTTATACCATTGATTTAAGAAATTGATTGGCTTTTTGAGATTTGAGATTTATGATTTATTGGGTTATGGTTATACATCTTTGCACAAATATAAAAATTGATTTGCTTTTCGAGTTGTGATATTTATGAGTTTTGGGTGATAGTTATACATCTTTGAACAAATATAAAATTATTTGATTTTCGAGTTTTGATGTTTATGATTTATTGTATATTATAGTTATACACATTCGAACAGTTATAAATTTGAATTGAGAATGATCTTAGCTTTTAAAAATGGCCATAGGAATTATTTAAATTTTAGTTGTATAACTTGCGATTTTCGTGTTTAGTAAATTTTGAATTTTAAGTGGAAGTAATGACAGTGAATTTTGGTTTAAAATATTTGAAAGTTATGAGAACAATTTTTGAGAAATTTTATTTTAAATGGTGTCCTATGATTGAGGATTTACAAATCTATTTAGATTTTTGGTAAAAAAAAAAAAGATTTTGACTGATAAGATTAATTAAAAATTTAGTTTAATGAGGGATTGCTAATATTTAAAAAAAAATTGGGAGAATTTCGAAGGATGTGATAGAAAGTTATTTTGATTGATTAAAGGAAGTTACCATTTAAAAGTTGTGATTTTGTTGGAATAACTTAGCATAAATAGAAGTTAAAATTGATGAGAGCATTGAGCTAAATTTTTTAGATTGTTTTTAATATGCTAAGAGTTTTACTATGAGTTATTTGAAAATCTTAGAGTGTTAAATTTTTGATTGATTGTGAAATTTTTATGGATTCGTAAATTATGAACTCTTTAGTTAAATAGTTGAATTTAAACGTAAATTTTAGAAAAGGTTAGTAGTAACGTGATAAAATTTTGTATTGAGATTTATGAGAGTGGTTTAAATTTTTATGATGAATTTGAACGGCTTGGAGTGAATACAAATTTTGGTGGTTTATTTTTGAAAGTTTATTTTTTTGAAACTTTTTGGAGGAAACTGGAGTTAAATTTTAAATGGTAGGCCATCAAGATAGCTCTAAGTAGATAGATGTACTCCACACTAATTGCCATGTCACTCATGACCATGATAGTAGTATATACACAAGTGTTGTTAGTCATCTACCCAGCTATGTGGCTGTATTTCCACTTTGACTTACTCGACCTTCCTTCAATTCTAGATCTTTTAATTGCGACCTTCTAACCCATTTGCAATTTGAATAATGATTTAATGGTTCCTTAACTGTATTCATCTAGAAGACTATCTTCTCACTAGAACTATGTCCCTAAATTATTATTTTACTGGATTCTTTAATTAATTTTATTTTATGCTTTAACTTGATCTTCTTTATTTTTGTGCATTAATTATCACCTCGTGAACTCCCACTTTCTATTTTAGATCTTTTGGCGTCCCTTACCGTGACTTGGATATTTGGAGCACAACATTAGACTTTTTCTTCCAACAAATTTTATGTGTAAGACCTAGACAAGTCCACCTTCATGTAGATATATCATGTCCCACTAAAACACGTCTCCTTGTACACTATTTTCATGATATGACCTTCTGATCAAAATGGCTAAACTATAACCTTTACCATGATACCGATATATTTTGACCACGGATAGGGATTCTATCTCGACTCAATTCTTTCGACCGATAGGTGATTTTTGTTCTACTTAATTCCGTAAATGCTCAAATTGTGCTTTATCTTGATTGCTTGACCCGTTGTCCCATCACACTACTAGTTTAACTCTTGTAAGTTGGGTAGAATACCTCACCACCTAACAAACCTTTTTTCTTGTGAACCACATTGGTAAGTTCACTTAGACTATAAATTTAGAGGACCTTAACTTATCTTGACAACCAAACCATAAGTAAAGAAAACTAGGACAACTGTACAGGCCCACACTTCGGGCAAGACTCGATTTTAAAAGATCTTAGACTATTTAAAATTTTCTTCAGCAGTACCTCCCTTGCTCATATTTTGACTATCTCATGCTGCTAATGTAGCTTCAGTTTTGCAAGCTTATTTCTTTACCAAGCTTGATCATGACATATTTTATTGGGTGCACCCACTAACATATTGTCTAATCAGAACCGGTGCATGATGGTCTGATCAACCTATTGCACTTTGGTTCACTTATCACATATTATTCTACGTGGATAAAGACATAGTAAACTTGCCTAAGAGTCTCATCCGCGACAGCATTGACAACTCTTATTTGAATTATTCCTGTCGTCTATGAACATCGTATTTCGTACTGAATAGCATCGTCTTTGAACTCTTTTGTTGTGGGCTTTACTTACTTTAGAAAGACCAGACACTGTACTTGATAGATAGACTCAAAGTATTGCCTTTAGTTGTCCCACCCTCTATTGCCAAGATAGTTAGCCATGGACCAACCAAGGTGACTATATCCTCGCTTTGAACTACTCGTCGATTCCATACCTACTATCGCGACCTTCTAATCATTCTTGATACTTGAGGATGATTCAAATCGTTCTCTTAATCATGCCCGCAACCTGGACGACCAATATACAACTATTCTCAAGGAACCATCTCTCTTAAGTCTCTAAATTATTTTTCCCCTTAATCTACTCGATTCTTTTCTATTCTTTAAACTCGTGTTTTATCTTGAACTACTTAAAACCCTTGATCATTTTTATTCTTGGATTAATTAGCCATATCCATGATTTTTTCGTATTTATCTAAATCATGATTTTCTAATTCATGTTTTGTTGAACATTGTGATTTGATGATTCCTCATCGATATACCCATGTGACCTTTTCAATCCTTACTTATTTTTAATTTCGATGACGAAATTCTTGTAAGTTGGATAGGATGTAAAACCCCTATTTTTTAAAAATTTATTTTTTTATTATTTTATTAGACTTAAAAATGAATTTATACAATTTATGGTTTTATTTTATTTTTAAATGACCTTAACCATTGTTGAGTGTTGGAGCACTAGACTACCATGAATTTTGGCACGGAAGATGTAGCAGTGTGCCTTGACTAGTGTACTAGCCATGCCGGGAGAAGCCTAGCCACAGTAATGTCCAAACTAGGAAAACCAGGCCAAGCTGTGAATGAACTTATTTAAATTATTTTAATTAAATATTATTTTATATATTAATTTTTAGATGACCCGGTTGTGCCAAACCAGTCCGAACTGGGTCCGAACCAAATTTAAGTCCATGTAGGCATGTGGTGGGACCAAGATGGCCATGTGGGAATATTTCATGTGTGTACAAATATTTTAAATAATTTTGAGACTTGTTGAATATTATTGACTTTTGGTACAAAATTTATATTTTATTAATAAAATAATGTTTTACAAGATGGTATAATTTTCTGGACCCACACATGGGTGAGCGGTAAAGTTCACCCATTGGGACGATTATTATTATTTTATTATAATTTAAGTTATTTCATGGAGATTAAAATATGTTCATTCTATTTAGATATTATTATTATTATTATTATTGAGATTGATTTATTGTAAGATGAATTTATATATATATATATGTAGATATATTTAAATATATTAAATATGTAGATATGTGATATTTAAAGTGTTATTTGTATTTAAATGATTTTTGAATATATATTGTTTTATCTATAAAAGATTTAAAGAATAAGAAAAGAAAAAGAAAAGAAAAAGGAAAAGGAAAAGAAAAGGAAAAAGAAAAAATACAAACCCACCCACTTAAAAGTGGGCGGGCCCTACAAATTCAATGCTTGCTGCTATAAGCAGCAAGCTCACGCTACCCGTGGGATTCAAGTTTTAAAACCTATTAGTATTAGGTTTTGCTACTAGTAGATATAAATACGTCTTCCTCCACAAACCTCAAAACCCTAGACTTCCAAAACGAAAATTTTAGCAGAAAATACCCTCTTCGCCTACGAGTTCGTTTCACCAGCAACGGAGTTGTGTGCACGACGAACGGAGCATCGAAAGTCAGCCCCTCGTCACCCACGGAGCAGTTTTCCCACTCAAGGTACCCTACTTCCCTACGACATAACTTTTTGCTCGTAACTCCGATTTCCGATCCGTAAAATGTTCTGGAAAGTAACTTAACCCTCTTCGATATCTTTTAGATGTATTTTTAACAAAACCATCTGACTTGTTTGAAAAATCGAACCGAAATTAGCAAAAAATTCAGATTTTCTGGACTGTTAAAAACCAATTCTAAACGACAACTTGTCGGCCAATTTTCTTGCTGTGTAATAAAAATTCGTAGAAACAAATTGAAGGCAGTCATAGACAATATAACCGAGATCAAAACGTACCTTGTAGATCTGTATTTCGATTTGTGTGCATGAATTAATCTGTTGTTAAAGTTTGTCGAAAAACTAGTTTAAAAAAAAAACTTAAAAATCCCGATACGACGTGCGCCCCGACAAACCGGGCGACGTGGTCGCGCACTATACGCATCAAAAGGCGCGTATGGATGTTGTCGACATGTGGGAACTGACGGAACCCGATTTTGTTGCATGTGTGCGACGAAATCAGTGCGTATCCGTCGAGATACCCCGTATCGACCCTTTGGAAATTAAGTCACAACTTTGTGCATGCTCATCATATCGCGATGAAACTTGTGCCATGGAACTCGAAATATTTTTTTGGTCCTGTGAGCCAAGTTTGGTCCGATTCTGAGACCGTTGATCGGGACGCTATTTTGGCGGGCCCACAATCCCACTCAACGGGCGATTTTGTGCACAGCCCACCGGAATCCAAAATTGGACATACCGTTGGGTTCATCTCGGCAAAACAAATCTGTAGACATGTAGTTTGACTACTTTAGAGATCGTAGGTTCTGGCACGTATTTCGGTGCAAAGCGGGTCCAACGGCGGACATCATTTTGACCCAAAATTATGATTTTTCCCCTGTTCCAGAATTTAACTTTTGGACAGGCATTTCCTAGGCGTATCTTTTATTCCAAACTCGTTCGTAATGTTTGTTTCAGCATCCGGAGCTTCTTGTGGATTTAGACTTTCGTGTTGACGATTCTGATTGTTGGATTTTGCTGCTTCTCGCACCACCGGCAGGCAAGATACCTTGCCATTATACTGTTTATATTCAGTTGCATTTTATTACATATCAATGTTCATTCTTTTCAGTTCTTATAGTTCTCGATTTATTGTCTGCACAGTGATATTAGATATACTTTGTTATTATCCTTTGATTGCATATGGACTTAGAGTTAAGAGACTACCGTTGTAGTGTATTGCATATACCTTGACACCGTTATACCACGAGGATGTATAAGATGAGTATCATGTAGAGGTTCTTGTGTGTGGGCTGATCCCCCATGTGCATGCGTTAGGGCTAACTGCTAATAGAGGCTTGTTAGGAGACTTAGCCGTTAGTAGAGATACATGGTCGTGGATGCGACTTGACAGGTACATTGGATGGGAAGAACATTTTCTTGCCGTACGGGCTTCGATTGCATTTCTCTTATAACCCGGAAGCTCCACTGGAGATACGGGTATGAGCCTCTCAGGTTGGCCACTGTCGTTTTTGAACGTCATGCTCTTAGGTCACTGGTGCCCAAGTGGGGACTATACCAGATCCTATTTACAGCCAGGGCTCATACGACGAAAGGTTTGTTCTTAACTGCATGTTCACTTTAGTACGGTTAGGTTGCCTTAATTATGTCTTGTCACTTTCTTTGATTGTGGCATATTTTATATTCAGTATTTATATGGCATGTTTATTGTATCTTGTTACATCCCTCTGAGGACCTGGTTATCTCTCCAGGTGTGTGCTTCTGTGACTTTGCAGGTGTTCTAGCCAAGGCCGTGATCTTCTCCATTCTTTCGAAGACGATTGGGCTTGGTTCGTCTTGTTATTTCGTCTATTCCTTCTTGTACATTTTATTTGAGATAGTTGGTAGTGGACTTTGCCTCCGCCCAACTTTTATACAAATTACAATCCAGCATTGATATCTATTTTATATTGATTCTTTTATTGTGGATGAGATTAGTATCATGGATTACTGTATTTTACAGCTTATGCATACATACGATGGTTCCATATATTGGAGTATACTTCGTATGTATGCAGCTGGCATAGATACGTACCTAGTCCTAGGTATTATGGGACTGAGGCGTTACAAAATGATCAGAGAATGTACTCACCTCGATTTGATTGGAGTCGACGTGCGCGACACGAACGTGTCGACACGAGGTAGGTATAATGCTATGCTCCACAGAGGGTCCCAAACGACGACACGGGCAGTCCTAATGAGTCCAGAATAGTCCAAATAGCCTAGTTTGGTATATAAAGACCTAAAATCAGGGTTTGGTACGATAATCAAATCGAGAAATAGAAAATGACTATCATAGTCACAATTTATGAATTTTAGAAAAATGGTATAACTAATTACATATATTCTATTTAGAAAATCATTATATAATATTAGAAATATTATTATTGTTATCTATTTATAAATCATAATATAGTTAGATATTTGTTATGAATATATATAGAAAACATTTTGTACCAAAACTCCAATTTATCAAATATAAATAGTTAGGTCAAACTGGATACTAATAACTATAACTATTTAACTACAAATTTTCTAACTATAAATTAATAAATTAATCAATAATATTAATAATAATAGTAACAATATTACAATAATACCTTTAATAATAATAAAATAAAATAACTATAATACCAAATTATTTCCACTATTATACAATATATATATATATATATATATATATATATATATATATAAACTAATAATTTATACTATTATATATCAATCCATAAACTAATATATATACAAATATATATTAATACATAACTAATATATATGCAAATATACATTAATACATAAACTAATATATTTACAAATATACATTAATACATAACTAATATATATTATATATAACCAATATACATTATATTATATACATTATATATTAATACATATAAACTAATATATATATATTATATTAATCAGTATATTTATACATTATAACTGAATTGGGGGGGGGGTTCTGGTCCCAAGTCTAATCCCTAAAAAAAATAACTGAAGAGAAGGGACGAGGCGGAGTGGGGCTCACAACGGCGATCGGAGCGCCGGGAAGGGGCAATCGGCGGAGGAGTTGCGCCGGCGGAGGGGATCCGGTCTGGGGCGGCGTCGGGGGTCGAGACGAGGCCGGCGGCGAGCTGCAGTTGGGAGCGCGGTTCCGGCGGAGGAGCGAACGGGGACGGGTTGGGAAGGCTCGACACCGTAGGTCGACGACGGCGTGGCACGGGAAGGACGGCTCGGTCTAGGCGGGTCTACCGGCGGGAGGCGCACGACAGATCTGGAGGCTCGGGACAGGGCGATTCGGTCGGCGACGCCGACCAGGGTGGACGGGGCGGCGGCGACGGGATCCGGTCAGGTCTTCTCTCTCACCCTCTCTCTCTATGTGATGGTGGTGGGGATGTTGTGTTGGTCGGAGGTGGCGTATTGTGGTGGCGTTGGTGGCGTGTGGTGGTGAGTGGTTGTGATGGCGGTGGCCGGGTGATGAACGGCGGTGGTCGGGTGAAGGTTCCTCGGTGGCGGTGGTGGCCTTGGGTGTTATGGTTGGCTGGGGATGTCGGCCACAGGGCGGCGGCGGCGACGACGGTTTGATAACGGTGTCGGGACTGGAACAGTAGGGTGGCAGCTGGGAAACTTAGGTTTAGGAATTTCTAGGTTAGAAAATTGTTATGTAACGTTGGGGAATGTGTCTATTTATAGGGTGGGAAGAAACCCTAAAGGAAAAATTGTACATGTAATAGAAATATAGGAAAAATAGTAGAAAACTAACATACTAACATTAATGCTAACTGCTAACTGATTTATCTGCTATGTACTAAATAATATTAACTATAATTTAATGAATAAATTACTAGTTAACACTAATTTAACAATGGCTAATTACAATTTAGCCAATATTTCTAATGACTTAAATAATACTAATTTATTCACTTAATTATTTAAATATATTTAACAATCATTTATTTAGTAAATAATATATTTTGAAATTTTGAAATTCAATAAACGTTTTCCATATAGAACAATAATTAAAACTTATTGATTTGAAGGAATGGACAGAAAAATTCCAATAGGATAAAATCGCACAAAATAATAAACCAAAACCAACAAGGACCGATAGCAATTACGGTCGAAAGTGTTTTCTCAAAATTTAGAATTTGCACGTTTTTCGAGATTCAGAAAATTGAGAGTTTTTAAAATATAAAATTCAAAAATCTAAAAATTTGGTTAACGGAGGTTACAAATCTACCCTCCTTAAAAAAATTTCGTCCTCGAAATTTAAAGGTTGACAGGGGATCGAACGATCAAGAGTTTAGTCAGTGCCTTAGGCACGATCAAAGAACGACGGTTTGGAACGATCAAGATAATCAATTCAAAATTACTTAGGCACGGCTAATGATCTTGACACGTTAGAATGGCACGATAGATTGTAGCACGAACGATATTGTATAGGCATGCTTTGGAATAACTCTAGTCATTGAGACACGATTTCAATCACGGTTAGGAGAATCGATGGTGAAATCAAAATTCGAGAATATAATGATCATTTGTTTAGGCTTGATGAAAATTAGACTCAAAGTCACACAGGCACGATTGAAAATATGTTGAGTATAATTGGTAGGTCATGGAATACGATCTGAGTTCGATCGTGATAAATTTTTTGAAAGTGATCTAAGTTCGCTTGGTAAGATTTAGGATAGAGCAACGAAAAAAGTTCAAAACCTAGTCATGATTAGGAATAAAATCTGAGCACGGTGATTAGAGAATCAAAATTTAGGCGCGAAAGGAAAATTATCCAGACATAATCAATTCCGACACGACTAAGATGGTAGATAATTGTGAAGGTCAATCGATCCTTGGTCAAAATGATTTAGGCATGATGAAGAACGAAATTAAAGTCTGAACACGAGCAACCAAAATATTGAAATCCAAGTCATAGTCGAATTTTGAATCGTTTGAGTATAGCCTAGAATCAAAGATGTTGGTGCGAATAAGAAGCTGACTAGAATTGATGAGTCATGATCAAGAAGGATAAAATTTTTTAGCGATGTTTAATTTAGGGAATAGTTCAAGGATAAAGAAATAGATTTCTTCTACTAGGATAGGAAACCAAAATACATGATTTGTAGAGGAAAGTCGAGACAATCATCTCACTCTGCTTCATCTGCCAAAATTATCCGATCATTATTTGCCAATTATACCTTATCTCACAAGCCCATGCATACCACTACAAATCTTGTTCTTCAATCATAAAAAAAAAATCAAACCCTTATATTATTGCTACCAGAATCATAATCTTCTGTCATGAAGACTAAATTTCCCTATAACTATTATAAGCTAGACCTTTATCCCACTCGTGAGTTTTTTCATAATTCCTCTTTTTTTTTAGTCCGCTGTCAACTTAGTCATCTTGAAGTTCAAATTTCTCCACCTTGTCCTAAATTGGATCTGATCGAAATCTCTGAATCAAGGTTTCTAATAATTTATCACTGTTCAAAATTATACTCTTGTATTGCCTAAGTCTAGTTCTACCCCTACCATATAAAATTTACTCTCCATTAATCAAACTAACCTTCACTTTTCCTTCAAATTATACCTTTAATATTATTCTTCCTAAATTTTAGAAATCTCACAAATCTCCAGATTTTTTTTTTCAATAACTCAAAATTTTGTGTTCTTTCGGTTCCTAGTCCTTCTCTCACCAAGGCTTTGTTCAATTATGTATAATCAATACATAAAATCGAAATCCTCCTTCCATGTATCTGGATTCCAAAATTTCAATATCCTATCTTTAGTTCAAATATGAAATATCTCCAGAATCATTAACAAAAAAATATCAAAGTTCTCAAACCGAATCGACCTCGAAGATCCTTATTAATTCAAAAATTCAACTTCAATACGACAGTTCCCACCGATAGTGTATATCCTACAATTTTTCTTACTCGAATTTCTCCCACGCTTTCTCTAAAGTTAATCCATACTCAAATAATTCTCTGTGTGTAATTGTTCCCAAATTGGTACTACCGGCCTCTTGATTGTTTCCAATCCTTATCATACATTTCTCCTACTAATTCTTCCTCGATGTTCAACATCTCATATTCCTACCAAGATACCACTTGATAATAATTTTGTCTTTTCTGAGCTAGATGATTACGATACCTTATCGGCCTCTCCCAAGTAGAGAGATACAAGAATTCAAGAGATTTCAAAATGTAGCTAACAGGTTTAGATGAGAGATAGTTTGATGGAAGTAAGTAGGACAGAGTTAACAAAACAAATATAATGATGATATGGATTTGTTCCTGCTTATCTGGTCATAATTGTCAATCGTATCTTTATCTCACAAGTTATGATATGAAAATTCAACCTTTATATGCCTACCACCAAGATTTTATAACCTTCAGTCATCAAAGCCTTTACCATGATTACCATAGACAAAATTCCAAATTTCTAAAACATTTCCTATGAAGCATACCCCTCTTATTTAGGTATCAACACTTATTCATTTAGTCAAATTTCCAATTTTTTTTCACCTCGTCCTAATTTAGATCTGAAACCTCTAAATCCAGTTTATGGAATCCTTAATCTTGTTTAGATCCAGTCTCGTATTTACTCAATTCTAACACCACTATGTCATACAAAATTTATTCTTATTTATAAATCAACCTTCATTTTTTTTTCAACATACACCTTCAAATATTATCCTTTTTGAATTCTACAATTTCCTCCAATCATCTAAAAATAATTCCTATAACTAAAAATCCTTGTGTTCTCTCTGTCTCTAGTCACCCTCTTACAATATCTAGTTCAATTTCGCATAATCATTGAATACAATTAAATCTCTTTTCCATTACTTAATTTCTACATAGCCTTAGAGTAAAAGTTCCCAAGAATCAATAACCAAGATTTTCTAAGTTCTCAAAACTAGGTTGACCTTGAATATCCTCATTAGTTTTTGAAATACATCCATGAATTATTCATAACCAACTTTCTGTGATTGTTTCTAAATTGATAACATTTATCTCTCGATTCCATTCTAAACCTTTACCACATCTATATCTCAGATTTTTTTTTTCATATTTGATATCCAACATTTTGATTCCTACAAAATCATCATGTGATAACCAATTACGTCATTTTTGAACTAGAGGATTTACGTCACTTCCTCAACATTTCTTAGGTAAAATGATATAAAGATTCAAGGGTTTCAAAGTATAGCTGACAGAATTAGATACGAGACAGAGAATTGATGTAATCAGGACAGTTATATAAGACAAAGAATGATGGAAATAAAATATTGGCAGGAAGAGAATGATAATATAATCTGTTCTGCTTATCTGTTTAAAAGAAGGAACCATTTTGAAACCAGAACTATAATATCAAATCCAAAATAAGGTCTAGCAAAAATCATCGATTCATTGTATTATAAAGAAATTCATAGCAAAAGTTACACAAAGGTTTATAATAACAGCTAAAGCTACTCCTACTCCTACTCCTAAGTTAAATAATGAGAAGCAAAACAAAAACAACCAATAATTCTTTTTCTGAAAGACTGAACAAAAGTAGAGGAAACATGTCCAAAAGTTTTTAAGGTACAATCTGATAATCATATGCGTCTATCCAAAATCATGGTACTTTAAATCCTCGTCATACTAGTAAGCAAGGCTACGATAATCACAGAGTCCTCGACTAAGGCACATACCTCTAGAATCATGACCGCTAGCTTGGCTGCAAAAACCTTAAATTTCCATACCCGAGAAATATATCCAAAATCAGACTATATGACCTCACCATGTTGGCTAATTTGACTGTAGAAGACTAGATTCCATAACTGAGAAGACCTAGCCCATATAATTTCATCTTGACAAAAAAAATTTTAAATCAACAAAGGATACCAAAAATCAATTTCAACAACTAACCAAAAAACAAGGGTAAATATAAATTGTTAAAATCAAATCTCGAGATATTTTATAATGAGATTCTCAAGGGTCATCCCAGAAATCTCTCAAGGAGTCCTAACTGTGATTGAGTACCTTCAAAAATATATCCTAATCCAACTGCAGGCTGTAGTGATACTCTAGTTCGAATACCACTACATAAACTCGACCTGCATGGGCCACCACTAAAAATATGTCACGACCCGTACCCTAGAGTAAGGGCACGAGACGTGGGTACGTCCAGCCTACGTCGCAGTGTCAGCGGTAGAACGCTGTCCTAGGTCAAACATCTAACAATATAAAGGTACATGTACAGTATATACACTCCGAATGGAGGTGACATAGCAAATACAGTCTCAATCACATCTAAGGTAGAGCATAAATAAAGATAGATAAAACATAAAATCCAAAAAGCGATATAGCAGGTAGAAGTCTAAGTGTCTAAGATACACAAACCCAAAAACATCTCAAAGCTCAAATACAGTAATCCATAGAATAATACATCTCAAGACAACTGAAATAACTATCTAAACAACCTCTAATGTGTCTCCTCTAGGCTAGCAGGCAACCTCAAAGCTATCTGTAAAATTTATCAACAGGTCCAGTCAGGACAGGAGCGAGCACAATACATCTCAACAGATCATAGCAGGTTAGAAATATAAGCATGCAGTAGAGTAAGATACAAAAAACTGAAAGGAAGTACAGTATGTAAACAGAGAAAGTGCTGTAATAGAAATATCTACTATAAATAGAGAACTAATAGTGGCTAGTGAGTCAAGGTACAATATAGACATGTGAATGGCATAGGAGATTCTGGAAACTATACTATGGAGTGATTCTGGGAACTACACTACTTAGATATTATTCACATATCTACTTCTATCCCCCCGTACCCCAATCAATACACAAGGATCCAGCCAGGTTATGTTATGATCCATGCAATGACCCACAAGGGGTGATACATGGTAGGCCCATGAATGTATGATTCTGGGAATGTCCATAAATGGGTGATTCAAGGAAGACTCTGTGATCATGAGAGTATATGTCACAAGTGATCAATGAACCATGAAGCATAGTGACACACAATGTAAGTAAAACGCACAGAACATGTAGTATCCGATGCTCCCTGAGGGAATAACATCTCAAGAAGGGATCCATATAGTACTAATCCGTGTGACCAACGTGACAGTATCAAGTAAAGTAATCTAAAGCAGGAAAATAATTCTAGCAGGATATAAAATAATCAGAGAATGTACTCGCCTCGATTTGATTGGAGTCGACGTGCGCGACACGTACGTGTCGACATGAGATAGGTATAATGCTATGCTCCACAGAGGGTCCCAAAAGACGACACGGGCAGTGTAAGCCTTTGACCCAAAATTCCTATTTTTTTATTATTATTACTTTCCTTGCTGAATAGTTAGCTAAAAAGCCTAGGACTTTTAATAAGGGGAGTATATGATTAGTATAATAGCACTAAAATACCCTTATATGTAATTAGTGAAAGTAGAGGGGGTTTTTCCCAAAATTCTAATACAGGAAAGGTTGTTTTCAAATAGGTCAAAGAAAGAGGGACTGGAAGGTAAAATTTCATGTTTAAATTCCAAACGGCCAGTTCCAATTCAAATCCCTGGATTAGAACAGATTCTAATCAGCTCTGGATAGCAGCAGAGAATTCAATCCTATCTCTTTGATCCATTCAAACCCTAATATAAGTACCAATGATCGCCAATACTCCTGTTTTCCGAACCCTAAGTTCTCCTGCCGCAAAGAATCCCCTACTCTATATCAAGAAACTACTCGAAGTCGAAGTCTGAAGCAAAGCTAAATCTTCGACAGGTAATTCTCACCACCATGGTTTCGATTCGTTAGAACTAATCTACTATAAGCTTGCAAACCCTCATTGATAAACGAAATAGGAAGGATGAGGAGTGTTCGTAGTAATGTCTAATAGGAGACTTGTGGGGGTATGCTCCTGTGTCGAGCACAGGGATTAATGATACTTCATATCCTGTGTTAGGGTGTTAACTGCCATGAGATATCAACTCTTTACATCGAATCCATGTCCTGTGAGGTTGGCAGATGATTGCATACCAATGGGCATTGATAGAGACTAATGATCATATGCGTGTATCTTGACCAACTGCATAGTATTAGTTATTAACTGACACTACATCAATTGCTAACCTGACATTGTGAAGTAATCCACATCCATCAAACCCTTGCCCAGGTCACATATCCACAGCAGGTGACCCTTGCATCACTACCAAGATTAATGTCCTGTCTTATTGACCAAAACCTCCACTGCATACTCTTTCAACCTGCACCTAAGGAGTTGTTCACCCTTTTGATGAAAATCCTACCTGAGTAGCAGGATACCTTGAGTCAACACAGGGGTGGAGTATCTAAGTATCAACTGATATTGGTAATTAGACCCACCCTTACATGGTTCACTCCCATGCCATGTTAACACCTATTTTATGTTTCAGTTCAATCCTATATGATATCAGTTTCCCTGAGAGCCACCCAATATTTTAAATGGGTTGTTTTCCCTTACTTAGTTCAGTCAAAGCCTGTATGAACCTAAGGAACAAGTGGCCTTTGATGGCAACAATAACCTTAGACAGGGGCAGCTTTTAAGTGCAAGGAGTTTGGTTTTGCCATTAGTAAATTAGAGTTTGATAGCAGAGGGAATCTTTGATACAATCCTGTATCAAACTTCCTCCTCTTCATGTCAAGTTGGGTTCAGACCATGCATCCTACATGCTTAGTTTAGTTAGCTAACCTATGGAATAGTTTACATGGATTCCTGGCCAGGTATCAGCTTGTTTAGTCAGATAAAGTATCAGCAAGGTTATATTTGTGCCAGGATGTACACACCATGTCATTAGTTCAACCCTAGTTCAAGGTACAGCACTTACACCCTTCATCTTCTGTGGTTTGAATGAACTACACCAAGACAGGACCATTTTCCCAATTTAATCACTGTAACTTACATACACTGCTTTTATCCCACTATTTCTACACACTTGCTCATGGCAATACTGGTATTCCCTACTCATAACACAGAATAATACTTTGGGATAGAGTATTGCCTACTCTAGGTGTCTCTCGTAGCAACCCCTACCCCATGCCCTGTCACATTGACCAAATGATACAGGCCTATGTATATTTATATGATATACAGTCATTCATATTGGAATGTTCCGTTCAATTACAAGATGATACAGTTCCAATATTCCCTTATCCAGCTATTTATATATGAATAGCCAAACCAATTTGATCTTGGTATCATTTTCCCTGTTAGGCATACATATTTGACCTGTCCCTATATATAGGTTGGTATATGTGTCTTAGAGATTGGTATCATAAGGTTGGGGTCTTTGGTTAGTCAGCCCAGATCCTCATATGTCTGCCTTTTGAACCCAGTATATAGCCAGGTTTCCTATAGTTCAAATGATAGACAAATATTCAATCCCTTAATATGACAGTCATCACATGATCACCTCTACTGTGTTGTCCACCCTTATTGTTATATCAAGTTGCATATGTGTGAGTATCAGTCGTAGGAAGAGGTAGGATCCGGGTGGTTATTGTTTTAGCCACTGGTTACATATGGACTATGAGGTCAGCCCTGTACCAAGAAGCTCAGGCACTCCAGAGTGATTTACAGGCCTGTAACCATCCATACCTGCCCACCACATGGCAGGAACCCATAGCAAGTTGATAATTGATGTTCAGGTATGAACCATGTTTAGTAGATCAAGTACAGACCTGTCCACCTGCTGGAGTAGCAGGACATGCTTGAATGTCTACATATGGATTCCTGTAGAGTATCAGAGAGTAGAAACTGCCCTGTATCTTGTTAGTCTTGTCCTCACACATGTTTTCCCCTTGCTGTGATGCACATGTCCATCCTTCTCAGTCTTCTAGATATTCAATTCTCCCTAAGTGAACAATCACCATGATATGCCTAACAGCAACATGTTCCAGCATTGGGTGAACTCAAATTGTTTACTCTAAGGAATGGCTCGAGGCACATGGTGTATGTTCAGTCCTACATATACATTATTAGATGATAAGTCCTGAATTGTGGTTTTCCATTGCACTTCATCTAACTGATTTGTCCCAAAATCCTGAATGTTCAGTCCCCAAAATAATATGACATCTCACCCTTATGCTTGTATCAGTAGGTGTATCTGGATATAGGATAACTTGATCAGCCCAGAGTCTTTCAGCTTCCTATATGGGACCAGTTAGCTATATACATATAGTTAGTATTTTCTCAGCCCAGTTAACCAATGCATCATTCTAGATAACTTGTGATCCTGTCAGTCTTCACCTTCGACCTCTCACCATTATTATCCCTGTCCATACAGGAGACAGTGAGGGTGACCTCTAAATGGACCTAATGTGTGTAACAGGTTCATCCTATCCTACTAACAGCAAGGGAGATCTTAGAAGCAGGAATTTAAGGTTAGTTCAGGACAAGTGCCCAGACATTATATATAACAATGGTATATTAGTGAGTTTTAAGTCATGGTTTAGTTGTTGACCATACTTACAACCTGGAACACAGGACAGTAGCTTATACCATTCTATAATAACTTGGAATTAAGTTTGGTAGCAAGAAGAGGGTTATTGTATAAGTCATAAGAGTAGGAAGTTACCAGGAGTAGAGATCACCCAAAACCAACCAAGGACCATTTGAAAGTGTGGGGTGAGTTTCAGGTTGGGTAGTCACTTTAGAGGCCATTAGTTCTGTAGTGTTACTTTTCATATTTGACTCAGTTAGAAGTAGATGTTGTATTCAAGTGCAGGTACTTGGAATTAGGCATTAACCCATGACAACAGGATATTACAACAGAATATCTGGTGTCCTGTCTTATGTATCAGTTCTCGAGTAGAAGCTATGATATGGGTTATTGCACTTAACAGGGTATTCAGGACTGTATGTGATAGACCCTATTGATCCTTTATGACAACAGGATATTGCAACAGAATATCTGGTGTCCTGTCTTACGTATCAGTTCTCGAGTAGAAGCTATGATATGGGTTATTGCACTTAACAGGGTATTCAGGACTGTATGTGATAGACCCTATTGATCCTTTACGACAACAGGATTTTAAGTAACCTAAGATTGCCTTGTAGCAGTAGGACACAAGCACCTATACATGAGGCGTAGAATTGGCACTAGTATAGTAAACCCCAGACCACTAAGGCTTATTTAAAGGGTAAATTATAATAGTTAAAATAGATTCATTGATTGATTTCATGTGTTGATTAGAAAGTCATAAATACAGGTTACTTGAACTGTAGCTCAGCTCTTGATCCGTGTCCGCAGCTCTGGACGACAGGCAAGTACACTTTCTGTTCTACTTCCAATTCTGATGGTTTTGTGCAGTATATGGTCATATGTTCTTTTTCTTGATGACACGATGGACACACGAGTGAGAGTCATGAACCCCATTTATTATACTCTTGTTTGGCTCATTTTTCGTGACTTATTTAGGTTCATGAGTACTGGTCGGGTGGGAAAATATCCTAGTAGACGTGTGAACTTCCCATTCTATCCCCGTGTCTCTCGTGAATGCTAGCGGCTGCACACGACACGTGCAATGAGCCTTATTTACCCCATAGCCGTTCACATGACAAAACAGATATTTCAATTCACTTAGATAGCTTGTCTTTTATTATTTTCACCACTTGACATGTCGCTATACTTTCATATTCGTTCCAGTTGACATATTACTCTACGATTCATACTTTATTCTAGATATACCATGTCATCACATTACTGTTCAATTCCTTTTACATATGTTATATTCATGTATTGTCGATTCTATTATGTTGCGGATAGTTTTTCAGCTTGTGTGCTTGTTCCAATCCTGACTGGATAACCAATATTTTAGGTGATGAGTTAGAGGACTTTTGTACTACATATTATGAGCACACTGTAGATCCCGACTTTGGTGCACAGGACGAGTTGGAGGCTGCTTATACAGACTTGCCTGCTACAAATGGCTTTCAGTAGTTACTTTATTATTTTCATAGCTTGATCAGCTGAGACTTTTGGATGTATTTCCTATTTGAGACTCATGAGTTGATGTTTCTAGTACATTACCTTTCTTTGGAGATTGAGATACTTGGTACATTTTGATATTGGAGTTTCGTCATATTATTCATTATCTATTCTCTCCAAGTTATTTATAGAATTCATTATAATTGGCCTCCTTGTGAGTTGTTTACTTGCTGTAAATAAATCTAAACTGTGTGGTTGTATTTGTAAACTGTGGAGATGACTAGACATCGTTCTACCGCTGACACTGCGGCGTAGGCTGGACGTACCCACGGCTCATGCCCAAATACTGGGTGCAGGTCGTGACACGTTTTTATGGTAGCCCATGCAGGTCCGATTTTGCAAAACACAGCAAAACTTATGGTAGTACTCAACTTAGATGTACTACTACAAGCCTGCGAGTATAATGTAGACTTTAAGGACCATCTCCACATGTTTAATATCGTTATTGAACTCTATATTTGATCTCAAATATTCCTTTGATCTACATCATGTTTGAAATTTCATACCGACTAACGATTTTATTTTCATGGCAGTTAGATGGATCAAGGCAGGAACCCCGCTCACCCGAACACCCCAGCAAACGTTGGTGGGTCCTCCACGAATGGAACCCCACCAACTCACGGAGGTCGCTTCACCTACCTAGGCGAGACTCCCCAGCCACATGCTTCACGATTTCGTTGCGATGATATTCTGCCACCTCCTCAGTTCACTCCGCCGATTCCACCACCAGCACCTTTCCACCAGCATGTACCCTTCCACCAGCCAGCACCCCTTCAGCATCCAGCACCAGTCCTCCCACCACCACCTGCGCTGGATAATGTTGCCCTCCTCGGGATATTCTAGCAGATGATGACTTCTCAAACACGACAGGCTGACGTCTTCCACGAAACTATGAGGGAGGCTCTTCAGACTAGGAAGGCTCCCACGCAGCGCCCCGGCACCTCCAAATTTTTTACAGATCTCAGGCCCTGGGAATTTAAGGGTACGGAGGGAATTCTCTACGCCGATGACTGGTTGGAGAATGTAGACCGCAATCTCCGGAAGGCCCGAATCCTCAAAGACCAGAAGGTTGATAATTCTAGCATGTAGCTCTATGACATCGCCTGTACGTGGTACAGGGATGAGCTCCGATTCACTGTGCCAGACGTGACCTGTGAGGAATTCAAAGAGCTATTCAAGGCGAAGTTTTATCCTGAAGCAGCCTGCGAAGAGTTGGAGAACGAGTTCGAGAGCCTCGAACAAGGCAACATCTCCATCGACGAGTATTCTGCCGAGTTCTCCCGTCTCAGTCGATTTGCAGATGCCTTGACCCCTGCAGCCAAGGCCAAGAAGTTCAGGAAGGGGCTATCACATGAGATCCGCATAGCCGTAGCCACTAGCCAAGCCACCACATATGAGAGGATCTTGAAAGTTGCGCAAGACGTAGAGAAGGAGATGAAGCGCAAGCAGAAGAGGGACCGAGACACTTACGGAGGAGGCAACAGCCAGTCCGGATCGACAAAATGATCCAATGCTCCGGGGAAGACCGTAGCGCAGAAGCAGTAGCCACAGCCCCGTCTCCAGCAGCAGTACTAGCCTTCAACCAAAGCCCCTACCTCTCAGCACAACCAGCCCAGACAGATGACTCCCACCTGCGGCTGCTGTAAGAAGTCAGGGCATGAATGGGAGGTATGCAGGAAGCGACTCGGAGTATGTCTATTCTGTGGTTCGAGTGCACATCAGTGCGAGAGTGCACTCTAGCTCTACACCGTTCAGCACAGGGGGCAGCTCCTGCCCCAGGAGCACCGACGAGGCCGGCGATACCCCAGCAGCAGAGGGGACCCCTGTCCACACAGCAGCAGCATTTCGTCCAGCACCAGCAGCAAGGCAGAGCTTACACCATGGCGGTCGAGGAGACACTAGTATCTCCTGATGTGATAGCAGGTTCTGTCCTCCTTGAGTCTTTTTCAGCTATTGTCTTATTTGATTCTGGAGCCAGTCACAGCTTCATATCTGTAGCATTTATCTTTAGACATAGTATTATATTTAAGCCTTTAGATAGCACCTATAAAGTCTCGACTGGCGGAGGCATCATCTTGGTGAAGGATGTTTGCGTCAATCGTCGTATTACCATAGGAGGCCGAGAACTGCGCGCTAGCTTACTCATAATGCCACTCCCGAGCTTTGACATAGTGCTCGGCATGGACTGGTTGAGCAAACACTTTGCCAGCATTGATTGTCATCGCGGATGTGTTATATTCAGTCCGTCAGGGGAGGACGTGTTCGAGTTCGCTAGAGGAGGAGTAGAGCCACGAAGCGACACTATTTGTGGGACCATGGTAGCAGAGGAAGAGCTACCTCACCCCATCATCGTGGGATTCCTTGACGTATTTCCAGAGGGGCTGCCAGGACTGCCGCCAGACAGAGACGTTGAGTTCTCCATTGATCTTGTGCCAGGTGCGGAGCCAGAATCGCAGCGAGTTTACAGAATCAACAATAAGGAGGCCGTGGAGCTAAAGAAGCAGATTAACGAACTACTAGAGAAGGGATTTATTAGATCAAGTTCGTTGTCTTGGGGTGCACCAGTGCTGTTCATGCCAAAGAAGGACGGGACAGTGCGAATGTGTATCGACTACCGGACCTTGAATAGTAAGACGATCAAGAACAAATATCCGCTACCCAGAATTGACGATCTTTTCGATCAGTTGAGTGGTGCACGGGTGTTCTCGAAGATCGATTTGAGGTCGGGGTACCACCAAGTGAAAGTGAAGAAAG
Organism: Iris pallida; assembly: GCA_029216955.1. Classification (NCBI taxonomy): domain Eukaryota; kingdom Viridiplantae; phylum Streptophyta; class Magnoliopsida; order Asparagales; family Iridaceae; genus Iris; species Iris pallida. Next base: position 1,752,832 of record JANAVB010030419.1, read on the forward strand.
AAGATATTCCGAAGACAGCCTTCCAGACCAAGTACGGCCAGTACGAATTCATGGTAATGCCGTTTGGGTTGACCAATGCCCCAGCAGTCTTCATGAATTTGATGAACAAGGTATTCCATGCATACCTTGACAAATTCGTGGTGGTCTTCATCGACGACATCCTTATTTATTCGAAGTCGTAGGAAGAGCACGAGGAGCACCTGAGGATCGTGCTGGAGACCCTCAGGAAGGAGAAACTCTATGGAAAGCTTTCAAAGTGTGAGTTCTTCCATGACAAGGTAGAATTCCTCGGTCATGTAGTGACGGGAGACGGTCTATCTGTTGACCCGAAGAAGATTGCTGCTGTTGAGTCATGGACTACTCCAACTTCTGTGGCCGAGATTCGAAGTTTTTTGGGATTGGCGGGGTATTACCGGAAGTTCGTACAGGACTTTGCTCAGATCGCGGAGCCGATGACTAGGCTCACTCGGAAGGACGTGGAGTTTGTATGGACAGAGGACTGCCAGGCGGCATTCGATGAGCTGAAGAAGAGACTGACGACAGCTCCTATATTGGTGTTGCCATCAGGTTCCGACGGTTTTTCCATCTATAGCGATGCTTCAGGAAAGGGCTTGGGGTGTGTTTTAGAGAAGAATAAGAAGGTGATTGCCTATGCGTCTAGACAGCTGCGACCATATGAGAAGAATTATCCCACTTACGACTTAGAGTTGGCAGCGGTTATATTTGCCCTGAAGTTGTGGAAGTACTACTTGTATGGAGAGCGTGTGGAAATATTTACTGACCACAAAAGTTTGAAGTATGTTTTCACACAGAAGGAGCTGAATATGCGACAATGAAGATGACTGGAATTGATGAAGGATTTCGACATCTCGTTGTAGTACCACCCAGGGAAGGCAAATGTAGTCGCAGATGCCTTGAGTCGGTACCCAGTGGCTATGTTCTTGACGAGAGACCGGCACTTATTGGCAGAATTGGAGAGCTTGGGCATTAAGGTAGTCATCCCTGGAGTCGAGACACAGATGATGAGCATGAAGATTCAGTCTGGACTGATGGATAGGATTCGAGAGGCACAGCAGCAGGATGAGCAGCTGAGGAGTATCATTGCGCAGGCACGAGCTAGTTTACTGGAGGACTTCACCCTCGCGGAGGATGGTTCGTTAAGGCATGGGGAGAGACTGTGTGTACCTAGTGGAGAGCTGTGAGAGGAGGTCATGCAGGAGGCACACCGCTCTCAGTTTTTCTTACATCCTGGAGACAACAAGATGTACAAGGATATGAGAGCCCACGTTTGGTGGTACGGCATGAAGCGTGAGGTGGCGCGCTTCGTTTCTAGATGCCTTGTGTGTCAGCAGGTCAAAGCCGTATGGCAGAGACCCGGGGGTTTACTTCAGCCGTTGCCGATCCTCGAGTGGAAGTGGGAACATATCACTATGGATTTTGTTTCCGGTCTTCCACGTTCGCCTGGCGGAAAGGATGCGATTTGGGTCATCGTTGACAGGTTGACCAAATCAGCCCACTTCATACCATTCAAAGTGGAACTGTCCACGAAGAGATTGGCAGAGTTGTACATGAGGCAGATCGTCAGATTGTACGACGTTCCAGTGAGTATCGTCTCTGATCGTGACAGCAGGTTCACATCCCACTTTTGGAGGAGTCTGCAGGCTAGCTTGGGTACATCGCTCAAGTTCAGCACGGCCTATCATCCGCAGACAGATGGGCAGTCGGAGCGGACCATTCAGACGCTCGAGGATATGCTGCGGACGTGTGTACTAGATTTTGGCGGTTCGTAGGAGGACCACCTTCACCTTGTGGAGTTCTCCTACAACAACAGTCACCAAGCTAGTATTAGAATGTCTCCATTCGAGGCCTTATACGGGAGGAGATGTCGTACCCCACTATCTTGGGACGACGTGGGAGAGAGAGCATTATTGGGGCCCGAGATGGTCGTGGATGCTGCGGAGGAAGTAAAACTGATTAGAGAGCGACTTCGTGTGGCGCAGGATAGGCAGAAGCACTGGGTCGACAGCCATCGTAGGCCGTTAGAGTTTGAGGTATAGTTTTGTTTAAATTATAATTGTTGATTATAGTAATAGGTCGTGACCTTGCTTGAATCTAGGTGGACGATATGGTGTTCTTGAAGATATCTCCGACACGTGGTACGATACGTTTCGGAGGAGGCGACAAGCTCCGTCCGAGGTACATCGGTCCGTTTCACATCCTCGAAAAAATCGGAGAAGTGGCTAGGGGTGAGCATATAACGGTTGAAAACCGAAAACCGAACCGAACCGAACCGAAATATGACAAACGGTTCGGTTTTTCGGTTATCGATTCGGTTTACGGTTTAAAATTTTGAAAATTTAAAATAACGGTTCGGTTTTCGGTTCTTCATCCGAAAAATCGAACCGAAAACCGATTTAGATTTAGTAATTTATCAAACTATCCATATTATACATATACTAATGTTTATTAACCCCTAACGGAGCGTACTCTCTTCTCCTATTCTATGTCGGTGCTTCTTTGAGCACTCTCTCTATCTACATCAATCTATATATACTAATATCTTTCACTCTATGTAATATAACAATTCATAAATACAATAATGTCATATATTTTTTAAAAATTTGATATTTAAATAGGCTCATTTTGCTAAAAACAGGAAGGCCATGCACATTGGCCCATGAAACCGAACCGACCGAAAACCGAACCGAATTAATTCGGTTCGGTTTTGTTCAGTTTTTATAAAAATGGTTTGGTTTTCGGTTTTGAGAAATACGGTTTACGGTTATTTCGATTTTCACGTATTCGGTTCGGTTAACCGATGCTCACCCCTAGAAATGGCATACCGTTTGGCACTACCACCCGCATTGGACGGAGTGCACAACGTATTCCAAGTGTCCCAGCTGAGACGGTACGTAGTGAACCCCAGTCACGTGCTAGACCACTCGAAGATCGAGGTGGGACCGAGCCTTAGCTATCAGGAGCAGCCCGTGGAGATCTTGGACCGCAGGGAGAAGGTGCTACGCAACCAGACCATTCCCTTGGTGCGTGTCGCGTGGAGGCACCATTCGCCAGGCGAATCCACATGGGAGAGAGAAGGCGAGATGTGAGAGCGCTATCATCATCTTTTCGAGACATGAGGTATAATTTCTGACTCTTGTGTCTACCTTTAATTTCGAGGATGAAATTATTTTAAGGTGGGTAGATTTGTAAGCCCTTGACCCAAAATTTCTATTTTTTTATTATTATTACTTTCCTTGCTGAATTGTTAGCTAAAAAGCCTAGGAATTTTAATAAGGGGAGTATATGATTAGTATAATAGCACTAAAATACCCTTATATGTAATAAGTGAAAGTAGAGGGGGTTTTTCCCGAAATTCCAATACAGGAAAGGTTGTTTTCAAATAGGTCAAAGAAAGAGGGACTGGAATGTAAAATTTTATGTTTAAATTCCAAACGGCCAGTTCCACTTCAAATCCCTGGATTAGAACAGATTCGAATCAGCTCTGGATAGCAGCAGAGAATTCAATCCTATCTCCTTGATCCATTCAAACCCTAATATAAGTACCAATGATCGCCAATACTCCTGTTTTTCGAACCCTAAGTTCTCCTGCCGCAAAGAATCCCCTGCTCTATATCGAAAAACTACTCGAAGTCGAAGTCTGAAGCAAAGCTAAATCTTCGACAGGTAATTCTCACCACCATGGTTTTGATTCGTTAGAACTAATCTACTATAAGCTTGCAAACCCTCATTGATAAACGAAATAGGAAGGATGAGGGGTGTTCGTAGTAATGTCAAATAGGAGACTTGTGGGGGTATGCTCCTGTGTCGATCACAGGGATTAATGATACTTCATATCCTGTGTTAGGGTGTTAACTGCCATGAGATATCAACTCCTTACATCGATTCCATGTCCTGTGAGGTTGGCAGATGATTGCATACCAATGGGCATTGATAGAGACTGATGATCATATGCGTGTATCTCGACCAACTGCATAGTATCAGTTATTAACTGACATTACATCAATTGCTAACATGACATTGTGAAGTAATCCACATCCATCAAACCCTTGCCCAGGTCACATATCCACAGCAGGTGACCCTTGCATCACTACCAAGATTAATGTCATGTCTTATTGACCAAAACCTCCACTGCATACTCTTTCAACCTGCACCTAAGGAGTTGTTCACCCTTTTGATGAAAATCCTACCTGAGTAGTAGGATACCCTGAGTCAACACAAGGGTGGAGTATCTAAGTATCAACTGATATTGGTAATTAGACCCACCCTTACATGGTTCACTCCCATGCCATGTTAACACCTATTTTATGTTTCAGTTCAATCCTATATGATATCAGTTTCCCTGAGAGCCACCCAATATTTTAAATGGGTTGTTTTCCCTTACTTAGTTCAGTCAAAGCCTGTATGAACCTGAGGAACAAGTGGCCTTTGATGGCAACAATAACCTTAGACAGGGGCAGCTTTTAAGTGCAAGGAGTTTGGTTTTGCCATTAGTAAATTAGAGTTTGATAGCAGAGGGAATCTTTGATACAACCCTGTATCAAACTTCCTCCTCTTCATGTCAAGTTGGGTTCAGACCATGCATCCTACATGCTTAGTTTAGTTAGCTAACCTATGGAATAGTTTACATGGATTCCTGGCCAGGTATCAGCTTGTTTAGTCAGATAAAGTATCAGCATGGTTATATTTGCGCCAGGATGTACACACCATGTCATTAGTTCAACCCTGGTTCAAGGTACAGTACTTACACCCTTCATCTTCTGTGGTTTGAATGAACTACACCAAGACAGGACCATTTTCCCAATTTAATCACTGCAACATACACTGCTTTTATCCCACTATTTCTACACACTTGCTCATGGCAATACTGGTATTCCCTACTCATAGCACAGAATGATACTTTGGGATAGAGTATTACCTACTCTAGGTGTCTCTCGTAGCAGCCCCTACCCCATGCCCTATCACATTGACCAAATGATACAGGCCTATGTATATTTATATGATATGCAGTCATTCATATTGGAATGTCCCGTTCAATTGCAAGATGATACAGTTCCAATATTCCCTTGTCCAGCTATTTATATATGAATAGCCAAACCAATTTGATCTTGGTATCATTTTCCCAGTTAGGCATACATATTTGACCTGTCCCTATATATAGGTTGGTATATGTGTCTTAGATATTGGTATCATAAGGTTGGGGTCTTTGGTTAGTCAGCCCAGATCCTCATATGTCAGCCTTTTGAACCCAGTATATAGCCAGGTTTCCCATAGTTCAAATGATAGACAAATATTCAATCCCTTAATATGACAGTCATCACATAATCACCTCTACTGTGTTGTCCACCCTTATTGTTATATCAAGTTGCATATGTGTGAGTATCAGTCGTAGGAAGAGGTAGGATTCGGGTGGTTTTTGTTTTAGCCACTGGTTACATATGGACTATGAGGTCAGCCCTGTACCAAGAAGCTCAGGCACTCCAGAGTGATTTGCAGGCCTGTAACCATCCATACCTGCCCACCACATGGCAGAAACCCATAGCAAGTTGATAATTGATGTTCAGGTATGAACCATGTTCAGTAGATCAAGTACAGACCCGTCCACCTGCTGGAGTAGCAGGACATGCTTGAATGTCTACATATGGATTCCTGTAGAGTATCAAAGAGTAGAAACTGCCCTGTATATCTTGTTAGTCTTGTCCTCACACATGTTTTCCCCTTGTTGTGATGCACATGTCCATCCTTCTCAGTCTTCTAGATATTCAGTTCTCCCTAAGTAAACAATCACCATGATATGCCTAACAGCAACATGTTCAAGCATTGGGTGAACTCAAATTGTTTACCCTAAGGAATGGCTCGAGGCACATGATGTATGTTCAGTCCTACATATACATTACTAGATGATAAGTCCTAAATTATGGTTTTCTATTGCACTTCACCTAACTGATTTGTCCCAAAATCCTGAATGTTCAGTCCCCAAAATAATATGACAGCTCACCCTTATGCTTGTATCAGTAGGTGTATCTGGATATAGGATAACTTGATCAGCCCAGAGTCTTTCAGCTTCCTGTATGGGACCAGTTAGCTATATATATATAGTTAGTATTTCCTCAGCCCAGTTAACTAATGCATCATTCTAGATAACTTGTGATCATGTCAGTCTTCACCTTCGACCTCTCACCATTATTATCCCTGTCCATACAGAAGACAGTGAGGGTGACCTCTAAATAGACCTAATGTGTGTAACAGGTTCATCCTATCCTACTAACAGCAAGGGAGATCTTAGAAGCAGGAATTTAAGGTTAGTTCAGGACAAGTGCCCAGACATTATATATAACAATGGTATCTTAGTGAGTTTTAAGTCATGGTTTAGTTGTTGACCATACTTACAACCTGGAACACAAGGCAGTAGCTTATACCATTCTATAATGACTTGGAATTAAGTTTGGTAGCAAGAAGAGGGTTATTGTATAAGTCATAAGAGTAGGAAGTTACCAGGAGTAGAGATCATCCAAAACCAACCAAGGACCATTTGAAAGTGTGGGGTGAGTTTCAGGTTGGGTAGTCACTTTAGAGGCCATTAGTTCTGTAGTGTTACTTTTCATATTTAACTCAGTTAGAAGTAGATATTGTATTCAAGTGCAGGTACTTGGAATTAGGCATTAACCCATGACAACAGGATATTGCAACAGAATATCTGGTGTTCTGTCTTATGTATCAGTTCTCGAGTAGAAGCTATGATATGGGTTATTGCACTTAACAGGGTATTCAGGACTGTATGTGATAGACCCTATTGATCCTTTATGACAACAAGATATTGCAACAGAATATCTGGTGTCCTGTCTTATGTATCAGTTCTCGAGTAGAAGCTATGATATGGGTTATTGCACTTAACAGGTTATTCAGGACTGTATGTGATAGACCCTATTGATCCTTTATGACAACAGGATTTTAAGTAACCTAAGCTTGCCTTGTAGCAGTAGGACACAAGCACCTATACATGAGGCGTAGAATTGGCACTAGTATAGTAAACCCCCGACCACTAAGGCTTAGTTTAAAGGGTAAATTATAATAGTTAAAATAGATTCATTGATTGATTTCATGTGTTGATTAGAAATTCATAAATACAGGTTACTTGAACTGTAGCTCAGCTCTTGATCCGTGTCCGCAGCTCTGGACGACAGGCAAGTACACTTTCTGCTCTACTTCCAATTCTGATGGTTTTGTGCAGTATATGGTCATATGTTCTTTTGCTTGATGACACGATGGACACACGAGTGAGAGTCATGAACCCCATTTATTATACTCTTGTTTAGCTCCTTTTTTGTGACTTATTTAGGTTCATGAGTACTGGTCGGGTGGGAAAATATCCTAGTAGACGTGTGAACTTCCCATTCTATTCCCGTGTCTCTCGTGAATGCTAGCAGCTGCACACGATACGTGCAGTGAGCCTTATTTACCCCATAGTCGTTCACATGACGAAACAGATATTTCAATTCACTTAGATAGCTTATCTTTTATTATTTTCACCACTTGACATGTCGTTATACTTTCATATTCGTTCCAGTTGACATATTACTCTACGATTCATACTTTATTCTAGATATACCATGTCATCACATTACTGTTCAATTCCTTTTACATATGTTATATTCATGTATTGTCGATTCTATTATGTTGCGGATAGTTTTTCAGCTTGTGTGCTTGTTCCAATCCTGACTGGATAACCAATATTTTAGGTGATGAGTTAGAGGACTTTTGTACTACATATTATGAGCACACTGCAGATCCCGACTTTGGTGCACAGGACGAGTTGGAGGCTGCTTATACAGACTTGCCTGCTACAGATGGCTTTCAGTAGTTACTTTATTATTTTCATAGCTTGATCAGCTGAGACTTTTGGATGTATTTCCTATTTGAGACTCATGAGTTGATGTTTATAGTACATTACCTTTCTTTGGAGATTGAGATACTTGGTACATTTTGATATTGGAGTTTCGTCATATTATTCATTATCAATTCTCTCCAAGTTATTTATAGAATTCATTATAATTTGCCTCCTTGTGAGTTGTTTACTTGGTGTAAATAAATCTAAACTGCGTGGTTGTATTTGTAAACTGTGGAGATGACTAGACAGCGTTCTACCGCCGACACTGCGGCGTAGGCTGGACGTACCCACGGCTCATGCCCAAATACTGGATGCGGATCGTGACAGGCAGTCCCAATGAGTCCAGAATAGTCCAAATAGCCTAGTTTGGTATATAAAGGTCTAAAATCAGGGTTTGGTACGATAATCAAATCAAGAAATAGAAAATGACTATCATAGTCACGATTTATGAATTTTAGAAAAATGGTATAACTAATTACATATATTATATTTAGAAAATCATTATATAATATTAGAACTATTATTATTGTTATCTATTTATAAATCATAATATAGTTAGATATTTGTTTTGAATATATATAGAAAATATTTTGTACCAAAACTCCAATTTATCAAATATAAATATTTAGGTCAAACTGGATACTAATAACTATAACTATTTAACTATAAATTTTCTAACTATAAATTAATAAATTAATCAATAATATTAATAATACTAGTAACAATATTACAATAATACCTTTAATAATAATAAAATAAAATAACTATATTACCAAATTATTTCCACTATTATACAATATATATATAAACTAATAATTTATACTATTATATATAAATTCATAAACTAATCTATATACGAATATATATTAATACGTAACTAATATATATACAAATATACATTAATACATAAACTAATATATTTACAAATATACATTAATACATAACTAATATATATTATATATAACCAATATACATTATATTATATACATTATATATTAATACATATAAACTAATATATATATATATATTATATATTAATCAGTGTATTTATACATTATAACCGAATTGGGGGGGGGGGGGGTGGGTTCTGGTCCCAAGTCTAATCCCTAAAAAAACAACTGAAGAGAAGGGACGAGGCGGAGAGGGGCTCACAGCGGCGATCGGAGCGCCAGGGAGGGGCAACCGGCGGAGGAGTTGCGCTGGCGGAGGGGATCCGGTCTGGGGCGGCGTCGGGGGTCGAGACGAGGCTGGCGGCGAGCTGCAGTTGGGCACGCGGTTCCGGCGTTGGGGCGAATGGGGACGGGTCGGGAAGGCTCGACACCGTAGGTCGACGGCGGCGCGGCACGGGGAGGACGGCTCGGTCTAGGCGGGTCTATCGGCGGGAGGCGCACGGCAGATCTGGAGGCTCGGGACAGGGCAATTCGGTCGGCGATGCCGACCAGTGTGGACGGGGCGGCGGCGACGGGATCCGGTCAGGTCTTCTCTCTCACTGTCTCTCTCTATGTGATGGTGGTGGGGATGTTGTGTTGGTCGGAGGTGGCGTGTTGTGGTGGCGGTGGTGGCGTGTGGTGGTGAGTGGTTGTGATGGCGGTGGCCGGGTGATGAACGGTGGTGGTCGGGTGAAGGTTCCTCGGTGGCGGTGGTGGCCTTGGGTGTTATGGTGGGCTGGGGATGTCGGCCACAGGGCGGCGGCAGCGGCGACGGTTTGATGATGGTGTCGGGACTGGAACAGTAGGGTGGCGGCTGGGAAACCTAGGTTTAGAAATTTCTAGGTTAGAAAATTGTTATGTAACATTGGAGAATGTGTCTATTTATAGGGTGGGAAGAAACCCTAAAGGAAAAAAATTGTACATGTAATAGAAATATAGGAAAAAATAGTAGAAAACTAACATACTAACATTCATGCTAACTGCTAACTGATTTATCTACTAAGTACTAAATAATATTAACTATAATTTAATGAATAAATTACTAGTTAACACTAATTTAACAATGGCTAATTACAATTTAGCCAATATTTCTAATGACTTAAATAATACTAATTTATTCACTTAATTATTTAAATATATTTAACAATCATTTATTTAGTAAATAAAATATTTTGAAATTTCGAAATTCAATAAACGTTTTCCATATAGAACAATAATTAAAACTTATTGATTTGAAGGAATGGACAGAAAAATTCCAATAGGATAAAATCGCACAAAATAATAAACCAAATCCAACAAGGACCGATAGCAATTACGGTCGAAAATGTTTTCTCAAAATTTAGAATTTGCACGTTTTTATAATAAAATCAATACATCCAAAAGTCCGATGCACCATGCTTCATGAGAAGTAAGCTAAGCAATAATGTTTTCTCCCAGTCAACCAAACATAGGGTAAGTACATTTTCACTCCATATTAACTAGTAAAACTCTTGCTATTGCAAACTTGTCTGACAACATTGATTTGATTTGCTTTATTTATATAATTAGCCGAGTAGATGGCAGATAATATAGTTGGAACACTCACAATACAATTTTATTGATCGTATAAAACTTGTATAAAGATGATACAAGTTCTAAACATTACACAACACTCACAATAAGAAATACTAGCACACAAGGACACTCTTTAAGCAGTAGATGAGAAATACTAGCACACAAGTACACTCTTTAAGTAGTAGGGAAATTGGATAAGCAGTAGGAAAATTTGAAGTCCTAAGCCGCAATATCCAACATAGACCTTATATTAATCTCAACCGATGTGGACAAAACTGAAGAATCATGAGGAGAAAACGATGCTTGACTTTGGGGTCGATTCAATAGAAGTGCTAAGCCGCATACTGTCCAAGCTTCATTCGCGTTCTTGATTTCGATAGTTGTAGTGCCGTTAACCTTTAATTGAACTGCTTTCAAAAAGATACCTAGATTGCTGAACTGCAGTGGAAAGGGTTTTCCAGTTAGTCTCGAGGTCGATCACGCCAACACCTGAACGAAAATTTTTATAACTGATTGTGGTGCCCGCTTCTATAATGTTTCTTGTTACTCTTTGCTCAATCGCTCTAAATCGTGCAGTCTCGGAGACCGATTGGATCAAAACAATAATAGAACGAGCCACGACTTTTTTCGACTGAGTTGTAGAGCAGTAGTAGAGATTGCGGACTGCTTGTGCTAATTCATTGATTCCCAAATCAATATTTTCTCTATTTTCATCCGCAACACGTTGAAGGCCTGAATAGCTACCTGTAAAAGTAGTAGAGAGTTAAGATTACTTGTGTTAAAATAATGATTCCGAAATCAATATTTTCTCTATTTTCTCTTGCAAAACGTTAAAGATCTGTAAAGGTACCTGTAAAAGTAAACCTGTGTGGGTTGTTGCCATAAAGAGTATTGTTGGGAGTATCACGAAGCAAGTAATAAACATTTTTAGCTTGATAGGCTATCACGTACACATTGGTCCTATTCAACACTAACATGATCGGGTCATTGTTCCAATCAAATAGTTTCACCAACAACAAATCCTATTTGGAATCGGATTGAGGAGGCAACAACGAAATATTGTACACACTCTCTCCACTACTTAGGCGTGTTCGTAGAGACTCTAGAAAAGTACTGTAGGTTGTCTTGGTGCACCCCGTGGCACGAAACTCCACTGTGTAAATGGAGGGAGCATTATTGTGTCCGCCTCCAGTCACCGACAACGTCGACGAGCAAGCCCAAGCTACAGGTCCAGCAATGGCAGCCCAACAAACCCATGTTATTGCCAATACCAACCACATCTTCATATTCACTCTCTGCACAATGTTAACGAATAGATTTAATATTAGCATCTATATATATGGCTAAATATTATTTTTAGGGATAAAACATAGTAGTCCCAAGGAGGAACAAACTCAAGGGCTAAGGTGGACTCCATCCCAAATTAAAATTTTGGGATGGAGTTAGTCCATATTACAGCAGCCTAACCAAGCCCACCCCAGTTCATTTCTACATGTATGTACATACCAAAGTGAGATCTGTCCTCTCAACTGCTTTCAAACCCTTTTGGATCAAATGATGAATTTATATAATTTTTATTTTATAATTGAATAATTTTTTTGGAGTAATCTTATTATGATCGATCAGACAAGTTCCTAGTTCATCAACTTGGCTACTACTACTTTTAGTATTTTTAATTCGTTATCAAATTAAGACGAATCCAAGCCTACTAATTAAGAGCAAGTCCGACGAGTGACAATAATCTGATATATTAAATATTACTATATTTACGATGAGAACTAATAGATTTAAGTATAAAAAAAGAACGAAAGAACATGTAGTTTAAAGATATTTCAAACTATATTATAAATAAATTGCATGCAGCATTAAACAGAGAAATTTTCTAATCAAAATATACAAAATAAAGAAACTGTGAAGACATTATATAAACTAAATTAAGATATAGAAAAGAAAACATGATGCATGCAGACATTGCAGTACGTAGTAATTAACCTTGTAAGGAAACATCGTACGTGAACGTGATTCATACGTTCACGGTGTGTCGCATATAACACATCTTTCTTATCTACGCCTGTCAATGGTAGTCCGAAAATTCGCATTCGATTCGCATTCGGACCAATAATATTCGAAATTTCGGTTACGGATACGGATACGGATGTCTTATCGGATATTTATCGGATATCGGATGCGGATACAAAAAGTATGATATCCGATCCGATAACATCCGACCCGAAAATAAAAATAACATAATAATAATATAGAAAATATATGTTAATCCACTAATCCTAAGTCCCAGCTTCAACTTAAAAGGCCCAAGCCCAACTCAGCTGCTAGCCTGCTTGTTTCAACTTTCAAGTTTTCAACGGTGGAGATGAGATAACAACCCTAAGTCCTAAGACTCCTAACCCTAAAAGAAAGAGCCAGAGACTCAGAGAGTCACCACCGCCACCAAAGCTCTCTCTCTTCTCTCGCCCTCTCTCTTTCTCTCGCGGCCTCGTCCTCTCTCTCTCGCGACGGCGCGGCCTCGCCCTCTTTCTCTCTCTCTCTCATTCTTTAGTGCCATGTCCGGATCTTCATTTTAGGTATTATTTCTTCTTCGATTTACTAATTTCAAGTATTTTCCTATGAAATTCGTGCTTCACTATTTTTTTTTAATATTTATGATTGATTACTTTCAAACTTCATTTTTCCTTCTTGGATGAAGCTAACTTTTCTATTAAATCATTTTTTTGTGCAGTGCTCATTTGAACTTTGAAGGCTGATTTGATTTTGAAGCTTTTCCTTTCGGATCTTCATTTTAGGTATACTTTTCTTCTCCGATTAGTTATTCTCAGTAAATCTATGACCACTTAGTTTGATATATTAACTTTGGGGGAGTTTCCTTCTTTCCCTGTTGATGTAATTTGTTCTTTAAGGTGGATTTTGGGTTCTATATCTTAGATTTTCCAAGTGTATCAGAAATATTTAGAAAGAAAACTTTGACTATATTCTGCAAATTATAACAATCTCTGAATTCTCTTATTGGTTCGGATATTATCCGATATCCGTTAAAGTTATCGGTAACGGACACGGGAGCGAATAATCCCATCCGATCGGATATCGGATGGTTATCGGATATATCCGATAGCTATCGGTTCGGATGTGGTTATACCAACATCCGACCGACACTACAAGAAAGTTGGCCTATCCCAACGTTTTATAAGCGTTGTAAAAACTGAATAAAACGTTGGTATATGTTTAGCCAACGTTTGTCCAACAATTTATGCAAACGTCGTCGTTGCTCTAGTTGGAAATTTACAACGTTTGCAATAAATGTTGGTATAGGGATTAGACGACGTTTGCAGTAACGTTTATAAACGTCAATAATAGTACAAAAATGGTTAACAATTTCAACATTTTTACAATAGAAACGTTGGCATACGTAACTTATTTCCAACATTTTACAAAACGTTAGAATTATTTTTTCCAACCTTTGTCGAAGAAAACGTTGGGTTGTGATTTTCCAACGTTTTCCAAAAAATGGTTGAATTTGTGTTTCCAACCTTTTCTAAAAAAAGTTGATTTTTTCTAACGTGTTTCCACAAACGTTGAAAATATAATTTTGGATGGTACTTTCCCAACAATTTACTAAACACGTCGTAAATTTAACCTATTTTACAACAATTTTCCAAAATGTTGGGAGTTGTAGTAATGAGTGATAATTTTCAAATAATTGGACATACATATCAAAATTTTAACTATTTTTCCAACGTTTTACCTAACCACTGGATTTGTTACAAAAATTGGTTAAAAATATCTGCCACGCACAAAATATAAATGTGCTTGTACATATAAAAATTTCAGATCCCATCACAAACATGTAAATGCATCCACCACCAAACAATTGAACAAAATATTAATATAAAATTATTGTAAATCAAAATATTGTCTGTGTAAAAAGTCTTTATATCTTTATTCATTCACCAAAATACAAGTTCATTCAAAGTAAAAAGTTAGACAATCTTCATGAATCCATATAAGTAACTTGACCATGCATGTAAGCCTGTAAAAAAAGAAATTAAAATTAGGACATACGAGTAAATAATGAATATTTTTAAGATTTACTGTGCAAGTTGACCTTCTCCACTAATCAGTTCTTTTTCGCCCTCTTCATAGCCATGAGATCCTGAATTAATGAACACAAGAAAAGAGGAGTAAAATTTAAGGATATTTAATATAAATGTCAAAGTTCAATGCTTTAATTTAAAGAGGAACAGCTCTATATATATGGTGTACTGTTCCATTTTTTAAATTCATGAAGAGAAGGAACTACCTATAAGTTATCCAAGACTATGGAGTTTTATAACCTAGAGAAGAAACTGATTTGCTGACCCAAATGAATCAAGCTATCCTAATAATTTTTATTCAGTGAACATTGAAAAAACTGTAGAAAGTTAAATATAACAAGGAGAATCTTAATAATTTTTAGGAATTTGCAGACTACCAACAAAGAGAAGCCATGCTACTAGTAGAGCAGAAATAAAAAAAAAAAATCTTAATAACTCATCACCATAATATAGGAGAAATAAAAATTCTAACCTCACAATAGCTTCGAAGTTGAGATCGTGGTACAGTGTGCGTTTCCACTTGCTTTGGTCGTTGCAGTTGCGCTTGCTTTGGTGGTTGCAGTTGTATTCGCTTTGATGGTTGTGTTTGTCTTCTTGATTGAACCTCTGATTGTATATGTGCCGACTGATACAATATTGGAGGTGATGTGCGCTCAAAATTGTTTTCAAAAAACTAACATTATAGATACAAGAAAATATTACATGCAATCCATCAAATAAATTTAGCTCATATACATCTAATAGTTGATAAATTCTAACCTGCTCTGTGCCAGAAGATACATCGCGTGGAGATTGTGAGAAAGCACCCATATCACGTAGATGACTCTCAAGTAAATTTTGTATTTGTGCTTCCATTCGATCATTCATCCGAGATTCCACAGCAAATAGCTTTTCTTGCATCTGGAGTTCCATCTGCTCTTTCATTTCAGTTTTGTTTCTCTCATTTTCAGCCATCATCTCACGACGAACCCTTTCATTTTCAGCCTCCATTTCACGTCGCAGGTTCTCCAACTCTTGTTGATGTTGTGTCTCAATCTCCCTCCTCTCATCCTGGGACAGTTTATACGATGGTCCGAATACCATAGTCGGGGTAGCACCGAGCCCATATGTCCCCACACGACCGTGCCTATCACGTCCCATAACTCGCCCGTATATATCATCTCGTGCAACACCGGTCTCTGGATTTTCCGCTTCTAGTTCATCCATCTCTTGCTGTAAAACCAACTCATGTTCATATAAACATAACTACAATTTAGATAAACTTATGAAAAGTGTAAATAATAAAATAAAATAAAATTAGAAGTAAGATCATACAATCGCCTTAGCTGCTATTTCATTTACTGGCCCTTTCCCTTTAGTTACATGTGTCTCCTTGTATACCATCCTACGAGTTGGCTCATATCCGATGGATTTAGCCAACTATAAGTATAAAGAATCAGCGCGTCAGATTATTAATAATAAACCTGCTTTCCTGGCACATTAAAAAATGTATGAACTAATAAATTAAATTAAATTTGTTCTACCTTATTTCTAACTTCAGCATGGGGAGTTCTACCAGATGTGTGTGGTGTTGTCCAATTTTTACGAATGGCTTTATTCTTTTCACTTTTGGCCTGGTACAAAGAAAAATACAAATATACAATAAAATATTATGATAAACCGAAAACCATTGCTTCCATAAATACAAATATACCTTTCCCTTATCAGAATCCCAATAGTAGATGAGTCTTGGCCACTGACTTTCCTCGACCCATGGGGGGCAATGCTTCAACCGTTCCTCATTAGTCATATACTTAGTATAACCCTGACGCTTTACTTCGGCCTTCCACTCCTTCCATTTTCTTCCGACAGACGTTATCATAAATTTTCTCATCTGGTCCGTGGCATTCGTATTTTCCTATTTAAATGAAATGTAAAGAAAAAAATCATGTAATTATTCACATATGTAAATTGCGACACAAAGTAATTTAATATTGCTAGGTGGTTATTCATCTACTTTACCTTAATATGAGTCCAAATGGCGTCCTTCCCAATGTCTGGTACATGCCTCCAATCAAGGTAAGTTAAAGGTGCTAAGTGGCCATTTCGTGCTAGAACCCCTAAATTTGAAGCAAGTCTGGAACATGTTTCCTCAATTGGTTGGCCAAGATTGTTGACATGAATCTCTAGAATGCCACCATCTTCTGCCCATCCCCTACGCATTAAAGTAGGACCACGGACTCGTCTATGCTCCTCCTGGCTGGAATTCGGATCTAAGTATAAAATAGGCCAACATAAAAATAATTAATGCACAATAATATTAAAACCCTGAAGTTTAACTTCAATAATATTAATATCACAAATATGTGTGATGTTAAGATTATTATTACCTGTCACTTGATCTTCTAGTTGTTCGTTGTTGCCGAACAATACTCATGTTTGCTCCTCCTCCTCGGAAGTAGTAGGAGGTGGCCAATTCAAAGGAGGTTCGACCATAACAGTGTTGGCACCTACTTGCTCTTGTTCCTCAATAACGGTAGGCATAGCTCCCCTATTCAATTGGTTGCGTCTACTTGTCGCCATGGAATTTTAGCTTGACTACAATCAAAAAATGTATAAGAGAAAATGCATGATGGCATAGTAGATCATATGTTACTTTTATTTAAGAAACGATCTAAACAAACTTGAACATGAGAGTGTGCAGTCTCACACTTACTGTTGCCATAGAAGAGGATGAGAGACTGCTTAAGAAAGATGAACTCATAAAAGATGACTTACCAAAAAGAGTAAGAAAAAAAAAAGTAAGCTTGGGCATGTGCGAGTAACAACAGCTAGAACACCCTTTCATTTCAAATTATTTGTGCTACAATTGTCTCTTCATCCCCATCGTAACAAAAATTTGGCTTGTTACCCCTGTATCACATCCTATATGTATAAAGCCTTCAATTAATCATAATATACAAACAAGTGTATGGGACATTCATATTGATTTTAAGGGAGGTCACAAAAATTGTTGCAAGAGCCGTAATTCCACAGCATATATGCTGATTCTTGTCAAATACAAAACTGACTATTTTAGTGTAGCTCCCATTCAAGATGTTGTCCAAAAATAACTTCCTAATTGAAGAGAGAAGCTTCATAAACTGTGGCAGAGAGAGAGAGAGAGAGAGAGAGAGAGAGAGAGAGAGAGAGAGAGAGAGAGAGAGAGAGAGAAGGCAATTGATCCAACTTACTGCAATCAAGAGCTAAAAGTAAACCATGGACTCATCAAGAGGAGTTTAATCACACACAAAAAACTATGTGGATGCATCATGCATGAAAGGGGAGACTATTAGTAGTTAGTAGTTATCAGGTTTGCTAGAATTAGTAATGTGTCTAAAGCAAGTAAACATTATGGCAGCACTTCATAGAATTAAAGTGCTTTGTTAGAATGTAAGACTGGCTTAGTGATTGCAGTCTTTCCTATTTTGCAATCGGTTGAAACACATTAAGTGTCCGTAAGCCAATACCAACATAAGTGACTAAAATTGTGGAAATGCTATAACCATCCAAGAGCATTAGTAAGAAGGAAACAAACCTGGGCCACCAATACATTTTATATTTGTCCATGATCTGTTGCTGCATATCAAGAGTTTGAGCTAATTTAACTTCTCTAAAATTATATTACGAGTTTTGCTTGGAAAATATCAATAAGATGCCAAATTGATAAATGTAAGAATTCAATTCAACATTCCCTTTCCATTCTAGAGAAAAAAATGAGATGCCCATTATAAAAAAAATGAAACAAAGAAACCTGATAGCTACATCAGCACAGTGATGACAATCATCTTTCTCCCATAATATTGAGGGTGGCTATATAGCATAAGAGAACTCCGTAAAAGAATCTTGAATCTTCACTCGCATGCATATTATATCCAAGACCGTATTATCGTTAAAAATGGTTATTACTTATCTAACCCCATCCTGATCCTGTTTATGGTAACCATCAAAACCCGCATAATATACACAATCATCTTATGCCTGACCATTCAAAACGAGAGTAAAAGCTAACCTATCCAAGCATCAGAACCTATTAAAACTGAAAAATACACAATCATCTTATGCCTTTTATATAACCTTTCTGAATTAGAGTCTTAAATGCCATGGGCAAATCCTCAATTGCCCTCAACATATAGGATGTGATACAGGGATGCCCCAGTTACGTATTGTAAAGAAAAGAGAAACCTTAAGATGAACCCTGAACCGTGACTCAAGAAAGATTCAAGCAGGAAATGTCTAAAAGGCAACACATTACCCAATTTCATACCAACCCAACAAGCTCACTGTAAGATAAAAGACTGCAATCTCCCAAAACCTTCCACTGTTGTACAAAGTATTAACCAATTGTTGTTGTGTGGCTCCTACTGATACTCTACATCCTCTTCACTCGATCCCTTATATATATAAACCTATATATACATGGTCTACACAACTCCTTATCACCTGTTATCAACTGAACACTAGTCCTCTTCATTCGATACTCTCTGATACCTGTATAGAAGTAGCACACTCTTACAATCTATATATATGGCAGTATAAATGATCAAGCTTATGCACATTCAAATATAAATGGTGTTAGGTATCTTATTATTTCAGTAAATTAAAATAAGCCAAAACTAGTTAGCCACTTGGATCGAATATGACACATTCAATATAAATTAAAATATATCTTATCGTTTCAGTAATGATCAATGTCATCATACATAAGCCAAAAAAAAGTATGGAGTTCGAACAAAGTCTTCAAAAAAAAATCAAAGAATCAATCACAAAAAATGATATATGTAATTTTCTAATCATCTTCATCACCCCGCCCATTCAGTTCCTCGTCAACTTCAACTCCATCAACACCTTGTCGAACCCAACTAATATCATCATCACGTGTGAACGGTGTCTCGTCCAAATGTTGATCACTCCATAACTCTGTTTGATCTGCCATAGTTCCATTAGTTGATAATTGCTCTCCAAACACATCAAAAAAGTCTCCAGGCTTTGTCTTAACAACTACTTGCCAGTCATTCTCGACGGGATCTTGTACGTAAAATACTTGTTTTGCCTGAGATGCTAGTATAAAAGGTTCATCTGTTACTTGTTGTCGAGTGTACAACAAACGACGAAAGTTTACTAGCGTGAATCCCAAATCATCTCGCTCGATGAGACCTCTACTATTGTCAACCCAGTCATACTTAAACAAAACAAACTTGTACTCTTTAGAATAATAGAGCTCAATGATGTCTGTCAAAATTCCATAGAAATTAACATCTCCAGATGTAGGATTTCTATCTCTTGCACTTGCATAACTTTCAGTCATTGCCTTTAACATGACTCCACTATTTTGTGTGGTTCTTTTTTGCTCACGAGCCTATGTATGATACCTAACACCATTTATAATATATCCTGTGAATCTTTTTGCTTTTTTAAGGGGGCCCAAAGCTAACATCCGAATTTCTTGTGATATCTCCACATTAGCTGTCTCGATCAACTTCGTCACCTATTTCAAAGGGGAAAAATATTATGCAATTTACTTAGGAGGTAATCTATTTAACATTAAAAGATTTTAAATATCAATTTTTTGCTTACATGATCCTTAAACCATAAATGAAATGTTTCATTATGAATACGGTCCACATCATGTGGTCTGAGACGAGAATTACTCCTAATTGACATACGGTGAGCCCTGTAATAGAAAAACATCGTATCATTATGTAATGTCTTAAATGGCTACAAAATAGGAAACTTAATAATGTAGCATACTTACTCTAGAAATGGTGAAATTGCATCGGTATTGACTAGCACATATCGATGTGCTTGTGCATATGTTATGTCATCAAGTACAAATCCCACCGACTTTCCTAATTTACGGCCCACTTCTAAATCAATAGAATTGGATACACCGTCATCGTTCCTTACCGGTCGACTGGACTTGGTCTCAATATCATTTAAGTACCTTGAGCAAAATGTCAGACACTCTTCTACCCAATATCCTTGTGCAATTGAACCCTCTAGATAACTGCGAGTCCTCACATAGTTCTTCAATGTGGACAAGTATCTATGGTGAAAATTTGGCTAGTTACAAATAATGCTTTTCATAACAAATAAAAATACAAAAATAATAAATGATATCATACCTCTCAATAGCGTACATCATTCGGTAGTGTGGTGGACCTCCTATCATCGCTTCTTCTGCTAAATGAATGACCAAATGCTCCATGACATCAAAAAATGCAGGCGGAAATATCCTCTCAAGATGGCAGATCGTGAGCGCAATGCGGGATTGAGCATGTTCCAAATCATTTACATTCATTACTTTTGAGTACATAGTCCGAAAATAGTTACTCAATTCAATCAACGGTCCAAGCACATTCTTAGGCAAAACATTTCTCAAAGAAATAGGAAGAAGCTCTTGCATCAAGATATGGTTGTCATGACTCTTAAGTCCTGATATAATATGTTGTTTAAGGTTAACACGACGTGATATATTCGAAGAATAACCATCCGGAACTTTTACCTCCTTCAACATTTTACACACAATATCTTTGCGTTTATTGTCCAACGTGAAACACGCAGGCGGCAAATAATATTTGTTATTTGTCCGTTTTTGTGGATGCAATGGCTTACGAATACCAATTTCTTTTAGATCTTTACGAGCATTTAAATTATCCTTTCCCTTTCCATCAACATTTAATATAGTCCAAAGCACATTGTCACACACATTCTTTTCAATATGCATTATGTCAAGATTGTGGCGAAGCAAATTGTCCTTCCAATAATCTAACTCAAAAAATATACTTCGTTTCTTCCAATTATATGTTAGGGCCCCGTCTCCTTTAACCGTCCTTCTCCTCTTACGTTCCGACTCTGGATCTTTTCCAAACTTATTATTGAAGTCTTTTATTTCAGCGTACACTTCATCTCCTGACAGTCGAGTGGGCTTTGTATCCAACTCTATTGTACCATCAAAAGAGACTTTGTCAATGCAAAATTTATGTCCTTCCGGTAGCCATCGACGATGACCCATATAGCATTGCTTACCTCCGTTGGACAACCATCGAGAATGAGTGTATTTATGACAACAAGGGCATGCCAATTTACCTTTTGTGCTCCACCCCGACAAAATTGCATATGCAGGAAAATCACTTATTGTCCATAGCAATGATGCGCGCATTTTAAACATCTGATTACTAATTGCATCATAAGTGTCTACTCCAGCCCACAATTTCTTCAACTCATCCATTAGAGGACGCAAATAAACATCGATGTTATTTCCTGGCCCATAAGGACCATCGATTAGTATCGATAATATCATAGAAGGTTGTTTCATACATAACCATGGTGGCAAATTATATGGTATTAAAATTACTGGCCACGTGCTATGTGCAATACTCATGCTCCGAAATGGGTTAAATCCGTCACTAGATAAGCCAAGCTTGACATTTCGTGGGTCCTCAGCAAAATTTGGATATTTCTCATCAAATGTTTTCCATGCAAGAGAATCTGCAGGATGCCTTAAATTCCCATCATTAATGCGTTCTTCGGCATGCCATCTCATTTGTGATGCTGTCTTTGATGACATAAATAGTCTCTGAAGTCTTGGTATCAACGGGAAGTATCTTACCACCTTCGCAGGAATTTTTCGATCTATATTAGAATTGCTATCTGACTCAACCTTTAATTGTTTATACCTTGGGGTATGGCACCTGTTGCATTCAATCTCTTGTTCTGTCTCATTCCAGTACAACATACAATCATTAGGGCAAGCATGTATCTTCTTATACTCTAGTCCCAAGTTCGCAATCAATTTTCGCGCTTCGTAAAAGGACTTCGGCAATATCACACCCTCAGGGAATGCATCTTTTAATAACTCAAGCAACATTGTAAAGGATTTGTCGCTCCATCCACTAAGACACTTGATATGCAACAATCGAACAAGAAACGAGAGTGTTGAATACTTCTTGCAGTCTGGGTATAACTCTCGCTCAGCTTCTTTTATCAAATTAAAGAATTTTTTAGTTTCTTCATCAGGACCTTCCATATGTGGATGACGCTCAACGTCGTCCACAAAGTTTATTTTGTCAGTTGGAGGAATTCCAAAGGCATCATGTATCATCTCTCGCATTTCATCACCGACAACAGAATCACAAGAAGGATTTGAAGATGACGGAGACTCTCCATGAAAAGTCCAACACGTGTAGCTCTCTAAAAAACGATTTAGTAGTATATGTTCGACCACATCATCTTTCTTCACATATATCATATTGCGACATTTCTTACACGGGCACAATATTCTTTCGGCATTCGGTCTATTAGTTGAAGCAAACTCCACGAAATCTTCTGCTCCTTTCTCGTACAAAGGGTGGCATTTGTTTTGTATACTAATCCAGCTCTTGTCCATAAGTACGTTCAACCTAATGGTATTGTCTCACAACTATGAAGAAAAAGTCAAGAAGTTTAATGAAATATAAACAATGACCCAAAAGACTAAATCAATACACAACTTATAAGGAAAAAAGATGTCAATTGAACTTGATGGTACAATAATTATATATTGACAATGATAATTCACATTAGAGGAAGGTCTTTATCAAATAAAAACTAAAGTTAGTTTTGCATGCATAGATATCTTTAATCTTCAAATGTAAATGCACTGTTATCGTTAATAAAGCAAAAAATAGTAAGATAAAACAAATTGATGGCATTCGAGAAGGACTGCTATTAAGAGGGTGCGGCAAGAACAGGGCATTCAGTTCTTCGAGACAGGTAACCCCTTTCTCCTTATCTACCTTACTTATTAATTCCTTAAACCTAGTTAGCCCGATCATGTTTCAATAAGAATAGGGTGTTTGTAACAATTTCTAAGTGAGACTAGTTGAAAATATAGTTGGCTCGGGATTAGAAAAATAGAGTTGTGGTTCATCTGTAGGAATACACAAATAATGATAGCATTTTGTATAGATAGATTATGTATCTGGGACACATATATCTAGTGCAGGAAACCACTGAGGCAGTCATTTTGATACCAACATGATACATCTAGTGCAGGTGCAAGTCCCATTAATGTACAGGTAAATGCAAACAGGGTAGTATTAGACTATAGCCAATAGTTAGGAGAGAAATAACTGAACATTATAGTAAATGATGGAAAACCTGGGTGTTCGAAACATGAACGGATATAGTATTAGACACTGAAAAGTATAGTATTAGACATTGAATATAAGATGTGGAAGAACCTGAATATAAGATGAAAACTAAACAGTATAGTATTTGTCTAACCCATGGTTTTAGGTGTGGAAGAACCTGAATATAAGATGAAGCTTAATGAGTTATATATACTTTTCCTTAATGCCAAACTAAGGACAAAAATTCAAGGACAGAAATTCAACAAACTAACAATCATCCACGAACAAGCAACAAAGTCTCTCAGGCATTCCATTGAACAGTTCCGTGCAACCCAAAGTTACTGTATCTCTGATAACCACTATTACAGTATAACTGCGATGACAAGGAGAAACAAACAATAACGATGATTTGGGGCTAGATATCTGCATCAACTAGGATCTCAACCCTACTTGAAGGGGCTTTACATATTTAAAAACATGATGCTATCAAAGGCTCACTGACTCGAGACAACTCAGTGTAAGTAAATTATTTAACAACAGGAAACACACAGGATATGTTAGCCAAGATGCACAGGAACCCAAACCCAGAGGACGATCATGGAAATTGTGACTTTATGTCCTGAAAAAACTAGTGAACACAGCTAATTGCTCACAGATTACAATCTACACAAAATTTAATGATGCCTTCCCTTCTACTAACTTACTTGAATCCCCCAAATAACTATTGATAGCTGCTAATGGTCGAGCATAGCATTCCAATGATACCAAGTCATATATACCATTCTCCATTACTCCTACTATTCCCTACCCAGTCCAAAGGATACATCCACATACTCCCAAATGCCATCTATAAATTTGGTCCCATCATCTCTGTTGTTGACTGATACCATATTCAGTCTAATGGAATGATACCCTCTCCTTGTTTGCATCAGGGCCTAACCCCCAAACAAATTTCCCCCTCTTATTCTCACTCTTGTTGTCCAAAAACCCACACACAGAGCATGCCTTGCTTCCAAGTTCAGATGTCAGGGTTACGGCAAAGCTCAAATCCCCATGAATGTAACCCCTCTATCCGCCCCTGCTGTAGGTAGCAGAACAATATTACACTATTATATTCTTAGTTATATAGACACATATATCCCGTCTTGCATTGAAGGCCTTACACTTGAGCTTCTATGGACACTCATTCGATGCAACCCTCTGCTGCCCCAATGCAACCTCCATCTGACCAACTTCTGCTGCTAAATAGACTAGTACCACTCCATTCTGTCAAGATATAACATAGATACACTTACATATATAAACACACACATACATATACACATATGTTCTCCTCTAAACTAACACATACATCACATATAGAGTGAACCAAAACCCCCAATTATGCATGTACACATAAACCCAAGTATTATCCTTATAGGATACATGAAGCATTAACATTTCCTAAGGCAAATCACTATTACCGACTACTGTTGTTGACCTCCATACCCATGTGTTAAAGCTACTGACAATAGATGCTTGGTAGTCTAATGAATGCTATTACTGCTGCTCCCTAATTCCTCTCACAACTCGAGACAACTCAGTGTAAGTAAATTATTTAACAACAGGAAACACACAGGATATGTTAGCCAAGATGCACAGGAACCCAAACCCAGAGGACGGTCATGGAAATTGTGACTTTATGTCCTAAAAAAGCTAGTGAACACAGCTAATTGCTCACAGATTACAATCTACACAAAATTTAATGGTTAAAGATGGTTGCTATTACAAACGAAATTAAATTTATATGCACACAAGGAGGTCCTAAGAATTTCATGATTGCCACTCTCTGCTAATAGATTGTATTCCACAAGAACTCTGACGACTGCAAATTGTTGATAACAAGCCACTCCAATGGGGGCCTTGGGCTACAAACCAGAAGCATTTGTTATGACATAAAATGCCTATCTGTGTTATCCATAACTTGGGCAAGACTCGGTAAGAAAGTTTATTAAATATTTTCTCCCATAGAGCACAAGACCTAGGTGTTCGAAACATGAACGGATATAGTATTAGACACTGAACAGTATAGTATTAGACACTGCACCCCGCTGTCTGAAATTTAGGACTTAAGATTTGGAACAACCTTATTTGTCTAACCAATGGTTTCAGGTGTGGAAGCATATATCACATGTATCCCAGATTGGGGACACAATGTTTTCTACACAAATTTTTGCTTCCAAGCATATATCAGGGTTCAAAGGGAAGTAACAGGTCAATCTTAAGTTTTCTATAAATAGTAACATGTTAAACTTCAATGTAAATGCACTACTACCTATAATAAAGCAAACAATAGCAAGATAAAACAAATTAATGGCATTTGAAGGCCCAAAAGAAGATAACAATTTTTTTCGCTTATTTGCGTCCAAATTTTTGTGAATAACTAAGTCAGTTATTATGGACTGAAATCGGGTTTTCAGATCAAGATCTCAAGAAGGTTGTTTTATAGTAAATTTTAGAACTTCTTATTTATGGGATTTTGCAAAACACCATTTATATTACAATCAAAGGTTAGTGATTTCAGACTGTCAGTAGCTGATAGCTTGTTTATTTGACTGTTTCGAATTGTAGAGAATTCCCAAGTGGTGGGTTTGGTACTATTAGATTTGCCCAATATTATGGACAGTCTACGGTCTAATAATAACTCAATATGGAGACCTTGAGGACATGATCAAGATGCCGGGACAGCCGGATCAAACAATCAAGTCCCACGTCGAGGATCACTATGGATTTCATAACGATTTCATGGGTGTGGTAGGTGCAGTTTAGTTTTGTGATTGCAAGTCATTTTATGTAGAAATTCAGTTTTGTGATTGCAACGAACGGGGGATAAGAAAAGTTCACTAATAAAGGCTTTATAGTGATTGCAACTCAGTTTTGTATAGTTCCAGTATCTGTGAATAAGTTATATTGCAGTCTACAGATTCTTTACATATGTAATATTAAGCTTGTGGTGGTTTCGTAATTGTATAAGAACGGCTATGGTGCATCAATAAAAAGATTAGAATAGTACTTTTGATAGATTGATTATATGTACAGGTGAATTGTAATTAAGATATAGACTTAATTCAACCACATACCTAACCAATAAGTACCATTTCAAATATAAAGTCAGGGAGTTGTTCAAAATCAATAAAGGGACTGTTTTATCTAAAAGTGGCCAAAGTAGGAATTTCAAGAATCTCAATGTTTAACCATTGAAAGTATATATGAATGTCTCATAAAAAAAATTCTCTTCTTTGCATCCAGATTTCAAACTAAGATGTAAATTTTCATTGAGTTTCAACCATAAACTGATATAAAACATTCTAAAGATACAACAAAGGGTGATCGAAAACAACCCGATTGGCGTTTGTGTTAAAATAATGTAAATATCTCACTCGCAATTAAATATAAGTTATTTATAGATACTTGTTGAAAACCAACACGCAACCAAATTGATGTTTGTTGAAAAATAATTAAACATAAATTATTTACAGATACTTGTTGCTAAGAATTGATGTCATTCCCTATTTAATTTAAACCCGAATATTAAACATCGACCGAATAGGAGAATGGAACTGCTAAAACTACCAAACAATTGGGTTTAAAACCTTCTCCTCTCTCACCACCACCACACACTCACATAAACTACCAAAAAAATTACTTCAAAAAGATAATATTAACGCCATAAATTAATGGCTTCATGATTCAAGAATAGGTATCATTACTATAATGTGTATATTAACCTATAGATTAAAATATAGATAATAACATACCTCAACGCCGAAATGGACGAGAGGACGACCTGGCCGCCGACGAACGAGGCGAAACGGACGAGCGGTAGCGGACGAGCGGTCGACCAACGAGCGGACGAGCGGTCGACCGAGCGACGAACGGTCGACCAACGAGCGGACGACCTGGCCGCCGACGAACGAGGCCTACGACGAACAAGAGGAAGACCGGGATAGGTTCGACTTCTAATTCGAGAGAGACGTACGAACTAGGGTTTTCTACTTAGGAGACATCTAATTAAATTTGTGGAAAGGGTTTAGTAGGAGGGAAATTTTTGTTTTAGAGGGAAATTAGAAAATATTGGAGAAATCTGGTCCTATATGTGCCTTTATTTTCTCTTCAATGGCTGCTACATATAGGGACCGACGTTTCCATATTTAAACGTAATATACAGAGAACCGACTACAATATATGGCTGCTACATATAATTAAGGACCCAACGTTTCCATATTTAAACGCTATGGAAACCGAATATTGACCATATAACCATGTTTCCAAATATAAATGTTAGGTTTTATTTGGTGATTTTCCGCCAAAGTGTATCGGCTTTCCAACGTTTATTTAATAACGTCGAAAATAAATTGTATAAACCAACGTAAACGTAAACGACAGGAACAAAGTCAAAAAAAACGTTGAAATTTTTTCAAATACGCGACATATTTGACAAAACGATGGAAAATATCCCAACGTTTAAGAAAAACGCAGGTCATTCTCAACGGTTGTTTTAAAACGATGGCACATGTTTGTCTAAGCCAACGTTTACATAAATGTCGGATGGAAAAACGTTGGAAAAACCCTATTTTCTTGTAGTGCGATAAGCTACCGTTGACAGGCCTATTCTCATTCTCTCATGCAAAAGGATGAAAGAGATATTGTTAGTGATTCATATGCTCTCACAGGTGTCATGTGTAAGACGGATGGAGAGGAATCAAAACGTACTCTTGATTCACATGCTAACACAATAATTCAATGAAACCAAAACCCATTCTATTTCATGGTTCGCGCAACAATTGACACGTACATGTCGTGCCCAACATTGAACACTATTTTCAGGGGCGTTCGTAACATTCGCATACATGGTCACACAATAATGGAATGAAACAAAAACAAAAAAAAATTCACTGCAGCAGTGTATATCTTTTTGAAATTGTAAATGAACGATCTAAATTGATATAACAATACAAAACGACATATAAAATTGTTAGTACCGGGGCACAATTTTTCAACGAAAACTGAATGAAACAGTTGTAATAACAACGTTCCAACGCAACACTTCAAGGAAGGTGCGGAACAGAGATCCTACAAGGATTCTGTAATACGAAAATCTAAGAAGATTTCGTAAACGTAGCAAGCAATAGCAGTGCTTTTAAACAGAAGGTACTAATCGAAATGCTAAAGGCAGCAGTGATGGTGACTGACGAAAGATGGAAGGCGGTGGCCTGCTGGGGTGTTAAGAAACACCAGTGCTCAAAGCTAGATCCGTCCACACGGTCAGCTTCTAGGAACCAGCAAGTTCGAGTGAACTCTGGAACGCTCTGGAAAATTGCTTTAAGATGGACTGCTCGGAACGACAAATACAGAACTCCGGTTGCGCAGCAGCTCTCTCTTCTCTCTTTCGTGAATTTCTCAAGTCTCAGAAGTGTTCCGAGAGAGAAGAGAGGCTCTGAATATATAGTCACTGCTGTAACTGTCCAGATCCGAAATGTATGCCACGTTATAATGTCAGATCCACAAATCCAGGAACAGTTACGAATCAGTCAGAATGTGGACAGCCACGAACTGCGTGAGTTAAATCATTGAATGAGTTGCACGCGCGCCTACAGCCGCAAAATGCCACATTACGTCTCATGAGCCCATGAGCCCGAGTCCGTGTCCGTGTCCGAGTTCGAGTCTGAGTCCGAGTCCAAGCCCGAGTCCGAGTCCGAGTCGCTAAGCCCCTACGGGGCTTAGCCCCAATGGAAATTAATTTTCCAAGAGCAAAAAGCATGAATGCTTTTCTTGGATCTTTATCCTTACCTTCTAGTAAAATCACCCACATGATTCTCTCCTTATGGTCACCACCCCATGTGCATATCTCAACAACACATACAAGTATATATGTTGAGATAACTCATGGTGCTTTTCCAATGTGGGACTAAACTTTGCTAGGCATGTTGAGAGCAAACTATCTTCATGTCAAGGAGCAAGGGCACCAACAATCCCCCACATATCTCAACATATATATGTGTCTAGGGTTGAGCGTTCCCTACAGTAACTGTCCATTTTGCATTAGGATAGATATCGCTGACGACTTGAATCTTCCCGCATGGATTAAATAACAGTGTGATACAAGAATGGACTATACCTTGAATTCTGCACCACAATTGTAATTCTTTCCACTCACAAAGTATAGTTACATGTGCTTCTAGCTGCACATTAAAGACCTTGTGCCAGCCTGGTTTCAGTGTATAATTTTGGGCGTCTACAAGTTTACCCTCAAGAGACGGCTTGATATCTCTTTCCATATACTATAGGTAAGTTCTTTATTAAAGAGACATGGCATGAAGCCTTGCGCTTCCTTGCGGTGCTACGCCGCTATGACATGGCCTAAAGCCGAGGCATTACCCCTATCTGGGAACCTCATCATAGTGTCATACTACTGCAGCATGAGATCACAGCCTCTTTGTAGTGTCATTCTACCCAGCATGAAGCTTAAGGCTTCCTTGCGGTGTTACGCCGCAACGACATGGCTTGCAAGGCCGAGGCTTTACCCATATCCGGGTTCCTCATCGTGGTGTCGTGCCACTATAACATGGAATCACCCTCCCCTTTGTAGTGCTGTCTACAACTCTTTAATTTTATTATACAGCATTAGGCTACCTGCCTATTTGCGGTGCTACGCTGCTATGACTTGGCTTGCAAGGCCGAGGCATTACCCCTACCTGGGAACCTCATGGTGGAGTCATCCCACTGTAGCATGGAGTTTTACTCCTTGTAGTGCTGCATTACCGTGCTTCCTGTAAAGCGCACCAGACATTCACTCTGCTTGAGAACTTTTTAAGGCATTTAAGCCATCCTCAACACATGATCCGTTTTCCGCAGAAAACACATAGTAGACAACAATGGTTATTGGTTCGTTACCCTTTCATGTTCCCAAGAACAAGTACCCACTATTACCTGATAGTTTTTCAGTCAGTGATCATCCTTTGAACCGAAAGTTAGATGTCTAGTAGATTTCTATTTGAACTAATAACATAAAACTTTATGGCAGGATTACAAGAACATAATATCAGAATGCCTTCAAGCCCATCTTTCCTGCTGTGTCTTCAACCAGCTGACGCTTGAGGCCCTTCGTGAACGGATCTGCCAGGTTCTTCCGACTCCGAACATCGATGACTGCAATGACACCTCTCTTGATGAGATCATTCATTGCCTTGTGCTTTAATCGCACAGTTCTATTCTTTCCATTGAAGAGATCATTTGACGCCACCACTGCAGTTGCCTGGTTGTCGCAGTATATCAGAATTGTCGGTATCTGCGCTCCAACCACTGGAAGATCATACATAAGCTCCCGAAGCCACTCTACTTCATCTGCTGTGGTATCAAGTGCAAAGAACTCAGATTCCATAGAAGACCGCGAAAGCATAGTCTGCTTCTTCGACTTCCACGATATAGCAGCTCCACCCATTGTAAAAATGAATCCATCAGTGGACCTCTCGTTCTCCAACTCTGAGCACCAGCTGGCATCACTGAAGCCTTCTACTATCGGTGGCTCTCCGCTAAAGTACAGTGCATATGTCTGAGTCTTCTTGAGATATCTCATAACACGCTTCACAGCTTTCCAGTGCTCAACGCCTGGACTGCTTGTGAATTGACTCAGCATTCCTACAGCCAAAGCTATGTCAGGCCTAGTGGCAGTAGTAGCGTACATCAAACTCCCGATGATGCTAGCGTACTCCAATTACCTGACGCTTTCCTTCGAGTTTGGCTCCAGCTTCTGATCACTTCGGTACGACGTATCAATAATAGGAAGATCATGATACCCGTATCGAGTGAGTATCTTCTCAATTTAATGAGAGTATGACTGTGCCAATCCAGTATCTGTCCGGATGATTTTGAGTTCCAAGATAACATCAGCATCCCCCAAGTCCTTCATACTGAACTTTGTCAAGAGGAACTTCTTTGTCTCAGTGACACAGCTTATATCCGTACCTAGGATTAGCATGTCGTCCACGTACAGACAAACGATGACTCCCTTTCTGTCAGCAAATTTAGTATAGACACACTTGTTTGTTTCCCTGACCCTGTAGTCGTTTGACCTTAGAACTTTGTCAAACTTTTCATGCCATATTTTGGGTGCTTGTTTCAAGCCGTATAGAGATTTTACCAACTTGCAGACTTTGTCTTCAAGGCCTCTGATGACAAATCCTTCTGGCTGTTGCATATATATCTTCTCAGTTA
Organism: Iris pallida; assembly: GCA_029216955.1. Lineage (NCBI taxonomy): Eukaryota > Viridiplantae > Streptophyta > Magnoliopsida > Asparagales > Iridaceae > Iris > Iris pallida. The sequence goes on from JANAVB010030419.1 coordinate 1,784,711, forward strand.
GCTCACCATTCAGGAATGCTATTTTCACAATCATCTGGTGTATCACCCGTTTGTGTATTGTCGCAAGGGCAATTAAAAATCTGATGGTTGTCATCCATGCTACTGGAGCATATGTGTCAAAGTAGTCGATCTCCTGCTTTTGAGAAAACCCCTTGGCCACTAGCATGGCCTTGAACTTGTCAATGGTTCCATCAACTTTCATCTTCTTCTTGAAGATCCACTTGCATCTAATGGGTTTTGCTCTTTTTGGTAAATCAACTAACACACATGTGTTGTTGGAGGTAATTGAGTCAATTTCATTGTCTATTTGCCTCCTTCCAGAAGACAGCATCTCTGGTCTTTATCGCCTCATCATAGGTAAGTGGATCTGCTTCCATATGATAGGTGACGAAGTCATCTCCGAAGCTCTTTGGTCTTCTTGCTCGCTTCGTCGACGGCTCAGCGAGTTCTGGTTCAATTGTTGTTTCTCCACCAACAACTTCTTCTTGGACTACTGGCTCATATGAGATCTCAGTCTCATTTACACCAACATCATTCTTCGAAATATTTGGAAGAACAATGTTTTTATGTCTTGCAAACTTGTCTTCAAAATATTCAGCATTACGAGATTCGATGATATGATTTTACTCAATATCAAGAAATCTCTGAGCATCACTCTTCTCAGCATAACCTAAGAAGATCGCCTTCGTAGTCCTTATCCCCAGCTTCTAAATCTTCAGATCTGGAAGATTCACATAAGCCAGACACTCCCATACTCGAATGACATTCAAGTTAGGTCTGACTTTGAACCAGATTTCATGAGGAGTTATGTCAGAAGTTGCATAAGGCGCTCTATTCAGAATGAAAGTGGCCGTTAATGCAGCTTCTCCCCAGTAGCATTTTAGAAGACTTATAGTTAGCAACATTGAGTTCATCATTTCTGTCAACGTTCGATTCTTCCTCTTTGCTACTCCGTTAGATTGAGGAGAATACAGAGCAGTAGTCTCGTAAATTATTCTATGTTCTTTACAGAACGATGAGAATTCATGAGACCGATATTCTTCGTCTCGATCACTTCTCAACCTCTTGAGTTCTTGTCCAGTTTGCCGTTCAGCTTCGGCCCTGAACTCCTTGAACTTCTTGAACGCTTCGTCTTTGGACTTGAGCAAGTAGACGAATGCGTACTTAGAGAAGTCATCGATCAAGGTTATAAAATACTTCATCCCGGCTTTTGTAGAGAATTGTTTGAAGTCACAGATATCAGAGTATACCAACTCCAGAAGATTTGTGCTTCGATTGACCCCATGAAAGGGTTTTCTAGTGATCTTTGTATGAGCACATACTTCACATTTCTCTACTTTATCCCCATATTTGGAGATAAGTCCTAGACTAGATATTTTGTTTATTCGTTTACAATGAACATATCCTAGCCTATTATGCCACAACTCAAGAGAATAATCAGAAAGAGCGATTGCATTAATTTCATTAGACTAGTTTACAAGCGGAATTTTAAACATCCCTTCGGTTTGATAAGCCTTTCCGAAGTATGTTTCCTTCTTGGACATCACCATCTGACCAGCATTAATGTCCATCTTCAAGCCTGCATTGCTAAGCAGACTCCCAGAGATCAGGTTCTTGGCAATCACCGGAACATGCTTTACTCCTTGGAGCGTCAGAGTGTTCCCGAAAGTGAGTTTCAGCTCCATAGTCTCGATCCCCAGGACTTCAGCTTGTACCAACTTGCAGGATTCGAAGCGTGCGGCCGCATGGAGAAAAGACTTATACGGGACATAATGTATGGACATCGCCTTCCGAAGCTTCCGCTGGATCAAGACTTGTAATTGAGAGATGAGAGAGAGCTGAGTGAACTTGTAAAATGTGAGAAGAGTGAGCTTGAGTGATTGTAATATTGGCCTTGCGCCCCCAATGTAACCTTTGTTCAATATCAATAAAGAGCTTCTTTTGAGTAACTTATGTTTTGTTCTAAAATTCCGCTGCTATAATTCAATGTCTCTGTTTGGGACTTCTGTGCGACGACCCCGTCGCAGCCGCTGAAATCGGCCGTTATGGAACCCGCCTTGCACGAACGAAATCTAGGCTCGTGCGGCATCACGCCTTAGCGAGGACGATCGCTCCTATGGGAGCGGGACGTGACATAATGGTATTTGTCTTCAAGGCCTCTGACGACAAATCCTTCTGGCTGTTGCATATAAATCTCCTCGATTAGCTCGCCATTCAGGAATGCTATTTTTACATCCATCTGGTGTATCACCAGTTTGTGTATTGCCGTAAGGGCAACTAACAATCTGATGGTTGTGATCCGTGCTACTGGAGCATATGTGTCAAAGTAGTCGATCCACTGCTTTTGAGAAAACCCCTTGGCCACTAGCATGACCATAAACTTGTCAATGGTTCCATCAGCTTTCATCTTCTTCTTGAAGATCCACTTGCATCCGATGGATTTTGCTCCTTTGGGTAAATAAACTAACATCCATGTGTATGTGTTATTGGAGGTAATTGAGTCAATTTTATTGTCTATTGCCTCCTTCCAAAAGACAACATCTCTGGTCTTCATCGCCTCATCATAGGTAAGCGGATTTGCTTCCACATGATAGGTGATGCAGTCATCTCCGAAGCTCTTCGGCCTCCTTGCTCGTTTCGTCGACGGCTCAGCGAGTTCTGGTTCAATTGTTGTTTCTCCACCAACAACTTCTTCTTGGACTACTGGCTCATATGAGATCTCAGTCTCATTTGCACCAACATCATTCTCCGAAATATCTGGAAGAACAATATTTTTATGTCTTGCAAACTTGTCTTCAAAATATTCAGCATCGCGAGATTCGATGATATGATTTGACTCAATATCAAGAAATCTTCGAACATCACTCTTCTCAGCATAACTCAAGAAGATCGCCTTCGTAGTCCTTGTCCCCAGCTTCTGAATCTTCAGATCTGAGAGCTTCACATAAGCCAGATACCCCCATACTCGAATGACATTCAAGTTAGGTCTGACTTTGAACCAGAGTTCATGAGGAGTTATGTCAGAAGTTGCATATATGCACTCTATTCAGAATGAAAGTGGCCGTTAATGCAGCTTCTCCCCAGTAGCATTTTGGAAGACCTGTAGTTAGCAGCATTGAGTTCATCATTTCTGTCAACGTTCGGTTCTTCCTCTTTGCTACTCCGTTAGATTGAGGAGAATACGGAGCAGTAATCTCGCATATGATTCCATGTTCTTTGTAGAATGATAAGAATTCATGAGACCAATATTCTCCGCCTCGATCATTTTTTAACCTCTTGAGTTGTTGTCCAGTTTGCCGTTCAGCTTCAGCCCTGAACTCCTTGAACTTCTCGAACGCTTCGTCTTTGGAATTGAGCAAGTAGACGAGTGTGTACTTAGAGAAGTCATCGATGAAGGTTATGAAATACTTCATTCCGACTTTTGTAGAGAATTGTTTGAAGTCACAAATATCAGAGTGTACCAACTCCAGAAGATCTGTGCTTCGATTGACCTGATGAAAGGGTTTTCTTATGATCTTTGTCTGAGCACATACTTCACATTTCTCTACCTTACCCCCATATTTGGAGATAAGTCCTAGACTAGACATTTTGTTTATTCGTTTATAATGAACATGTCCTAGCCTATTATGCCACAACTCAAGAGAATAATCAAAAAGAACGATTGCATTAATTTCATTAGACTGGTTTACAAGCTAAATTTTAAACATCCCTTCGGTTTGATAAGCCTTTCCAAAGTATGTACCCTTCTTGGACATCACCATCTGACCAGCATTAATGTCTATCCTCAAGCCTGCGTTGCTAAGCAAACTCCCAGAGATTAGGTTCTTGGCAATCATCGGAACATGCTTTACTCCTTAGAGCGTCAGAGTATTCCCGAAAGTGAGTTTCAGCTCCACAGTCCCGATCTCTAGAACTTCAGCTTGGGCCTGGTTCGCCATGACAACCTTCTCAGAAGTTGGTTGGTACGTGACAAACCATTCCCTCCCAGAACAGACATGGCAAGTCGTACCGGTGTCCATCCACCAGTCAGAGTCAGCCCCCAAAGTTGTGACCTGAGCGATCATAGCAACGAGTTTAGAAACCAAAAAAATCTTACTAGGCTCACCTTTCTCTGATTTTTGGGCTTAGATCTGCATTCACTCTTGTAGTGGCCTTTCTTGCCATAATTGAACAAGTCACGTGTGACTTGGACTTCTGTTGCTTGAATGAAAGACCCTTCACTTTCAGATAAGTGGAATCCTTCTTTTTGTGATGAGAAGCCACCTGCTTCCCCTTGGGCTCTCTCGTCTGCATCAGATTGGCCTTGGCCAACTGTTTGGACAGAGTGTCCATCTTCTGTTGAGAATGCATCTCGTCCTTAACATAGATCTCTTGAAGGAGATCTTCCAAGCTAATATCCAGCTTCTTCGGTGCATTCTTGCATAAAATATGCTCCATTCTGTGAAAAGTTTAGAGACAATCCCTCCAACGACAAACTTGTCGACGAGGGGCATTTTCTCGTCTTCTAGCTTCTGGCGCAGCTTCAAGAACTCTTTTACCTGAGGTAGCATTGCCTTCTCTTCTTCGAAGAGCTACTTGTGGTACTTTTCGACGATGAAGATTTTCGATCTATTGTCGTCGTCTTCATACAGCTTTCCCAAGGACTCCCAGATGTCCCTGGCAGAAGTATTATTGGAGTATGACTCTGCCAGGGAGTCCTCCATTGCATTTAGAATCAATAGCCTACAAAGACTATTGTCCCTTCTCCATTTGGTCAATTTGACTTGTGCAGCAGCAATGGCATCTGCTGTACCACCTTCTGGAGTCGTCGGTCCTTCTGGAATCGTTGGTTCAGTCTCAATCAGCACATGATCGACGTCCACGAGTTGTAGATTGAGAGTGATTTTTCTCTTCCATATTTGAAAGTATTCTCCGTCGAACTTTTTTAGTTTGTTAAGGCTGGTATCGAGGAGAGAGGTGCGAGAGTTTTCCATTGTGCTAGTCTAGCTTTGAGATTGTTAGTACGGGGCACAATTTTTTAATAAAAAACTGAATGAAACAGTTGTAATAACAACGCTTCAAGGAAGGTGCGTAACAGAGATCCTACAAGGATTCTGTAATACGAAAATCTAAGAAGATTTCGTAAACATAGCAAACGATAGCAGTGCTTCTAAACAGAAGGTACTAATCGAAATGCTAAAGGCAGCAGTGATGGTGATAGGCGAAAGATGGAAGGCGGTGGCCTGCTGGGGTGTCAAGAAACACCAGTACTCAAAGCTAGATCCGCCCACACGGTCAGCTTCCAGGAACTAGCAAGTTCGAGTGAACTCTAGAATGCTCTGGAAAATTGCTCTAAGATGGACTGCTCAGAACGGAGACGGACTGCTCGGAACGACAAAGACAGAAGTTCGGTTGCGCAGCAGCTCTCTCTTCTCTCTTCGTGAATTTCTCAAGTCTCAGAAGTGTTCCGAGAGAGAAGAGAGGCTCTAAATATGTAGCCACTGCTATAACTGTCCAGATCCGAAATATGTGCCACGTTATAATATCAGATCCACAAATCCGGAAACAGTTACGAATCAGTCAGAACGTGGACAGCCACAAATTACGTGAGTTGCGCCATTGAATTAGTTGCACGTGCGCCTACAGCCGTATTGCACGTACTGCGCAAGCTACGGCGCAACAGGCGACCTGGCGCAATCGCCCTATTACACCTTATGAGCCCGAGCCCGAGTCCGTGTCCGAGTCCGAGGCCGAGTCGCTAAGCCCCTACGGGGCTTAGCCCCAATGAAAATTAATTTCCCAAGAGCAAAAAGCATGAATGCTTTTCTTGGAGCCTTATCCTTACCTCCTAGTAAAATCACCCACATGATTCCCTCCTTAGGGTCACCACCCCATGTGCTTATCTCAACAACACATACAAGTATATATGTTGAGATAACTCATGGTGCTTTTCCAATGTGGGACTAAACTTTGCTAGGCATGTTGAGAGTAAACTCTCTTCATGTCAAGGAGCAAGGGCGCCAACAAAAATAATATTAAAAGGAGGGGAAAATGTTATTAATATATAATGACATTTTGAGCAAAAAAACGTCTTCGATGCTGGTAATGGTGTTCTCTCTTTTTGAACACACGACTGTCACAATCTCATTACATTGAGAAGATGCTCACTCGATACGGGTATCATGATCTTCCTATTATTGATATGCCATACCGAAGTGATGAGAAGCTGGAGCCAAACTCGAAGAAAAGCGTCAGGCAATTGGAGTACACTAGCATCATCGGGAGTTTGATGTACGCTAATACTGCCACTAGGCCTGACATAGCTTTCGTTGTGGAAATGCTGAGTCGATTCACAAGCAGTCCAGGCGTTGAGCACTGAAAAGCTGTGAAGCGTGTTATAAGATATCTCAAGAAGACTCAGACATATGCACTACACTTCAGCGGAGAGCTACCGGAAGTAGAAGGCTTCAGTGATGCCAGCTGGTGCTCAGAGTTAGAGAGTGAGAGGTCCACTGGTGGATTCATTTTCACAATTGGTGGAGCTGCTATATCGTGGAAGTCGAAGAAGCAGACTATGCTTTTGCGGTCTTCTATGGAATCTGAGTTCTTTGCACTTAATACCGCAGCAGATGAAGCAAAGTGGCTTCGGGAGCTCATATATGATCTTCCAGTGGTTGGAGCACAAATACCGGTAATTCCGATATACTGTGATAACCAGGCAACTACGGTGGTGGCGTCAAATGATCTCTTCAACGGAAAAAAGAGAACTGTGCGGTTAAAGCACATGGTAGTGAACGATCTCATCAAGAGAGGTGTCATTGCAGTCATCAATGTTCGGAGTCAGGAGAACCTGGCGGATCCATTCACGAAGGGCCTCAAGCGTCAGCTGGTTGAAGACACAGCAGAGAAGATGGGCTTGAAGGCATTCTGATAGTATATTTTTGTAATCCTACCATAAAGTTTTATGTTATTAGTTTAAAGAGAAATCTACTAGACATCTAACTTTCGGTTCAAGGGAGGACCACTGACTGAAAAACTATCAGGTAACAGTGGGTACTTGTTCTTGGAAACATGGAAGGGTTACGAACCCGTAACCACTGTTGTCTACTATGTATTTTTTGCGAAAAACAGATCCTGTGTTGATGATGGCTTAAATGCCTTAATAAGTTCTCAGGCAGAGTGAATGCCTGGTGTGCTTTACAGGAAGCACGATAGTGCAGCACTACAAGGAGTAAAACTCCATGCTACAGTGGGATGACTCCACCATGGGGTTTCCAGGTAGGGGTAATGCCTCGGTTTTGTAAGCCAAGTCATAGCGGTGTAGCACACAAATAGGCAGGTAGCCTAATATTGTATAATAAAATTAAAGAGTTGTAGACAGCACTACAAAGGGGAGGGTGACCCCATGTTGCAGTGGCACGACACCATGATAAGGAACCCGAGTAGGGGTAAAGCCTCGGTCTTGCAAGCCATATCGTTGCGGCGTAACACCGTAAGGAAGCCTTAAGCTTCATGCTGGGTAGAATAGCACTACAAAGAGGCTATGACCTCATGCTGCAGTAGTATGACACTACGATGAGGTTCCCAGATAGGGGTAATGCCTCGGCTTTAGGCCATGTCATAGCGGCGTAGCACCGCAAGGAAGCGCAAGGCTTCATGCCATGTCTCTTTAATAAAGAGGCCTCACTACAACAAAAATACCCTTTAACGACGGCTAAAAACCGTCATTAATTAAGAACCATGACGCTTTTTTTCTTAATCCAAGCGTTATGATATCGGGTGTTATTAATGTTTTTCAAAGCGTTATAGATAAATCTTCCGAAAACGCCATTTATCGACTTAATTTCTGCTACGTTTTATTTTCAAAGCATTATGGATAGTTTTGTAAAACCGTTACGAATATGTAATAGGGTTGGAAGTCAGGACATTTTGAAAGCATTATGATTGGTCATTTGTATCACATTTATAACACTCTATACTGCATGTTATACATTCCAAACACTGCTCAATTCAATTCGAAAACAACCACTTTGAACCATATGCACAACAAAACATTGAAATATAACATTAATCTCCATTTCATTATCTCAAAATAGGGTACATTCCATTGTCTCAAAATAGAGTACACTTTAGCTATCATTCTACATTTCTTAGGCCATATATATACATCTTCTCAAAAATATATAGAGTATCCAATATAGCTAGTACACTTTACATCAAAACTATCCACATGAAAATATCTCACACCATAACATACAACTTAGTCACATGAAGTCCTGTGTCCACAGCACATGTACCATTCAAAAGATAAAACAAGGTTTAATAAATATGATATAATGATCTATATATATGTAACACATTAAGATCACAATTCAACATATGTTGTAGAAAACTGTTGTGTGGAGTTTCTGTCAGATTCATCTTGTGTATATATATGTATAACTATCAGAAAGATGTTGGCTAAGGCCTGAGGCTATTACCTGCAGGTAGGGCAAGTGGCAGCAGGCCAGGCCAAAGCAGTAGGCTACATTAGTAGCAGCAGGGGACTCATTCCCCCCTCTTCCAGCTTGACCTGCTATAGGCAAGTGGTAGCATATGTTGGCTAAGGCCACTGATGCAGCAAATGTTGGGCTAAGGCCTGAGGCTATTGCCTGCAGGTAGGGCAAGTGGCAGCAGGCCAGGCCAAAGCAGTAGGCTACATTAGCAGCAGCAGGGGACTCATTCCCCCCTCCAGCTTGACCTGTTGTAGGCTCTTGGCCATAGGCCTACACAAGCAGTGAGCCAGTGCCAGTTAATGCGTGAGTATTTGTTTTATGTTAGAGTATGACGGGTATGCATGACCTGGGAACAAATTTAGGTCAACAACATACAAATATGGACAGGTACAGGCAATCTAGGAAACTTAGTGTACCCTTAGAGTATCAATGGTCGAATTAGACATGTAGGGTATCAGAGATCTCTGCACATGAGGCAGACAAAAAACTAGGGCACAGCCTTAGGAATTACATGTGTAAGAGATTAGAAGGCCATGTATAAGTAATTCATCCATAAGCAGCTTTGTGTGTCAATTTGGTATAAGTGTCAATGACAGGTATATATAGGCATGTGTTTCACCATGTGTGTCGTGTTAGAGGGGTGTTCCAGTAAAGGGATAGGTACTGGGTTGTTGTCAAGCATACTCTAGATACTTCTATCCCTTTACTGCTTGTCTACTGTACCTTGCAAGAAATAACCTTCAATTCCCATATAGTACACCTTTAGTGAACAAAGGTTAGATTAATAAGGGGGATACCATGTTCTGACCAATTACAGTAACATCTTGTATAGGCGCAGAACAGAGTTAGAAGTAAGAGTATCAGTTGATTTTGGTAAAGGGTGAGTTGGACTTAAGGGTATCCAATTGTTAGGAAGGTCCTAGTGTAAGCAATAAGGGAAATAGGCTATAGAGAATTGGATAGTAAGATCAATGAAACTAAGTTATACATGAAGTTAACTTCTGTTCGACAAACAGAACAGAGGGTAGGACTATCAGTCATAGTTTAGTGAGTGTCTTGACAGTGTCTTGAGTGTACTGTGTCCATGTGACACTAGGGTGTCTCGTATCAGTAATGGAAATGAGTGAATGAATGTTAAGTATCGGTCAAGTGTCTAAGAGGTTTAGTGTCCAAGTGTTAAGTGCCAGTTTCAGTTCAGATGAGGGGTTGATATCTCCATGTATCTGTACTTTTGGAATTGTGTGTGCGTGTGAGTAAAGTAAAAAGTGAGGTGAGTTAGTGTTTTAGTATCAGTTAGAATACATGATTTTGAGGTTAGTAACCCAATATCAGAGTTAGTGTCAGTATAAATGTTAGTAATCAGTTAGTCAGAGAGGGTGTGTGGTACACATATGGATGTGGCCAATAGGTTAGGATATGCCCTGCAAATTGGAGAGCAAGTAAAAGGGAGGGGATCTTGTTAAGGATATTACCTTGACCCTCATGTATCCATATGATTGGCAACGAATTCAATGAATTCGCATCGGACATTATCTATTTCTTCCTGCATGTATGTTGATTTTCCAGCCAATTTTTTTAGCTAAAAAGTCAAAAAATAGTTACATTAGTTTGTATAATTTTAGAAAAGTAATTAAGAATTAAATTAATGAACAACTTACCTTTGACTCAATAGTAGGAGAGGGGTCTTCCATAAGATCCCACATATATTTCATAACAAAATATCTGCATTCATAACCTCCAGGTTGTTTTGGGACCTACATGAAGATATTATTTGTAAGAGAATATAATGTCCATGATTATAATAAGTCATATATTAGTTTGATTACCTTAGGTAATGTCCAAGTAGGACTTCTATTTGATCTTTTACCACCAATATATGCTGTGTTGAGGCCACTAGTAGAATATAATTGTATATACTAACATCAGAATATACACATTATTAAAATATTAACAATAATAATAATAATTTCACTCACGTATTGAAAAACAACTTAATATCTCCTCTCGGTTTAAAACACAGCGAGTCTAACTAGTAAACATTAAAGGTAGAGAGGTCAACAACAATTAGAATCCAATGCTTCCTACATTAAAGGGAACATGAATGGAATAAAGCACATTGGTTATTGAATAGGAAAGAAAAATCTTGCTACTTGATTAAAACTTCTTACTCCTTGTAAATGAATAGAATGAAGCAAATTTGGGTTTTCTTAGCCTCTTGGAGCCTTTCTCTAACCAGATTGCTTATTGCAGGCCCGGATGCATTACTCATAGCAAAAGGGTTGAACATTATCAAAAGCTCCCGAGTGTTTGGAAATTTATCAAGCAAAAACCTAAAGCCAAAAGAATAGTTAAATATGGTGTTAATCTCAAAATCAAAATTTCAGAATATAAATTTCATATTTCTTACCTCATGTAGGCAACAACAGGATTCACATCTAGCCATTGCATCCTACATAACTCTAGCAGAACGATTTTAGAAAGATAACAAGATGGATTAAAGCTTCCGAACATTCCTTTCTCCAATGGTATTTTAAGATGAGGGTCGGTATCCTTAATGGTTTCTACCATCTCTCCGAAATTGTCAATTATCTCCCTACCACAGCCAGCAACCTTCAAAGGTTGAATATTGTCAGATTCAATTGGTTTAGTACTTACCTGTTGCATATTGATTTTTTTCGACAATTTTATAAAAGATATTGACACTAGCATTAAATAATATTACCTCAAGACTACCAACAATAAACTCTTTGGGCCAAGCTACTAAAGACCCAATTGCATCTTTAACAACTTCCATTTCTCCATGAAGTGGCACGGGAAGGCTCACAGCAGGTTGAAGGGATTTCATAGTTGAAACCCTAACATTATGTTCTCCTAATTCAACATTATGAATTTTCACATTTGGTCCACACCCTTCAAAGACAATTCCCTCGGCAACAATATTTTCTTTGTGCCCGCTGCTAGCTTACATTTGGTTCCCTAAACAAAATAAGAAACAGTTATTTCTCGATATAATTACTACATGTTATAATTAAGTTATTGAATAAAGATTATGTATTGAATATATGTACTTACCATGCCAATGTCTGATGTAGGATATGTTATGAATTTTTGCTCGTTTAACTTTTTATTCTGTTTCACCTTTTCAAAGAAGATAGAAGATAAAAAAGCATATTATAATAAACATATTAGACAAAAATAGAAGAAGAAAAGCTTACTAGACGAAATGGAACTAACTGTAATAAGCATTACCTTAGAACCATATGATGGACTCTTGTTTCCAAGAGACTCGTGTTCATTCTTACGAGACATTATATATTTCCTATTACCACTTCCTTTGGTATTGGAAGCAACCTTCTCAGATGTTTGTGAAGCTCCTTGGGCTTGAAATTCTTTTAGCATGATCTCCAATTCTTGTCTCCGTTTACGCTCCTCTTCCAATTGGGACTTGAGTAGTTCATTTTGTTTTTTTATTCCCCGTTTTGGAAGCTTGAAATAAGTCGTTGGTGTCGGTCCTAATCCCAAACCCCGAATACGTCCCGAATGCTCGGGAGTGTCCAACGCCAAGGTTAGAATATCTGAAGCTCCTTTGGTCACCAAACTCCCATCTTCCTTTTGTTTGATGTATTCCTCCATAAAAAGTACAAGGTTTTAGAAATATAAGCATGTTGATAAGCAGGATTCCTCTTAATAGACTGGACGATATATACTCACCACTTTCATAGCTATGTCCTTGGTCCCATCGTCAGTAAATGTACTGTCCTTACTAACTCGTGCTTTTGTCCAAAAAAAACTTCTGTCATCTATATATTTTTCCCCCAACTGTCGTCGCTGTTTTGAAAGAAAAAACCACGTTATAATAATATATATGTCCACATATAAATCATGTTAACTGATATACAAATATGCATTACCAGCTCCTCTTTAAGACCGGCGTATCCCTTCCTGCTTAAACGATGAGGAAACTTGCCCTTGGCTCTCCATGCACTTTGCTCCTTGCTTATTTTCTTATGATTACAACACATGAAGGTAGAGAAGAAATAAGATATATATAATAGGGACCTAGTCATCCTTGTTATGCATAAAAAAATAATTTTGACAAGTTAACCTTAAAATTTGCAGACAGTCTGCTTTTGACGAATTTCTCCTACACAGATAGTTTCAAGATCCTTGAGTACTTTGGTGGAGGGTGCTTGAGAAGCTCACGATTGCCCTCATTCGGATAAATCCAATGCTTGGTGAGTTGACCTTTGAATGCCCTCCAACTCCGAGCCATGGATGCTAACACAAAGGCTTGACTATTTGGATCCAAATCAAATTTTGCCTACAACAGAAAATAAATATTCAGCATCTATACATGAGTGCATAACATAGTGCATAACATGTAAAGCATTCCAGTCTGAATAAGTTCAGACTTGAATTCAAGCATTCAATGGTGTAGTGAACAAGTGAATTCAAGTCTGAACTTAGTTCACTTATCTGAACTTGATGTCCAGACCTGAGCTCTCTATGTGCAGGCAATGCATATATGCAAGACCAAATTAACAAAATCTAAAGCTCAGAAAAAACACGTGTGTGTGTGTGGCTATGTGAGTGTGAACAACACAGGCTAGAGTATGGGGGTGAATGTAGTGTAGGTTGTTAGCAAGTCACAGGTTTGTGTAATATATACATCAATGCATATGACAGTTTTGGGAAACCTCAGGAAAAATAGTGCATTTGCACATATGTTCTCAGGAAAATAATAGTCCATGTGTGTAGGTATCAGTGGTATGTAGATAGGTTTCCGATTTGTACATGTGTGTGTGTGTTATGTAGAGAATTCTGTGTGCAGTAGATAGGTTTGGGTTCTTAGAATTGTGATATGCTGGGAGTATAACATGTGCGTGCATATATGATATCAGAAATCAGTGAACAACTTAAGTGTCAAACCAAATCTATATTCAAATATAAATTCTCAGTTTTGTGTGAAGGTGTGGGGTAGAGAACATAGGTTCCAGGTTTGCATAAGTGCATGAGTGTGTGTGTGTGAATATTATGTAAATCCTTAGGAAAATTAGTAGAGTGTCTCAGTGTGTGTAGAGATAACAGTGTGTCTCAAATGTGTGTGTCCTGTGTGTGAGTGTGAGTGACAGTAAGTAGAAGTAGAGAATGTGTGTTCAGGAACAATATTCAGGATTGCAGTGTTCTTAGGTTGTAGGGTACACAAAAGTTTATCAATTCTCAAATCAATTTGAAAACCAAGTCACAATCAGTAATCCATATGACATTGAAAATTCTCAGGAACAAACATTGCATATATTAACAGCCTTGCATTCTCAGGAACAAACATTGCATAGTTAATTCAATGTCAAGAAACATGGCATACAAAGGAACATTCAAACTGAAATTCTCAAGAACACACATTATTTTTACCTGAATAGCAGTCCATAAGCTCTTTTTAACTGATTCTGGCACTTTATGCCAATTTGGATAAGTTATTTTTACTAAGGACTTTACTGTGATGCCGCAGTAAGTTGCCAAATTAATTTTTTCTTCACCAATTGGTTGTCCAACATCGTTATAAATGATCTTTATCCTCTTTTCATCATCTTTGATTTTGTTGACTTTTTTGGATTTTGATGTCCCTCTACATTTTTTTCGGCTACAATTTTGTTCCCCGGAATCCTCACTGTGCTTTATAGCCTGTAACAAATAAATGGCATAATTATATTCATATTAATCTTGCTAAAATGTGCTTGAAATAGCATGAAACATAAAATGTGCTTAAAAACTGAGATACAACTAACAAAATCTGAGATTAAGAAGACCAAACCTGATATATGAAACCCCATTCTTAGGTTTGATATAAGTAACAAAATCTGAGATTAAGAATACCAGTTAACATTATAAAAGTAAACCCAAACACAGTTTGATATATGAAACCCCATTCTCAGGTTTTTAAAGCCAAATCAGTTTAAACATTCAAATCAATTCTATTCTCAGGTTCAATTTGAATCTCAGTTCAATCTAAACTCAGTTCATATTAAGACAATTCTATATCAAAATAGACTACAGTTTCTCCCATATACTCTGAGATAAAAATAGACTATAGTTTTGAGAAAAAACACATATTAAGACAATAAAGATGATGGATTTCCATGAAGCAGTTCTTGAAACAGTTATCGAAATAGAGTCACTAGAGTAATTTTCACTTGCAGCAACATTTCAGACTTGCAGCAACATTTCTTTAAACAATTTACTTGCAGCAATATTTCAACAAGAAGATTTGGACTGTGCAATCCAAGTTCCCTCGTAATCTTCACGTAAATAGGTCGAGGGTGATTCATCAACAACATCAAATGACTCAAAATCTGGTACTTTATTGCAAGTTTAATTTGTAACAAAACAATCGATTCCCTCGCCGTCATTATCTTCATCATAATAAGTCCTATGAGGAGCCGATAAAATGATTGACCAATTTTCATCCAATTGATCAGGAACATAAAATACTTGCTTTACTTGAGAGGGCAAAACAAAAGAATCAGACTTGTGGCCAACTCTACCAAGCTCGACTAATGTAAAACCAAGTTCATCCTTCTTAACACCATTCCTGTTGTCAACCCAATCACACTTGAAGATGGGAATCCAGAAGGAGAAATAGTCAAGCAACCAAATCTCTTTGATAACACCGTAAAATGTCATATCTGAGATGATGGGATTGTTGTCCTTTGTGCTAGCAACTTGAAAAGTCTTTGCCACTAGAGTCACTCCACTGTTTTGCTTGACTCGTACGTCGTCACGATCTTTCGTTTGATAGTGAAACCCATTAATTGCATAACCTGGGAACTTAGTCATGTGATGTCGAGGTCCTTGAGCTATCCATTTTAATTCATCAGAGATTTTGCTAGTTGGGTCTTCTTGCGCAGCCTCAACCTGTCATTTTTTTCCTAAGTTCAATATTATATTTTCACTAAGTAGAACATAAAATATAGTAGCTTAATCAATACCCTTGATCGTAACCAACTAATAAAGCTGCGATTGTGCTCATCTTCTAACCATTTTGTACTTTTCACTCTACGAGGGTGCAGCTTTTTCAAGTAAGCCTTGTGCTCCCTATCAAGTAATAAGTAGAATTTTGTTAATTACAAAGAGAAATATAAAAAAAGATGTGCTTGGTCCAAAGATAAAACTAAGTAAAGAGTAATATAGACATCTTTACTCGATATAACGTTGAACATCATTTGTGTTGTGCAACACATAAAGATGTGCTTGGTCCAAAGATAAGCGTTCAACTTCACAGATATTTCCTTTTTCTATAGGTTTTTCCTCATTCTTCGTAGAAGGAACTCCAATGGCGGTTTGTTCTTCTAGATATTCTGAACAAAACTCAATGGCTTCCTCTGCGATATAGCATTGTGCAATACACCCTTCAGGACGATTCTTATTTCTCACATAACCCTTTATCACACCCATAAACCTATAATAAACAAATGATAAAGATAAAAATGATTACAAAAACATCAATCATGTTACTATATAATGAAAACCAAAGTTCAGACTAGACCAACCTCTCTGGTGGGTATATCCATCGGAAGAAAACCGGACCGCCAAGTTCGACCTCCCTGACAAGGTGCACCATTAGATGTACCATTATGTCAAAGAATGATGGTGGAAAATATTTTTCCAATAAGCACAATGTGATCACAAGATTATTTTGGATATCTTACAATTTTTGTACATTCACGACTTTGGCACAAAGGTCATTAAAGAAGAAACATACTCGTATAATAGCACATCTCACATGCTTTGGCAACACACCACGTATTGCAACAGGAAGTAGTTGTTGCATTAGAACATGACAATCATGGGATTTGAGACCATATAACTTTAGATCTTCCATTGAGACATTAGATCTAAAATTCGAAGAGTAACCATCTGGGACCTTAAGATCATGCAAAGTTTGACACACTATTCTTTTCTCTTGCCTCGATAAAGAATAACATGCAACTGGAAGATAAATCCCATTTTTCTTATTATAAGGTGCCAATTCTTTCCTTAAGCCCATCTCTACAAGATCTTTGCGACTATTGATCCCATCTTTTGTTTTTCCAGGAATACTTAATAGGGTCCCAATGATACTATCGCAAACATTCTTCTCAATGTGCATGACATCCAAGTTATGTCTAATAGGAAGATATCTCCAATACTCTAGCTCAAAAAACATGGATTTCTTCTTCCAACAACTTGTAACTTTGTCTTTTTGTACTTCTTTTTTCCTCTTCTTTGGTGTCAATTTCTTTTGCACTTCTGCTTCCTTCTTCTTCTTTGAAGTCTTCTTCTCTGATATCTTTTTCTGGAACATCTTTTTTTCCCCCCAAGAAACGGGAATCCCCGTAACCTTTATTAATATTTGTTTCCCACTTAATGGTTCAAGATGAGTTTCGAACTCTTTGTCACCACTAAATACCTTTCTTTGTGATAAAAAAGAATGGTTATGCGGCAAATACCTTCTGTGACCAGTATAAATGTTCTTGTTGCAATGTTTCAATCTATCTGAATAAGTATTTTTGTTGCATATTGGACAAGCAAAATATCCTTTCACACAACAACCAGACAAGTTGCCATATGCAGGAAAATCGTTAGCAGTCCATAACAATACAGTTCTCAATGTAAAAGATTCTTGCCGATAGGCGTCGTAAGTCACAACTCCATCCTTCCACAGCAACTGGACATCCTCAATCAATGGTGCTAAGTAAACATCTATGCCATTTCCAGGTTGTTGGGGGCCTGATATCAACAATGTCAACAATGTGAACTTTCTCTTCGTACACAACCAAGGTGGTAAATTATAAGTATTTAGCATTACAGGCCAACAACTGTACATACTACTGAGTGAACTAAATAGATTAATCCCATCGGCTGAAAGAGAGAGTCGAAGGTTTCTTGCTTCTGCTGCAAACTCTAGAAATTTATCATCAATTGTCTTCCACGTCGGTGAATCTGTGGGATGACGCAATTGGCCATCAACTTCCCTTCCGTCTACATGCCATGTCAAATTCTTTGATGTTTGTACCGATCAAAACCACCTTTTAAAGCGTAAAATGGGTGGAAAGTAACATAGAACTTTAACTGGGATGCCCTTCTTTTTCTCTTCCTGACTTTGTTCAGACATATTCTTCTTTACCTTATATCTCGACGTTCCACATGTAGGACATGAGGTTGCATTTTTATAATCTTTTCTATAGAGTATGCAATCATTCGAACATGCATGTATTCTCTTATATCCCATTCCAATATTGAGAAGCAACGCTTAGCCTCCCTAGTAGTTACAGGCAATTCATTTTCTCCCGGAAGCATGTTGGCGAACAATGTCAATATATCTGAAAAGCTTTTATCACTCCAACCACTCTTGGCCTTGATACTAAAGAGCTTCACTATCGCAGATAGCTTCGTATACTTTTTACAACCATTATACAATGGTTTCTTAGCATCATCAAGCAATGAATTAAAGTTCTCTTCATCATCTCCTTCAATGTTGTTCCTTTTTAATGCATGGAACATCTCTAGTGTATCTGCCACATCATTTAAAGTATCCATATCATAGTCATTATAAATAGACGCACATGTATCCTCACACACTTAATTAGGATCAACTTCCCCATGACATATCCATATAGTATACCTTGGATCGATACCAACTGTCGTCAAATGAAATTTTACATCTTCTAAACTCATACTACAGAGATTCTCGCACTCATTACATGGACATCTAATGAAGTCGAGATCATCCCCACTAGCTTTAACATGCTCCATAAATTCATCAACTCCGGCTCTATATTCTTTCGATAATAGGTGCTTTGTCATCCAAGATCTATTCCTCTGTATAATAAAACAAAACACCGAGTAAGTGATTGTAACTTGAAAGTTTTATTTCAAGCTGAATGCGGAGAAGATTGATTCCAGAATGGCCAATGTGAAGTAGATATGGCCAATAAATTCAGACTCATGAAAGTGGAGAAGGTTGATTCCAGAATATAACTTTAATTGCTAGAGTTAAAAAAAAAGAAGAACATGACTTAGGAATAGTTCATTTCGTTATTACAAAACAGAAAATGGTTTACAATTCCCTATATGTTCATACGGGTATAAAAGGTAACAAAATGTCAAAATATGTAAGAATATATATTGAGAAAGTCTATATGAATCATCTACATAACTACAAAAGAGGGTCAAATAAACCTAAAAAAAGAGTTGGTCA
Source organism: Iris pallida (assembly GCA_029216955.1). Taxonomy (NCBI): domain Eukaryota; kingdom Viridiplantae; phylum Streptophyta; class Magnoliopsida; order Asparagales; family Iridaceae; genus Iris; species Iris pallida. Next base: position 1,803,422 of record JANAVB010030419.1, read on the forward strand.
ACGCTCACATCGAACATGATCGATATCATTTAATCTAAAGATGTACAATCAAACAATTACAAATTGATGTCAAAGATCCATCCCACCCTCAATGCATGAGCAACGTGCACACTGTAAAAAATAAGTTGTATTGCCTGGAGTAATTTAATCTAAGAAGAACATGACTTGATTTAAAGACAATATGACATGGCACATACACAGACACGGTACCGATTTCTGTGTGACCTGGAGTAATTTCGAGTGTAAAAATACCGTGTTCAACATGTGTCATACACGACGTTATAGGGACATTGATCTCTTTCTTGTCCATGATTTCTAGAAAATAGGGCATTGAAAAGAACGTGTCTCCACGAACCAAAATAAACCTTGCTACCCGAACGTGTCTCCACGAAGTTCAACTTGTAAGTATTCGTCCGAAAGCGATGGAATTAACACCCTTCCACACTGCAAGAACCAACAAAGAAAGAAACAATGCGCGGACAAAGAAAATGCCTCACAAATTAGAAAAAAAGAAGAAAATTCATTCAAAGATTTCCCAACATGCATTCAAAGATTTCAGCCTTCTTTCGAAAACTAGGAAATAGAAAATAGGTCAAAAATTAGGGTATTTTACTAAAATCATGTCGAGGCAGAAATTAGGGCACAAAATAAGAAGTAATTTAGGACAAACCTTGGGGAGCGGGGAGCGGGGAGCGGGGAGCGGGAAGCGGGGAGCGGGCTGAGGGGAGTTGGGGCGCGGGGAGCGGGGAGCGGGCTGAGGGGAGTTGATCAGGATCGGGGAGCGGGCTGAGGGGTGTAACTCCTCTTCCCAGATTTAATTTTGATTATTTATTTTATTTTTTGAAATAAATCTTCTTTTGAACGTATAAATTATTTTACTTTTTCCAAAGAACTATTTAGTTTTAAATAAAAATATTTATCTTGAATTAATTACAAAAGGTTTAGTTAGAATTTTTGAGTTTCAAAACCTATAGGCTTCGAAGGTTATTTGGAAGGCATATTTAGTTCCATTGGTGAAAAGATTTTCGTCAAATTACCTTAAGTAATATTTGAATAATAAAATTATATTTTAACTATTTGGATGATATGGTTATATTATAATGATAACTATCTATTTGAATTAAGGTTTGATTTATACCCGTATACTTTAAATTACAATTCGGTTTGGGATTGTATGGTTTAAATTGATTTGATAAATATTAAACAATATTTTAAACCTGTTAAGTTGATCATTTAATTTAAAATGGATTTAAATAGTTGATAAAATAGAATATTATTTTAGAATTATTGGATTGACCAACTAATGAATTATGATTTTATTCATATAATTTTGATTCATATAACTTTAAGAATAAATGAATAATTATCTACTGGTTAGGCTAAATATTTTCAAAAGTATACGATAAGCTGAACTATATTTACTAGAGTAGTTAGTCTAATCCTGATAGGATTCTTTCATATCAATCCTACCTCTATACATATATTTAATTCTAATGATACCTGTATATTTAATTTGCTATGATAACTATCTATCAAAAATAAGATTGATTTATAATAATATGTTTTAGAAATTGATATGGTTGATTTGAATCAAATTTTATTTTGAATTATAGTGATCAAATATTTGATTAAAGTTTAAACTATTTGATGATGAGAAATACTCATTTAAATTATATTTTCACTTATAGGATTTCGATTAAGATCGAAATGTTTGTAAAGGTTTATTTCTTTTTAAATTAAATGGAGGGGAATTATATATGCATATATAGATTGCCTATAATAAAAGTAGATATACGTATATCACATGTATATCAGATTACTTCCGAAATCTCAAACCTCTACCCCTGCTACAGATAAGGCTAACCATTCAAATTGGTCAACAGATTTCCTTAAATCACATTATGAAGATAGTTAGGATTTCATGTTTTCTAAGTAACCGAATAGAGATACCCATGAGGTTCTTTCCCTGCTATAAGAGAAGCACGAATATTGCCTCCCAGGTTCCCACGTCCATGTCCATCACTACCCTCACAGCCTCTCCGTATCCCTGTGTCCATGTGTCCACACCAAAATCCCCGATGAGCCGACTCCCGGCTGCCACACCAATACCTCCGCGACACCTTGTCAACAGCCAAACTACAAACTGCCTCCACCATCCTCGCTATCATCTTCCATACCGTAACCAACGTGTCCATCCTCGGGTCTGACCCCGGGCATCCGTGTCCGTGTATTTACATAAATCTACTTCATCGAGTCCTTTACATCAGAGCACACAAAGAATTTTGTGTCCAACTTCTGCAGACGATTCAGAAACAAGAAATACATAACTAACCCACGCCGCGACCGCAGCAGCCGCTCACCACGCAGCTGCCCCACGCGCGTGTTTCGATGAAATCCGCTCATGGCCTCTAGAGCCACCCGCCTTGGCAACCACGTGGTCGTCAGCCCCAGCGCCGCGCCGAGCGCCACTCCTCGTCCCCAATTTTTGGACGCCGCACAAACCCTCATCGCCGAGTTCTGGAGAAGATCCGCCTGGATCGGAAGCCGACATCCTTCTCCTCCCCCGCCGTAGTGCTCGTCGACGCTGCGAGCGCCCTCCAGTGTCGTGGCCGTAAGAAATTTCCGTTCGTCCGCCGAAGTAGCTCGGAGGAGAAGACCCTTTCTCCGCTGTCACCCCCAGTTTCCAGAAACAGGGGTATTTTTGTCTTTTTTTCATTTTTAAATTATTTTGAAATTATTTATTTATTTATTGTAATATTTTGGGGTTATTTGAGTCGGGTTCGAATTTCAACTCATTCCGACTTGTATCGGGGACCCGGGGTAGTGTTGACTCTAGTGGGCCCACACACTAGTTAGCCATGGCCCACATGTTAGTTATTTTAGTTAGTGACTAGGTTAATTTATTTGGTTAGGATTAATTGAGATTAGTGTTTTAGGAATGACCAAACTAGCCCCGACTTAACCTCTTACCAATGTATTAACCCATAGATTAGAGAGGGGGCTTTTTGGGCTTTTCCCTAATAGGACAAACCCTCTCCATGGCCGGCCACATCAAGTGGATAGGGCTTAGCCACTTCACATTATCCACTCTCTCTCTTGTTCTTCCCCAAATTGATTTGAGAGCAATCCCTAATCAAACCATCACCAAATCCTTCCATTTTCTCACTAAATCTTCTTTCTTCCTTCTCCATTCAAGCCAAGGAGGGAGCTACCCAAGTTTGAGAGGATTTGGAGCTTGTCCGTGTCCGTTTGGGATTCCTACGTGTCGGTGGCGTATCGTCTTCGATTCGAGTCACCGAGAGGTATAAATCCCTTCCCTTCCTCATTTCTCTCATGCATTAGAATGGTATTGACCCATAGGAATGACCCCCATGGTTTGTGCCCATTTGTGTCCATTTAGTGTCCATTTGGACACTTGTAGAGGTGTCCTAATATATATATATATATATATATATATATATATATATATATATTTTAATTTATATATATATATATATATATATATATATATATATATATATATATATATATATATATATATAAATTAAAATATATATATATATATATATATATATATATATATATATATATATATATATATAAAATATATATATTGTATATACATATTATGGTTTATATATATGTGGATATATATATTATGGTGTGTGATATTTGTGTTTGGATGGGGCATGAGATTTCGGCCAAGCATGGGAGTGTTTGTGTTTGAATAGAAGAGGTTTGATGTGTTGTAGGGAAGGTTTATGAGAGTTTGTGTGAGAGAATTTGAGATGTGGATTGAGGAGTGTGAGTGAGTGTTTGGAGGAGGAAAACCCAGCTGCACACAGCCTATTTGCTGTCCTAATAACAGTCCCCAAACCCACCTAGGTGCTGTCCAGATTTCCCCTTATTGGCTGTCACTTTGGCCACATTTCAGTCCACATTTACTGTCACAAACCAGTCCCATTCCACCATTGACAGCCCAAGTACATGACTGTCCCCAAATATGTCCCCAATTGTCCTTAGGCAGCCCCCCCTAAAACCTGTTATTAACAGTCCCTAATCCCTTCCTTAATCACCAAATAACAGTCCCAAATACCCTATTGCAGGACCCATATCAGCCTTCAAATATCAGTCCTAAACCAGTCCTTATTTTTCCCCACATTCCAGTCCCTGTAGCCTACAAAATCAGCCCATGAAACACCCATATAGCTATCCTAAAACCTGTCACATGACCACTCTAATTTCTGTCCTATTGGCTGTCCAAAATGGACAGCCATGTAGCCTATTTCTGCCTGCAAATTCTAGTCCCTATAGCTCCTAAAACAATCCACTAAGCAACCCAATTTCCAGTCCCAAAACTACATGGCTGTCCATGTTAGCAAGCCTAATGGCAGTCCATATTAGCCCCCAAAAAACCCTGTCCTAATGACAGCCCCTTAGTCCTACAATTCAGTCCACAAAACCCCATATAACTGCTCTTAATTTCAGACCCCAAACCCCCTTATATGTTGTCCATAACACCCTTTGATAGTCCCTATAACCCCCTTGAAATTCAGTCCATGTAACCCCTTCTTGGCTATCCCATTGACAGGTATTTGAGTCCTCAAACACCCCTCCAAATCAGTCCAAACAAGTCCCTTACCTGTCCCCTTATCAGTCCAAATTCAACTTGGTAAACCCACACCAAATCAGTCCAGATTTCACCTTATTGCTGTCCAACACACCCCCCTAAACCTATCCATTAGCAAGCCTATTAGCTGTCCAAAACCAATCCCAAAACAGTCCAATATATGCCCATGTGTGTGTGTGTGTTTGTGAGAGTTAGTGTGTGTTTGTGAGCCTTGTATTTGAGTATGTGTGTGAGTTTATATAGGAGAACCTATATGTGTTTATATATGAGTTTAGATATGTATTTACATATGAGTTATATATGTATTTGTGGGTGTGAGATTATATATGTATTTGTGTGTGTGTCTAGATATGGGAATATAGGTGAGTATATATATATGTAGCTATATACCATGGTATATGAGGTAAAGGTAGGTAATGGGTAAATGACCGACATGTGTCATAAGATGATTTAGATGACCTAGATACTAGGATTTCTTGATAGGTAATGTTAGTATAGGATAGTATCTAGCTATCCTAGGAAACCTAGGCTAGTATTCCTAGGTTAGAGTGGTATGTGCAAGGTATCGGGATTTACCTTGGTAACGTAATGTAGGTTTTGCCTAGAACTAAGGTATTGGAGTCTAGAGTCTAAGATATGATTAGAACTTGGTTCCCTTGGTTGGTAATGATCAAATATAGTGCTCATAGACTAGTTTTGACGTCGGTTGATCATTTTGACCAAAAGTCAACAAAAGTCAACCGAGAGTCAAACTTAGCCTTTAAGCGACTAGATTTGACCGAAACCAAACCAGAGTTGAACAGTTGACTGAAAGTCAACAGTTGGTCAACATATGACTTGTTTGACCTAGGGTTGACTCATTGTTGACCAGAGTTGACCAGAGTTGACTTTTTGACCAAAAGCCAACTATAAGTCAACCCATGACCCAAATTGACCTAGTTTGACTTAGATTGATTTTCTGTGACCTTGTTTGACCTTGGTTGTCCTAGTGTGACCCAGTTTGGCTCAGTATGACCTAGTATGACCTAGTTTAGCTTGGTGTGACTTAGGTTTGACCTAGATTGACCTAAATTCATTTAGAATGCATTATAATGCATCTTATTATCATTTTTAGACTCATAGTGACTTGTACTGTTCTATAGGAGACAGACACCACTCCTCGAACATTATATTCTCTTCAAACATTCAGGAGATCAGGCGAGTACATTCTCTGACTGTTTTATACTTGTCTGGATTTACATTCTTGCTCTAGATTACTGTACTTGATGCTGACACGATTATTATCACGGATTGGTACTATATGGATCTTCTTTTGAGATGTTATCTTCTTGTATTCACTAAGTACATATTGTGATGTGTGTTTCACTTACATATTGTATTTATTGAATACCCTTATCATTGTACACTCATTGTGCATATTGTACTCTCATTATCACATTGAGCTCTATTGTACAAGCCATTGTACAAGCCATTGTACAAGCTATTGTATAAGGTAACGTAACTGAATTGGATCCTTGTGTATTGATTGGGGAGGAAGAATAGAAATGGTTATGTGATCAATCCTATTGTATAAGAAATTGTATATGTCCATTGTACACCCACGTACAAAGGAGTCCCATTTTATTGTATAACCTAATCCGTTTACATAACCATATTGTACTCTAGATCACATATTGCTTACAGTTCTTACTTATCATATATAGATATTCCCGTTATCAAATCTCTGTGTTTTCATATACATTCTTCTTTCAGCATTTCCTGTACCTTACTCTATTGCATGCTTTATATTTCCTAACTTGATATGAACTGCGTGAGATATTTTTTGCTCGCTCCTGTCTTGACTGGACCTGTTGAAAATATTACAAAGGATGAGGATGAGGCCTGCGTAGACACCTATTATAGGACAGCTGTAGATGACTCGTGTGACCCAGATTTCCAGTCTGATCCACTAGCTTTAGAGACTGAGACTCCCTAGTCTAGGTTTTACTATTTCTGTCATTTGAGATCTGGATTGTATATATTCTTTCATATTCAGTAGTGGAGATTTGTACTCTGGTTGTTGCTGAGATGTTATCTTAGACACTTAGACTCTCTGGTTGTATTTATGTGGATTCTTTCGTTTCAGTATTTATCTATCTATCTTCCTATCTTAACATTCTGCTTTAGATGTGATTGAGACTGTATATTGCTATGTCACCTCCATTCGGAGTGTATATACTGTACAGGTACCTTTATACCGTTAGATGATTGACCTAGGACAGCATTCTACCGCCGACATTGCGGCGTAGGTTGGGTGTTGTTATGTTCTCGTACCCTCACAGTGGGTGCGGGTCGTGACATCCGTCGCGTGCGTCGCCCCTCTTCCGTCGGTAATCAGCTCGTCGCTAATAACGTTCCGTCGCTAAGTTGTCGTCACGGCAACGGAATAGCGACGGATTTCTGACGTCACAATACGAAGCATTAGCGACACGTTCCCGACGGATTTTTGTCCATTTCAACTATTAAGTATTGAACTGTGTAGGAAATAGCGACGTAAATTTCCGTCGGTAACCCGTCGTAACAGCGTATCAGATCGTATCGATCCGTCGCTAAGCCGTCGGTATGCGTCGGTAATTAACGACGGATTTGCGACGGTGTTATGACGGACTATCCGTCGATCAGGTTCTGGAAATGCTTGGCATTTCCAGCACCATGGCGACGGAATAGTCGTCGCAGACCCGTCGCTACCGCGACGCCGCAGCGACGGATTCCTGACTGATTATCCGTCGCCATGGTTCTGGAAATGTCATGCATTTCCAGAACCATGGCGACGGATAACCAGCCGCTAATTCGTCGCCAAATACAGCGATGGATTAGCGGCTGTTTATTAGTCGCCCTGGCGACGGCCTTTCCGTCGCTGTTCCGTCGAAGCTTATACCACCAGAACGTTGCCGACGGATGATCCGTGGATAACCCGTCGCTGACTGCAAACAGTTTAAAAACTCCAGGTAGCGACGGCTTATCCGTCGAAAACCCATCGGCAACTGGGAATATCCGTCGCTAAACTGTCACTAGTCCGTCGCTAACTGGGTTTTTTGGGAAAAAAATTGGCAGCACTTTCCCTGTTCACAAATATATGCATAAACCAAACCAATATATAATGTACACCAATTATCCATCAATCACACAGACCAAATATATAATGCACACCAATTATCCAAGAATCACATAGACCAAATATGCACATACGACCAATTATCCAAGAATCACAGACCAAACCAAATTAATAGAAAATAAATATCAATTATCCTAAAGAGTAACATAATATCCGGTGCTATAAGCCGATTATAGCACAATTAGTTCAAAGCTCTCACAAATAATCCAAATTTTCTTAATACAATATTTTAAGAAGGAGAAGGTCGATTGTTCGTTCCCGTATTCGACCGACGCATATACTCCTCCACAAGGTACGGAGGCAAGGCGTCGTAGACAGTGCTCCGAAGTCGACGAAGCTGCTCTGCGGACATGAGATCCAGGAGTGCCGTCACAGCCGTAGGCGGTAGCACAGGGGCTTCAGGGTTGAAAGAAAGGTGGCCCACAGAAGAAGGACCGACACCTGCAGTCGACGGACCAGTAGAAGACGGACGAGCACCATCAGCAGACGTACCGGCAGCAGCAGACGCCCCGGCAGCAGCAGACGCAGGCGGAAAGTACATGGCAAATTTCTCCCGTAAGGACGACACCGCCTCGTGCAGCTACGTAAGCTGCGACCTAACATCATCGTCTGCCCGGGCCACGGGAGGAGGCGGTGTCGGTGGAAATCTCTGCGTCGCCATATGCAATGGCCCTAGGGAGCCGACTCCGTACAGGTACCCTTTCTTAAAGCCGCCGACGGTATCTACGAACAAGTCGTTCCGAGCGGCCAAAGAAGAGGGCGTCCGGAAGGGCGTCGTTTCACCGACATCCTCGGTGTCAGTTAACTGAGCCCGACTAAGGGCCTCACGATACGCAGCCTATCAAATAAATGTGTTTATATTATAAGATTTACCTAAGTTGTAATCTAAATCCTATGTTTCACTAAGTTAAGTGTGAATCCTAAGTTTACCTAAGTTATAGTCCGAATACTTTTAATTCTAACGTTAATCTCATAATCATAAGTACTTACATCAGTCTCCTTGGCCCTCTCGTCGACGAAGCTCCCGTCCTTCCGTCTTTTGTGCGTATGCTGGAAGACGTCGTACATGGTGACCGATTCTAGCGCCCTTCCCTCCTTCACCGCCCGTTGGGCCTGCATACGAAATTTGCGTAGAAACTAATTAACTCCTTTAATTAATAATACCTAATTCGATAGTGAAATGAATTTACGGTTGCTCACCAGATCTGCAAGTGTCGCTGCGTGAGACCTTGATCCCCCCGTATGAAGGCCCGCGGCAGATCGGTTCACCTTCGCCTTCTCCGATTTCTCCTTGTATGCAGGGTTATCCATCATGCCTAAGAGGTCCTCATAATAGTCATGCCGGATCCAATTCGGCCTCGTATGCCCCATCTTTAGGTCATGAATCATATCCCGTATCTTCTTCGAGCATGCGCTTCGGTAGGTCCTGCGGATCCCCTCCTCGCGATGGGGGGGCCACCAGTACGTTCTCTAACACAGAAAATCAATTATCATGTAATTTACAAAATGGTTGATTAAAGAATCACATAGACTTAACCAAAAAAATATAGATATATACCCTCAACTCGTCGAGCCAGACGTACTGCTCGGTTGGAGGCACCGACGTAAAGTTGAGGTAAGGACCGTGGAAGTTAGCCCTGATAATTTCTCCAAGGGCCCTGCCAACATTAAACAGAAAAAACCTACAAAGAAGAAACGACTGGATTATTAACTTGAATAAATGAAATAAATTTAATAAATTAACTTAAATTTACTTACGAGGTCCCCGCGGGCCATAGCTCTCGTCGAAACTCGCCTATCGGCCTCTCTGGTGCCGTCGGAGGATCCGCGGGTCCGCGTATGTACTCCCCAGTAACCGGATGGAACCGAGTATGGGGGTACTCCGGGGCCCACTGTGCAGTAACTGGGGCATCCCCTGGTGGATCCGCTGCTGGTGGTTTCGATAGCGGATCGGATCCGCTAGCAGATCCGGACTGATGCCTCGATGAAGTGGTCGATCGAGGGCAGGATGCGTCTGTGCCCGGGGTACTCTCCGGGTCGGGCTCGCTCGATGGGGTCACATCCCGGGAACTCTGAATGCGACCACGACCACCAGCACCAGTACGACCACGACCACGACCCGCACCACCACCACCACCACCACCACGACCAGCACCACGACCACGACTAGCCATCATGACCTGTAAATAGGAACACATAAACATAATTAACAATATAAAAGTGTAAATGGATATAAAAAACTAAACTAAAATATACATACCACCAGTAGGGAGACGAGTGCCGCCGCGACGAAAAAGACTAGGAGTGCCATCTGCAATAAGTAAATAATCGAATGAAAAAAACATGAATTCACGTAATTACTTTTATGAGGTCAAACTTAATTCACGTAATTGGAAGTGTTTTTACTATACAACAATATTTAACCTAATCATCGTCTTCGTTCTCATCCTCGGCCTCGTCTTCATCATCATCCTCCTCATCCTCATCCTCATACTTATCTTCATCGTCGATTTCATCTGTATCCTCATCCCCATCAAATTCTTCTTCTTCTTCTTCTTCTTCTTCTTCTTCTGCCTCAAAATTTGGGACAAGATGCCTCTTTCTCCCATGGTTGACAGCTAAGTCTTGTGTATAAACCTCTTCCTTCCCTCTATTTTCCTCAACAATATCTTCAACATCCATTGTATCTGAGTGTTGTCCCAAGTATTGGGATTTTTTGATCTGGTCCTCTTGGTATGCTGGATCTCCAACGTTGAATGTATTTCTAGATTTAATCTTGCATACTGCCCACCAGTCAAATCGATCTCTACGACGCCTTGGGTAGCTTGTATAGTAGACTTGAACAGCCTGATTTGCTATTGCAAATGTATCGGACCCTCTATACCTCCTGCGATGATTTATATCGACGAATCCAAATTGTTTATCGATTCTCCAACCGATATTTGGTGTCATATCGAACCACTCACATTTGAACATCACAATATGCATATCATATGGGCCAGTATATTGTAAATCTACAATATCCCGAAGCACTCCATAATAGTCAAAGTCCGGATCGTCGTCATAGACGGTGCCTCTTATGCAAACACCGGAATCCTTGGTATTGATGCCGTGATAAATTCGATATTTGTAGCATTCTGAGTTGACTTAAACCTGAAGCCATTAACGACATAGCCTGGCCAAGTCTTTATTTGCTTCTTCGGTCCCAGTGCCAGATAACGAACACTCTCATGAGTGAGTGTTGTTTCAGGCAATAAAACCTGTAAACAAATATTTATAATTTAAATGTTTCAGATTATATATTAATAATCTCAATTATAATTACAGTTACTTACGTATTTGCGAAACCATGACAGAAATGTACAATCAACCTCTCTTTGAAGTCCCTCATCGGTAATATCGGGTCTCCTTATTTTGATTTCATCTCTAAATACACTATTAGAGAAAATAAGAATATATAAGTGTAGTCACTTACTTCATCAAATTCGAGATTATAACGATATTTAGTGTACTGACTTACTTCTCTAAATCTCTCACTTCTTGTATGTCACAGTTTAACAAGACATATCGGTGAGCGGCATCATACTCGTCGTCTGTCAACCACCGTCTTTTACTAGCCCCAACAGGCTTGCCCCTTACATTGAATATTCCTCCATCCTCAACGTCCTCGTCATTCCTTTGAGGTCTATTTCGATTTGTTTTAACATGAGTATCGAAATAAATGGAGCAGAAGTTTGAAACCTCTTCGATAAGATATGCTTCGCATATCGAAGCCTCTATATGAGCTTTGTTGCCAACTTTCTTCTTTAGATGGTATAGGTATCTAGAGAGACAAATTATCTTGAGAATTAAAAAAGAATTTTAAAATAAATAGAAATTCAGCTTAAATTATATCGATATTTATGTACCTTTCAAATGGGTACATCCATCGATAATGAACAGATGCACCGACACGGGCTTCGTATGCTAGATGAATCGGTAGATGTTCCATGCTGTCGAAGAAGCCAGGAGGAAATATTTTCTCCAACTTGCAAATTGTTAAGATAATCTTCTCCTCAAGTTCAACCATGTGTTGCACAGTCAACTTAGTTGAACAAATATCCCTAAAAAATATTGATAGTTTGGCCAACGGAACCCATACAGCAGAAGGCAACAACTCTTTCAAAGCAATGGGCAGTAATCTTTCCATAAACACGTGGCAGTCATGACTCTTCATTCCCGTTAGCTTGCGTTCATTGAGGTCAACGCATCTAGACAAATTCGACACATAGCCGTCGAGAAATCTTAAAGTAGATACCCACTTGCAGATTATTAATCTATCTTCTTTGCTCAATGTGTATTGTGCTATCGGCTTACTTAATTGTCCAGCAGCTCCCCTTTGTATCAAGTTCAGATAAGGACGCTTGTATATCTCGGCAATGTCTTGTCTTGCTTTTGGATTGTCCTTCGTTTTTCCTTTAATGTCCATGACGGTATTGAAGACATTATCGAACACATTCTTTTCGATATGCATAACATCAAGATTATGCCTTATAAGATTATCTTTCCAATAAGGCAAGTCCCAGAAGATACTCCGTTTGGTCCAGTTATGGGTTTGTCCGAACCCATCAACACGATTGTTCGATGGATCTTCTATTACAGTGGGAAAATCCTTTATATCTTCCCAAATATCGTATCCCGACAATCTGGCAGGCGGATGAGAAAATTCTTGTTTTCCAGCTCTGAATGCGTCCTCGTTCTTTCTCCAAGGATGACTCGCGGGCAGAAATTGACGATGACAATCAAAAAAAGAAGTTTTTCCTCCATGCTTAAGGCGGAACGCCTTACTATTTTGCATGCATATCGGACAAGACAGGGTGTCGTGAGTACTCCATCCCGACAGCATATCGTATGCGGGAAAATCATTGATTGTCCACATCAGTGAAGCTCTCATCTGAAAGTTTTGTTTCCTGGAAATATCATACGTCGTGACGCTGATCTCCCACAGCTGTTTTAGCTCATCCACCAACGGCTGTAAATATATATCGATATTCTTCGTCGGATTTTTGGGACCCGGTATGATAGCTGTCAAGAACATATAAGGAGTCTTCTTACACATCCATGGTGGCAGATTGTAAGGGGTCAGAATGACCGGCCAGCAGGAGTATTGAGATCCCGACTGCCCGAAAGGGGCGAATCCATCAGAATATAGCCCCATGCGTACATTTCTGGGCTCTGCAGCAAAATTCGGATGGCAAAAATCAAAATATTTCCACGCCTCTCCATCCGAAGGATGTAACAATTCTCCATCGTCCTTTGTGCATTCTTCGTTGTGCCACGTCATGTATTCTGCTGTATTCTGAGACATATACATCCTCTGCAAGCGCTTCGTGATCGACAAGTAATGCATATACTTGTAAGGACGTTATTTTCTAGTTGACTTTCCTTTTCCTCTGACTTTCTTGTAACGATCCGCATTACAGAAGCAGCAACTTTCTACATCCTCGTTCTCCTTGTAGTACAACATGCATCCGTTACGACAACAATCTATCTTGTCGTACCCCAGTCCCAGTTGTCGGACCATCATCTTCGACTTGTAGAAGTTTTTTGGAAGCTCTTTTGATTCCTTCGGTAACACCTCCTTCATTAGTTGTGTAATCCGATCATAGCAAGTTTGTGGCAAGTTAAAATCGGACTTTATGTTCAACAACCGCATCGTCACTGACAGTACGGAATGTGGATCACAATCAGGATATAAAGAAGTTTCAGCATCCTGAAACATATCATAGAACTCCTTCGCCTCGGGATTAGGATCCTCCGGATCAAAATTAGGCCCTGCCGCGTCGTACACCATATCTCGTGCAAGGTTATGCACGTCTCCATAATCAAGGGAGCATTCGTCGTCATCAACGACAAAATCCGCTGCAGCATTATCATCAAAAGCATAAGTAGCAGCATTTGCAACCTGTCTTTCGGCATATAGTTCACCTTGCGATGACCACAGGTCGTAATCACGTACGAAACCCTTACGGGTCAAATGATCTCTTACACTCACCACTTCTTCGTAACGTCTATTACGACAATTACGACATGGACACTTGATTTTGTTACCGTCCATAAACTGAGCTTTGCTCATGGCATACTTAAGAAACACTTCCACGCCTGCCTGAAAATCGTCACTCACACCTATTCTGCTCTCGTGTTGTCGTTTGTACATCCATGTACGATCAACGAAATAACGATCCATCACAGATTAGATGTAAAAATCTGTATAGTAAGACAAACTAAACAGAATTAGTATATAATCATGTAACTGGTGGATCCGCTAGTATTCTAGCTCGAGAAGAGAAAAATATAAATACAGTTGTTACTAGTAGTTCGATACCGATAGTGCGATACCGATACCGATACCGATAGTGCGATACCGATAGTTCGATACCGATAGTTCGATACCGATAGTGCGATACCGATATCGATAGTGCGATACCGATACCGATACCGATAGTTCGATACCGATAGCATGGTTTAAAGTATCGGCCGATACCGATCCGATACGGCCGATACCGATACGGTTTGGCATGTTCCGATCCGATACCGACCGATACCAAATATTGACCAATACCGACTATGGGGGTCTTTGTTCCGGTCAATTCGGCAAAACCAATCGGTAAGGGTGACTACTATTTCATATAATTTCAAAACTACTAAGAAATAATGCTGAAATACTTAAAATTATGCCTAAGTTTATAAAATATATGTTTTTAAATGTAAATAATTTATTAATAATTATTTGTTTTCCGATACCAAAGTCCGATACTCCGATACGATACCGCCGATACTACCGATATCGCCGATACCAATACTCATAGAAATAGTCCAAAACCGATTCCGATGATTGTGAACCTTGACCGATAGTACGATACCGATAGTGCGATACCGATACCAAACTAAGTCAATCTATCTATTTCTAAATTGCAAGAGTCCACTTCTAGGATATGGGAGCTATATCCTAAATATCTAGTCTAAATTAACTTGGTTAGGATACTAGAGTGTCCTTATTATCTAGCAAGCACTATCTTAGTCTAGTCACACTAGCGTTAATTACCTATAATTCCTACCATGTCTACAATCACACATTACACCCCAAGCCGTCCTGCATGCTAATTATAATAGGCACATATATATATGTATATCACAGTTAGATGTATAGACCATGAACACAAACACTGACTTATGCAGATGAAGAACTCGCACTGTCCTTGACACAGTGAACATATACACCATGAACCCAAACGCCATATTCACATTTACTAATCCAAACACCACCAAACTAATGGATAACACCCAATATGGATAACACATTATTTCGCCAATATATAAATTAGATGAATTTGATAAGCAAAGCCCCCCGCCGCCCCCGACCAGAGCCCGCCGCCCCAAGCCCGCCGCCCAGCCCCCGACGCCCCCGCCCCAAGCCCGCCGTCCAGCCCTCGACGCCCCCGCCCCAAGCCCGCCGCCCAGGCCCCGACGCCCCCGCCCCAAGCCAGCCGCCCAGCCCCCGACGCCCCCGCCCCAAGCCAGCCGCCCAGCCCCCGACGCCCCCGCCCCAAGCCCGAATGTCCCCAAGCCCGCCGCCCCCGCCCCAAGCCAGCCGTCCAGCCCCCGACGCCCCCGCCCCAAGCCAGCCACCCAGCCCCCGACGCCCCCGCCCCAAGCCCGAATGTCCCCAAGCCCGCCGCCCCCGCTGCCCCTACGTCGACACCGCGACACAGAGAGAGAGAGAGGAGATTACCTTCGGGAGAGAGAGAGGAGAGGACGCCGTCGCCGTTCACGAAGCCGTGCGAGAGAGAGAGAGACAGAGAGAGAGAGAGAGAGAGAGAGAGGAGAGAGATTGAATTTGGAGGGAATGCCAAAAGTTCCCCCCGCCTTTTCATTTAAGTCTGGAACGCCCATTTAGCGACGGAATCGCGACTACATAAAATTTGTCGCCAGGTAGTCGCTATTATTGATTATCCGACTGAATATCCGTCGCTACGTAGTCGAAGATATGTCCCGCCAATTATATACACAATTCCCGCCAAATAAACGACTACATGGCGACGACCGACGATCCGTCGCTATAACACCGACACACTAGCGACGGATGTGCGACCTTTCCTGCCCCTAAAATTAAAATAAAAAATGGCAAATGTTTGTGGTCGGTAATCAGTCGCTGAGCGGCCACAAAACCGTAATAATACCGACGGAATAATTCCGTCGCTAAACCTCCGTCGCTAAATGAGCGTATTTTGGTAGTGAATATTGAGAAGCAACGCTTAGCCTCCCTAGTAGTTACAGGCAATTCATTTTCTCCCGGAAGCATGTCGGCGAACAATGTCAACATATCTGAAAAGCTTTTATCACTCCAACCACTCTTGGCCTTGATACTAAAGAGCTTCACTATCGCAGATAGCTTCATATACTTTTTACAACCATTATACAATGGTTTCTTAGCATCATCAAGCAATGAATTAAAGTTCTCTTCATCATCTCCTTCAATGTTGTTCCTTTTTAATGCATGGAACATCTCTAGTGTATCTGCCACATCATTTAAAGTATCCATATCATAGTCATTATAAATAGACGCACATGTATCCTCACACACTTCATTAGGATCAACTTCCCCATGACATATCCATATAGTATACCTTGGATCGATACCAACTGTCGTCAAATGAAATTTTACATCTTCTAAACTCATAATATAGAGATTCTCGCACTCATTACATGGACATCTAATGAAGTCGAGATCATCCCCACTAGCTTTAACATGCTCCATAAATTCATCAACTCCGGCTCTATATTCTTTCGATAATAGGTGCTTTGTCATCCAAGATCTATTCCTCTGTATAATAAAACAAAACACCGAGTAAGTGATTGTAACTTGAAAGTTTCATTTCAAGCTGAATGCGGAGAAGATTGATTCCAGAATGGCCAATGTGAAGTAGATATGGCCAATAAATTCAGACTCATGAAAGTGGAGAAGGTTGATTCCAGAATATAACTTTAATTGCTAGAGTTAAAAAGAAGAAGAACATGACTTAGGAATAGTTTATTTCGTTATTACAAAACAGAAAATGGTTTATAATTCCCTATATGTTCATACGGGTATAAAAGGTAACAAAATGTCAAAATATGTAAGAATATATATTGAGAAAGTCTATATGAATCATCTACATAACTACAAAAGAGGGTCAAATAAACCTAAAAAAAGAGTTGGTCAACGCTCACATCCAACATGATCGATATCATTTAATCTAAAGATGTACAGTCAAACAATTACAAATTGATGTCAAAGATCCATCCCACCCTCAATGCATGAGCAACGTACACACTGTAAAAAATAAGTTGTATTGCCTGGAGTAATTTAATCTAAGAAGAACATGACTTGATTTAAAGACAATATGACATGGCATATACACAGACACGGTACTGATTTCTGTGTGACCTGGAGTAATTTTGAGTGTAAAAATACCGTGTTCAACATGTGTCATACACGACGTTACAGGGACATTGATCTCTTTCTTGTCCATGATTTCTAGAAAATAGGGCATTGAAAAGAACGTGTCTCCATGAACCAAAATAAACCTTGCTACCCGAACGTGTCTCCACGAAGTTCAACTTGTAAGTATTCGTCCGAAAGTGATGGAATTAACACCCTTCCACACTGCAAGAACCAACAAAGAAAGAAATAATGCGCGGACAAAGAAAATGCCTCACAAATTAGAAAAAAAGAAGAAAATTCATTCAAAGATTTCCCAACATGCATTCAAAGATTTCAGCCTTCTTTCAAAAACTAGGAAATAGAAAATAGGTCAAAAATTAGGGCATTTTACTAAAATCATGTCGAGACAGAAATTAGGGCACAAAATAAGAAGTAATTTAGGACAAACCTTGGGGAGCGGGGAGCGGGGAGCGGGCTGAGGGGAGTTGGGGCGCGGGGAGCGGGGAGCGGGCTGAGGGGAGTTGATCAGGATCGGGGAGCGGGCTGAGGGGTGTAACTCCTCTTCCCAGATTTAATTTTGATTATTTATTTTATTTTTTGAAATAAATCTTCTTTTGAACGTATAAATTATTTTACTTTTTCCAAAGAACTATTTAGTTTTAAATAAAAATATTTATCTTGAATTAATTACAAAAGGTTTAGTTAGAATTTTTGAGTTTCAAAACCTATAGGCTTCGAAGGTTATTTGGAAGGCATATTTAGTTCCATCGGTGAAAAGATTTTCGTCAAATTACCTTAAGTAATATTTGAATAATAAAATTATATTTTAACTATTTGGATGATATGGTTATATTATAATGATAACTATCTATTTGAATTAAGGTTTGATTTATACCCGTATACTTTAAATTACAATTCGGTTTGGGATTGTATGGTTTAAATTGATTTGATAAATATTAAACAATATTTTAAACCTGTTAAGTTGATCATTTAATTTAAAATGGATTTAAATAGTTGATAAAATAGAATATTATTTTAGAATTATTAGATTGACCAATAATGAATTATGATTTTATTCATATAATTTTGATTCATATAACTTTAAGAATAAATGAATAATTATCTACTGGTTAGGCTAAATATTTTCAAAAGTATACGATAAGCTGAACTATATTTACTAGAGTAGTTAGTCTAATCCTGATAGGATTCTTTCATATCAATCCTACCTCTATACATATATTTAATTCTAATGATACCTGTATATTTAATTTGCTATGATAACTATCTATCAAAAATAAGATTGATTTATAATAATATGTTTTAGAAATTGATATGGTTGATTTGAATCAAATGTTATTTTGAATTATAGTGATCAAATATTTGATTAAAGTTTAAACTATTTGATGATGAGAAATACTCATTTAAATTATATTTTCACTTATAGGATTTCGATTAAGATCGAAATGTTTGTAAAGGTTTATTTCTTTTTAAATTAAATAGAGGGGAATTATATATGCATATATAGATTGCCTATAATAAAGTAGATATACGTATATCACATGTATATCAGATTACTTCCGAAATCTCAAACCTCTACCCCTACTACAGATAAGGCTAACCATTCAAATTGGTCAACAGATTTCCTTAAATCACATTATGAAGATAGTTAGGATTTCATGTTTTCTAAGTAACCGAATAGAGATACCCATGAGGTTCTTTCCCTGCTATAAGAGAAGCACGAATATTGCCTCCCAGGTTCCCACGTCCATGTCCATCACTACCCTCACAGCCTCTCCGTATCCCTGTGTCCATGTGTCCACACCAAAATCCCCGATGAGCCGACTCCCGGCTGCCACACCAATACCTCCGCGACACCCTGTCAACAGCCAAACTACAAACCGCCTCCACCATCCTCGCTATCAACTTCCATACCGTAACCAAAGTGTCCATCCTCGGGTCCGACCCCGGGCATCCGTGTCCGTGTATCCACATAAATCTACTTCATCGAGTCCTTTACATCAGAGCACACAAAGAATTTTGTGTCCAACTTTTGGAGACGATTCAGAAACAAGAAATACATAACTAACCCACGCCGCGACCGCTGCAGCCGCTCACCACGCAGCTGCCCTACGCACGTGTTTCGATGAAATCCGCTCATGGCCTCTAGAGCCACCCGCCTCGGCGACCACGTGGTCGTCAGCCCCAGCGCCGCGCCGAGCGCCACTCCTCGTCCCCAATTTCTGGACGCCGCACAAACCCTCATCGCCGAGTTCTGGAGAAGATCCGCCCGGATCGGAAGCCGACCTCCTTCTCCTCCCCCGCCGTAGTGCTCGTCGACGTTGCGTGATATTTGTGTTTGGATGGGGGCATGAGATTTCGGCCAAGCATGGGAGTGTTTGTGTTTGAATAGAAGAGGTTTGATGTGTTGTAGGAAAGGTTTATGAGAGTTTGTGTGAGAGAATTTGAGATGTGGATTGAGGAGTGTGAGTGAGTGTTTGGAGGAGGAAAACCCAGCTGCACACAGCCTATTTGCTGTCCTAATAACAGTCCCCAAACCCACCTAGGTGCTGTCCAGATTTCCCCTTATTGGCTGTCACTTTGGCCACATTTCAGTCCATATTTACTGTCACAAACCAGTCCCATTCCACCATTGATAGCCCAAGTACATGACTGTCCCCAAATATGTCTCCAACTGTCCTTAGGCAGCCCCCCCTAAAACCTGTTATTAACAGTCCCTAATCCCTTCCTTAATCACCCAATAACAGTCCCAAATACCCCATTGCAGGACCCATATCAGCCTTCAAATATCAGTCCTAAACCAGTCCTCATTTTTCCCCACATTCCAGTCCCTGTAGCCTACAAAATCAGCCCATGAAACACCCATATAGCTGTCCTAAAACCTGTCACATGACCACTCTAATTCCTGTCCTATTGGCTGTCCAAAATAGACAGCCATGTAGCCTATTTCTGCCTGCAAATTCCAGTCCCCATAGCTCCTAAAACAGTCCACTAAGCAACCCAATTTTCAGTCCCAAAACTACATGGTTGTCCATGTTAGCAAGCCTAATGGCAGTCCATATTAGCCCCCAAAAAACCCTGTCCTAATGACAGCCGCTTAGTCCTACAATTCAGTCCACAAAACCCCATATAACTGCTCTTAATTTCAGACCCCAAACCCCCTTATATGCTGTCCATAACACCCTTTGATAGTCCCTATAACCCCCCTGAAATTCAGTCCATGTAACCCCTTTTTGGCTATCCCATTGACAGGTATTTGAGTCCTCAAACACCCCTCCAAATCAGTCCAAACAAGTCCCTTACCTGTCCCCTTATCAGTCCAAATTCAACTTGGTAAACCCACACCAAATCAGTCCAGATTTCACCTTATTGCTGTCCAACACACCCCCCTAAACCTATCCATTAGCAAGCCTATTAGCTGTCCAAAACCAATCCCAAAACAGTCCAATATATGCCTATGTGTGTGTGTGTGTGTTTGTGAGAGTTAGTGTGTGTTTGTGAGCCTTGTATTTGAGTATGTGTGTGAGTTTATATAGGAGAACCTATATGTGTTTATATATGAGTTTAGATATGTATTTACATATGAGTTATATATGTATTTGTGGGTGTGAGATTATATATGTATTTGTGTGTGTGTCTAGATATGGGAATATAGGTGAGTATATATATATGTAGCTATATACTATGGTATATGAGGTAAAGGTAGGTAATGGGTAAATGACCAACATGTGTAATAAGATGATTTAGATGACCTAGATACTAGGATTTCTTGGTAGGTAATGTTAGTATAGGATAGTATCTAGCTATCCTAGGAAACCTAGGCTAGTATTCCTAGGTTAGAGTGGTATGTGCAAGGTATCGGGATTTACCTTGGTAACGTAATGTAGGTTTTGCCTAGAACTAAGGTATTGGAGTCTAGAGTCTAAGATATGATTAGAACTTGGTTCCCTTGGTTGGTAATGATCAAATATAGTGCTCATAGACTAGTTTTGACGTCGGTTGACCATTTTGACCAAAAGTCAACAAAAGTCAACCGAGAGTCAAACTTAGCCTTTAAGCAACTAGATTTGACCGAAACCAAACCAGAGTTGAACAGTTGACTGAAAGTCAACATTTGGTCAACATATGACTTGTTTGACCTAGGGTTGACTCATTGTTGACCAGAGTTGACCAGAGTTGACTTTTGGACCAAAAGTCAACTGTAAGTCAACCCATGACCCAAATTGACCTAGTTTGACTTGGATTGATTTTCTGTGACCTTGTTTGACCTTGGTTGTCCTAGTGTGACCCAGTTTGGCTCAGTATGACCTAGTATGACCTAGTTTAGCTTGGTGTGACTTAGGTTTGACCTAGATTGACCTAAATTCATTTAGAATGCATTGTAATGCATCTTATTATCATTTTTAGACTCATAGTGACTTGTACTATTCTATAGGAGACAGACACCACACCTCGAACAGTATATTCTCTTCAAACATTCAGGAGATCAGGCGAGTACATTCTCTGACTGTTTTATACTTGTCTGGATTTACATTCTTGCTCTAGATTACTGTACTTGATGCTGACACGATTGTTATCACGGATTGGTACTATATAGATCTTCTTTTGAGATGTTATCTCCTTGTATTCACTAAGTACATATTGTGATGTGTGTTTCACTTACATATTGTATTTATTGAATACCCTTATCATTGTACACTTATTGTGCATATTGTACTCTCATTATCACATTGAGCTCTATTGTACAAGCCATTGTACAAGCCATTGTACAAGCTATTGTATAAGGTAATGTAACTGAATTGGATCCTTGTGTATTGATTGGGAAGGAAGAGTAGAAATGGTTATGTGATCAATCTTATTGTATAAGAAATTGTATATGTCCATTGTACACCCACGTACAAAGGAGTCCTATTTTATTGTATAACCTAACCCGTTTACATAACCATATTGTACTCTAGATCACATATTATTACAGTTCTTACTTATCATATATAGATATTTCCCGTTATCAAATCTCTGTGTTTTCATATACATTCTTCTTTCAGTATTTCCTGTACCTTACTCTATTGCATGCTTTATATTTCCTAACTTGATATGAACTGCGTGACATATTTTTTGCTCGCTCCTGTCCTGACTGGACCTGTTGAAAATATTACAAAGGATGAGGATGAGGCCTGCGTAGACACCTATTATGGGACAGCTGTAGATGACTCGTGTGACCCAGATTTCCAGTCTGATCCACTAGCTTTAGAGACTGAGGCTCCCTAGTCTAGGTTTTACTATTTCTGTCATTTGAGATCTAGATTGTATATATTCTTTCATATTCAGTAGTGGAGATTTGTACTCTGGTTGTTGCTGAGATGTTATCTTAGACACTTAGACTCTCTGGTTGTATTTATGTGGATTCTTTCGTTTCAGTATTTATCTATCTATCTTTCTATCTTATCATTCTGCTTTAGATGTGATTGAGACTATATATTGCTATGTCACCTCCATTCGGAGTGTATATACTGTACAGGTACCTTTATACCATTAGATGATTGACCTAGGACAGCGTTCTACCACCGATATTGCGGCGTAGGCTGGGTGTTGTTATGTTCTCGTACCCTCACAGTAGGTGCGGGTCGTGACATCCGTCGCGTGCGTCGCCCCTCTTTCGCGGCGAGCACACCAGGCGGCCGACCCCCTCCGACTTCCCCTCGACCCACCGGAGAGGAAGCCAGCCGCCGTGCTAGCCCAGCTCGAGCGCCGTCGAGCGGTCTCCTCCACCTCGCATCCGCATGGACCGCCTGCCGTCGTGCCAGCGCCGGTGGGCCAAGCCTCCAGCGGTGCTCGACCGCATCCGCCAGTACAACCTCGATCTCTGGCCACCTCGGTGTTGGCAAGCGCCGACCGGCCACGAGTGGACCCGCGCGAGTCGGCGTCACCCTCCGCCGCCAGCGCCTGTGCGTCGAGCGTAGTGAGTTCCCCTCTCTTCGATTCCTCTCCCTCTCTCCAACACTTTCCTTTCTTAACTCTCGCTTTCTTTCTCTGTCTGTGCTTTTCTGTTTATATTTGTTTTGTTTTATTTTGTTTTATTTTGTTTTTTGATGAAGAGTAATATGTAGGTGGGCCTGGGTTACAAACTATTGATTGGCTTGGGATTTCAATATAACTCGATATGTATGTTTAAATGAGTTAGCTTATATGGCTGAAATTGTTCATTTAGGATGCAAAGACATATTTTTGGGCTTATATTTTCAAAGGATATTTATTTTCTAAATATGTTTTATACAAATCTATTTTCTAAAATAAACTTCTATATTAAATAGACATATTTCATAATATGGCAGGCTTTTTATATATATATTTGGTTTTCTTAATATCGGGCCTATAAGCATTACTAGTTTGGACTTGAATATAACAAATAGGTTTTGGTCTTTAAATATATTATATATATTTTATAAAAGTATGGGCTTAATATGTTATTGGTTACTATAAGTTATAATTGTTGGGTTGAATTAGTAAATATACATAGTTTTCTAGTTTTTCTTAGTACTAATTTTGGAATTAAGTATATATTAATGATTTTATACTAAAGATTTTCTAATACATTTTATATATAAATATTCTAATAAACCTTCTAAACAGGGTATATTTTATTGGTTACGGGATTTTTCTCTAAACCAATTTTCTATTCAACTAAATCATTAACCACAACTAATCTATTCCTATTTTCTTGCAACCTGAACATTATCCTAGGCTAAGTGGACTATTCCAAATGCAACGGGATTGTTGGTTTCACCAGCTAAGGACCTCAGGCAAGTACACTTTCTGATTGCTTTTCGATTCATAGTAGTCTTTTCATTTCATGCTTATACATATGTCTTGCTGCTTGTTGACACGCTCGTCACCCAGAGTAGTCGGGAGGGGAAATATCTTAGTAGATATGTGGACTACCCAGAACTATCCCATAAGTCTATTCGTGAATAATAGCAGCTGCACACGACATGTGCAGGGTGCCGGATTTGCCCCCTAGCCGTTCACATGTCGAAACGGATATTTCACACCACATAGGTAGTTGTCTTATTTATTTTTCCTTATCTTCTCCACCGTGCCATGTCATCAGTATCTTCTAGTTTTTACCTCTCATATGTTATTTTCATGTCTTGTTAATTCTATTATGTTTTCGATTTGTCGTCGGTTTGTGTGCTTGTTCCATTCCTGACTGGAAACCAACATTTTTCAGGTTAGCTGTGGCTTCACTTAGCTTGGGAGATACGGGTGTACATGCAGACAGAAACCTAGAAATAGATAGCAATATATCATTTTCATTAATTATGAGAACCTTGTATTTCCTTTCAAATATAAATCTTGTAATTGTTGTAATAAATCTTAGAAATGTGAATAAGCAATATAGTTGTTATTTTGTGATTTTGAGTATCTTGGCCGTGACAGCGTTCTACCGCCGACTCTGCGGTGTAGGCTGGCTTGGACACGTCTCGTATCCGAAAAAGAGGGTGCGGGTCGTGACAAGTTTTTGTCTTGGCCCACGCAGGTCAGTTTTTGCAAAATTGTGCGAACTCGTGGTAGTACCACATTAATCGTACTACTGCGAGCCTGCGACTAGAAAATGCTCATTCACAACTAGGAGTAAATCAATTTTAAAAGAATGGTTAGGATTAGGAGTCCCTAATTTAATTTTATATTTGGGTAGTTAAGTTTGCTACATAGGTCTCACTAGATGACTTTCATGGAAGGATACACTATCGCATTATGATTCGATAGTATTTCTAAGGAGGGTAGATTCGTAACCCTCTTTCTGAAATTTTGAGAATATCCTTTTATTTACTTATTTGAATTAAATATAATTTTTAGAATTTTAGAAATATTTAACTTAATTAATCATTATTATAGAATGCCTTAGTCGTGGTTAAATTTTGGAGTGCCAAATTACTAGAAGTGATGGCACGAGTAGTGCAATGACGTGCTTTTACTAGTGTATTAGTTATGGTAGGAAGGACCGAGCTATAAGGGTGTCCGAGCTAGAAAAACCAGGCAACGTTGTGACTTGACCTCTATAAATAATTAAATTAGTTATCTAATAATAATACGACTTTTAGAAGACCCGGTTGTTCTAAACTAGCCCAAACCCAACCCAAGCCATGGTAGTCGTATAGTACGACCAATGACGTATATATAGATGTGTGTATATATATTGCTAGTCCATTTTGTCTTGTGAATAATTTCTGTAAATTTTTTATTTTGAATATAATATATGTATTATTACTATTTAAATTTATATTTTACTTGGAAATAGTATAATATTCCTTTAGATTGATTTTTGAGATTTTGCAAATTTATTTAGGATACACATATATGCTTGTGTAATGTATATTCATAATAAGTAGACATAGTGCTTTATACATATTTTCCTCGATCTTGAATATTAGAGAAATAGAGATTAAAATTTATATTTCTTTTTCCTTCGGTCCTTTTCTCCCTAATCATGATCATTTGTACAACGTTATCTTATGTCTTTTCTAAGCATCGCCATATTATAAGTTCGTACCACTTATATTCTTTCTTTTGGACCTAAGGAATTATTTTAAAATAACTTCTCACTCAATTGTCCATTAATCTCAAGTTAAGTTTTTGGATTCAAGAGTTATCTTTCCTAACTAATCATTTTCTTTTCAAGACTTGATATTCATACTTGAAGGACCGATACTTACACCCTCATGGAACTTGTTTGGAATTCTAGAACCTCCTTTGAAATTTCATAAGGTATGGTTAAAAGAATGTTCGTTGACTTGCGATGGCAAGACAGCAGCGCAATGTCGCCACTTATTTGAACTATCGAGACTATGGGTTCATTGCAGCCAGCAGCGCACTGGCGTGACATGACCCCTAAGTTGAAATAACTTCAAGTAAGCGAGGGTGATCGAATATTATTAAAACTATGACTTGGTCTTCTTATTTCATCTTTGAGTCAAATCGGATAGAGTCGATAGAGTATTTAATACCGTATTCTTACTTGAGTCGTGGTACCAAAGGGTTTGCTGCAGCCAGATGTACACTGGCAAGGCATAAATCCTTGGTAAAGTGACTTGGGATATGTTTACAGTTTTTTTTTACTATAGAGGCTATATCCTTATTGACATACGATTATTCATTTTCCCAAAGTGATTAGTGTCGTAATTCTTATCACCGTCGTATTCTTGATAAAATGGTAGCCTTTCCTCCATATTAGCTTTCTATCCGATTCATCATTAAGTCCTTCTAATAATCATTTAGAACCAATTGCCATATTTTTGATCTATTTCACTAGGGTCACAACCGCATGTGGATTTTGAATCCATCATCGTGCCTAAATAATTTTGTTTCATGCTAAAATAATTTTTTTATCGTTCCTAAGAGAGCTCGATCATGACCAAAACTAATTGTCATAGTCATGCCTATATTTCAAACTATATTATCGCCAATGTTTATATTTCTATTCCACTATGATTTCGACCTTATTCATACTCGTGCTAACCTCTTAATTTTATCATGCTTGGGTGACTTGCATGATTAGCCTTGATCATGACTATATCTTAAATTATATTTAAGTGATCATAACCTGCTTAGACTCTATCTAAATTTGAATCATTCTTAAGCAAATTGTCGTGACAAAATCATGTTGATTAATGTTCGATCGTGCCAAAACCATTTTGATTTTTGATCGTTCTACAAACACTTTTGGTCATTGACTAAACCATTTTGACCAAAGGTTGGTCATGCCAAAACATATTTCTCTTTTGTTTATTATTTTGATTCTATCTGCGATCACGCGTGACAAATTTAATCATGAATCATATCATTCTCTTGATTATATCAACTGTTGTTCTCATTCATATTGTCTGAAACTTCGTTTCCTGACTATATTCTTAGTCTTACCTAATCGTGGCATTTGAAAATTTTCTAGGGTAAATATTTCTAAGGTGGGTAGGTCATAAGCCACTCTCCGTTTTCTTACATTTTCGATTTAGTTTATTTTAGTTTAATTATTTTTCCAAATCGGGAAGTAGTTTTATTATATTTCTATTTTAAAAAAAATGATGAGGTTGTACTTTTAAGAATTATTATCAAATACTTTTTATGATTTTAATTTATAAACGTATTTTGGATGATATTAATACTACGTTATATTTGTACCGTGACAGATTATTAGATGTAGTCCTACTAAATTTTGTTTAGAGCTATGCAAATGAATTTTTGGAGTTAATTGATAATTCTTAGTATCCAATTAAGGTTATTTATCAAATATATTTGTTGATTAAAAGTATTTATGAACGTTATTAATAAGACCTACAATTATCTTTATCAATATGAATTATTTTGATTTAGTATATTTATTTTAAATCTTTGAAAGATTTGAGCAACCAAGTCTATCTATCTTGGTAGTCCTTAAATTCGAGGACGAATTTATTTCTAAGGTGGGTAGATTTGTAACTCCTCTTCCCAGATTTAATTTTGATTATTTATTTTATTTTTCGAAATAAATCTTCTTTTGAACGTATAAATTATTTTACTTTTATGTGCCATTTCCAAAGAACTATTTAGTTTTAAATAAAACTATTTATCTTGAATTAATTACAAAAGGTTTAGTTAGAATTTTTGAGTTTCAAAACCTATAGGCTTCGAAGGTTATTTGGAAGGCATATTTAGTTCCATCGGTGAAAAGATTTTCGTCAAATTACCTTAAGTAATATTTGAATAATAAAATTATATTTTAACTATTTGGATGATATGGTTATATTATAATGATAACTATCTATTTGAATTAAGGTTTGATTTATACCAGTATACTTTAAATTACTATTCGGTTTGGGATTGTATGGTTTAAATTGATTTGATAAATATTAAACAATATTTTAAACCTGTTACGTTGATCATTTAATTTAAAATGGATTTAAATAGTTGATAAAATAGAATATTATTTTAGAATTATTGGATTGACCAACTAATGAATTATGATTTTATTCATATAATTTTGATTCATATAACTTTAAGACTAAATGAATAATTATCTACTGGTTAGGCTAAATATTTTCAAAAGTATACGATAAGCTGAACTATATTTACTGGAGTAGTTAGTCTAATCCTGATAGGATTCTTTCATATCAATCCTACCTCTATACATATATTTTATTCTAATGATACCGGTATATTTAATTTGCTATGATAACTATCTATCAAAAGTAAGATTGATTTACAATAATATGTTTTACAAATTGATATGGTTGATTTGAATCAAATGTTATTTTGAATTATATTGATCAAGTAAAGTTTAAACTATTTGATGAGAAGAAATACTCATTTAAATTATATTTTCACTTATAGGATTTCGATTAAGATTGAAATGTTTGTAAAGGTTTATTTCTTTTTAAATTAAATGGAGGGGAATTATATATGCATATATAGATTGCCTATAATAAAAGTAGATATACGTATATCACATGTATATCAGATTACTTCCGAAATCTCAAACCTCTACCCCTACTATAGATAAGGCTAACCATTCAAATTGGTCAACAGATTTTCTCAAATCACATTTTGAAGATAGTTAGGATTTCATGTTTTCTAAGTTACCGAATAGAGATACCCATGAGGTTCTTTCCCTGCTATAAGAGAAGCACGAATATTGCCTCCCAGGTTCCCATGTCTATGTCCATAACCACCCTCACAGTCTCTCGGTATCCCTGTGTCCATGTGTCCACACCAGAATCCCTGATGAGCCGACTCCCGGCTGCCACACCAATACCTCCGCGACACCCTGTCAACAGCCAAACTACAAACCGCCTACACCATCCTCGCCATCATCTCCCACACCGTAACCAACGTGTCCAGCCTCGGGTCCAACCCCGGGCATCCGTGTCCGTGTATCCACATAAATCTGCTTCATCGAGTCCTTTACATCAGAGCACACAAAGAATTTCGTGTCCAACTTCTGGATACGATTCAGAAACAAGAAATACATAACTAACCCATGCCGCGATCGCTGCAGCCGCTCACCACGCCGCTGCCCCGCGCGCTTGTTCTGATAAAATCCGCTCATGGCCTCTAGAGCCACCCGCCTCGGCGACCACGTGGTCGTCAGCCCCAGCGCCGTGCCGAACGCCACTCCCCGTCCCCAATTTCTGGACGCCGCACAAACCCTCGTCGCCGAGTTCCGGAGAAGATTCGCCCGGATCGGAAGCCGACCTCCTTCTCCTTCCCGCCGTATTGCTCGTCGACGCTACGAGCGCCCTCCAGCGTCGTGGCCGCAAGGAATTTTCGCTCGTCCGCTGAAGTCGCTCGGAGGAGAAGACCCTTTCTCCGCCGCGTGCGCCGCCCCTCTTCCGCGGTGAGCACACCAGGCGGCCGACCCCCTCTGACTTCCTCTCGACCCGTCGGCGAAGAAGCCAGCCGCCGCGCTAGCCCAGCTCGTGTAGTGCCCCGTCCCGCTCAGTCAATCAGAGGAATCGAAACGCCAACGGCGTTCGGACTAAGCCTTGCAACGGCTGCTCGAAGACATCGCTCGGTCGAGGCGACCGATCGCTCAGGTGGGGTAGTTTCGGTGAACTTGCCTCATCTTAGCCTTCACATAATAAATCGCATATTTTTAACTTGCACAAGTCGGCTTGATAATAAAAGAGACGAATCTACATAGCTAAAGGGAATAATCCCGACGGGTCGAATTGAGTTAGAATATGGAAAGGTCCAAAACGATCGTCTTAGTGTTGGTGCACGGCGTGCTTTGAAAATGACACTTGGTCCTTCGTCCCGTGGCTTGGGAGAAGGAAGAGTTGGTCTTCGCCACAAGCTAAGATTTAGCCAAATTCATAGGCGTCGCCCGCATAAATGCTTTATAAAGCATGCACAGTCTCTTCGCCCATGGCGTGGTATAGCCTCTGCTCGCCGACGGGTTAAGTTGTATTACACGGCTTGTGGCATAAGTCTAGGAACTCCAAATAACTTGGTTGTTTGAATTCGAACGCGTGCACGGCACGTTCCTACGACGCAAAGCTTGACGCAGCCTTTGCTCGTCATGTTGTTGTAAAGTAAGTTTGGCAAGTTACGTTAAGCTATCAGGAGTAGTAGCAGGCATGACCCTTTGAGTTCTACGGTCGGGTATAACCACATAGTCTCACGATCGTAAGGCCCATCATATAGAGTATGACTTGGGCGGTGGTGTCACATAGAGTTTCAAGTTGGTTTGAGACACGATGGCACGGATTTAGTATTTTAAGGCACGGGCCACGGTTGAGTCATTGAGTTTGGAAAGTGTTTCGATAGTTGTTCTTGAGTGTGTGAAATGATAGGGCAAGAAAGAAAGAATGCTCGCGACTGGGTCATCGAGGCAAGAAAGAAAGAATGCTTACGAATGGAACGTTAAGGCAAGAAAGAAGAATGCTCGCGACTACGGGTCGTCGAGACAAGATCTCAGATGTGAGAAGTGTTGAACTTAGCCCTGAAAGAGATGGTAACACTAGAAGTATCTTTGACTGTGTGAGACGTCAGTTTGAGTCGAGTCTTGCATGGTCATTGGACAACTTGTACAAGATAAAATAAATTTATTTCTCGAACGGCGACCCCAGGCAGCCCAGGGGAACCGTTGCGATAGAGACATGCATGGCTGTGCTGGATGACCGCACGGGTTAGGCGGGGACTTACAGCGGAGCTAGCTACTCGCGCTGGCAAGGAGCATCCGTCTAATCAAAAGCTAAAAGGGAGTCTATTATAGGGCTGGGCCCTAGTTCATATAGATGAGTCGGCATGGACGACAATCTGCGTGTATGCCTTTGGATTGAGTCAAGTATTGAGTGTAGTATATCAAGGATGTTGAGTTGAATGTGTGTGTACAGTTGGAACACAAAATGTTGGACCTAAGATTTTGCTGCAACGTAGGCGACGTGCTTCGGCACGAGATGTGGCGTCGAGTCTTGAGTTGTCGGCATATAAGTTGCATAAGTTGGTTGAGTTGTTTGAGTTTAAGTCGAGAAACCACCGCAAGGCAAAGTTGGTTGAGTGACACTAACATTCACAAGTCTTGATTGGGTCAGTTGGTGATCAAAGTAGCAAGGGCCGCAAGGCGGCGATATGGTTTAGTCACCCTGAGCTGCGAGGCACGGCACGATGGATTCCAAGCACGATCACATGGAAATGGAGCCTCATCGCGTAGTTGCGTCTCTGATTAAATACCATAAGGCAAACACGACTTGATAGGGTAACGTCAATGTTGCAAGCACAGGATGGTCTTAAAATACGAAATAGGCCAAGGCGTCTGTCCTAAAACCGATCCTAAGAAAAGAGTAGAAAGACAATCATAAAGGGACTATATTGTACAAAGTAAATAAAATGTGTTGGTTTTGTATGGGTGGAAGAGGAGCTCATTCCATCGGTACAGTTGAGTACTGACACCCACATAGTTTACATATGCAGGAACAGGTAGAAGCTCATGGCGCGGAGCTCGCTTGGATGCGTCGAGGCACGGAGTTCCTTGGCGATTTGAAGAGTGCGGCCGTATGAAGTAAAGACTTATACGGGACATAATGTATGGACGTCGCCTTCCGAAGCTTCCGCGGGATCAAGACTTGTATTGAGCGATAAGAGAGAGCTGAGTGACTTGTAATGTGAGTTTGAGTGAGCTTGAGAGACTTGTAATCTTGTCCTTGCGCCCCATTGTAACCTTCGTTTCAATATTAATAAAGAGCTACTTTTGAATAACTTGTGTTTGTTCTAATTTCTGCTGCTATTATTCAATGTCTCTGTACGGGACTTCGGTGTGACGACCCCATCGCAGTCGCTGAAATCGGCCGTTATGGAACCCGCCTTGCACGAGCGCAATCTAGGCTCGTGCAGCATCACGCCTTAGTGAGGACGATCGCTCCTACGGGAGCGGGGCGTGACATCTCGAGCGTCGTTGAGCCAGTCTCCACCACCCCGCGTCGCATGGACTGCATGCCGTCGTGCCAGCGCCGGTGGGCCAAGCCTCCAGCGGTGCTCGACCGCGTCCGCCAGTACAGCCTCGATCTCCGGCCACCTCGGTGTTGGCAAGCGCCGGCCGACCACGAGTGGATTCACGCGAGTCGGCGTCACCCTCCGCCGCCAGCGCCTGTACGTCGAGCGCAGTGAGTTCCCCTCTCTTCGATTCCTCTCCCTCTCTCCAACACTTTCCTTTCTTAACTCTCACTTTCTCTCTCTGTCTGTGCTTTTCTGTTTATATTTGTTTTGTTTTATTTTGTTTTTTGATGAAGAGTAATATGTAGGTGGGCCTGGGTTACAAACTATTGATTGGCTTGGGATTTCAAAATAACTCTATATGTATATTTAAATGAGTTAGCTTATATGGCTGAAATTGTTCATTTAGGATGCAAAGACATATTTTTGGGCTTATATTTTCAAAGGATATTTATTTTCTAAATATGTTTTATACAAATCTATTTTCTAAAATAAACTCTTATATTAAATAGACATATTTCATCATATGGCAGGCTTTTTATATATATATTTGTTTTTCTTAATATCGGGCCTATAAGCATTACTAGTTTGGACTTGAATATAACAAATAGGTTTCGGTCTTTAAATATATTATATATATTTTATAAAAGTATGGGCTTAATATGTTACTGGTTACTATAAGTTATAATTGTTGGGTTGAATTAGTAAATATACATAGTTTTCTAGTTTTTCTTCGTATTAATTTTGGAATTAAGTATATATTAATTAATGATTTTATACTAAAGATTTTTCTAATACATTTTATATATAAATATTCTAATAAACCTTCTAAATAGGGTATATTTTATTGGTTACGGGATTTTTCTCTAAACCAATTTTCTATTCAACTAAATCATTAACCACAACTAATCTATTCCTATTTTCTTGCAACCCGAACATTACCCTAGGCTAAGTGGACTATTCCAAACGCAACGGGATTATTGGTTTCACCAGCTAAGGACCTCAGGTAAGTACACTTTCTGATTGCTTTTCGATTCATAGTAGTCTTTTCATTTCATGCTTATACATATGTCTTGCTGCTTGTTGACACGATCGTCACACGGAGTAGTCGGAAGGGAAAATATCTTAGTAGACATGTGGACTACCCAGAACTATCCCATGAGTCTATTCGTGAATAATAGCAGCTGCACACGATACGTACAGGGTGCCGGATTTACCCCCTATCCGTTCACATGTCGAAACGGATATTTTATACCACATAGGTAGTTGTCTTTTATTTATTTTTTCTTGTCTTCTCCACCGTGCCATGTCATCAATATCTTCTAATTTTTACCTCTCATATGTTATTTTCATGTCTTGTTAATTCTATTATGTTTTTGATCTGTCGTCGGTTTGTGCGCTTTTTCCATTCCTAACTGGAAACCAACATTTTTCAGGTTAGCTGTGCCTTCACTTAACTTGGGAGATACAGGTGTACATGCAAACAGAAACCTAGAAATAGATTGCAGTGTATCATTTTCATTAATTATGAGAACCTTGTATTTCCTTTCAAATATAAATCTTGTAATTGTTGTAATAAATCTTAGAAATGTGAATGAGCAATAAAGTTGTTATTTTATGATTTTGAGTATCTTGGCCATGACAGCGTTCTACCGCCGACTCTAAGATGTAAGCTGGCTTGGACACGTCTCGTATCCGAAAAAGAGGGTACGGGTTGTGAGAAGGGGAGTTCGGGAGCGCCGGAGCGGGCTGAAGGGAGTTGGGGAGCGGGAGGAGAAAGAGAGAAGGAGAAAGAGAGTAAGTGCGGGAGAAGGAAAGGGTTTAGACTTTTCGACCTAAGTGCGGGAGTAAGTGCGGGAGAGTCGAGTTTTCGACTTAAAAATTTGGTATTTTTTTCATAGCGCTCGTATCACTGAGAGACAATCAATAACGCTTATATAGAAAACCGTCATAGATTATAGTCTTGCTGAACTTTGATGACGCTTCTTTATCAGCCATCATGAAATCCACTTAACAAGCGTCATTAATAGGTCATTTTGTTGTAGTGCCTATAGTGTATGGAAAGAGATATCAGGCCGTCTCTTGAGGGTAAACTTGTAGACGCCCAAAATTATACACTGAAATCAGGCTGGCACAAGGCCTTTAATGTGCAGCCAGAAGCACGTGTAGCTACACTTTGTGAGTGGTGTAGCTCCCCTTCCCGAAATTCTTGAAATTTTTTTATTATTTTATTTATTTGATTTAAATAGTGTTTTTTTATTTTATAAATAATTATTTAGTTTATTATTACGGTAGATAAATTTAGCCTTGGTTAGGAATTGGAGTACAAGGTGACTAGAAATCATGGCACGGATAGGGAAGTGGCGTGCTTTGACTAGTGTATTAGCCCTGGTAGGGAAGGCTGAGCCGTAGTGACGTCCTAACTAAGAAAACCAGGCCAAGTTGCGACTTAAACCCCACCGATGAATTATTTATTTATTAAATAGATACATTGATTTTAGATGACCCGATTGTACCAACTTAGCCGAACTGGGCCCGAACCGAATCCAAGCCTTTATAGGTATGTAGTGGGACCAAAGACGACCGTGTAGGCATATTTTATATGTGTACAAATATTTCCTAAATTATTAGGTATTGATGTGCATTTTTAACTATTTGAATATTTGTACAAAAAATTAGTATTCTTATTATTAAATATTGTTTTACAATATTTATATATTTTTCTGGACCCGGATAAGGGTGAGTAGTATGGATTCACCAAACCACCAGTTAAGTATTATTTTATTATTTTATGGTGGGTAAATAAATATATTTATTGCTATTAGATATTATTATTATTATTGGTTAATTGAGTATTTATTGATAAATAAATATATGAGGTATATGTATAAATGGATGTGTGTATATGTATATATATATGTGTGTGTGTGTATGTATAAATAAATATACATGTATATGGATGTGTATATATATAGATATATCTGTGTATGTATAGATAAAAATATTATTTATGTGCGTATGTATATGTATATATAAATATATATTATATTTGTGTATATGTGTATTTATATATAAATATATATATATTATACATATGTATATGTGGGGCAGTACGGCATGTCATAATATGAATGAAGATGTTAATATTCTGAACTTGTATCTTACATGAAATGCATATATGTTAACACTTGACAATATCGTCTAGATACTCTTTTCCATCAAAGTAATTACAAAATGACCTATAAGATCACTGTTTTTTTTTGTTATTTGAATTTGCGGAGTTGATGCTAGATCAATAGGATGAGAGAATATAAGCTAAAGTGTCTTCTGGCTAGCTTAGGTGGTTGAACAAGGGATAAACATTACTGGTGCCTTTCAGAAGTTTATTGGATTAATTTCAAGGATAATTAAATACTTTTACTAGGAGAAATTGTAATAAAAAGGGAGAAAATGGTAAATATTGGTGGCATTAAATTGAGATCAGGTACCAAGGTTTATTAATGCACCACAATT
Source organism: Iris pallida (assembly GCA_029216955.1). Lineage (NCBI taxonomy): Eukaryota > Viridiplantae > Streptophyta > Magnoliopsida > Asparagales > Iridaceae > Iris > Iris pallida. The sequence goes on from JANAVB010030419.1 coordinate 1,839,164, forward strand.
TTGTATGATAAGAATGAAGACTCGGACAGAGGACATGAACATTTCATGACATGCATGGGAACACAACTGCATGCCATAACAAAAAGGGAGATCCCAGCCCAAACTAGTCAGCCCAACCCGAGATTAACCCAGGCCCAAGCCAACAACCCACAGCCCGATTTTTCCTCCAGGCCTAACAGCAGTATTTGTGCGTATACATAGAGAGCCGGGAGCGGGGGATCAAGGAAAAACCTAAAACCCATGGCCAAACCGTCGCCACCCTCCTCTCCATCACTGGCGACCCTTCCCCGCACGCGTACGCCACCTCCGCATGACTGTGCGCCACCGCCGGCCGGCAGAAGGCCGACAATCGGCTGTCCGCGCGCTAACAGAGCACCCGCAGCCAATAGCAGCAGACACATGGTTTTGGTGGCGGTTTTCTCGACCATTCGGCGATCGTTTCGCGTGTCGTCTTCGCAGGTACGCACCCAACATATAAGACTTCAACCATCTTCAATTAGCTCGAGGTTTTATACCCTAGATTGCACGATATATCGACCCAAAGTCGAACTAAAATCCTGTACAAAAATAGGACGTTAGGTAGTCGAAGTACTCATGTTTACGATCGAATCATCGCTAACCCAAGAACCTTTTTGAAAATCCATTTGATGACAGACCTAGACAACTTATAGGACATCACAACCCTTCTTGTAGATTCTAATTTTATTAAACAGATAAGAAGTTATTCGATTCTGAAGTTGACCGAAAACCTGTTTTAAAATCTAGAAAAATCTCCGATATGACGTGCGTCCCGCCAAACCGGGTGACGTGGTCACGAACCGAAAGCATCAAAAGGTACGTAACGGCTTCATGGTCGTGTGGGATTTGACGGAATTCAAATTGGTCGCGTGTGCGCGACGAATTTGATACGTATCCGTCGAAATTCACCTTATCAGCCTCTGTGCAAGTTTCCCAATTACTTTGTGCACGCTCGTCAGATTGAGACGAAACTTGTGCCAACAGGATCGTATCGTTTTTCTGGTCCTGTATGCCAAGTTTGGTCCGATTCTAAGACAGTTGAATCAGAACGCCGTTTTGCGGGCCCCACGGTCCGATTCAACGGGCAATTTTGTGCACGACCCTCGAAATCTAAAATTGGACATACCGTTGGGTTCGTATCATCAAACCGGATCCGTAGACATGTAGTTTGATGACTTTAGAGACCATTGACTCTGGTACGTTTTTCGATGCAAAACGGGTCCAACAGCGGACACCGTTTTGGTCCGAAATTACCGTTTTGCCCCTGTGTCCAGAATTGGACTTAAGGACAGACAATCTTAGCTAATTTGACTATTCTGAGAATGTTCGCAATGTCTGTTTCAGCTTTCGGAGACAGTTGTGAGGACTTGGACTTCATGGCTTGGTAGTTGACTGTATTTTTGTTGGATCCGCGTGCAACCTCCAGACTAGATACCTTGTCTCCCTCTACAGTTTACTTACATGCATATCTATATTATTATACAGTCTACCAGTTGATTATTTATATGTGATTTGTATATCATGCCTGCTAGTATATATATATAGTCTTGTTGATATTTAGCTTTGTAGTTCATATTAGATATACATATATATATAGTTCTTGTTCATAGTTAACTTCGTCGTTCATATTAGATTGGTTTTCTCGTGTATCGTGATTGGGTCGTGTCATGTCATCACTTGTACTTGGACTGAGTCGCATCGTGTCATAGGATGAATAAGTCATAACGGAACTGCTGTACCTTGAAATTCTTGAAGCTAACCTGCGAGTCAACATTAGGGGCGAGGGTTAGTAGTTAAGATAACCTGCGAGTCCACATTAGGGGAGAGGGTTAGTAGTTAAGCTGACCTGTGAGTCCATATCAGGGGCGAGGGTTAGTAGTTAAGCTAACCTGCGAGTCCACATTAGGGACGAGGGTTAGTAGTTATCTGTCCACACCTGCGAGTCCACACTAGGGACGAGGGTGATGCTAGCCTGTGAGTCCACACCAGGGACGAGGGTTAATAGTATATGGTTCACACCTGCGAGTCCATACTAGGGACGAGGGTGATGCTAGCATGCGAGTCCACACTAGGGGCGAGGGCTAGTAGTTGTTCAAACCTACGAGTCTATACTAGGGATGAGGGTTTGAGTATTCGATTTGGTTATCCATTGATATCGTGATATCGTGTTCTCTTGTTCTTCTCCAGCAGTTCGTTTAGGCGTAGTGGTTCTTCCAGTCGTATATAGTCGTACTTTCGTGCTGATTGGTCCCTTCCTGTTTATCTTTTGTATTTTCTTTATTGCATGATAAACTGCTAGATAGGCATATTTTTATGTATCTTGCTATGTCCCCTGAGGACCTGATGATCTCTTCAGGTTAGTTATTGCGTGGAGTTAGTTAGCAGCTCTGGATGGTGGATGATTATGACACTTGTGGGGTCCGGATGTGATGCTATTGCTTGCGGAATTCAGGTATTGATACCATGTTTATTATTCAGTTCATCCAGCTCGTGTTTCTCTTTCATCATTATGATATATCATATTTATTCAGTTTATAGACTCATGTTATATCTTGGAGTCTAATCGGACATACATGCTAGTGGGCTGCAGACCACGACCCATACTTGTTCATTCTTGTTTATATTAATTCCTGTGGATTGAGATACAGATTAGATTAGATATGATACCCATGACCCTGACAGCTTATACGTACTTGAATCGGGCTGGAGTCCGCTCGATACGTAGCTGGCTTGCTCACGAGCTCGCGTCCGAAAAGCAGGTGCGGGTCGTGACAAGTGGAAAGAATTACAATTATAGTACAGAATTCAAGACATAGTCCATTCTTGTATCACACTGTTATTTAACCCATGCGGGAAGATTCAAGTCGTTAGCGACATCTATCCTAATAAAAAAAGACAGTTACTGTAGGGAACGCTCAACCCTAGACACATATATATTTTGAAATATGTGGAGGATTGTTGGTCCCCTTGCTCCTTGACATGAAGAGAGTTTGCTCTCAACATGCCTAGCAAAGTTAAGTCCCACATTAGAAAAGCACCATGAGTTATCTCAACATATATACTTGTATGTGTAGTTGAGATATGCACATGGGGTGGTGACCCTAAGGAGGGAATCATGTGGGTAATTTTACTAGGAGGTAAGGATAAGGCTCCAAGAAAAGCATTCATGCTTTTTGCTCCTGAGAAATTAATTTCCATTGGGGCTAAGTCCCGTAGGGGCTTAACGAATCAGACTCGAACTCGGACTCGGACTTGGACACAGACTCGGGCTCGGGCTGATGGGCTCATGAGCGTTATATGGCATTTTGTGGGCACTTTGCACTTATCACGTCAGCTCGTCGCTAGGCGTATAGTGCGCTTAAGTTGCGCTCGTTGCGTGATCCACTTGCGTGGCCACGTTGCGCGCCCACGTTGTACGACCCAGTTGCGCGCCCAGGTTGCGCCCAGGTTGCGCAGGGTGCGCACGTGCACGGTTGCGCTGGGTTACGCCAGGTGCGCCAGTTGCACCAGAGCGTAAGTTGTACAAGTTACGCTAGTGCGCCAGGTGCGCAAGTTGTGCAAGTTGTGCCAGCTCGTCGCTAGGCGCATAGTGCGCTTAAGTTGCGCTCGTTGCACGAGCCACTTGTGCGCCATGTTGCGCGCTCACGTTGCACGACCCAGTTACGTGTCCTGGTTGCGCCCAGGTTGCGCCTAGATTGCGTAGGGTGCGCGCGTACGCAGTTGCGCTGAGTTGCGCCAGTACGCAAGTTGCGCCAGTACGCTAGGTGCGTATGTTGCGCCAGTGTGCCAGGTGTGCAAGTTGTGCAAGTTGCGCCAGCACGCAAGTTACGGTAGTGCGCAAGTTACGCCAGCTGCGCAAGTTGCGCCGCAGTTTGTGCAGTGCACACAATGCGGCTGTAGGCGCGCGCGCAACTCATTCAATGGCAAAACTCACGCAGTTCGTGGCTGTCTACGTTCTGACTGATTCGTAACTATTTCTGGATTTATGGATCTGACATTATAACGTAGCACACATTTCGGATCTGGACAGTTACAGCAGTGGCTATATATTCGAGCCTCTCTTCTCTCTCAGAACACTTCTGAGACTTGAAAAATTCACGAAGAGAGAAGAGAGAGCTGCTGCGCAACCGGAGTTCTGTCTTTATCGTTCCGAGCAGTCCGTCTCCGTTTCGAACAGTCTATCTTAGAGCAATTTTTTAGAGCATTTCAGAGTTCACTCGAACTTGCTGGTTCCTGGAAGCTGACCGTGTGGGCAGATCTAGCTTTGAGCACTGGTGTTTCTTGACACCCCAGCAGGCCACCGCCTTCCATCTTTCGTCTGTCACCATTACTGCTGCCTTTAGCAGTTTGATTAGTACCTTCTGTTTAGAAGCACTACTATCGTTTGCTACGTTTACAAAATCTTCTTAGATTTTCGTATTACAGAATCCTTGTAGGATCTCTGTTACGCACCTTCCTTGAAGCGTTGCATTGGAATGTTGTTATTATAACTGTTTCATTAAGTTTTCTATTAAAAATTGTAATCCGGTAATAACAATCTCAAAGCTAGACCAGCACAATGGAAAACTCTCGTGCCTCTCTCCTCGATACCAGCTTTAACAAACTGGAAAAGTTCAACGGAGAACACTTTCAAATATGGAAGATAAAAATCACTCTCAATCTACAACTTGTGGACATCGATCATGTTCTTATTGAGATTGAACCAACGATTCCAGAAGGACCAACGACTCCAGAAGGTGGTACAGCAGATGCCATTACTGCTGCACAAGTCAAATTGACCAAATGGAGAAGGGACAATAGTCTTTGTAGGCTATTGATTCTAAATGAATGGAGGACTCCCTGGCAGAGTCATACTCAACAAATACTTCTGCTAGGGACATCTGGGAGTCCTTGGAAAAGCTGTATGAAGACGACGACAATAGTTCAAAAACTTCATCGTCGAGAATTACCACAAGTAGCTCTTCGAAGACGAGAAGGCAGTGCTACCTCAGGTAAAAGAGTTCTTGAAGTTGTGCCAGAAGCTAGAAGACGAGAAAATGCCTCTCGTCGACAAGTTTGTCGTTGGAGGGATTGTCTCTAAACTTCCCACAGGATGGAGCACATTTTATGCAAGAATCTACCAGAAAAAACTGGATATCAGCTTGGATGATCTCCTTCAAGAGATCCATGTTGAAGACGAGATGCGTTCTCAACGGAAGATGGACACTCTGTCCAAACAGTTGGCTAAGGCTAATCTGGTGCAGACGAGAGAGCCCAAAAGGAAACAGGTGGCTTCTCATCACAAAAAGAGGGATTCCACTTATCTGAAAGTGAAGGGTCCTTCATTCAAGCAACAGAAGTCCAAGTCACACGTGACTTGCTTCAATTGTGGCAAAAAAGGCCACTACAAGAGTGAAAGCATATCTAAGCCCAAACAATCAGAGAAAGGTGAGCCTAGTAAGGTTTTTTTGGTTTCTAACCTCGTTGCTATGATCGCTCAGGTCACAACTGTGGGGGATGACTCTGACTGGTGGATAGACATTGGTGCGACTTGCCATGTCTGTTCTGGGAGGGAATGGTTCGTCACGTACCAGCCAACTTCTGAGAAGGTTGTCATGGCGAACCAGGTTAGTTAATTATCCTAGCTAGCTACTTGAAATTGTAAGTTTGTTCGTTGTTTTCGACATTAGTAGTTTTGATCCAACAACTTGTTCATGAATAATTTTTAAACTCCTTAAATTTTTATTGGTTTGTGTAGGTCGTTGCTATGTAACTGAACTAGTTTGTCAAGGAAAAACTTACGAGACTGATAGTATATTGTGATCTGTTGTCTCTCTCCATGTAGTAATTTTGATACGTCATTGTTACTGGCGTTAACAAAAAATGTCATTAATACTAGCATTCATTTCAAAAAAAAAAACACACAAAAAGAAAGAGAGAATCGTTATTACTATTTATATTTTTTTGGCTTGAAATGTCATTTCATCTGACATTTTTTCTCCCTTTGTCGTTATATCAAAATTTTTAAAACTTTGACCGTTATACTACAATTTCATAAAAATATACACCGCTACAATAATTCATTATGAAACAAAACCATTCTACATCTGTCTATCTGGTATTCGTTACAATAATGTTAAGTTTATAATCAATTGTGGTTGTATATCATTACAACCACCTAGGTCGTAGTTGTTAATTGGTCCCCCTCTCCCATCACTTATCTCACATGTGGAGAGGGGACCAATTGACAACTGCCACATGACGGTTGTAAATTATTAGCCATTTAAATACTCTCTTTTATGTCTATTGTGCCTATCATCTCCAACACTATTATCAGTGTCGTTTATAACATTGTAAGGGTATAGCACAAATAGTAAATTTTTTTGATCATTCTAAAAAAAATAGAAATTTTACAATACTAATATACACAAAGGTTAAGAAAATTTGAGTCTTAGGATTTTTAGTCTTCCTGGACTTCGCGACGACATCCACTTCCTGCTTTTCGGACAAGTGCATATTGTTCTCCTTGCTTGCAGGGAGACGCTTGGTCCGCGATCAGCCAGTAAGTGGGATCGAAAGATAGTTCGGGATGAAGGGGTCAGGTATTCCACTCCAGAATCAAGGTTACTGATGACAGTTCAGACGGAGAGATCCATCCCCTCCACGCCTGAGCTGAAATTGCTGACGTACGGAGTAACACTACCTTCCGCACCATCCCTTGACTCGGAAGACAACGAACCACCTTTGGAAGACCTTGCACATAAATCCATAGCTACATTCATCCTATTCGTCCAACTGAAACGGCTACCATAACCCGAAGGGTGGCTATACGGGATCATGACCCCCTATAGTTCTCTCATCCCTCTCCCCTACGTCGCCGATAGGCCTATCAAGCATCACTCAACACTGTGAAGTGTCCACCAGAGGTGGAACATCCCGAGCACCCAATCATGAGCCTTCCAACAAGGGTTCCACACTGGCCCTGACCGCCCGTCCCTCTCATCTAGTATCGCCAAATATGTGCACCGCGGCTGACTAATCGACCCGGTATCTACCAACACTCCACTAGATGGGGGCAGGGCGGGGCAGGGATAAGAACGCACACCGAGGTTAACATTAATATTAACATTAATATTAACATCAAATGGACGGCTGAGAGTGAGGGGTTTTTTTTAGGGGGTTTTCTAAAGGGGGCTTTTGATCCGCTCATATATATATATATATATATATATATATATATATATATATATATATATATATATATAATATTTGTTAATTTAAATTTAACAAATAAAATTATTGTATTAAATATTTTATAGAAAAATCAACAAATAGATAATACCACATATGTTATCATCTAGAATATAATACCAAAAACATGTTTGAAGAACACTATTTATTTGAATTTTTTAGGTATCATTTAAATTTTATCAACGTAAAAAAATAAATATATTTTTGAGTTTTTTATTAGCCACATTATACTTTTGTGATATCACTAAAATTATTTTTTTGTGGCTTCTTCCACAATTGCGTCAAAGGACGCAGAAGCTCTCTTAAGATTCATCGCATCCGCGATGAAAATGGCCAAATTCTTGACGATCAGGAGAATATTCAGATGGCCGCCACGAACTATTTCTCTAACATGTTTGCTAAAGAGGACGTGGTCAAAGATGACGGTTTCTTGGCCGAGATCCCTTCCATCATTGGTGACAGGGATAACGGAAGCCTGAGCGCTCCCCCCTCCGACGAAGAGATTAAGACCGTTGTATGGTCCATTAATGCCAACAGCGCCCCGGGACCGGACGGATTCAACGGGGTGTTCTTTCGCTCTTGTTGGGACATCATTCTGTCCGACCTCGGGGATGCCACAACTGCATTCTTTCAAGGGGCCACTTATCCAAAATCTATATCCTCCGCTCATATCATCCTCATCCCCAAGAAAGACAATCCGGACTCCTTTAGGGACTTCAGACCTATCAGCCTCTGCACTTTCACCAACAAAATTATCTCTAAAATCATCGCCTCCAGAATGTCGGACATCCTTCCCAGAATCATCTCCGAAGAGCAAAGCGGCTTCGTCAAAGGTCGCAATATCACCGATAACATTCTACTGGCCCAAGAGATGATCACGTGTATGAAATTCCCGTCCAGGGGAGGAACGTTGCAATCAAACTAGACATGGAAAAAGCATACGACCGCCTTGATTGGCAGTTTATGATATGGGTGTTCCGAGCCTTTGGTTTTTCGGAACCTGTCATCGACATCATCTTCAGATCCATCAACAATTCCTGGTTTTCTACGGTCATCAACGGCCAACCTCAGGGTTTCTTCAAAGCCACTCGAGGAGTTAGACAGGAAGACCCCCTCTCCTCTACCATTTTCATCATCACAGCTGAATCCCTGAGCAGAAACCTCAAAATCATGCCGCGAGCTCCTGGGTTCCAACACTATCACACCACGACCGGTTGTCCTCTCATAACTCATCTGGCGTACGCGGACGACATCCTCATTTTCTTAGCTGGCACTATTGGAGCCATTGAGGTGGTTATTAGTACTCTTGCGAAATACACTCGTTTCTCTGGACAGAAAATCAACAACAGCAAGAGAGTGATCTACACTCATCACAAAGCTGATAGAACTCACTCGGCTGAGCTGTCCGCCAGGACCTCCTTCTCCACAGCTTACCCCCCTTTTTCTGTACTTAGGCTGCCCGTTAGTGTACGGCAGAGCGAATTCAGGAATTTACGAACATATGGTGGGCAAAATTCGCAAGAAAATTACGGGCTGGCACAACGCCACCCTTTCCCCCGGGGGGAAATTAATTCTCATCAAGCACGTTCTGTCCTCCATCCCCATATACACCCTAGCGGTGTGTGCGCCCCCCAACAAAGTTCTCCTTTCTATTGAATCCATCCTCGCCAACTTCTTTTGGGGTCATCTCGAGGGAAAGAACAAGCATCACTGGGCCAGTTGGGCTACCATGGCCAAACCTACTGAAGAGGGTGGTCTGGGATTCTGCAGGCTTGCCCACATGGTTGACGCCCTCTCGGCTAAATTGTGGTAGAAAATTCGCTCTGAGAACTCGATCTGGACCAGGTTCATGCGAGCGAGATACTCCAGATTCTGTCACTTAACTGAGGCATCTGCCAATAACAGATCCTTCGCGTCGTGGCGGCGCATCATCCGTGGCCGTATCCTTGCGGAACCTCAATTTCGTCTGACCCTGGGCAATGGCCATTCGCTGGCCTACAAGGAACGATGGTTGGGGGACAATATCCTTAGGCCCAACGATATTACTCCGCCGAGGTACGAGATCCGGGATTTATGGGATGATGATGCGTCGGGGTGGAATTGGGATAGGGTGCATGACTGGTTTGGCCCGGCAGCCGCGGCGAGCTTGGGCGCTTCTAATCTGTCGATCCTTGACACTCAGGACGTGCTCAGATGGTACCCCACCCAGGGTGGCGTCTTCACCCTTGCTTCGGCCAGAGCCATCCTCAGAGAAATTCATATCACGACATCCCCTTCCGCCAAGTTTTGGCACTCATGTATTCCGACGAAATGGTTCATTCTTCTCTGGCGTGCCGCGCGTCGGAAACTTCCCACAGACGATGCAGTCAAATCCTTCGGATATAGCCTGGCGTCCAGATGCCACTGCTATGTAGAGCACCATTCTGAATCCGTCGAGCACGTTCTTTTTTCTGGGGAGTCTGCTTCTCACATTTGGACTAATCTCCACTCCAGGTGCAAAATGGTCTCCACATCCGGGGGCACCAACGATCTGATGGCCAGATGGAACACGTCTCACGGGCATCAGATCGCCGCTGCCGTCGCATTTTGGGTTCTTTGGAAGAACAGAAACAAATACAGATTCGAGGGCCGTCAATTCCAGCCTCCGTAATTGTACAGAGAGGTGGTTCGGCAAATCTTCAAAAGAAAGAGGTGGTGCTCTCACACCTCGAAACAGTTTTGGGCCGCACTGGACTGATGAACGGGCAGGAGCGAGGTTCCTTGGGCCCTCACCTTGTGTACCTAACCTTCTGATGCCCGGTCCAGTCACCGTTTTGTGGGCAACACTTTGTGCTTTTCTCTTTTTTTTGGGTCGGTCTTCGCGTGAGGCGCGCTTACCTGTATAGGCTTCGGCATTTTGCGCCTATCTTTCAATAAAGGTTTTGTTTCCTCAAAAAAAAAAAAAATATATATATATATATATATATATATATATATATATATATATAATATAGTTATTTTGTTATCTTTCAAATTACATATTTGTTATCTATAGATAATTTGTTATTTAAAAAGAAATCAAATATGCAAACTAAGTGATTAAATCAGATTAAAATAAAACAAACAAACCAAACCAAACAAAAGACACAAAAACCCAAAACAAACCAAACCCAAAAAATAAAAAATAAAAATGGAAAACGTAAATTCCGACATACAGGCTGGCGAAAACTTTCTTAGATTGATTTTTTTTGTTTTTTAATCTATTTCTTAAACATTTTATAGGAACAAATTTTCTAATAGCCTAAAACATTAACGAGTGAACCAAATTCTTGAAAATTTAGCCTAATAACATTAATAATTAAGTGAACCAAATTCTTGAAATTTTTTTGATTGTCTCTATTGAAACCATACTTATGTAAATTGACATTATACCACACTCATAATTTCAATTATGCTTAGATTTTGATACTCAATAATAGACCTAGTAGAAAGAAAGAAAGAAATTAAATCGATGTTAGATTATATTTGTAGCTAATATAAATATGGCCCATAAGTCCAATAGTGTAGACAGTATATATATTGTAAACAGCCCCCATTAATGAGAATAAGGCATTATTATTTTCTACATGGTATCAGCGCCTCCAGAAAAACCCTAGCCGAAATATTCCCCATCTTTCCCATCCTCTCTGCGGCCGATCCGTCGCCCGACCACCGTCCGCGCCCACTCCAGCGCCTGACCGCGACAGCTCCGCCGCTGACCCCGTTCATCAGCGGCCGATTCGCCGCCGACCCCTACGCGCCAGATCCGGTGCCCCGACCGCGGCAAGTTTGCCGTCGACCCCGTCCAACAGCGGCAGATCCGCTGCCAACCCCTATGCGCCAGATCCGGCGCCACGACCGCGGCAGGTTCGCCGCCGACCCCATCCAGCAGTGGCCGATTTGCCACCGACCCCTTCGTGCCCGATCCGGCGCCCGACCGCGGCCGACGGATCGGAGGCGGATCCGATTTTGGCAATAGATGATAATGCTACATCCAGCTACTCCATCGCGACTAGCGGTGGCGGTGCACACAACCCAAATTATTCGAATTCGAAGGATCCGTATTTTCTGAGTTCTGCTGATCAACCAGAAAATATTATTACTCCTATTGTTTTTCGTGGACCGAACTATGCTGAGTGGTCTCGGTCGATTCGTCTCTCCCTGATCTCCAGGCAAAAGATCACTTTTTTGGAAGGTACTAAAATCAAACCTGTTAATGATGCTAGTAAATTGCTTGATTGGAGGTGTGTGCAAGCGCTATTGGTTCAATGGGTTCTTAATACCATTGATCCGCTTCTGAAAAAATCTTTGCCGTACTTTGAGGAGGTTTATCCATTGTGGAACTTGCTGGAAAAAAGATTTGTTGTTAGCAATGGCACTCAGAAGCAACAAATTAAGGTGGCTTTGGCTGAGTGTAAACAAACGATTTCGATGTCTGTGGAAACCTATTTTGGAAATTTACAGTTTTTGTGGGATGAACAAGCTGCTTATTTCCCGTTACCTACTTGTACTTGTGGTGAACTTGCTGCAAAGCTACAGGCTATGAGGGATGAAGACTACTATCAGGACTTTATGTATGGGTTGAATGCTGAGTTGTATGGTCATACCCGATCTAATCTTCTGGCTCAGGATCCTCATCCAAGTTTAGATCGGGCATATCAGGCAGTCCGTGAGGAGGAGGATATGTAAAAAATCTCAGATCCAATCCGCTGCTGAGGAGGTGTTGGCGATGGCTATCAAGACTTCACCTCGACTTTCTACTATTTCTAATAGTAGAACCTCAGATTCCAGGGATAAATCAGGTATGATCTGTACTCATTGCAAGAAAATAGGTCATGATGTTGCAACTTGCTTTGCAAAGATTGGCTATCCAGAGTGGTGGAAGACTCGTCCTCGACGTGAGGGCCAACGTGGTGCTGGTGGTGGCATAGGCCCGACACCACAGCAAAGACGTGAAGGGGGACGCGATGCTGGTGGCGCAGGAGTTGTTCAACATGTCGCCGCTGCTGGTCATGGTGTCACTGCTGGTCTTGCAGCTGGGAGTTCGACGGATATGATGCATGGAGGGTATCTTTTACCACTCTCAGGTGAATAATGGCAGAAACTGATGAGCTTGCTGGGTAACGACAATCCTTCCAAGTCTGGTTCTTCAAACTCTGATCGTCTGATGGATAAGAATTCTTCTGTCTCTTGGATATTCGATACTGGGGCTACTATTCATGCGACAGGTTCTCGTGACTGTTTAGTTGATTGCTTTGAGGGCCCTGTTTGTCCTGTGATTTTGCCTGATGGGAGCACTATTGAGGCTGTTCTAAGAGGCAAAGTATTTTTGACTGCTTCATTGGTGTTGACAAATATTTTTTATGTTCCGACATTGACTTACAATTTGATCTCTGTCTCTCAATTGATTGTTGCCAAAAATTATGATATATTATTTACTCCTGATTTGTGTTTTGTTCAGGACCGAAGTACGAGGATGGTGATTGGAGCAGGCGAACAAAGGGGTGGACTTTACTTCTTGGAGGAGGCTCCAGCTTCTTTGGCTTCGGTGATCCTGGCATGCAGAGAGAGTGATTCCGAGGTTTGGCATAGTAGAATGGGGCATCCTTCAGATAAAGTAATGTAGACTTTACCTTTTCTCTCTGGTTTGTAGTGTGTTTTCTCATAAGGCTTGTGATATTTGTCATCAAGCTAAACAGACTCGTGATGCTTTTCCTGATAGTAGTAGTCATGCTTTGAGATGCTTTGAACTTATACACTGTGATCTGTGGGGACCATATCGTGTTCCCTCATCTAATGGGACACGATATTTTTTGACTTTGGTGGATAATTTTTCTAGAGCTGTTTGGGTTATTTTATTGAAGGATAAGTGTGTTGTTTATTCTATGTTTCTTAAATTCATTGCTATGGTGAAGCGTCAGTTTGGGGCTGATATACGTCGTGTGCGGAGTGACAATGGCACTGAATTTAATTGTTTACGAGATTATTTTTTTATCTCAAGGTATGTTGTTCCAAACATCCTGTGTCGGGACACCTCAACAGAATGGAAGGGTGGAAAGAAAGCATCGACATATTTTAAATATAGCCAGGGCATTGAGATTTCAGGGTTCTCTTTCTGTGGATTTTTGGGGGAATTGTGTTCTGGGTGCATGTTATTTGATAAATAGAACACCTTCTAGTATCTTGCATTTTAAGTCTCCTTATGAAGTTTTATATGGTTCGGCTCCTTCGTATGATCATCTACGTATTTTTAGTTGTCTGTGCTATGCGTATGATTTGAGATCCTGACATGATAAATTTGCTAGCAGGAGTAGAAAATGTATCTTTGTTGGGTATCCACTTGATAAAAGGGATGGAAACTGTATGATTTGGAGACTTGCAAATTTTTTGTGTCCCGTGATGTTACTTTTTATGAAAAAGATTTTTCTATGTCTGGCTCTGCTAGTGAGATGTCTTCTGCGACACGCCATACATCTGTTGAGGTACCGGGAGACGATATAGAGGCTTTTGGGATGGTGCCGGCTGCAGTTGCTGAGGCCGGAGTGGTTGCTGGCGGCTTGGCACCGAGTGGCGAGGATGCACAGATAGCTGCAGAAGTATTGACAAGAGAGTCCGCTGGGGGTGATGCAGATGCTACTGATGATACAGGGGATACAGTGTTGCCAGAGGTGCCCGATGAGGTAGTATTGGGAAGAGGAATGAGAAAGAAATCATAGCCAGTGCGATTACATGATTTTGTGACGAATGTTGTTCGAAGTAAAAGTCCCCCCTTCACCACAGTTCATCTGTTTCCATCACTTCCTCAGGTACTTCGTATCCTCTAACACAATTTCTAAGTTATGATATATTTACTGCTGGACACAGAGATTTTTTTGCAGCTATCACTGCAGGTGTTGAGCCTACTTCATATCGCCAGGCCTCACGAGATTCAGGCTGGCGCACGGCTATGCAAACTGAAATACAGGCCTTGTAAGATAATGGGACATGAAGCCTTGTCGATTTGCCTCTTGGGAAGAAAGCATTGGAAAGTAGATGGTTGTACAAAATAAAGTACAACTCCAACGGCAGTGTTGAGCGCTTAAAGGCAAGGCTGGTTGTGTTCGGTAATCATCAGGTTGAGGGGATCGACTATTCAGAGACATTTGCTTCGGTAGCTAAGATGGCTACAGTTCGGGCATTTTTGGCTGTTGCAGCTGTGAGAGGCTGGACTTTGCACCAGATGGATGTGCACAATGCTTTTCTTTATGGAGATCTGACAGAAGAAGTGTATATGAAGTTGACGCCAGGTTTTTTGCGTAGTGAACCCAACAAAGTGTGTCGCCTGCGTAAATCTCTATATCGATTGAAACAGGCACCATGTTGTTGGTTTGCTAAGCTTGCTGCCTCTCTGATATCCTATGGATTTATTCAATCTCATTCAGATTATTCCTTTTTCTCTCGTTTTAAAAGGAAGGTAGAGTTGCATGTTTTGATCTATGTGGATGATATGATTGTGTCTGGTAATGATTCAGGTGCTTTAGATGCTTTCAAAAAGTACCTTAGTCCTTGCTTTCACATGAAGGACCTTAGTGTATTGAAGTACTTTCTTGGCATAGAGGTGGCTTGGAGTGCAGAAGGAATTTCCTTGTGTCAAAGGAAGTATGCTTTGGATATTATTTCAGAATGTGGCTTGATAGGGTCTCGACCTGCTGGCATGGAGCCGAATCACAAGCTGGCAGAATCGACTAGTCCAAAGATGGCGGATGCTGAGACTTATCAGAGGCTAGTTGGGAGGTTGATTTATCTATCATTTACTCGCCCTGACTTAGCCTATGTTGTGCATATCTTGTCTCAATTCTTACAGGAGCCCCACCAAGATCATTGGCATGCTGCTTTGAGAGTTGTCAGATATCTCAAACATGCACCAGGACGGGGTATTCTTTTGAAAGCTGATTGTGATCTCCGTCTTTCTGGTTGGTGTGATTCCGACTAGGCCAGTTGTCCCTTGACTCGCCGCTCTGTTACAGGCTGGTTGGTATTTCTGGAGGGTCTCCTATTTCTTGGAAGACCAAGAAGCAACCAACTGTTTTTCGATCTTCCGCTGAAGCTGAATACCGATCTCTTGCTGCGCTTGTTTGTGAGTTGAAATGGTTGAAGGAGTTATTGGTGTGTTTGGGCGTTCGTCAGGAGTCTGCTATGTCGGTGTATTATGACAATCAGTCAGCCCTGCATCTGGCTCAGAATCCGGTATTTCATGAGCGCAGTAAGCATATTGAGGTGGATTTACATTTTGTTCGCGATGCTATTAGAGATGGCACCGTAATAGCCTCGCATGTTCCTACTTCTTCCCAACTGGCTGACATCTTCACTAAGCCCCTTGGGAAGCATGTGTTTGATTCTTTACTTCCCAAGTTGGGCATTTGTGACTTGCATGCTCCAACTTGAGGGGGGGTGTTAGATTATATTTGTAGCTAATGTAAATATGGCCCATAAGTCCAATAGTGTAGACAGTATATATATTGTAAACAGCCCCCATCAATGAGAATAGGACATTATTATTTCCTACAAGTATATAAGAAGAATATAAGAAGTATCTGGGTCTAAACCTGATATAATGGATAAGATTTGGATACGTCTACGGCCAGTTTGGAGTCGACGACGACAAGGTAGTGTTGTATGTAGGAGACGAGGCTCTCGTCGGCAAACATTGTCGGCCTTGACTAGCATCGCACGATTCGCACCCGGACACACGCCGTCGATCCCCCGTCTATAGACACAATTTTTTTTGGTAAGATCCGAAAAGTATTTATACAGCTATATAATATTACTATATAACAAGGAAAGTTGGTTTCACCTTAAATTTTTCATCTTCCAAATATACACATATCTAAGTTTACTAATTAAAATTGTTCTTCTATACTACTATATAATAAAAAAAGTTGGTTTTACATAAGTTTTTCTTCTTCCAAATAAACACATATAGAAGTTTACTAATTAAATTGTTCTTCTAACTACTATATAATAAAAAAAGTTGGCTTTACCGTGAATTTTTCTTCTTCCCAATATTCTCTTATCTAACTTACTAATTAAAATGGTTCATTAAATTTAATGAGGGCATAGAGGTAATTACGTATATAATTTTTTTAAAGGAAATGTAGTTTCTTCTTTGTGCCTTTTTGTTTTTCCCAAATACAACAAAATTTAATAAAAATAGTTAAAATATGTGCAACGCGCACGTGCATATATCTATTCTACTATATAATAGGAAAACTTAGTGGTGAAACTTTTGAATTCCTAAAATACCCTTGAGCATTTTATAAATATGATATTATTATGTCAACTTGCATGTTATTTATGTTTAAAAGTCAAAGCAATAAAATTTGCATGCAAATTTCCTATTTTCATAACTTTTCATGCTCCAATGGTAATAATTTTTTTTTTACCATTTTCCAAATATTATTATCCTAAATAGAAAATTAAAAAAAAAATTGTACTTCAAATCTTTTGCCATTGTAAAAAGAAAGCACACACGTGAATAATCACCTGGAAAAGATGAAAAGATGACAACTGACCTTATGATATTCTAATTAAAATATATACAAAACACGTACATGTAGACTAATACTAGTTAAATTAATATGAAGGATGAAATCTGGACCCGGACGAGCTTGTTGCACCCCCGGGAGGCCCGAAAGTTGTCATCCCTAAGGAGATTCACAGAGACGTCGAGGAGGAAGGTGAATGATGCTAGCTGAACTGTAAACTGGTCTGGTGCTACATCTTCCCAAGAAGGGTAAACATAACCTCTCTTTTGTACTTCCAAAGGGTTGTCTATTAAAATGCTCCGTTTTCCAATATTCGTTCTGTAAACTAACAAATCCCATTTCTAGATGTGTCAGCTAAGGTTAAAAATCACGCATTCGAGGATTGAGCTTCCATAAGAATTTTATTCAAGCTCGTTTCCTTCAATAAAGATCCTAAGCCAAGTTGTTACTTAAATTGTGAAGAGTGAGTTTCTTAAAGTCTATTTGAATGGAATAATGTTAATCCTAATTTTGTTTGTATGCTTGGTAGATCCATATTTTGTTATGTTCATGCGGATGAAGCAAATGAATTTGATTTCAACTTTTTATTCCTGAACTCTACACATTCAGTAGATATCTACATCTTGCAGTGGGAAGTCTACAGTCCAAATCATGCATTCCAGGCAAAATAAGCTTGGTATTACCTCGTTAACGACAACTACTGGAACTTGGACTTTACAGTCTACATAATAAAATTAATACATCCAAATGTCCGATACATCATGCTTCATGAGAAGTAAGCTAAGCAATCATGTTTTCTCCCAGTCAACCAAACATAGGGAAGTACATTTTTCACTCCATAATTAATACATCCAAATACCTCTTGCTATTGCAAACTTGTCTGGCAACATTGATTTGATTTGCTTTATTTGTATAATTAGCCGAGTAGATTCATATAATATATTTGGAACACTCACAATACAATTTTATTTATCGTAGAAAACTTGTATAAAGACAATACAAGTTCTAAACGTTACATAACACTCACAATAAGAAATACTAGCACACAAGGACACTTTAAGCAGATACTAGCACACAAGGACACTCTTTAAACAGTAGGAAAATTGGAAGTGCTAAGCTGCAATATCCAACATAGACCTTACATTAAGATCAACCGATGTGGAGAAAACTGAAGAATCACGAGGAGATAAAGATGCTTGACTTTGGCGCCAATACAATAGAAGTGCTAAGCCGCAATCTATTCGAGCTGAATTCGCGTCCTTGATATCGATCGTTGTAGTGCTGTTAACCTTTAATTTAATTGGTTGCAAAAAGACACCTCCTTTAGATTGCTGAACTGCAGTAGAGAGGGTTTCCCAGTTAGTCTCGAGGTTGATCACGCCAACACCTGGGCGAAAATTCTCATAACGGATTGTGGTGCCGGTGTCTATAATGTTGTTTGTAAATCTTTGCTCAATCCTTCTAAATCGTGCAGTCTCGGAGACCGACTGGATCAAAACAATAAGGGAACGAGCCACGGATGTTTGATCCGACTGAGTTGGAGACCAATAGTAGAGAGTATCGACTGCTTGTGCTAATGCAGTGATTCCCAAATCAATATTTTCTCTATTGTCTTTTGCAACACGTTGAAGGTCTGTATAACTACCTGTAAAAATAGTAGAGTTAAGATTACTTGTGTTAATTCAATAATTCCCAAATCAATATTTTTTCTACTTTTTCTTGCAACACATTAAAGGTATGTAAAGGTACCTGTAAAAGTAAACCTGTATGGGTTGCTGCCATAAAGTTGAGCATTGTTGGGAGTATCAGCAAGCAAGTAATAAATACTTTTAGCTTGATAAGCTATCACGTATGCATTGATCCTATTCAACACTAACGTGATAGGCTCATCGTCCCAATCAAAAAGTTTCACCAAGAGCAAATCTTGTTGGGAACCGGATTGAGCAGGCAACACTGGAATATTATGCACACTAGTTCCACTACTTAAGCGTGCTCGTAGAGACTTTAGGAAAGTACTGTACGTTTTCTTGGTGCACCCCATGGCACGGAACTCCACTGTGTCATAGGAGGGAGCATTATTGTATCCGCCTCCAGTCACCGACAACGACGACGAACACCCCCAAACTGCAGGTCCAACAATGGCAGCCCACCAAACACATGTTATTGCCAATACCAACCACATCTTCATATTCACTCTCTGCACAATTTTAATGAATATATTTAATGTTAGCATCTATATATATGGCTAAATATCATATTTAGGTATAAAACATAGCAGTCCCAAGGAGTAACAAACTCAAGGGCTAAGGTGGACTCCGTCCCAAATTAAAATTTTGGGATGGAGTTAGTCCACATTACAACAGCCTAACCAAGCCCACCAGTTCATTTCTGCTGGTATGTACATACCAAAGTGAGATCTGTCCTCTCAACTGCTTCCAAACCCTTTTAGATCAACTGATGAATTTATATAATTTTTATTTTATAATTGAATTTTTTTTTGGAGTAATCTTATTACGATCAGACAAGTTCCTAGTTCATCAACTTAGCTACTACTACTTTTAATAATTTTAATTTGTTATCAGATGAATTCAATTCCAAGTCTATTAATTAATTAAGAGCAAGTCCGACAAATGACAATAATCTGATATATTAAACACTACTATATTAAAAATATTTCAAACTATTATAAATAAATTGCATGCAGCAATAAACAGAGAGATTTTCTAATCAAAATATACAAAATAAAGAAACTGTGAAGACATTATATAAACTAAATTAAGATATAGAAAAGACAACATGATGCATGCATTGTAGTAGTAATTAACCTTAGTAGTTCTTCTCTTGTTATGATTCTCTCATCCAAAATAACACAGATATATATAGGCGGATGGAACGAAACATCGTACGTGAACGTGATTCATACGTTCACGGTGTGTCGCATATAAGACATCTTTCTTATCAATCTCTCGTACAAAAGGATGGAAGGGATATTGTTAGTGATTCATATGCTCTCACAGGTGTCACGTGTAAGACCGATGGAGAGGAATCAAAATGTACTCTTGATTCACATGCTAACACAATAATTCAATGAAACCAAAACCCATTCTATTTCATGGTTCGCACAACAATTGACACGTACATGTCGTGCCCAACATTGAACACTATTGTCAGGGGCGTTCGTAACATTCGTATACATGCTCACACAATAATGGAATGAAACAAAAACAAAGAAAAATTCACTGCAGCAGTGTATATCTTTTTGAAATTGTAAATGAACGATCCAAATTGAGACACCAATACAAAACGACAGATTAAATAACATTTAAAGGAGGAGAAAAATGTCATTAATAATGGCATTTTAAGCAAGAAAACGTCTCCAATGCCGGTAATGGTGTTTTTTATTTGCTGGCTAGTTGAAATTGTAAGTTTGTTCGTTGTTTTTGACGTCAGTAATTTTGATGCAACTACTTGTTCATGAATAATTTTTAAACTCCTTAATTTTTAATTGGTTTGTGTAGTTCGTTGCTATGTAACTGAACTAGTTGCAAAGAAAAAACTTACGAGAATGATATATGGGTGGTTGTTGTACATTGTGAGCTATCGTCTCCGTCTCCCCATGTAGTAATTTTGATACGCCATTGTTACTGGCGTTAACAAAAAAATGTCATTATTATTGGCATTTATTAAAAAATAATTTTTTCTAAGGACACCTCCACTATTACTAGAGGCTATCACTTACTAGGGGACAGTCCAGGTTTGAGAAACTTTTACTGGAGACGTCCCGAAAATTACTTGGGGGCAGCCTAATATAAGGATTTTTCTCTCTCCTCTCTCCTCCTCCTTCCTCCGCCTCCTCCTCCTTCTCCTCCTTCCTCCATTAGGATTTTTTCTCTCGCCGGCAGAGTGGAGCGGCGCCGACAGAGCCGAGACTCGTCGCAGCCGTTGGGTTGGGGTTCACACGACGGCGCGAGAGGTGGATACGCTGGAGATGGTCGGCGACGGAGGAGAGGTGGTCGGCGACGGAGGAGAGGTGGTCGGTGTGGTCGGCGACGGAGAGGTGGACGCACTCGACGGAGGAGAGGTCGGCACCGGCTCGGTGTGGTCGGCTGGCTGCTTGGGGCGGTTGTAGGTCGGAGGCGGCGTCGGAGAGGAGGGTGACGAGGGTGGCGCCGACGAGGGACGCGGCGACGACGAGGTCCTCGACGGCGGGGCGGCTCTCCAAGGCGACGACGAGGCCTTCGCATCTACTGCTGCTGCTGCTGCTTCTTCTTCTTCTCCGAGGACTGCTAACACATGTTAGGACTGCCAATATGCTGGCAGTCCTAGGACTGCCAGTAAGTTGGCAGTCCTAGGACTGCTAACACATGAAAGTTGGCAGTCCTAGGACTGCCAGCATGTTGATAGTCCTATTTGCTGGAAAAAATTGGGCTAGCCCCAAGTAAAAAATTTTGACTTGTAATTTTTTGCAAAAATTTTGGGATAGCCCCAAGTAATTGGTGTGGGCCCTTAGAATTAGCCTAAAAAAAACACAAAAAGAAAAACAAAATCGTCGTTGCTATTGACATTTTTTTGGCTTGAAATGTCATTTCGTCTGACATTTTTTCTCCCTTCATTGTTATACCAAACTTTTTAAAACTTTAACTGTTCCACTACAATTTCAAAAAAGCATACACCGCTACAATAATTCTTTTTGAAACATAACCATACTACATTTGTCTACCTAGTATCCAATACAACAATGCTAAGTTTACAATCAATTGTTGTAAACATTTACAGCCACCTATGGCTGTAGTTAATTGGTCCCTCTCTCTCCCCACCTATCCCACATGTGGATAGGGGACCAATTGGCAACCGTCACATGACGGTTGTAAAGGATTATCCATTTAAGTACTCTCTTTTATGTCTATTGTGCTTAGCTAATCCCCTCTAACTCCTAAAACATTTGCCTGTTTTCCCTTCTTAGAAACCACTCAAACCCACACATGCATCTATTCACAATCTATAAGACAACGTATATACCAGATTTCTCTTTTATGTTTTTAAGCACTACTTCCTAAATGTTATTAGAAGTAATAACCTTTGAAACAATATTATGTTGGTAAGGTTTTGAAGAGAGATGCAAAAATTTAAGAGGGGGGATTTTAAGAAGCATGTATCAATGTTCCTTCATTGATCGAGAACTCCACAAGTGGAAATTTTCCCAAAGAAAGCTCAAACAATTAACGTGTCTTCTCAAAGTACTCTATCTCACAACACATGCATAAAGGCGTAAAATTGCAGATCACTCATAACTTAATGTCTTTGTGGCAGAGGTGTTTCCTAACTTGATATCAATTTTGTTGTTACTTGTATGATTCTATCATTCGCTATAGTGCATCTTGCCACTCCCCCTCCCCCAGTCTACCAATATTACTTGTATGGTCAACCCAATAAATATCAAATGGCATGCCACAAAATGAAGAGTTCCTATTTCAATTTTTTAATAGTTAAGTCCTTGGATCCTGACATTACAAAAACAAAGGCCAACCCACCATGATTTGAACATTTTAAAAGTTGGATATTGCATATACTAAACAAAGCACATTAAGATACTTACTAATCATGTGGAATAAACATGTTAATGTTTCCTGTTGCCGTTTGGCAAGTTTGTTTGCGTTCATGTGCTATCATTGTGATACCTGCTGCCGTTTGGCAAGCTGCCAGCGAACGTCTCAGTGAATGATATCCTTCTTAATGGGCTCATCAAAAACATCACCGGACAAATAGGAGCATAATTTTGAAAGTACAAAGACTAATTGAACATATACCAGCTAAAAACCCTAAAAAAGAGAGGAAATGAGGGTACCTGGATCTCGACCGCTTACTCACCACCGGAGGGAGGTTGTCCTCGAGGAGAGAACCTCGTTCATCAATAACTAAATTCTACAAAGTAATGAACAAAAGCTATCAGTAGGGTGTAGAAACATGAAAAATATGGAGTTCATGTGGATTACAAATTGCCGCATAGGTACATTGGACCAAACAGGTCAGCATGAAGGAAAGCCGCATGACTGTTCAAAGACATATGCGGCCCATCAACGAACAGCTGTAGAAGAAAAATATGCGACCAAGGAGGAGCAGTTCGACTGATAAAGCTGACAAGTACTGGCAAAAATATGACAATTCTGACACTTTGACAAGAAAGATAAGACGTGAGACGTCGCCCAAAAGCAGGGTTCGTACACTTCCATGCGTCCAAAAGAGCGTCATCCAAGCCGCATGAACCTCATGCAGCTCCAAAGTTTCCAGACTTCATATGGCGGTGATCCAAGCCGCATGAGTCTCATGCGACCCCACAAGATCAAAGACTGAGAACACCATACGCAACGGGACACGTGGCAATCTGACTGATTCCTTAACCACCCAGATTTGCTGTAACAAAATCCCAACAAACCGACAGATGGCAGCCCGAGAGCGGGTCTTTGCGCGCCAATCAGCCACGTGGCCGCAAGCCGACCATGCGGCTCAAAATCCATCATATTATAAATAGCAGGGTGTCACTCCCCTGCAAAGGCTGGCAACCTTCAAGAGAAAAACAATATCTCCACGAGCTAGAGACTGCATCAGATAGTCCACGGAGTAAGGCAGAATTGATAGCACTTTTTCGAGCCTCCACCGTCACCCCCAGAATCAAAACTAAACAATTGTACTTAGATTATTTCCTAGGCTTTCTTTCTAGGCTCTTCTTTGTACAAGCGAGTTTGCAATCAATTTCAGTGTTCTGTAATACATGTTGTTGATTTTTATGGCAAACATAGGGCTTTAGAGATGTCTGATGACTCAACATGCACCCCGAACATCAACAATAATTAGGTTTGCAAATAAAATTATGAATGTTTATGACTCAAACTCTGGTGGGAGTATGTTCCTGCATAGACAATATAATAAGGGACAACCAGAAGAGAACTTGAGAACAAGAGTGTTCTGGAGTTTCTCCTCTGCTTGTTGGAAATCCATGGGAGTAAAAGAAATGCATGGAAAGTCACCATGAGTGAAGGGGGCTTTGTGAAAAAGTCAAACACTTTGTAGCAGACATGTTGTGGATGCAGGAATTGGGCTAATTGGAAGCTCTAGTGGAGAAGCTTGAGAATATTTAAAAGTTTGTGGTGGGGGCTTAGTGGTGAAGCTAATTGTTGCTTTAAAAGAGAAGCATATGCGGGTTTATTAATCTGCAGGGGCTTAGTGGTGAAGCTAACTGTTGCTATAAAGTCATTTGAAAGATCGATACTACAGCAGATTGTTCCCTATATGTTGTATTATGATAATCCAGTTCATATGGAATGTTTCGCCGCATTAATCATAGTCGGTTTGTATCGAGAAGAGAATTAACTAATTAGTAATTGCACTAATAAATTTCTCCAGTAACTCTGTTAAGGAGGTGTAGTTCTTCTGTATATTGTTGAGGAACAATAATACATCATTGATCTATAAGTCCATATGGATGTATTGTTCAGAGGCATTGTAAATTTCAGACAACTCAGTTCTTTGTATGTTCATCATAGTGTATTGAAATCCCCAATAATACATGCATACAATGATAAATAAGATCCACATGATTCACATTCAACTTTACTATGAGGAGTTTAGTATGTGGAGGTTGCAAAAATTAGGTGTATGAACTATGAACTATGAAGTATCGGAACATGTTTTTTTATACAGTTTTCCCCTCTTCCAACTCTAGATAGCATGGAAATATCCAGCACTGCATTGAGAATTATCCAATTTCAGTTCTAATAGTGGTTACTGAGATGGGGATCTTATCCATCTGTGTTAGGAGGTTTCGATTGCCAACCTTGAGGAAATGTTAATTGCTACAAACTGATGCTCTGTTGCATGAACCCCCATAATGCTTTGGCAATTGCTTCTCCTGGATGCTTAATAGGATGCAATCTGTATGTATTCTTTAAAGAATATAAGTTTTGATATTCTTTAGTATGAAGAACCTGTAAATTTTCCTTAACTCAACTGGCAACTGATGCATACAATAAACATAATAGCAGTGCAAGAGAAGTATTTATTGGCGCATGTATCTTCTTAAGGGGAACAATATTGCATCTTCATATCCAAAGAGAACTTTCTTTTGGGGATAAGTAGATAAAGCATGTACATCTTGCCCACATTATCTACATATTTCAAGATCCTGATGTTATTGGCAATGAGTTGTCTTCTTTTTTGGAGAAATATGACCAATAAGAAAAATGGCATTGTTATACAGCAAACTGACCAATAGGAAAAACAGAATAAGATAAAATGAGAGAGAACATTTACAATGGTGACAGGTGATAAAATCCAAATTTGCCGCCTTCATGCATAGTACCACACGATACCATTAAAACATGTGGCACTTCAAAATTAAACTACAGAGGAAGTTCTATAATGATTCATATTTCTTCAGAGTCGGGAAACTATTAAGACTTCTCCAGGTATTTAAGGTTGCCACTTCCCAGGAAAACACACGAGAGGGGAAAAACATAAAGGCATATATTCATTCACAGCAAGCATGCAGTTATCTTAATAAAGTGCCCATACAACATCTACCTAAAGACGGTTGATAACATTGCATACACAAACATGCACACATTACTCACAGTCCTTTATATTATACGGAGACACAAATATCCAATGTAAGCAATTAACCAAAAAAAATTCAAGTGGATAGACATCAGTTGTGGTACATATGGGAACATATAGTCTTAAAAATGCAGTTATCTTAAAGTATCAAGTGGCAACATTGGCATGTACATAACAATTGGTTGGATAGTAATTAGAAAGTAGTTATTGGTTACATACCTGCTCCCAGACATCATTACTAGGGGATCCAAGAAGTTTGACAAATATCGACTCGTATAAAACACGAGCGTATCTGCACCCAAAATGAACTACCCAACAGTACAAAAACATGAATATGACTAGGCAACATGATACTAAAAATGATATAAACTAAGTCTCAGATTTGGATCATACATCATTTGCCGTACTTGCATGTGCCTCTACACGTATTGAACACGTACTGACACGACACTACCAAAATTTGTCGATTTAGCGACGGCCCGATCCGTCGCCCATCCGACGGGAATTTCAATTAGCGACCGATCACTGACGGATCTTGGCCAAAAAAATCCGTCGGCAATCAGCTCGTCGCTAATCATGGTCCGTCGCTACGTAGTCGTCAAGCGACGGAATAGCGACAGCATATCGACTTCAAAATACGAAGCATTACCGACTACTTTCCGACGGACCGTCGTCCATTTCAAGTATTAAATACTGAACTGTGTATACAATAGCGACAAAAAGGTCCGTCGGTAAACCGTCGTAATAGCGTATCAGAGTGTATCGTTCCGTCGCTATTCCGTTGAACGCCGTCGATAACAAAGGACGGATTAACGACGGTAAGCCGACGGATAATCCGTCGATCAGGTTCTGGAAATGGTAGGCATTTCCAGCACCATGGCGATGGATGAGTCGTCGCTATTCCGTCGATAACTGTCGCTAACAAAAGATGATTTAGCGACGAAATACGGACGGATTATCCGTCGACCATGTTCTGGAAATTCTTGGTATTTCCAGAACCGTGGCGACGGAAAGGTCATCGCTATTCTAGCCGCCCAGCCCCCGATGCCCCCGCCCCAAGCCCACCGCCCAGCCCCCGACGCCCTCGCCCCAAGCCCACCGCCCAGCCCCCGACCCAAGCCAGCCGCCCAGCCCCCAACGCCCCAACCCCAAGCCCGCCGCCCAGCCCCCGACACCCCCGTCCCAAGCCCGCCGCCCAGCCTCCGACGGCCCCGCCCCAAGCCCGCTGCCCCCCGCTGCCCCTATACGACACCACGAGAGAGAGAGAGAGGGAGAGAGAGAGAGAGATCGAGAGAGAGAGAGAGAGAGAGAGAGAGAGGGGATTACCTTCGGGAGAGAGAGAGGAGAGGACGCCGACGTCGACACCGATCACCGAAGCCGCGGGAGAGAGAGAGAGAGAGAGAGAGAGAGGAGAGAGTGAATTTGGGGGGAATGCAAAAAGTTCCCCCCGCCATTTCATTTTAAGTCTGGAACGTATATTTAGCGACAGAATAGCGACGGCTTAGAATCCGTCACCCGGTAGTAGCTATTTTTGATACTTGCCGACTGACTATCCGTCGCTACGTAGCTGAAGAAATGTCCCACCAATTCTTTACACAATTTTTGCCAAATAATCGACTGCGTAGCGACGACAAGCGATCCGTCGCTATATCTCCGATACCCTAGCGACGGATGTGCAACCTTTCCTCCCCCTAAAATTAAAATAAAAAATGTAACGGCGTGTGGTCGGTAATCCGTCGACGAGCGGCCATGAAGCCGTCGCTAACGCCGACTAAAAATTTCTGTCGCTAATGTTCCGTCGCTAATTTACTGTATTTTGGTAGTGTGAGGCCAGTGTACTCGACATGGTTTGCAACGTCTTGGTTCATTTGGTAAACGACCATTACCAGAGTATCATAGTACTCAAAAATAATCCCAAGCCAACAAGGAATAAACTAGACAGCAATATAAAACCCGACAACAATATAGGAAGAAACTCATCTAACAAATAGAATCCGTGATCTAGGAATCACTAAGATTCTCAAACCAAGATGATGAAAGCATCGTCACATAATGTTGAATCCAATAGGCATCAGAAATTTGACAAGCCTATTTAGGGAAGGAGATCGAGACCCAAATATCACTACTAAAATAACCCCTTTTAGTGACGTCAGAAGACGTCGCTAAATAAGGAAAATCCGTCGCTAAAAGCTATTTGCGACGTATTTAGCGACGAAAATTGGACGTCGCGTATAGGCATGTCGCAGATGACAATTTCGTCGCCAAACGTCGCTATTTGCGACGTCACGTTTAGTGTCGCTAGACGTCGCAAAATTCGTGACAGATAGCGACGTAACGTTACGTCGCCAAAATAGCGACGTAGAGCGACCACGTTGCGACGCGGTAAACTTTATATATGATGACATGGCATGGCAGCCACGTGGGCACTTTAGCGACGCCTAGCGACAAATTTAGCGACCCCCACTGACAGGTTGTCATATCCCACGTCAGCATTTTAGCGACGTCTAGCGACGTTACGTCACTATTTAGCGACGTATAGCGACGAGTACGTTCCGTCGCTGTCTGTCGCAGAACGTCGCTATACGTCGCAGATATTATAAAAAATTTTAAAAAATATAATTGATATTTTTGTTATGCTGTGTGTCTATGTTTACAATGTGTGTGAAGTACAGTGTTTGAACCATCGACAGTTTCGCTTACTGTTCTACGTTTTATCTTAGATAGAAAGAGCAACAGTGCAGGGTGCACTTCTCAGAGCTTCCTCTTCACGTCCTTCACCTTCTCGGGAACCTTTACGACGTCCGGAGAAAGTGAAGGATGTGAAAATGAAGCTTTCAGAAGTACACCCTGAACTGTTGCTCTTTCTATCTAAGATAAAACATACAACAGTAATCGAAACTGTCGATGGCTCCGAACACTGCATTTCACATTTACTGTAAACACAGACACACATCATCACAAAAATACACATTATATTTTTTTAAAATTTTGGCAGCACCTCCTTTGTATATCAGATCATCGCTTATAACCCAGCGTAGGTATATTTGTCATCCCCGTTGCAGATATCACAAAGTAAATATCACAATAAAAATAGGAGGCAGTGCAAAGTAAATATCACAGACACACATCCTCACAAACATCCAATAGAGTCAAATAAAAATAGAAGATGATAAAAAGTCTCCCATTAAGTGTATAAACAACAGTGTAGCAATAAACAATTTGCCCATAGGGCCAATACATACAAGTCATAAAAAATCAATAAAATCACTGCGGACTCCTGCCGCGCAACTGGGATAGAATGTAGTCATACTGCTCCTGAGTGAGCTGCACCGTAGGGGCAGTAGGAGGCAGTGCAATGTCTGGAGTCGACGCCGTCGATGGACCGGGAGGACGTATCTGCTCCAGATCTCACCATCCTCTTAGACCGGTAGAAGTCTTTAGGCAACTTAGCACCCGCCGGCAATATCTCTATAATCAACTCCAACACTCGGTTGTAGCATTCTTGCAACATGTTAAAATCTGACTTAATGCTCAACAGTCTTGTAACCACCTCCAACGGTAAATGATCCTCACAACCAGGATACAATGGAGTCCTTGCATTCTCCAGCAACTCCATAAACTGTGCAGCATCGGCGTTCGGTGCCTCCTCAGGTGCATCATGAACGAAACTAGGCCCCGCAGCATCGAAAACCATGTTCACGCACCCGTCATCGTATGCATGATTATCTGAAATAAAATTAGGTCCCGCATGCATATACGGCTCAACATAAGGCTCCAGTTCTGATGCTAAAGACACAAGTTCTCCGTGTGCGGTCCACTGATAGTAATTAGGCGTGAAACCCCTCGAGTACAAATGATATGTCACTTCTACTTCTGGATAATATTTTACGTTATGACATTTCACACACGGATACTTAATTTTGGTGCCGTCCATGTACTGAGGGAACGCCTTAGCAAACTGCAGGAGCTGCTCTACTCCCGCTATGTATTCATCCCGTACACCATACATATCATCAGGACGACGATTGTACATCCATGAACGATTCCACAAGTAGTAATTCATATCCATTTGGAAATAATTCTGCAAAGATGGACACACATTATCCAACAGGCACAAATTCGTATATTATATCTTATTATGGGACACACATTAGTAGCGGACAGTTACTAATAACAATGATATGCGATCTAGGTCAAACTAGGTTGTACTAAGTCAAACAAAGTTAATCTAGGCCATCGCTAAGTCAAACAAAGTCAAACAAGGTCAAACTAGGTCAAGGGTTGACCTACAGTTGACTTTGTCAACTCTTTGTCCAATCTAGGTCAGATGTTGACTCTACTTTGACTTTCAGTCAAAATAGTCAACCTTTGTCAAACAAGGTCAAATCTAAGTCAAATATCCTATTTCTCGTCATTACCTACCAAGGTACCCTTTACCTTATCGCTATTGGTATCCCAATACCAATACCTTAAGTTGGTACCCTTTACCTTATCGCTATTGGTACCCTTTATCTTATCGCTATTGGTATCCAAATACCAATACCGCGGTAACATGGTTGGTACATTAAGGGTCTATGACAAGATGACATATTACGAAAAAATATATCCTTATATATAGATCTCCTACGGATTTTCTTTAACATTACGTAGGAGAACTATAAGGATATATCTTTTCACAACATGTCACCTCCTCAAAGATCCTTAATGTGACAACCATGTCAACCTCTCATATTCCTGCAACTAAAAGGCAAAACTATGGTATATACATGGTTTAAAGTATCGGCCGATACCGATCCGATACGGCCG
Source organism: Iris pallida (assembly GCA_029216955.1). Classification (NCBI taxonomy): domain Eukaryota; kingdom Viridiplantae; phylum Streptophyta; class Magnoliopsida; order Asparagales; family Iridaceae; genus Iris; species Iris pallida. The sequence goes on from JANAVB010030419.1 coordinate 1,869,370, forward strand.
ATACCGATACGGTTTGGCATGTTCCGATCCGATACCGACCGATACCAAATATTGACCGATACCGACATTGGGGGTCTTTGTTCCGGTCAATTCGGCAAAACCAATCGGTAAGGGTGACTACTATTTCATATAATTTCAAAACTACTAAGAAATAACGCTAAAATACTTAAAATTATGCCTAAATGTATAAAATATATGTTTTTAAATGTAAATAATTTATTAATAATTATTTGTTTTCCGATACCAAAGTCCGATACTCCGATACGATACCGTCGATACTACCGATATCGCCGATACTAATACTCATAGGAATAGTCCGATACCGATTCCGATACCGATATTGTGAAACTTGGGTATATATTGTCAACATTTCAGATTCTTAAAATAAATTTCAAATGGATTTTTGATTGTATATATATGTGTATTTGTGTGTATATACATTGTATACATATATATTTATATATGTATTTGTGTATGTAAGTGTGTGAGTATATATATATACATGTATATATGTAGATGTGTGTATTTATATATATATAGGTATATATGTATCTATTGTATGTGTGTGTGTCCTGTGTCACAGAGTCGTGTCCGAAATAGGGTTAGGGTCCTGTCTCCTGCCCCCTCCCCCCTACCCCTGCCCCCTCCCCCCTATAGGGTATCTTATTACCATAGACTAATCTAGGACACTCTTAAGATACTAGGATATCTAACTATCCTAGGATACCAAATTCTAGGCAAAATACTAACTTAGGGTACTAACTTAGGGTACTAACTTCTAGCCCATATCCTAATATCCTATTATCTTGATACCCTTAAGATACTAGCATAATTCTATGTTATCGTATAAACTCGAGAAAATTTTGATATAAAATCACCGTCTACTTGGATATTTTAATATGGATGCGTTTTAAAAATCTGCATATCACTTTGAAAGGTTTGGATTTGATTCAATGAGTGATCTTGATTTAATTGGTTTAATTTTCATTTAAAATGACCCCAAATATACTATAACCTGTACTCTTAATAATAATAGTAATAATAATAATAGTGTAGTAGCAACACCACTACAAAAATATGTCAAATCAATATCTCGACTAGTAACGAAAGTTGTTCAATCCCTACGTAGCGACGGTACATCAAATGATTATCGACAAATATATTATTTGGATTCCACTAAAAAACTGTTGTTGCTATATTGTTGTTGTTTCGTCGCTAAATATCTAGTGACATCTTAGCGAAGGACCTGTTTCATCGTTGCGAATCGTGATATATATTGGTAGAACAGATTTTTTTTTCATTTCATCCAAAAAAAAATTCTCCTATCCCAAACTCAAAATTTCTCTCGTCCCCTAAAAATTCCGATTGGCGCCACCTTCATTTCCTGAGGCTCCCGACCGCCCATACACACTCGACTCATATGCCACCCTACGCCCCTCAACATAGACACCACCAGAGTCTCTGACGCAGACACAGACGCTGCCCCATCGACGTATGCGTGCACCACCAGAGTCTTTGGGGACACGATGTGTGTCAGTGTGTCCATGTGTCCATGTGTGTGTGTCCGTGGGAGAGGAGGAGGAGGAAGGAGAGGAGTTAGGTTAGGGTTTACCTGAGGAAGAGGAGGAGGAGCTCGGATTGGGGGAGGAGGAGCTCGAGGAGGAGGATCTCGAGGAGGAGGAGCTCGCCGGAGGGGGAGGGAGTCGCCGGGGGGGGAGGCGGTCGCCGGGGGGGGAGGGCACTGACAGAGGGGGAGGGAGTCGCCGGGGGGGTGGGGGGAAATTAAAATTTTCGAGTGAGAGTGAGGGGGAAAGAAGGAAACGGTGTGCCCTAAGTAAAAAAACTTAGTGACGTCACGTGTTGACGTCGCTAAACGTCGCAAAAATGGCGACGTATGCTAATAATATGTCGCCGAACGTCGCAATTCAGCGACGTAATAAACTCCTGTCGCGGAACGTCGCTAGGCAGCGACGTTTTGCGACGTGTTTATAAAGCTGTCGCTAAATTACATAACTAGCGACGTTATTTCTTGCCGTCGCTAAATTACGTCGCTATTAGATGATATTTTAGTAGTGTATCATCATCAGATCGAGACCCAAATATCATCATCGACAGATATAAAATCGAAATAGAGATTCCAACTAAGAGTTTCAGAAAATATACCCAAATTAGTGTCAGAATTGGGAATGCGTCCTCGACACGTCGTCACCGGCGTAGAAGCACGCCTCGGAGTCATCGCAGCGTCTCGGGTACGGGTCACGGTCATAGCATCTCGGAAGGGACCAGTTGGTCAGGGAACAACGGCCACAGGAAAGGGGAGAGCCAGGGTTAGGGTTTTCTTCAAGAAAAAAAAAGGGTCGACTGCTCCGAGAGGGGTTAGGGTTTTCTTCAAAGGAAAAAGGGAGGAGGGTCAAGCGGGAAACTCGTGGCCAGGGGGTCGACATAGAGCGAAGCCTCGGCTAGGGTACATGGGTCACAGGGGTGGCGGGTAGGGGGAGCACGAGGTAGGCGACTGACGTAGAGGCGAGCCTCGGGAAGGTCGGATGGTCGGATCGACGGAGGCAGGTAGAGAGGCGGCTGGATCTCGGGGTCGACTATGGGTGGCCCGCGATGGAGGAGGCCGGCTAGGGCACAGGGGTGGCCAGGAAGAAGCAGGTTGGGGATGCTCGAGGGGCGGCTGACGTAGAGGCTCGACCATGGGGAGGCCGCGGAGGAGCTCGGGAAACAGACATGGGATCATGGTCGATGGAGCGGCTACGGTAGAGGGATGGCAGAGAGGAGTCGCACGAGAGGAGCTTCTCCAGGGAGAGAAGGGAGTTGAGGAAATAGAGAGGGAGTCGGCTGGGGGTAGGCAAAGGGGAGGGAGCGAAGAGGAGTTTTAATAAGGGAAGGAGGAGGAAAGGAAGAGGATTCTCTAAAAGTGTTTTATGAGAGATCGAAAGACTCGTTCCGGTGTTCCTTGATTAAAAGAACAACCATCTGTCAACAAATATGAAAATTTTGAAAAAATTACTATAATGGCAGCTGAAAATATTATGCTAATTTTTTGCACATACATCAGATGACGATTATCACCGAGCCGTCAATTTATAAAATGATGTTTTTGACGGATCGTCTAAAACCGTCAACTATTATGCTATAAAATTGCTAAACTAACATAAAATGTGGCCTTTCCTGACGTAAGCCTAAAACCGTCAAGATAACCACTATTGTTGACGGTTTTCGACAACCGTCAACTTATAAACCGTCAAGAATCGTCAATTTTCTTGTAGTGATTGTTGATGAATCGCAAGAAAACTTTTATTTAATATTATTAAAAACTATTTGTGTAGTCCGATGTCATGAATAATGACAGAATTTTATCAGGTCATGATAATTATGACTCTATATACAAAACTAGGTATTACTACGCATCAATAACAAAATTTTACATCGTTCAATATTAATTATGAAATTTGGCATCCAGAATAAAATTTTGCAAAGTCATCTAAATATAAATATATTGTTATGTGGTTATTTTATATGTAATGTTTAATTTATAAATATTTTTGATACATGTTGCTATATAGTATTATCAAATGTTCTCTTTGACTATATTATCTAACTAAAATATATTCTAGACTTATAAAATAAATTGGGGGGCATATTGATAGCATCTTTATAATCCTTGTTTTTCATATTTACCATACAAAATATCGTTGAATTATTTTAATGTTAAAATTCATAACCAATATATATTGTTGTGCCAGAATGAATAAGTGCTTCGGTTCTAATTACATTTCTTATTAATATGCAAATTAATATTTATTTTCTAACAACCAAATTGTTAGAGATTTTATACTTTTCGGACATGATATTTGTAATGTTATCTCTTCAAGTCAAAAACAATAAAAGTTGTGACATGTTAGAAAAGGTGCAAACATGCTAAGGAATAAGAAGTATCTCAAAATAATATACAAAATGACTTTTCTTCTGATCAGTGATATTAATAAGCCGAAATCACGAAGTACAAAAATGTTATGATCACATGAAAAGATAATTTTTTACATTTACAATTCATATATTCTATTCATTTTAATTACTAAGTTTACTTGGACAAAATTATGAAGTCTGTGAGCTATCATTCTTGGTTTCTGCATGAAGAATATGATGATAATAGATATACTCTTTCCTTAATCGGTTTACATGTTTGAACCTTAAATGACTATATTATCACAATATTGTGTGCGGAAACTTTGTTCATGTTTGTCCTACGATATTTCTTTCCTCCCAGGATTTGTATTACATTTTATAACCGTTGACAGTTTTGTTGTTCTTATTAACATATTATGTTCTGGTTATCATCAAGCATCATAATGGATTCTCGAGTGTGGGTTGAAGACTAGTCTACTAATGTGTATATGGTTTCAAATATCCGTTTACTTGGGTTAATTTTCATATTATACATGCTAGCTATGTTGTATGAATGCACAGACAGACAAGGACACAACATCAATACGTGATAAAAAAAATTCCCTATATATATATGTGTGTGTGTGTGTAAATTTGACAAATATAATTATTATTAAATTTTTTATAGAAAAATCAACAAAAAGATAATACCACATATGTTATCATTGAAAATATAATATACATAATATGTTAGAAGAACATTACTTATTTGTATTTTCTTTGGTGTTATTTAATTTTTTTCAATATAAAAAATAAATATTTTCTTATTTTTTATTAGCCATATTATATTGTTTGTGATATCACAAATAATAATATTTGTTGTTACATATATACAAAATAATAATTTAAAAGATATAACATAAATTATTATTATTATTATTATTATTATTATTATGTATATATATATATATATATATATATATATATATATATATATATATATATATATATATATATACTTTATATAGATAACAAATAAATATTTTGTTATCTTCCAAATTATCTATTTGTTATATAGATAATTTGTTATTTAAAAAGAAATCAAATAAGCAAACTAAGAGATTAAACCAGACACAAATAAAACAAACAAGCCAAACCTAAGGAAACCAAACCAAAAACCTGAAACAAAAAACAAACCAAACCCAAAAAACAAAAGAAAAACAAAATAAAACCGGAAAACACAAATTCTGCCACACAGACTAGGGAAAACCTTCTTAGTTTGAAAATTTCAGAACTTCTTATCTATTTCTTTAAATTTTTATGATATTAACAAATTTTTAATAGCCTATAACATTAAATTGAACCAAATTTTTGACAAATTTACCTAATAACATTAATGTTGGTGTTTTTCACTTACCTTTGGGAACTTTAATCCCGCATTGAAAAACCACCATGGTGTATACCACAATATATAGCTATGTTTGTGTTGGAGCATGCACATGGAGTGAGGTTGCCTATGTGGGTTGATTTACCTAGAGAGGTAAGTTTAAATCACAAAGAACAAATCCTTTGTTTTGACACTCACTTTGGGAATCCATAGGAGCTAAGTCCCGTAGGGGTTTAGCGACTCGAACTCGGACTCGGGCTAAGGGCTCAAAGTGGCATTTTGATGGCGCACTTTGTACTTAGCACATCAGCATCGGCGCTCGTGTGTGAGTTGCTAGCTCAGGTGCACGTGTAGGCGCATTGGTGGCCATGTGCCTTTGAGGCCTTGTGTCGTAGCGGCCATTCACCGTTGTGGTCCTACGCAATTAGTGGCCCAACGTCGAAGAGGCCCTACGCCGCAGAGGCCCTACGCCGTAGCGGTCCTACGCTGTAGTGGCCCTACGCCATTGAGGCCAGGTGTACGGCGCGCAGCACTGTTAACGTGCAATACGGAGCCGTGTTTTCACTGTAGCATGCGGCACGCTACGGGGTATGTGCGTTGGGAGCGTGCGAGCGGATCCCGCGGTCAGCACGCGGCGCTGTCAGAGCGGGTCGTACTGCACATTGCTGGGTCGGCATACGGAACCGAATTTCGTGGGATGTGGTTGGTTGTTGTGCCCATACGCCGATGGGCATTCCCATATGCATATAGGTGCCATCTGCTCTATAAGTAGAGCACCCCTCCACGAGACCCGTGGTTGGAAGAGAGAGAAATTTGGAGAGCCACAATCCCACTTCATCCCAATCCAGAAAAGGCTTCCAAGCCCTTACGCCACTGCAGCAAAGGCTCCCAAACTCATGCGCCATTAGCTTAACTTGTTCGAAATGAGTTCTAAAGTCTTTCTTAAGGTGCCGAAGAGTATTCCAGAGGTTCATACTTGAACTTTCTGGTTCCTGGTGGCAGATCGCGTACTGGGCGATCCACTACCAAAATACACTCATTTAGCGACGGAATTTTTTCGTCGGTATTAGCGACGGTTTCGTGGCCGCTCAGCGACTGATTTTCGACTACAAGCCTTTGCCATTTTTATTTTAATTTTAGGAGGAGGAACAGTCGCGCCGCCGTCGCTAGACTGACGGTAATATAGCGACGAATTTACCGTCGTCGCAACACAGTCGTATATTTGGCGGGAATTGTGTAGAAAATTGGCGGGACATATTTTCGACGACTTAGCGACGGGTAGTCAGTCGGCACATATCAAAAAGGGCGACTACCGGGCGACGGATGTATACCAGTCGCTAGTCCGTCGCTATATATACGTTCCAGACTTTAAATGAAACGGCGGGGAGAACTTTTTGCATTCCCCCCAAATTCACTCTCTCTTCTCTCTCTCTCTCTCTCTCTCTCTCACTCGCCGGTGTCGGCTTCGGTGATCGGCGTCGGTGTAGTCGTCGGCGTCGGCGTCCTCTCCTCTCTCTCAACCGAAGGTAACCCCCTCTCTCTCTCTCTCTCTCTCTCTCTCTCTCTCTCTCTCTCTCTCTCTCTCGCGGTGTCGTATAGGGGCTGGGCGGCGCGCTTGGGGCTGGGCCGTCCGGGGCTTGGCGGCTGGCTTGGGTCGGGGGCTGGGCGGCGGGCTTGAGGCTGGGGCGTCGGGGGCTGGGCGGTGGGCTTGGGGCGGGGGCGTCGGGGTCTGGGAGGAGGGCTTCGGGTTTTGGGGCGTCGGGGGCTGGGCGTCTTGCTTGAATCGGGGTCTGGGCAGTGGGCTTGGGGCGGGGGGCGTCGGGGTCTGGGAGGCGGGGTTGGGGCGTCGGGGGCTGGGCGGCTTGCTTGGGTCGGGGTCTGGGCGGCTGGCTTGGGGCGGGGGCGTCGGGGGCTGGGCGGCTGGCTTGGGTCGGGGACTGGGCGGTGGGCTTGGGGTGGCGACGTCGGGGGCTGGGCGGCTGGCTTGGGGCGGGGGCGTCGGGGGCTGGGCGGCTGGCTTGGGTCGGGGGCTGGACAGTGGGCTTGGGGCGGCGGCGTCGGGGGCTGGGCGGCTGGCTTGGGTCGGGGGCTGGGCGGTGGGCTTGGGGCGGCGGCGTCGGGGGCTGGGCGGCTGGCTTGGGGCGGGGGCGTCGGGGGCTTGGCGGCTGGCTTGGGGCGGGGGGCGTCGGCGGTGGGCTTGGGGCGGCGGCGTCGGGGGCTGGGCGGCTGGCTTGGGGCGGCGGGCTTTGGTCGGGGGCGGCGGGTGGCTTTGCTTCTCAAATTCATCTGAGTTTATATATTGGCTAAATAATGTGTTATCCATATTGGATGTTTCATTAGTTTGGTGGTGTTTGGATTAGTAAATGTGAATATATATGGGGTTTGGATTCATGGTGTATATGTTCACTGTCTCAAGGACAGTGCGAGTTCTATCAGTTGTGTGCTTCTGTATAGATGTATATATCTATACATCTAGCTGTGATATACATATGTGCATGTGACAATCTCAGTTAGCGACGGACTAGTTACCGGTTAGCGACGGATATTTCCAGCTCCATTAATTGCATTAATCTACGGTACGACATGGTGACGGATATTCCCTGCAGCCATTCGACTGGCGAGGCAGAAACTATGTTGCCGTAGATAAAGTTGCCTGTCCTCCGACCCTCATCCCTTGGCAATGATGATACGACAACCCATCAATATATCTTATATAGTAGTAGATGATGTCTTAGTATATTACATTAGTGAGTTCATCTTGATTCTGTTACGTACGTCCTTCAGATACTAGATACGATAAGGTTAACATATCATACACGATATGTATACAGAATATAGATGATTCACACTAATGTATGCTAGAATGAATCTTGGGTTGTGTTCTGAGCCATCCGTTCTCACACTTAAAACACATAGGAATTAGTAGTGTGAGAGCGCCGGAGAGAGTGAGAGCGCCGGAGGGGGGAAGGAGAGAGAGAGAGTAAAATGGTACGACATGGTGAAGTAGTACTGTATTTTGGCTCCAGTTCCAGCTCTATTTGATCTACGGTACGACATGGTGATCAGGACATAGTCTCTGCAGCCATTCGACTGGCGAGGCAGAAACTATGTAGCCGTAGATAAAGTTGACTGTCTTCCGACCCTCATCCCTCGGCAATGATGATACGACAACCTATCACTATATCTTATATAGTAGTAGATGATGTCTTAGTATTACATTATGTGAGTTCATCTTGATTCTGTTACGTTCTTCAGATACTAGGTACGATAAGAACATATACTACACCATATGTACAGAACATAGATGATTCATACTAATATATGCTTGAATGAATCTTGGGTTGTCTTCTGAGCCATCCGTTCTCACACTTGGCAAAAAATCGAATTTTTTATACTTTATCGGCTTTCGAAAATGTACTCAAATTACATGATGGTTCCTTTAGTTAGCTTGCTTATGTTACAATTATATTATTTGTGACTATCGATCTTACCAGATGGCACCCATGACCCGAGGAGCGGCACGTCGTTTGAAGAAAACAGTGAATGCTGAGGTGGCTCCTCCTACAGTTGAGGAGGAAGTGGCACCGGTTGCTAGTAAAACCGGGAGTTCTATTCATCCAGCACCGGTAGCTAGTGAGACCGAGAGTTCTCTTCATGCAGTCCTTGCAAGGGACGACATCTCTCCTCGCGCCAAAAATCTCGCTTTTTCGAGGTGGATGCGTGAACGTATCACTGAGCGTTTGCGTGAGCAGCGTGGTTCTCATTAGCTATTAGTACTTATTTATATTGGACTATTGGTATTGGGTTATTTTTGTATTAGACTATTTGTATTGGACTACTTATTGAGTTGTTTTTGTATTAGACTATTTGTACTGTCCTCCGACCCTCATCCCTCGGCAATGATGATACGATAACCAAGAAGAGAGAATATTAGATCCATCTCAGTATGACGTATACTCTGAGAGATCACTATTACAAGAATGATATCAGTAGTGAGATTGAGTGCTGGAGGAGATATTATTAGAGTATACGTCCTACTCAGATTAGTCTCCCACCATTACTAATTTTTTCTGACAGCATGGTGGATGTGCTCCGTCAACAGAATCTTGCTCCGAACCAAAACTTTGCCCCGGAGCTCAAGTAGACATCCTTCGTGTAGAGCTCGAGTGAGAGGTTCCTGACAGCATGGTTGTCTCATTTGTCAAAGTATTCGTGCTCATCCCACATTGGTTGTGGGACGAGCACGGATACTTTGACAAAGGAGACCACCTTGCTGTCAAGAACCTCTCACTCGAGCTCTACATGAAGGATGTCCACTTGAGCTCCGGGGCAAAGTTTTGGCTCGGAGCCAGATTCTGTTGACGGAGCACATCCACCATGCTGTCAGAAAAAAATAGTAACGGTGAGAGACCCATCTGAGTAGGACGTATACTCTGATAGTATCCCCTCCAGCACTCAATCCCACTACTGATATCATTCTTGTAAAGGTGATCTCTCAGAGTATATGTCCTACTCAGATGGATCTCCAGAGTATCCTCTCTGGTTGGTTGTGTTCTGAGCCATCCGTCCCAGGGATTTGATTCTGTATTTTGGTTTCTGTATTTTGGCTCCAGCTCCATTTGCATTTGATCTACGATACGACATGGTGATCAGGACATAGTCCCTGCAGCCATTCGACTGGCGAGGCAGAAACTATGTAGTCGTAGATAAAGTTGCCTGTCCTCCGACCCTCATCCCTCGGCAATGATGATACGACAACCTATCACTATATCTTATATAGTAGTAGATGATGTCTTAGTATTACATTAGTGAGTTCATCTTGATTTTGTTACGTCCTTCAGATACTATATACGATAAGAACATAGATGATTCACACTAATGTATGCTAGAATGAATCTTGACTTGTGTTCTGAGCCATCCGTTCTGATCAAGCATCTTCCTTCTCCTCTCCTCCACCATGGCTCTGAACCAATCTGCTCCTCCCTACTTTCCTTCTTTTATTTGACTCTCTTAGCCACATATGACATCTAGCTCAAGTGTAGAGTCGGGGAAGAAGAATCGGGCAGGAAGATGAGGGAGAAGCAGCACAGCCTGCAGCATGACCCGGAGGAAGTACAGAGGTTTTCTTCAACAGCCGTAGGAGAAATAGTTCTCCTACGGATGTTGAAGAAAACCTATGTACTTCCTCCGGGTCATGCCGCCGGCTGTGCTGCTTCCCCCTCATCTTCCTGCCCATTTCTTCTCCCCCGATTCTACACTTAAGCTGGATATCATATGTTGCTGAGAGAGTCAAATAAAAAGAAGTGAAGTAGGGAGGAGCAGATTGGTTCAGAGCAATGGTGGAGGAGAGGAGAAGGAAGATGTTTGATCAGAACGGATGGCTCAGAACACAAGCCAAGATTCATTCTAGCATACATTAGTGTGAATCATCTATTTTCTTATCGTATATAGTATCTGAAGGACGTAACAGAATCAAGATGAACTCACTAATGTATGCTAGAATGAATCTTTGGTTGTGTTCTGAGCCATTCGTTCCGATACTTGGCAATTAAGTCATTCGACTGGTGAGGCAGCAACTATATATAAGGCTACTTGCATGTTCTTCCAACTTTAAATTACAAGATTACTACATTTGGTTACATAAATCACTAACCTCATCGCGGCCAATGTTTACAGTCCTGGTCTCAACTATCTTCGATTCTATGATCCCATGCTTTCGGAAAATAGACAACGCAGACTCCATGGAATAGAATGGCCTTACATGCAAATCGTCTGTGATTATGTATCTTTTCCCTCCTTTCACAAACACGCCATCCTTGTTGCCTCCATCTGTAACCCTCCCACGCAATATCCTCATCCATTGCCTTACCACAGGGACATCGAGCGCCAATAACCGAACTATACAAACGGTGAGTCTTGGTGTAGCACTCAAATGTGGGGCATCCGTAAATTCGTCGAGGTTTTAAATCATCGACATTGAGTTTTAAACCCTCACGTAACCTTTCTGCTTCACTTCTAGGGTTGAGCAGCATCTTCTTGCAAGCTTCGGTCTCCAGATACTTAGTGTCAAGATTCTGGATGCTTTCGTAGAGCATGTCAACGCATCCTAGCGTCAATTTCCTGCCGAGTAAATTAACGCTAGGATGCGTTGACATGCTCTACGAAAGCGTCCAGAATCTTGACACTAAGTATCTGGAGACCGAAGCTTGCAAGAAGATGCTGCTCGACCCTAGAAGTGAAGCAGAAAGGCTACGTGAGGGTTTAAAACTCAATGTCGATGATTTAAAACCTCGGCGAATTTACGGGTGCCCCACATTTGAGTGCTACACCAAGACTCACCGTGATGAAGTTAGTGATTTATTTAACCTAAGACATGGGATCATAGAATCGAAGACAGTTGAGACCAAGACTGTAAACATTATGTGAGTTCATCTAGAATGAATTTTGGGTTGTGTTCTGAGCTATTCGTTCCCATACTTGACAATTAAGCATGTGAAATAGAACTGATTATGTTTAGTTTGTCTTACGATACAGATTTTCACATCCAAATTGAAATGGATCGTTACTTCGTTGTTCGTACATGGATGTACTAGCGGATCAACCTCCTGGACCGTAGGTACTTATAAATATTGACTGTGTCGGATTAGTATCGATCTATCGTTTTGGTATGGACCGTATCGGTTGGTATTGGCCTTAGCGAATTGGTATCGTCCTATCCGATATGTATCGGCCGTATAGCCATTAAGTCATATTGGCCTTATCGATTTGGTATCGGTCATATCCGATAGGTATCGGCCGTGTTGGATTATTATATACCATTTCGGATTAGTATCGTTGAAGGTTTAGTAACAAGTGTACTTGGATTTCTCTCTTCTAGAGCTAGATTACCATTGCAAGAGAGTCACGAGAGCGTAGATGGCCAGTTACAGAACATACATACTTTCTTTTCAATCTCGCTTTTCCTGATGGAAAATGAAGTATGTATGTTACTGTAACTGGCCAATCACGATCTGGTGATTCTCTTGCAATGGTATTCTAGCTCGAGAAGAGAGAAATCCAAGTACAGTTGTTACTAAACCTTCTACGATACTAATCCAAAATAGTCTATACTAATCCAGCACGGCCGATACCTATCGGATATGACCGATACCAAATCGATAAGACCAATATGAATCCTAGCTATTCGGCCGATACGTGTACATATCGGATATAGGACGATACCAATATGATACGTCCTATACTGAACCGATAGACCGATACTAATCTGATACACTAGATACTAAGTACATCTAGCATCTCTGTGGATCCACAAATTACTGCACGATAGTACCAACGACTCCAGTTACATCCGGTTATTGGTGAGTACATGATTACATAGTAATTCTGTTAGTCTTGTGATACAGATTTTTACTCTCTCATGCTACCAACATCACAACTTTTCGAGTGCTGCTCCCTCTAATGATGATGAACGCAAAAAACCAACGTCACAACTTTTATAACTTGAGTAAATTTCTTTACCCTATATGAAAATTTCTGTTGTCAGAAAGATGGCTCCTAGGACTCGTCGAGGTGGTGCTGCTAGTCGAGGAAGGGGTCGAGGCAAGAAACCTTGGAGGTCGACACGGAGGAAGTCTCCGTCGTCAAACAAGAGCCGGTGACTGTCAAGGAAGAACCGATGACCATCAGGGAAGAGATTGCTCCCAAGCTTGAAGCTAAAGAGGAGCCACCGTCAGAGAGTAGTAGCATCGGGACCGACCCTCCTATCCCTATAGAAGACCTCAACCAGATTGAGCCTTCGTATGCAAAGTGGCTGATAGAATGGTACATGCCTCAACGCAACTATCATCCCTGGCTGTGAGGATTCATCGTCTGACTTGTGGTCTTTGTTGAGGCCAAAGTCGATTTTCCTATGTGTTTTAGAATATTTGTGAAAATTTTGGAATATTTGTGCTATGATCGGTCGTCAGGATTGGATATTAGGTTACTGTAACTGGCCAACTCTTTCCTATGTGTTTTGGAATATTTGTGAAAAATTTGGAATATTTGTGCAATGATCGGATTATAACGATGGATATTAGGTTACTCTTCCGGATAACTGATGTCTATTTTATATTAATTTGGTTTGGATAATTGGGGTGCATTAAATTCGTATGTGCATATTTTGGTCTATGTGATTCTTGGATAATTGGTGTGCATAATATATTTGGTCTATGTGATTGTTGGATAATTGGTGTGCATTATATATTGGTTTGGTTTATGCAAATTTTTGCGAACAGCTAAAAAGCAGTAATTTTTTTTTCAAAATATTCTCAGTTAGCGACGGACTTGTGACCGTTTTGCGACGGATGCCTCCAGTTGTCGACTATTTTTCGACGGTTATTCCGTCGCTACCTGGATATTTGAAAATTATTCCCAGGTAGCGACGAATGGTCGACGGACAATCCGTCGGCATGATTTATTGTTCGACGGAATAGCGATGACATATTCGTCGCCCGTATTCTGGAAATAACAAGAATTTCCAGAACAAGGTCGACGGTTAATCCGTCGCTATGCGGTCAATATATTGCGACGGCATAGCGACGACTTATCTGTCGCCAAGTTGCTGGAAATGACATGAATTTCCAGAAGCTGGTCGACGGCTTTTCCGTCAGAAAACCGTCGCTAATCCGTCACTTGATATCGACGTTATCGACGGATTAGCGACGAAACGATACGATCTGATACGCTTTTGCGACGGCTTAGCGACGGAAATTTACGTCGGTATTGTCTACACAGTTAAGTACTTAAAAGCTGAAGTGGACGACAGTCCGTCGAAAATGCGTCGCTAATGCTTCGTATTGTGACGTCGACTATCCGTCGCTATTCCGTCATGTGACGACAACTTAGCGACGGATGGTTATTAGCGACGAGCTGATTGCCGACGGATTTTTTTGGCCAATATCCGTCGGCAATCGGTCGCAAATAGTTATTACCGTCGTCTTAGCGACGGATTAAGACGACGGATTCGGCCGTCGCTAAATCGATAAATTTTGGTAGTGATCTTGCTTTGAGCACCGGTGATCTGTTCACCCCAGCAAGGAGATTTCCTTTGTGTTTTTTTTTTGTATCTTCGTGTTCTTCTCATTGTAGCGTCTACGAATGTAAAGAGAAGAACACATTTTCCTCTTTGTGGATGTATTTTGCATTTTTTATTGAGTCAGTTTGTAACCTTCTCCTTGTGCTCCGTTGAGTTGGCTAGAGTGCAAACTTCGTGTCTCGCTGTTATACTCTACGTCTCTCTTCCAAGTTGTTGGCTAGAGTTTAGATTTCGTGTCCCGCTGTTATACTCTACGCCATTTCTGGATCCCTCCATATTTAGATCTGTCTTCAGGACCAACAATTAGTAAGTGAACCAAATTTTTGAAAATCTTAGATTTTATCTATTGAAACCATACTCTATGTAGATTAACACTATACCACACTCGTATACCTTCCGTTATGCATAAATTTTGATACTCAATAATAGACCAAGTAGAAAGATGGAAATTTAATCGTGTATATAAGAAGAATATAAGAAATACCAGGGTCTATACTTGAAATAATGGATAAGACTATAATACTTTAGACGGCTAGTTTGGAGTCGACGACGGCCAGGGAGTCCTCTAAGTAGGAGACGAGGCTCTCGTCGGCAAGCACTGTCAGCCTTGACCATCGTCGCATCCGAACACATGCCGTCGATCACCATTATTAGACACAAATTTTTTTGCTCAAATCCCAAAAATATCTATACTACTATATAATATTACTATATAGTAAGAAAAGTTGACTTCACGGTAATTTTTTTTCTTTCCAAATATACAAATATCAAAGTTGCTAATTAAAACAGTTCATTGATATTACTATATAATAAAAAAAGTTAGTTCCTGAAAAAAATTCTTCCAAATATACCCACATCTAAGTTTACTAATTAAAATTATTCATCTATACTACTATATAGCAAGAAAAGTTGGCATAACCGTAATTCTTTTCTTCCAAATATCCCATTATCTAACTTTACTAATTAAAATGGTTCATTAAATTTAAAGAGGGCATATAGGTCATTACATTTTCAAAAAAATGTAGTCATCTCTTTGTGCCTTTGCTATTTCCAAGTATAACAAAAAATAATAAAAATAGTTAAAATACATACAATGTGCACGTGCATATATACAAACTAATTGTTAAAATACGTATAACACGCACGTGCATATATAATAAATATATTAATATAAATGATTGAATGTGGACCAGACAAGCTTATTGTACCCTGAGACCCGAAGATCCATGGGGGCGTCGAGGAGGGAGGTGACCAATGCTAGCTAATCCATAATCTGGTCTTTTGCTGCTGCATCTTCCCAAGAAGGCTAAACATAACCCATCTCTTTACTTTCCAAGGGGATGTCCATATCTGCTCCATTTTCCAATATCCATTCTGTAAACTAACAACATAAATGATAATTGGCCCGCGTGCGTGCCCGCGTCGACGTGTCCCCACCTCCTACTAGCCCTCATGCACCACATCAGGCCCACCCCGAAATTTTTGGAGCCCCCTCCAAAGGAGGGGCAACATGTAGGGGTGAGCATTATTCGGTTGTGGACCGAAAAGCAAATCGAATAAGATATTGTGTTCGTTTTAAAAAAAAATCGGTTCGATTTCAGTTTCGATTTCAGTTTTGAAAATACTAAATATTTTTATTGGTTTCAGTTTTGGGTTTCGATCCAAAACCGAAAATCAAATAAAAAAATAGTTTATATATATATATATATATATATATATATATATATATATATATATATATATATATATATATATATATATATATATATATCGAAAAATTCTACAATACATCCACCCATTTTGGATGTATCGATACATCCCAAATCTGGATCGTTGGATGTTCATCCAACGGTTCAGATTCAATTCAGATTAAATAATGCAGGAGACATCATTTAATGCTATTTTTGACTTTTGGCCTCTTGTTAACTTGCTATAGCAGGTCATTCTTCAATGCAATTTTTCAATGAACACTCTAAATTAACTCATATTTACTTTTTCTTTCGTCCATGTAATTTAATATTTTGTGCAACTACTTATATAAAACAATAATTGTGTGTCGGCCAGAAAGGAAGGACACAGTGTGTCCAGGTATATAGGCTATGTAGACGACGACACCACCGCCGCTGACGATCTAGATGGTGACACCAACGACGAATGGTACATTTAGGAAGCCGATAAAAGTTCGTTCTCTCAAATCTCTTCTTTGTGTAAATTAAATCCAAGGAGGACACAATCCCTAAGGACACAGTGTGTCCAGGTTTGTAGGCGATGTAGACGACACCACCGCCGCTAGCGATCTAGATGATGACACCGACGACGAATGGTACATTTAGACGGAGAATGTTACATTTAAGACGGAAAATGGTACATTTAGGAAGCCGATAAAAGCTCGTTCTCTCAAATCTCTTCTTTGTGTAAATTAAATCCAAGGAGGACACAATTCCTAAGGACACAGTGTGTCCAGGTCGATGTAGGCGACACCACCGCCGCTGGCGATCTAGATGATGACACCGACGACGAATGATACTTTTAAGACGGAGAATGATACATTTAGGACGGAGAATGGTACATTTAGGATGGAGAATGGTACATTTAGGAAGTCGATAAAAGCTCGTTCTCTCAAATCTTTTATTTGTGTAAATTAAATCCAAGGAGGACACAATCCCTAATTTTAGTTATTGCTTAGCAGAGTCTGCTTAGTTGTTGTAAAATTGTGGTGTTACTTCTGTGACACTTTCATCTTTAATCTCATGTTTTCTATGAATATGTGTTATGTTTGATTTTGAATTAGTAATCTTTTCGTAATTAATTTTTTGTTTCATCTAACAATTTAATATTTTTGTTATACAGCTACAGGCCATTGTGGTGGTGGTGGAAGGAAAAACGAAGATGAAGAAGCAAAGAAGAAAAAGTTCCGGTTAGCGTCGGACTTCGTCGAGTTCCTCAATCAAACGGAATTAAACCTATTATAGAGTTCGTTAATTGAAGTTGATCGTGATAACCTTTTGTACTTTTCAAACGGCTAGTAGAATCTTCCTCGAGCCCTCCTCAATCAAAAGGCTAGTAGATTGTTTGCTAGTCTCAAAATTTATTTGTCTTACTATCTTTCTCACTTTTTGTACTTCTCTCTTGCTATATATACAATAGTTTTCTTGTTTCATAGTACTATTATTCATTCTGAAATACATAGAATAGTTTTCTGAAATATAATAGTTTTCTTGTTCTCAAGATGTCTACTCATGTGGTAGGAAATGTAGAAGACGTAGAAAATTAGTTGCCAGCTCCAAATGAAACCTTCATTCCGCGTATGTTGCGCAAGATTGAAGAACATCTGTCGACGATTTCAGTTGAAGTTGTAAAGATCAATTCTAAGCTTTGTTCATTAGAAATTGAACAAATTAATTTATCTCGGCGTTTTGAGAAGATTGAAGAATCTCCAACTTTGAAGAAGGCATCTTCATCTGGAGTATTTAATAATGTGAAGGAGGTTTACGTTGAATCTTCCGATAAGGAGGACGTGGTGCTACAGAATCGTAGTAAAGTATTGGACCGAATTCTCGTATTGTGTCCTACAGAAGAAACCAACTTTAGCAGTTCTTCGAAAAGAATGCATGGAAATTTAGATCCGGTCACACCAACGAAAAGTTTAACAAGGGGTTCAACCTCTGTAGTGTCCCGTCCCACAAAGTCAATCGGAGGAATCGAAACGCCGACGGCGTTCGGACTTAGCCTAGCAATGGCTGCTCGAAGACTCGCTCGGTCGAGGCGACTCCTCGCACAGGTGGGGTAGTTTCGGTGAACTTGCCTCAGCTTAGCCTTCACTTAATAACTCGCATGTTTTCAACTTGCACAAGTAGGCTAATCTAAAAGCTACGAACGCACATAGCTAAGGGAATAATCCCGACCCGTCGGAATGTCTTAGAATATGGAAAATGGTCCCACGATTTTCATAGAAGTCGGCTCAGCGTACTTTCAAATGACACTCGATCCTTCGATCCCGTGGCTTGGGAGAAGGAAGTTGGCTTAAGTTGCTAGGTTGTCCCGACACTTGAAATAGCCTAAGTCCTAGGCGTCGCCTGCATAAATGTTTAATAAAGCATGCACGGTCCTGTCCCGCAAGGCTTGGCATAGCCTTCGCACGTCCCGTAAGTTAAGTCGTCTTCTACGGCTCGTTGGCTAAGTCTAGGCACCCGAGATCTTGGCTATTCAAGTCGAACGCGTACACAGCACGCTCCCGCAATGCGAAGCTCGGCGTAGCCTTTGCTGGTCGAGTCGTTGCTCGAATAAGTTAAATAAGAGTTGCGTTGGGCTATCGAAGCCAGTTCAAGCACTATCCTGCTCTATCTGCGGTTGTCAAGTTGCGTAGTCCCTTGAGAACAAGGCTCGTCGTATAAGTATATGACTTGAGCGTTACTGTCGCCTATAGAACCAGGTCTGTCTAAGGCACGAGCTACGATGGATCTAGTAAAGAGTTTGCTACGATCAAAGGAAATTGATGCGACTTGTTGTCGCCGAGATCGGTCCCGCTACTTGGGAGTCTCGCTATGTCTTGATATGTCCCGTACAGAGATTGGTCCTGCTACTTGAAAATCTCGCTGTCTTGATATGTTCCACACACGAGATCGGTCCCCCAGCTTGGGAGTCTCGTTAAGTCTCGATAGAAAGAAGGAAAGCATGGTCATGTTAAGGAAGGATTTGATAGATCGAGTTGAGTATGCATGGTCATTGGACAACTTGTCGACAAGGTGTAGTTTCCTCGAACGGTTGCCTAAGCCAAGGGACCATTTCGGCCCGGGAGGAACGAGGCGGCTCACGGTAGGATGCTGGATAACCGCATGGGAGATACAAAGCGCCTCCGGGCTAGCTACCCGTGAGGGATGAGCCGAGATCTCGAGCCGAGTCTATGATAGCTTGACATTGCTAGTGACCACTCATGTAGATGTGTCGGCAAGAGCGGCAATCCGCATGTTTCCCTTTGGATAGCGTCGAGTACTAGCATAGCGTCGGTCGAATCATGAGACAGTCTAGAACGACATGTATCAAGTTAGCAAGAATATGTGCTTCGGCACAAACCAAGGCTTCCGCGTATCAGCATTGTTGGCCTATGTTGCATGAGTTAAGTCTAGTGCCATCGCTTTAAGTCGAAAGGACCGTATTGTAAAAGTTGGCTAAGTCAGGGATTCGTTAGGCACGACCTCATCTTGAAGCACGGACAAGTATAAGCAAAGTCTAAGGGCATGCCCTGCACGAGTCAACCCCTTGATGCCTTGGCACGGCCGAGTTCGCATAAGTTGCTCCTCGGCAAATCTCTGTCTCGAATATGTTAAGTTACGAATAGAATACGGCACGACCCTGCCGTCCCGAGTTGAAGTTTGGTCAAGTACCTAGGCGATGAGGCACTACCTCGATCGAAATACACGTTAACATGATAGCACGACTATGTCGTCGCATAACGAGTTGGTTTGACGTCTAGTCTTACAACTAATCCTAAGGCAAGACTAGCAAGACAATCAAAAAGGGGATTTAAGCTGCACAAAGTAAATGAACGTGTCGGTTTTGTATGGGTGGGCGAGGAGCTCACTCCACCAGTACAGTTGAGTACTGACACCCATACAGTGTTCATGTGCAGGCACAGGTAGAAGCTCGTGGCGCGAAGCTCACTTGGATACGTCGAGGCACGGAGTTCCTTAGCGATTCGAAGCGTGCGGCCGTGCGGATTGAAGACTTATACATGACATAATGTATGGACATCGCCTTCCGAAGCTTCCGCTGGATTCAAGTATTGTATTGAGAGATGAGAGAGAGCAGAGTGACTTGTAAATGAGAGAAAAGTGAGCACGAGAGACATGTAATTTGGCCTTGCGCCCACAAATGTAATCTTGTATTCAATATCAATAAAGAGCTTCTTTTGAATGACATGTGTTCATGTGTGCTTGTTCAAAATTTTTGCTGCATGTTTCAATATTTCTGCTTGGGACTTTTGTGCGACGACCCCGTCGCCGCCGATGTAATCGGCCGTTATGAAACTGCCTTGCACGAGCGCAATCTAGGCTCGTACGACATCATGCCTTAGCGAGGACGATCGCTCCTATGGGAGCGGGGCGTGACATAATGGTATCAGAGCACAGCTTTACGTCCTTGGACTTCATGTCGATTTCTCAGTTTTGAAAGCTCGTCGTTGGAAAATAAGTGTGCGCTCTCTCTCGAATGTCCTTCGACATGTCCATACATTAAGTCTACATATTTTTAAAAGCCCTTCAAGTGTTCAATCGAACGCATCGATAGGCAACGGCCTTTGTGCCGAACGATGTTAAACATGACTCGATAGAGAACACATGCTAAGTTAGCAAAGTCACATGCGTGCCCAAATAGTCCTACGTCGACATTAGCAGGTGAGCGTGCAAACTTGAATATAGTCCGCACGGGATGGTTATGCGGCACTACTTAGTCCGCGTGTCGCGCACCCCGACCTTTTTGGTGCAAACAAGTTGCGAGCGATATCAAGTACCGCTCGGTCGAGAACGAAGCTACACTTAGAGTGTATATCGATAGGAACACTATCGAGTTAACGCTTAGGCGTACATAGAAGATCGACTTGGATTTTGAGGAAATAGTGCGAATGACTTAGTGCATCGATGTGACTTGAGCGATTATGCTAGATATTTGTCGAACGAATCGGAAGGATATCTTAGCGAATGATACGAAGTGATTGAGGACTAGATCGGATGGCTCGAATCCGAATGGTGTATGGTTTGTCTTGGAAATCATTCGAGCAAATATTGAGGATTACGAGTATGTCGACGAGGCGATGCGATCGCACAAAGCCTTAGAACGCGTCACGCTTAGTTGGTCGTGACTTCGAATGTCCCGAACGAGCATCTCGTTCGGACAACTTGTGAATAGGCAACGCGAGTTAGAAAACGATATCGAATCACACTCGGAACAATGAATGAAAATGAATATATCCATCGAGGAAACTTAGAGGATCGTGCTTATGATTTCGGATTTTGATCGAATGGAATTATGGTATATCCAGTTCGGACAATAGCATCAGTTACACGACTCAAAATTGGTTGCAAAGGAAGATCGTCAGGTTACGCATATCGTCGATGGTATTAAGGCGTATCAAAGATCGATATACGATAACTTGGGGGTACTCTGATTCGGCGAATGACGATCGTGCAAACGTCATTGCTCCGACGGATGCTATACTCAGGATATTGAAACGTGTCGAGAAAATGATAGACATGGCTCGAGGATTTTCTAGTTGAATGAATGACGGTCGGACTATCTAATTGAGATCTTGACTCGGATAAAAATGAAATGTTTGGATTGCTTCGTCGATAACCACAACATTGATGTTCTTGTCTTATGCGAGCGCAACTCCAGCCTCGCACATGCGTCATGTCGATTAGGGCAATCACTCCGCGTGAGCGCTGGTATGGTGATTCATACAGCGGGGGTGATTGAACTTGCATGGCGTGGCAATTTGATGCATCGACTTGTGGTTTGACACGAAGGTGGACTTGAGAATGACTCGGTGTGCTTGATGATTGAACTTGAGGATTGAGTAGGTCCAATCCGTGTATCGAGAATGAATTAGTCTAGACTCAAGCAAGAGTTACGCCCCGATGAGAATGATTATTCCGCAGGTGCGTTGCATGGTGATTCATGAACCACCGTAGGTAATCGGACTCGCGTGAGATTGGGGCGCAACATATTGTCGAGCTAAGACGACATCGTCATCGAATACATGAATTGGTTAGAATTGGTAATTTGAATGGATTCGAATACGCGTAACGAATGTATTGATACGAATAGGTGATCGTGCTCGATGTTTAGAAATCTGAGTGACGCGAGCTCGGGTAGAAAACCCCGTACTATCGACTTTGGTTTGACCCTAGGATTGGGGTCAGTGTTGGCATTATTGTTGGAGAACTATGATTCTAATCCTGACATTGACTTAGCCTCGAAAAGAAATGGCCTAGCGGTTAGGCGAGATGCCTTGTTTCATGAGTTATCAATCGAAAGATTGATCTTGAGGATTAGTTTGAATGGATATAGTGAATCATGAATATAGGAATACCCCTCATGAGATTCGGCTGACATGTATTTATTTTAGGGATGCTTGAGTATGTGCACGATGCGACTCGAGTGGGAAAGCCGAATTCTCTATCATACAGCTTGGTGAATGCATGTATTCTGGGGACGCCTGAAATGCGTGCACGATCCAACCAAGCGATACGTTGAATTCAAATAAGACTTGGAGAATGGAAGAGTGTCGAGAACTTGAAATCGTGTTAAGGGAAACAATGATAATAGTGCGAGCGTGGCTCGGACTCAAGGAAACGCGTAGGCGTATCTCGCTCGACTATTATAGTCCCGTGTCTAGGCTCGATTAAATCTTGGCCATAGAAATGGTAGGATGGCTAGCCTTCAAGAAAGTCTCGAGGACGAGACTTGTTTTGAGTGGTGTATGATGTAGTGCCCCGTCCCGCAAAGTCAATCGGAGGAATCGAAATGCCGACGGCGTTCAGACTTAGCCTAGCAATGGCTGCTCGAAGGCTCGCTCGATCGAGGCGACTCCTCGCACAGTGGGATAGTTTTGGTGAACTTGCCTCATCTTAGCCTTCACTTAATAACTCGTATGTTTTCAACTTGCACAAGTAGGCTAATCTAAAAGCTACGAACGCACATAGCTAAGGGAATAATCCCAACCCGTCGGAATGACTTAGAACAGGGAAAATGGTCACACGGTTTTCGTAGAAGTCGGCTCAGCGTGCTTTCAAATGACACTCGATCCTTCGATCCCGTGGCTTGGGAGAAGGAAGTTGGCTTAAGTTGCTAAGTTGTCCTGACACTTGAAATAGCCTAATTCCTAGGCGTCGCCTGTGTAAATGCTTAATAAAGCATGTACGGTCCTGTCCCGCAAGGCTTGGCATAGCCTTCGCACGTCCCGCAAGTTAAGTCATCTTGTACGGCTTGTTGGCTAAGTCTAGGCACCCGAGATCTTGGCTGTTCAAGTCGACGCGTGCACGGTACGCTCCTTCGATGCGAAGCTCGATGTAGCCTTTGCTCGTCGAGTCGTTGATCGAATAAGTTAGACAAGAGTTGCGTTGGGCTATCGAAGCCAGTTCAAGCACTATCCCGCTCTATTTGCAGTTGTCAAGTCGCGTAGTCCCTTGAGAACAAGGCTCGTCGTATAAGTATATGACTTGAGCGTTAGCGTCGCCTATAGGACTAGGTCTGTCTAAGGCATGAGCTAGGATGGATCTAGTAAAGAGTATGCCACGATCAAAGGAAATCCATGCGACTTGTTGTCGCCGAGATCGGTCCTGCGACTTGGGAGTCTCGCTATGTCTTGATATGTCCTGTCACGCCCCGAGTCGACAAACTGTTCGTTCCCGATGTTACTTTGCCGATTCGATCGTCCTCGCTAAGGCGTGATGCCGCACGAGCCTGGTGTTGCGCTCGTGCAAGGCAAGATGACAAGTTCTCAAATGGTTATCTTTTGATTTTGATATAAATACGCCAAGTCGAAACTTCATAAATTACATCAGAATATAAGACGCAGTATAGGAAGATAGAAATGCTTTTCATTCATAGCTTGCAACGAAGTGCAAGTCGTAATTTATATTGGATGCCGTTGCGGCTACATTGATTGAAAACATAAGGAAATACAATTCGACAAGTTGCCTAAACTAACGCTTGCCGTCCCATACATTCGCCCCTTTATACATAAGTCGTCGACTTGAATTGGCTTCAAAATACTTCAGCATAGGAAGAGCTTCAAAATGCCTCTCCGTACTTCAGCTTTAGTTGAGCGCGCCCGTCGCACTTGGGGAAATTGGGGGAATGGGATTAGCACACTTGCTAAGTGGACGAGACGAACCCACTCGTCTAAACCGACTCTGATTGTTAGGGTAGGCATGCTTTAGAGTTGTCTTTCTATTAGAACTAAATGAATTCAGTTCATATTCGATAGCCATCTTTGCGTAATAAAGCATACAGTGAACCATAGCAGTATATCATATTTCTTACCACGGTCGTGCTCGTCCCTGCATAAAAACAGAGATAATATTCACACCTGCATAAGACAATAGGTGAGCATGCTACTATCTTATATGCGGTAATTGATGTTACACATCACGTGGGACTATCTCAACGGCATTTTGGCCCGCTCAGTCTAGGTTGCAAGCCTGACTGACGGTCCCGCAATGCATCAATACCGAAGCACGATTATTCATTCCCCCTAGGTCGAGTCGATTCCGATGCCCCGGATATCGATTCGAGAAAAATATCAACTTGTGCACAAGCTGTCCATGACCATGCCAATGCGTGAACAGTTTATATATGCAACCAGTTTTGTATAGCGCAGACAGTATTGAACGACATTATCATTTCCCCCAACTCATGCAACGTTTCATTTTCCCAAAGCTGTACTCCGATTTAGCGTCCCGTAGGCACCAAATTGTCCGAGGCATCATAACCCATGATCGACGTTTCATAATATTTTGCAGCACGTAAAATAGTCTATCTTTTTACTAGAATATTAAACTTTCTGGTTTATGTGATAGACTTGTATTTTCAGAGTGAATTTCTCTAAATCGATACGTTTTCCCGAGTTCTTGGACTTAGTGGATTGGCATGCAATTAACTTGGCATCGTTCGATTTGAATAAATTCGAAGCAAGGAATAAGTTTGCGGGACAGAGTAGAAAAGAAGGGGCCGAATCACCCACCGATCACTTTGCTTTGTGCAGGTCGTCGAAGCGCTACGCAACGTCAATCCTTAGTTACGCGAGCTCCTGCAATGCATCAACACTTTGTTAGATTTCTTTCTTTTCCCCTTGCATCGAAATTTGTAATTGCATCCATGAAAACGACGCGAAAGCAGTTCAATCAAGCCCAGCGGCAAAGCTCCAAGAAAACCATACAGCGGTCCGGTCCCGTCGAAGGGACTCTTATAGCTAGCTCACTCGCTGAGACGCAGCCCGCTGCATCTAGGACTTATTCCAACAGAAGTCGTTCCATTAGTTGGATCGATTCTCGTAACTTCTGTCCAAATCGATTTGAATCGATGCCGCAAGGCGTTAACGTTTACCAAGCTTAGCGATCGAGTCAGATGGCCATCTAAGTTCTCGGCCGATCTGACTCGGCGCTAGCATATTATGAAGTTCTGTTGCCTATCAAAAGCGGGGCGCTACATAATATACCACTAAGAAAAAGTTTCGTCCCGAAACTTAAGAACATGGGTCTGACCTTAATTTAGACAAACAACGCGGGGTACTTCTCTTTCATCTCCGCCTCCATCTCCCACGTCGACTCCTCGATTGAATGGTTCCGCCAAAGTACGCGGACCAAGGACATCGACCGATTTTGCAGCACCTTTTCCTTGCGGTCCAAAATTTGAATAGGCTCCTCCGAGTAAGACAAGTCAGTACGTAGCTCCAACTGATCAAAGCTAACCACATGACTTGGATCGTGCACGTATTTTCGTAGTTATGAAACGTGGAAAACATCGTGCACATCAGCTAAGGTAGGAGGTAGTGCGATCCGATAAGCAATCGTCGCAACTCGCTCAATGATCTCGAAGGGGCCTACAAATCTCGGGCTCAACTTGCCTTTAACGCCGAACCGCATCACACCGCGCATGGGCGTTACTTTCAGAAACACATGGTCCTCGACCAAGAACTCTAGCGGACGTCGATGAAGATCTGCGTTGCTCTTTTATCGACTTTACGCGATACGGAGTCTATCTCGAATCAAGCGGACCTTTCCGACGGCCTGCTCCACCAGTTCCGGTCCAAGCACTTGTCGCTCTCCGACTTCATCCCAGCATATCGGCGAACGGCACTTCCTCCCGTAGAGCGCTTCGTATGGAGCCATCTGAATGCTCGACTAATAACTATTGTTATACGCAAACTCCGTAAGCGGCAAATGCGTATCCCAACTAGTCTTTAGGTCGATCGCACACAGACGTAACATATCTTCTAAGATCTGAGTTACCCTCTCTGTCTGACCGTCTGTTTGGGGATGGTACGCCGAACTAAAGTTCAGTTTGGTCCCCATCGCCGCTTGGAGGCTCGTCCAGAAACGCGATAGGAATTGCCCATCTCTGTCCAAAATTATAGAGGCCGGTACCCCGTACAGTCGAACAATCTCATCGACATAGATTTGTGCTAACCGATCGACGCTCCATCCTACTTTAATTGCGATGAAGTGAGCCGACTTGGTCAATCTATCAACAATGACCCAAATCGCGTCATTCCCCCGCGGCGTCTTCGGAAATCCCACAATAAAATCCATCGAGATATTGTCCCACTTCCACTCGGGAATGGGGATGTTCTGCAGCTCGCCGCCTGGCCGTTGGTGTTCCGCCTTTACCTGCTGACACGCCATGCATTGCGATACGAACGTAGCCACGTCTTTCTTCATACCGTGCCACCAAAAGTTTGTGCGCAAGTCCTTGTACATCTTGGTGCTTCCAGGATGTAACGAGTACTTCGCATAGTACGCCTCCGTCAGAATTTCTTTTCTGAGTTCGGCAGTTTCAGGAATGCAGAGCCTTCCCTTTAGTCGCATCGTCCCGTCTCCGTCTTCCGTAAAGTCAGTCGCCCTTTCCGTTGAAATCAGCTCGCGCATTTTCTTCAAGAATGAGTCATCCCCCTGTGCGGTCTTTATCTTGCTAAGCTGGCTCGATCCTAACTTCAGTTGAGCTAGGTGCAGGTGTCGATACTCAATTCCGAGTTCGATACCCATCGCTTCAAGGTCTCGCTTTATCTCCTTGTTTATGGCCAGTGTTCCCATAAACATTCTGCTGAGTGCGTCGGCCACCACGTTTCCCTTGCCCGGTGTATACTCGATCGTTAGCTCGTAATCTTTTATGAGTTCGAGCCAACGTCGCTGTCGTAGGTTGAGCTCCCGTTGTGTAAATAAGTACTTCAGGTTTTTGTGATCTGTATAGATTCTGCATGCCACACCATAGAGGTAGTGCCGCCATAACTTCAGTGCAAAGACGATCGCCACCAATTCTAGGTCGTGCGTCGGGTAGTTTTTCTCGTGCTGCTTCAACTGCCGTGAAGTGTAGGAGATGACTTTGTCTCTCTGCATGAGTACGCACCCGAGGCCAGTACCCGACGCATCGCTGAATATCTGAAAGCCTTCTGGACCGTCTGGAAGTGCAAGGATTGGAGCTGAGACGAGCCGTTGCTTCAACTCTTGGAAGCTGGATTCACAGTCGTCGCTCCATTCAAATACTACTCCCTTTTGGGTGAGGCGAGTCAGAGGCGACGCTAGTTTTGAAAAGCTTCGCACGAATCAACGGTAGTAGCCCGTTAAGCCGAGGAAACTCCGAATGTCGCTAGCCGAGGCAGGTCGTTTCCAATCTACCACCGCATCAATCTTCTTTGGGTCCACCGCGACACCTTCGGCAGAGATTACGTGCCCGAGGAATGTCACGCTACTCATCCAGAACTCGCACTTACTCTGCTTGGCGTACAATTTGTTTTCACGCAGAATCTGCAGTACCGTCTTCAAATGTTCTGCATGTTCTTCACGATTCTTTGAGTAGACAAGGATATCGTCGATGAATACGACTACAAATTTATCTATTTGAGGTCGGAAGACTCGGTTCATCAGATCCATGAATGCGGCTAGGGCATTCGTCAAACCGAACGACATGACGAGGAATTCGTAATGACTATATCGAGTGCGGAAGGCAGACTTCGATATGTCGTCGGACTTGATCTTCAATTGATGATAGCCTGAACGAAGATCAATTTTTGAAAATATTGCTGCGCCTTGCAGTTGGTCAAACAAGTCGTCGATTCGCGGCAAAGGATACTTGTTCCGTACGGTCGCCTTGTTGAGTTCACGATAGTCGATGCATAGCCGCATCGACCCGTCCTTCTTCTTCATGAACAATACGGGAGGACCCCACGGAGAGACGCTAGGGCGAATAAATCCGCGGTCTAGCAACTCTTGTAATTGCACCTTCAGCTCCTTCAGTTCTGCTGGAGCCATTCGGTAAGGCGCCTTGGATATCGGCCGTGTATCCGGAAAGGTGTCGATACTGAATTCAATTTCTCGATCCGGCGGCTTCCCGGGCATCTCGTCAGGAAAAACGTCAGGAAAATCTGCCACAACATCAGTCTGCGTGTTTGTATTATCCTTCCGCGTGTCTCGAACTGATGCCAAGTATCCCGCGCAGCCGGAACGCAGCATACGCCTTGCCGAGATTGCCGACACCATCATTGCCGCCTTCGAGACCGTACCGCACGAATATGAGAACTCTGTCTCGCCAGGAAGACGAAACACTACTCTCTTCTCCTCGCACTCGATCGTTGCACGACAAGCGCCCAACCAATCCATGCCGAAGATTATATCGTAATCTTTGATATCTAGTACAACGGCATCCAAGGATAGATATCTTCCTCCGATGCAAATGTGGCCATCCCTACAAATAAAGTTCGTAGGCATATCGACTCCCGACGGAGTGCTAACGCTAATATTTATATCTAGTGATTGCATGGTTATTTTATTTTCTTTCGCAAAATCAGCAGATATAAAGCTATGCGTCGCACCCGAATCGAATAATACTCGAGCAGGTATATCTTTGTAGAGTAATATACCTGTTACAACTGTATCGGACGCAAGCGCCTCGTCCCGAGTTAAGGCATAAACTCGGCCTTGAGCTCCGTGGCATTGGTTCTTGTCACGCCCCAGAACCAGAATACTGGAGAGCGGGGGAATGACTCAGCCAGCTACGTATTACGGGTAGGTGAATACCGTATAATACGATCAATGCTGTCTAACCAGACGAGGGGGTGCATACTACATAAGAGTCTTTCTATGGTCATTTCACATCTATTGTCTCAATCATTCAATCAAGAAGCATAAATAGGGAACATGTAAGATAAAGCAGTACGGCGTCCCAAACGCTCAGTCAAAATGTTCTTGAGATCTGGCTTTACAAAACATAGCCAGATGATATAGCAAGTATACACAATTGTTATCAGCTGCAGTCTGACTTAATTACAATTATGTAAAAGTAGGTACAAGACAATCCGACTAACATGTCGGTGCCAAATGGCTAAGTATAAAGGTAAATAACAAAACGAGCGGTGAAGTAAGGAACCCACTCGAGTCCTCCTGCAATCATGCCTCTAGTATTGACCATCTTGGAGGTAGAAGTACGCTGGATCCTCGGGAACCGGCTCTAAATCTGGCCATGCAAAACCAGAGAGGTTAGTCCTCTAATAGCAAGTACCACAAGGAAGGACGATATGAAGGATTAAACCAGTAAGTAAGAGAATATAATAATAGATCTCTGCTTGCTACTAGGATTCACATCACATCACGACACTTCGAACCAACCTCCCAACCAAACAAGGACAGAAGTCGGCCCGTCATGTCCTGACATTCTGATTATCCCAGTTAGGTAACAGAGTAGTACAATACACAAACAAATCATCTTGAACGGCCAATCAAATCCTACGGCTTACTATTGTGAGTCCCAAGTTATCCTGGAATAATGCAATAAAGATTCCTCAATTCTTACTATGTACGAGCAAGGCTAGTCTATCCAGTCAATCATGTGCGCCATGCATGAATTAGACGAGTCCTAGCAGGACGCCCGTCAATATACAATATACAATAATAATAAAAACAGATACTGTTTCCTGCCCGTGTGGCAGATTTACAGTATCTGTGGGAACCAGCCGGCCCGTCGGGTACTACTCGTCCCAAGGGGGCTGCCATGTAAGAACTCGGGAATCTATTCTCTCCATGCAATCATTATTTTATTTAACTTAATAGTCCCTACGTTGAGTGAAATCCCATGCCGTGGATCATGGTCATTCAAATGAGTACTTTCGTATGGGGTACGATATGCTCAACTCTACAACGATACCAGTGCGGCTAGGTTGTAGGTCTTACATAGCGTAATGCAACAATCAAATATAACCACAGTAATCATGCCTTGACCATAAAGTACACATGCTGTTTTGTAGAAAATAAATAAATAAATAATTAAATAAATAGATTGAAGCCTGTATGTGCATGTATGTCAATATTCGGGATCAGCCAGTCGTTTGCAATAGTTCATAACATGAACGTGTCTCATTCATTTATTTCAATAAGACGACTAGCCAGTCTCTTAGTTCCAACTAGGAACCCATGATCAATTAGTTAAGACAACCAACGTCAGTAATGGTGACAAGGCATGAAAGTCATTTAGCATTAAATAGGGTTGAGTCTATAACTCTCAAGGTCAAGTTCCAATCTTACCGGGTATCCATATACCAATCCAGACACTTGGCACTAATACACAACCATAGGTATTAAAATATTAACATGCTAAGATTTTCGGGTTCATGCAAAAATGCGTAAGGATATAATAGGAAATTATCATGCCAATATTAAATGAATAAAATATAGAACAAATAAAACCCCCAAGTCAGGAAGTCATGCTAACGAGTCCATGCTAGGGCCAAAAGTCACGCGAGAATCGTGCGTGTGAAAAGTGAGGCGTGACAAGTGATTCACGCACGCACGCTCAGCGTGAGGGTGAAAAGTCACGCACGCCAAAAGTCACGCACGCAAGCTTAGGGACATGAGCGTGAAAAGTCACGCACACAGTACAAAGACAGGAGCGTGACTCAAAATTCACGAAGACAACGCGAGCGTGACTGAAAATACACGCACGCAAACGCGAGCGTTACTGAAAATACACGCACGCAAAGAGTGGACGTAACTCAAAAGTCACGCAGACACGCACAGAGTGAGAATAACTCAAAAGTCACGCAGACAAGCACAGAGTGAGAGTAACTCAAAAGTCACGCAGACAAGCACAGAGTGAGCGTAACTCAAAAGTCACGCAGACAAGCACAGAGTGAGCGTGACAAGAATATACGCACGCTCATGAGAACGTTAGCGTGACTAAAAATACACGCACGCAAACGCGAGCGTGACTGAAAATACACGCAAACACCTATAGACGTGTGCGTGACTGGGCTGATGTTTTACGCGAGCACGTAAGAACGTGTGCGTGAAACATCTCCCAAACTCCAAGTCCTATGGAGCCTTTGCTCCAGTGCCAGAGAAATACACGCAAAGTAGGTGGACCAAGAACCCATGAACAGCCGAATACAAAACTTAGATCTAGGAGAAACAAGCCAACGAAATCCAAAATACTAAGAACTAAACTCTCTTAGAATCACAAGGAGAAGCCAAATGAACCATAAAAATATGGTTCTCAAGTAGAAACAAGTTTGCACTTGCCTTCTCCTGCTGCTGGTAGGTGGTGGAGAGTAATGAGAGGAAGAAGAAGAAGTAATGGTGAAGAGAAGTAATGAGGAGAGAAAGGAGAATGGTGCTTTAAATAGGAAGAGTGGTGGTAGGTGGGAGTTGGGCCGGGTTCAAGGGGATCCAGCAAACCGAAACCCAATAAGACTAAAGCAGCAATTAAAATGCAGGTAATTAAATTGCAGAAATATAATTGCAGAAATAAAAGTTGCAGGAAATTAATTAACATGAAAATTTAAAGAGCAGATAATTAATTAACATGAAACTAAAGAAATTTAAATACAGAATAATACACGATAAATACTAAATAAATACACATGAGTTGTACATATATAAAAATACGCATTCCGGGAACGGGGAGTGACATCTCTACCCACCTTAGAAGAATTCCGTCCTCGAAATTTCAAATCCAAGCAGGATAGAAACATCGGGGCTAAACTAATACAAGAAATTCTAGTGAGCAAGCAATCATTTTACCATATCAAAAGCAAGTACTGAATATGTAAATTCATCAATCTATGATATCAAGTAGCTCTACCCATAAGGTGATAAGCATGAAGAATCAAGACAATCAAGGTATACAGAAAAAGATATACCTTGTGAGTCAAACAGGTGTGGATACCGTGATCGGATATCATCCTCGCGTTCCCACGTTGACTCTTCCAAGGAGTGATGACCCCAAGCAACACGGACAAGACTAATTGTTCGGTTCTTGAGTATCTTCTCTCTTCGGTCCAAAATGGACACAGGCTGTTCCTCGTAAGACAGGTTGGTACCAACAACCAGCTCAGAATGATCGAGGACATGGCTTGGGTCCGATACATACCTACGTAATTGAGATACATGAAACATGTCATGCACCTCTCGTAACGAAGGTGGGAGTGATAAACGATAAGCAACATCGCCTATCCGATCAAGGATAACGAATGGGCCCACGTACCGCGGACTCAATTTCCCGCGAACGCCAAATCTAATGACCCCACGAGTAGGTGAGATCCGCAAAAATACGTGGTCCCCAACAGAGAACTCTAACGACCTACGATGCTGATCAGCCCAATGACGATGCCGATCCTGCGTAACTCGAAGTCGCTCTCTAATCCCTTTAACTACTTCAACCGTCTGAACAATCATTTCTGGGCCTAGCATCTTCCTCTCCCCGATATCATCCCATGCAAGCGGTGACCTGCACTTCTTACCATATAGTGCTTCGAATGGCGCCATCTGGATACTGGCCTGATAACTATTGTTGTATGAGAACTCGACCAAGTGCAGGTGACTCTCCCAAGACCCTCCAAAATCTAGAGTGCAAGCTCGCAACATGTCTTCTAAGGTCTGAATCGTTCTTTCTGATTGCCCGTCCGTCTGGGGATGGTAAGCCGTGCTAAACCTCAACTTGGTACCCAGACTATGATGTAAGCTCTTCCAGAAGTGTGATGTAAAGCGGGTATCTCGATCCGACACAATACTGACAGGGACTCCATGCTGCCTGACTATCTGTTGCATATATAATTCTGCCAACTTTTCTGTAGATTGTCCTACTCTGAAGGAAAGAAAGTGTGCTACCTTCGTAAGTCGGTCTACTATTACCCAAATAGCGTCCTTACCACTTGGTGATCTCGGTAAACCGATCACAAAGTCTATTGTAATATGTTTCCACTTCCATTCCAGAATAGGAAGCGGTTGCAATAACCCAGCTGGCCTCTGCTGTTCTGCCTTCACTTGCTGACATACCAAGCAACGGGAAACAAATCTAGCTCTCCCTCTTCATTCCGTTCCACCAGAAGTGTTGCTTGATATCTTGGTACATCTTGGTCCCTCCAGGGTGAACAGAATACTGAGAACTGTGAGCTTCTGCCATAACCTCATGTCTGATATCTCCACTAGGCACACATAGACGTGATCCAAACCTAAGTGTACCATCTTCATGAATTCTCATCTCCTTCCTGAGTCCTGACTCACATTCTGCCCTAAGCTTCTGAATCCTTGGGTCTTGTGCCTGAGCTGTCTTGATCCTGTCTACCAAGTCGGTTTGAACTTGTAGACTTGTTAGAACTCCTACATCACTAGGAAGTATAACTTCGATACCCATCTCCTGAAGGTCTTCTAAGATATGCCTCTGCGTTGTCAACATAAATGCGCCGCCTCTCATGCTGAGAGCGTCTGCTACCACATTAGCCTTGCCTGGATGATACTGAAGCTCCACGCCATAATCCTTAATCAACTCCAGCCATCTTCTCTGCCTCATGTTCAGCTCCTTCTGAGTAAAGATGTACTTCAGACTTTTATGATCTGTGTACATTTCCACTCGGTCACCATATAAGTAATGCCTCCATAGCTTCAGGGCAAACACTACTGCCGCTAACTCCAAATCATGAGTTGGGTAATTCTTCTCGTGGTCCCGAAGCTGCCAAGATGCATATGGTATCACCTTTCCATGTTGCATAAGGACACATCCAAGTCCTTTACCTGACGCATCACAATATACTGTAAAACCTCCGGGTCCAACTGGCAATGTAAGAATAGGTGCTGATATCAACTTCTGCTTCAAAGTCTCAAATAATGCCTGACATTCTGCCGACCAAACAAATGGCACATCCTTCCGGGTCAAGCGGGTTATGGGTGTTGAAAGCCTTGCAAAGTCTGACACAAACCTTCTGTAATATCCTGCCAATCCCAAGAAACTCTGTACATCTGCTACGGTCTTGGGTACTGGCCAACTCTCTACTGCTTCTACCTTCTTGGGATCTACTGCTACTCTATCTCCTGATATGATATGACCCAAAAATGAAATGTGATCCGACCAAAACTCACACTTGCTGAGCTTAGCATACAACTGGTTCTCTCTCAGAACCTGCAACACTTTCCTGAGGTGGTCTTCATGCTCCTCTTCACTAGCAGAGTATACGAGAATGTCGTCAAGAAACATAATGACAAACTGGTCTAAATATGGCATAAAGATACGGTTCATCAAATCCATGAATATAGCTGGAGCATTGGTCAAACCAAACGGCATTACTAAGAATTCGTAATGCCCATACTTCGACCTGAATGTTGTCTTGGGAATATCTTCCTTCCGAACCCTCACCTGATGGTACCCTGAACGAAGATCTATCTTGGAGAAAACTCTAGCCTTGCTCAACTGATCAAATAAGTCGTCGATCCTGGGTAATGGGTACTTGTTCTTTACTGTTGCCGCGTTAAGCTTCCTGTAGTCAATGCATAACCTGGATGACCGATCCTTCTTTCCCACAAGTACCATTGGTGCTGCCCACGGTGATACGCTAGCTTGGATGAACTTCTTCTCCTTCAATTCCTCTATGTGCTCATATACCTTGGCCTGCTCTAAATCCGCCATTCTGTAAACTCGATCTGATATCGGTTAAGTTTCTGGTGCCAATTCTATACTGAACTCGATATCTCTAACTGGTGGTAGACCTGGAAGTTCTTCAGAAAATACGTCCAAAAACTCTTCAACTACCTTCGGGATCTGAACTTCCTCCATTGTCGTTACTACTCCCTGTTCTTGCTGAGTTGCCTCTGATCTGACTAAGGTGAATCTCTTCATGCCTGGAATATCAAAAGATACACTCCCTCTACGACAATCTATTGTCGCATGACTGTCTTTCAGCTAGTCCATGCCTAAGATAACGTCGAAATTTCCAACAGGAAATTCTATCAATCGGGCAGGTAAGGAATGCCCGCAAACTACAACGCTACATGCTAAAATAACTCTACTAACCCCTACGAGCCCATTACCAGTGAGTATATTCAACCTCCCTGGCAATGCCTCGAACTCCATTCCTAGTCGTATCGCAAATCGTGTAGATATAAATGAATGGGATGCTCCCGAATCAAACAATGCTACTGCGGGATATGAGGCGACGAGAATGTTACCTGCCACAATATCTCCCGATGCCAATGCCTCTTCCAAGGACAGAGTGAATGCTTGCCCTCGACCTCCTTGCTAATTTTCATGCTGCGGCCTGGCCTGATACTGCTGCTGGCCCCTGCATTGATGATGCTGGGGTAGTCTATGCTGGTGTTGCTGCATCGGCGGTCCCTGCTGCCGAAACATCTGAGCCTGCGGTACTAACGGACGTTGTGCCAATGGCCTAACTGCCACCGCTGGTCCTCGATACTGGCCTGCCCCTGGTGCTGGCAGAGCAGGAAACTGCGGCCCTGGTCCTCCTGACCTCGAATTCATGGGACATGTGGTAACCCGATGGTCTGGATTTTCACATATCAGACACAGTCCATTCAATGTCCGACACACATCTCTAGTGTGTCCCATCTTCCCACAATAAGTGCAGCCCGCCGGGGGTTGCTGGTTCTTCCTCTGTTGCTATTGCTGCTGCTGTCTGGGTGGTGCTGGTCCTCGTATCGCCACATCGTGGATACGAATGCCAGTGGATGGTGCTGTTGTTCGGGGCGCTGCTCCCCCTCCTCCTTTAATCTGACTGTGGGATCTATTCTGACCCCCAGTCCTTGTCGTAAGCCTCTGAATGGTGAGCTCATGCCTTCGAGTTGCCGTCAATTTCTCATCAAAAGTTTGATAATTGTGCCCCTCTATCAATTGCAAAAGTTCGAGATGAAACCCTTGCTGAAACCTCATGGCCCTATGGCTCTCTGTTTCTACCATCTCTGGGGCGAATCTACTCAATCTACAGAACTCCGCTGCATATGCATCTACAGTCTTGCCGGCCTGCCTGAGGTTGATAAACTTCTGTTGTAGCTCAAACTGTGCCACAACTCCATAGTACTTGGTCTAGAATCTTGCAGTGAAATCGTCCCAAGCTACAGGACGTCTGATGCCCACTTCCTCTGATTCCCACCAATCACGTGCGAGATCCTGAAGTAGCAACTTCACTAGATCCACACGCTCTTCTGCCGGTACCTTAGCCACTGTCAGAATAGCCTCCATATCCTTAAGCCATACATCTGCTGAGATGGCATCCTCCGTGCCCTCGAAACGGCAGGGGTTGTACTTACAAAACCTGGCTGATGCTCCTGAATCAGTCCTCACTCCTCTTTTCAAAGCCGTCTGCAATCCTTGGTTGAGCAACACATTCTGCTCTTGTAGCTGAGTGTGCATGCGCTGCTGGGCCAACATCTGATGTTGCTGAGCAGCCATCATTCCTCTCATGATTTCCAGAAGGGCTGGTGTGTCCACTTCCACAGGGGTAGGTGGAACTGTTGGTGGTGGTGGAACATCCGGATACTGCGATCCAGCTGCTGCCTCCACTATCACTTCTTCCTGAGTAGCCTCCTGAGGTAAGAATGGCCCTTGTTGCTGACCAACCTGGTCAGGTTGCCCATGTTGCCCTTGTTGTTGCTGCCCAGCTCTGACCGATGCGGACGAAGTGCCCCTAAAAAAAGGGACAAGAGAACAATCAAACAACCGGACATGAAGGATCAATGAAGTCAAAGGATACTGGAATGTCAAGCAAGGGTTGAGAATAACGAATCATGAGATCAAGGGGGAACACGTGTGATTGAGACATCCTATAAATCAAAACACCCCACAAGTCTGAAATTAGACCTGTATGGGCCACCACTAAAACCTTGTCACGCCCCAGAACCAGAATACTGGAGAGCGGGAGAATGACTCAGCCAGCTACGTATTACGGGTAGGTGAATACCGTATAATACGATCAATGCTGTCTAACCAGACGAGGGGGTGCATACTACATAAGAGTCTTTCTATGGTCATTTTACATCTATTGTCTCAATCATTCAATCAAGAAGCACAAATAGGGAACATGTAAGATAAAGCTGTAAGGCGTCCCAAATGCTCAGTCAAAATGTTCTTGAGATCTGGCTTTACAAAACATAGCCAGATGATATAGCAAGTATACACAATTGTTATCAGCTGCAGTCTGACTTAATTATAATTATGTAAAAGTAGGTACAAGACAATCCGACTAACATGTCGGTGCCAAACGGCTAAGTATAAAGGTAAATAACAAAACGAGCGGTGAAGTAAGGAACCCACTCGAGTCCTCCTGCAATCATGCCTCTAGTATTGACCATCTTGGAGGTAGAAGTATGCTGGATCCTCGAAAACCGGCTCTAAATCTGGCCATGCAAAACCAGAGAGGTTAGTCCTCTAATATCAAGTACCACAAGGAAGGACGATATGAAGGATTAAACCAGTAAGTAAGAGAATATAATAATAGATCTCTGCTTGCTACTAGGATTTATATCACATCACGACACTTCGAACCAACCTCCCAACCAAACAAGGACAGAAGTTGGCCCGTCATGTCCTGACATTCTGATTATCCCAGTTAGGTAACAGAGTAGTAAAGTACACAAACAAATCATCTTGAACGGCCAATCAAATCCTACGGCTTACTATTGTGAGTCCCAAGTTATCCTGGAATAATGCAATAAAGATTCCTTAATTCTTACTATGTGCGAGCAAGGCTAGTCTATCCAGTCAATCATGTGCGCCATGCTTGAATTAGATGAGTCCTAGCAGGACGCCCGTCAATATACAATATACAATAATAATAAAAGCAGATACTGTTTCCTGCCCGTATGGCAGATTTACAGTATCTGTGGGAACCAGCCGGCCCGTCGGGTACTACTCGTCCCAAGGGGGCTGCCATGTAAGAACTCGGGAATCCATTCTCTCCATGCAATCATTATTTTATTTAACTTAATAGTCCCTACGTTGAGTGAAATCCCATGCCGTGGATCATGGTCATTCAAATGAGTACTTTCGTATGGGGTACGATATGCTCAACTCTACAACGATACCAGTACGGCTAGGTTGTAGGTCTTACATAGCGTAATGCAACAATCAAATCTAACCACGGTAATCATGCCTTGACCATAAAGTACACATGCTGTTTTGTAGAAAATAAATAAATAAATAATTAAATAAATAGATTAAAGCCTGCATGTGCATGTATGTCAATATTCGAGATCAGCCAGTCGTTTGCAATAGTTCATAACATGAACGTGTCTCATTCATTCATTTCAATAAGACGACTAGCCAGTCTCTTAGTTCCAACTAGGAACGCATGATCAATTAGTTAAGATAACCAACGTCAGTAATGGTGACAAGGCATGAAAGTCATTTAGCATTAAATAGGGTTGAGTCTATAACTCTCAAGGTCAAGTTCCAGTCTTACCGGGTATCCATATACCAATCCAGACACTTGGCACTAATACACAACCATAGGTATTAAAATATTAACATGCTAAGATTTTTGGGTTCATGCAAAAAGGCGTAAGGATATAATAGGGAATTATCATGCCAACATTAAATGAATAAAATATAGAACAAATAAAACCCCCAAGTCAGGAAGTCATGCTAACAAGTCCATGCTAGGGCCAAAAGTCACGCGAGAATCGTGCGTGTGAAAAGTGAGGCGTGACAAGTGATTCACGCACGCACGCTCAGCGTGAGGATGAAAAGTCACGCACGCCAAAAGTCACGCACGCAAGCTCAGGGACATGAGCGTGAAAAGTCACACACACAGTACAAAGACAGGAGCGTGACTCAAAATTCACGCAGACAACGCGAGCGTGACTGAAAATACACGCACGCAAACGCGAGCATTACTGAAAATACACGCATGCAAAGAGTGAACATAACTCAAAAGTCACGCAGACACGCACAGAGTGAGAGTAACTCAAAAGTCACGCAGACAAGCACAGAGTGAGAGTAACTCAAAAGTCACGCAGACAAGCACAGAGTGAGCGTAACTCAAAAGTCATGCAGACAAGCACAGAGTGAGCGTGACAAGAATACATGCACGCTCATGAGAACGTTAGCGTGACTAAAAATACACGCACGCAAACGCGAGCGTGACTGAAAATACACGCAAACACGTATAGACGTGTGCGTGACTGGGCTGATGTTTTACGCGAGCATGTAAGAACGTATGCGTGAAACATCTCCCAAACTCCAAGTCCTATGGAGCCTTTGCTCCAGTGCCAGAGAAATACACGCAAAGTAGGTGGACCAAGAACCCATGAACAGCCAAATACAAAACTTAGATCTAGGAGAAACCAGCCAACGAAATCCAAAATACTAAGAACTAAACTCTCTTAGAATCACAAGGAGAAGCCAAATAAACCATAAAAACATGGTTCTCAAGTAGAAGCAAGTTTGTACTTGCCTTCTCCTGCTGCTGGTAGGTGGTGGAGAGTAATGAGAGGAAGAAGAAGAAGTAATGGTGAAGAGAAGTAATGAGGAGAGAGAAGGAGAAGGATGCTTTAAATAGGAAGAGTGGTGGTAGGTGGGAGTTGGGCCGGGTTCAAGGGGATCCAGCAAACCGAAACCCAATAAGACTAAAGCAGCAATTAAAATGCAGATAATTAAATTGCAGAAATATAATTGCAGAAATAAAAGTTGCAGGAAATTAATTAACATAAAAATTTAAAGAGTAGATAATTAATTAACATGAAACTAAAGGAATTTAAATACAGAATAATACATGATAAATACTAAATAAATACACATGAGTTGTACATATATAAAAATACACATTCTGGGAACGGGGAGTGACAGTTCTGATGGTTGACGGGCACCACATTCGCGCCTTGCAGTATCAGCACTTTATGCGGATTCGGGACGTTCCTCGGTGGGTTGTGTTGATTCGGACCTTTGTGCGGACAATATGTAACTATATGGCCTACCTCGCCACACTTGTAGCAAGATCTCGTGATGCAGTCGACGGTTCGGTGCCCACGCCTACCTCACCTAGTGCAGTGTTGACTGCCATGGCCTCGATCATCGAATCTGTTCGGACGCTTTGTTATTCCCGATCCCCCGGCGCCGGCGTCGTTAGGACGCTTGTTGAAGTGGTTACGGATGCCTCTACTCGACATACGGCCAAAGATGCGCTCACTATCAAGAGCGGCATTATAGGATTCACGGTATGTTCAGCACCTTTGATTCATGACGTCCCTTCGCAGTTCGTCATTTAGGCCTTGTTGGAAGCGTTCACACCAGGCCTCCTTGTTGGGCAGGAAGGCGCCGGTAAACTTTGCCAGCTTTGAGAAGCTCGAATCATAATCGTCGACAGACATATTTCCCTGTCGCAGCGTCATGAACTCGTCTTCTTTTTGTTGACGGACAGCGCGAGGAACGTACTGTTCGAGAAAGGCTTGCTTGAATATTTTCCAGGAAATCGTGGCGTCCGTATCGGCTTCATAGATTTCCTGCTTTTTAGTGGCCCACCAGTCGTACGCCCTCAGTTGCAGCTGTAACGCCGCACAAGTTACCCGCTGGGACCCTTCGATGCTAAGCAGATTAAACAGGTCCTCCATCTCCGTGAGCCATCCCACGATCACATCAGGCTCCGCTCGGCCGTTGAACTTCGGTGGATTCATCTTGCGAAACTCTTTTGCCTTGAACAAGGAAGAAGAATCTATCATTTGCGGTTGAGTCTCTTCTTCCTCATTTTCTTCTTGGTCGCCTTGCTTTTCCTCGGTCTTTTCGTCCGTCGTCTTGGTATTGCCCGCCATTCTGCTCACTATCTGAGTCAGGGCATTCATCTGTTTTTGTTGCGCCTCGAATTGGGCTTTGAATTGTGTCTGCAGCTGCTGCTGCTGCAGTTCCATCAACTGTAGCATCTTCTGCATAGTCGTCTCGCTAGGCTCAGTACTTTTTGTGCTCGACGTACTATCTACTATTTGGGTTGGGGCGGTATTGTTCCTTTTCTTAGTCATTCCTACAAAACAGAGTAAACCCGTTAGTATTTTTCAAAAATATCTACGGGCTTACCTGTATGGAACTTTTATTTCACGCAATATGTCGACAAGCATTCAATCGAGCCATCGCAACGGACATTCCAATAATGAAACATCTTTCGAAAATCCGAGGAAACATAACTGAGCTCTGATACCAATTTGTCACGCCCCGAGTCGACAAACCGTTCGTTCCCGGTGTTGCTTTGCCGATTCGATCGTCCTCGCTAAGGCGTGATGCCGTACGAGCCTGGTGTTGCGCTCGTACAAGGCAAGATGACAAGTTCTCAAATGGTTATCTTTTGATTTTGATATAAATACGCCAAGTCGAAACTTCACAAATTACATCAGAATATAAGACGCAGTATAGGAAGATAGAAATGCTTTTCATTCATAGCTTGCAACGAAGTGCAAGTCGTAATTTATATTGGATGCCGTTGCGGCTACATTGATTGAAAACATAAGAAAATACAATTCGACAAGTTGCCTGAACTAACGCTTGCCGTCCCATACATTCGCCCCTTTATACATAAGCCGTCGACTTGAATTGGCTTCAAAATACTTCAGCATAGGAAGAGCTTCAAAACGCCTCTCCGTACTTCAGCTCCAGTTTAGTTGAGCGCGCCCGTCGCACCTGGAGAAATTGGGGGAATGGGATTAGCACACTTGCTAAGTGGACGAGACAAACCCACTCGTCTAAACCGACTCTGATTGTTAGGGTAGGCATGCTTTAGAGTTGTCTTTCTATTAGAACTAAATGAATTTAGTTCATATTTGATAGCCATCTTTGTGTAATAAAGCATACAGTGAACCATAGCAGTATATCATATTTCTTACCACGGCCGTGCTCGTCCCTGCATAAAAACAGAGATAATATTCACACCTGCATAAGACAATAGGTGAGCATGCTACTATCTTATATGCGATCATTGATGTTACACATCACATGGGACTATCTCAGCGGCATTTTGGCCCGCTCAGTCTAGGTTGCAAGCCTGACTGACGGTCCCGCAATGTATCAGTGTCGAAGCACGATTATTCATTCCCCTAGGTCGAGTCGATTCCGATGCCCCGGATATCGATTCGAGAAAAATATCAACTTGTGCACAAGCAGTCCATGACCATGCCAATGCGTGAACAGTTTATATATGCAACCAGTTTTGTATAGCGCGGACAGTATTGAATGACATTATCATTTCCCCCAACTCATGCAACGTTTTATTTTTCCCAAGCCGTACTCCGATTTAGCGTCCCGTAGGCACCAAATTGTCCGAGGCATCATAACCCACGATCAACGTTTCATAATATTTTGCAGCACGTAAAATAGTCTATCTTTTTACTAGAACCTTAAACTTTCTGGTTTATGTGATAGACTTGTATTTTCAGAGTGAATTTCTCTAAATCGATACGTTTTCCCGAGTTCTTGGACTTAGTGGATTGGCATGCAATTAACTTGGCATCGTTCGATTTGAATGAATTCGAAGCAAGGAATAAGTTTGCGGGACAGAGTAGAAAAGAAGGGGCCGAATCACCCACCGATCACTTTGCTTTGTGCAGGTCGTCGAAGCGCTACGCAACGTCAATCCTTAGTTACACGAGCTCCTGCAATGCATCAACACTTTGTTAGATTTCCTTCTTTTTTCCTTGCATCAAAATTTGTAATTGCATCCATAAAAACGACGCGAAAGCAGTTCAATCAAGCCCAGCGGCAAAGCTCCAAGAAAACCATACAGCGGTCCGGTCCCGTCGAAGGGACTCTTATAGAGAGCTCACTCGCCGAGACGCAACCCGCTGCATCTAGGACTTATTCCAACAGAAGTCGTTCCATTAGTTGGATCGATTCTCGTAACTTCCGTCCAAATCGATTTGAATCGATGTCGCAAGACGTTAACATTTACCAAGCTTAGCGATCGAGTCAGATGGCCATCTAAGTTCCCGGCCGATCTGACTCGGCACTAGCATATTATGAAGTTCCGTCGCCTATCGAAAGCAGGGCGCTACATGTCCCGTACACGAGATCGATCCCGCTACTTGGGAATCTCGCTATGTCTTGATATGTCCCACACACGAGATCGGTCCCCCGGCTTGGGAGTCTCGTTAAGTCTCGATAGAAAGAAGGAAAGCATGGTCATGCTAGTGACCACTCATGTAGATTTGTCGGCAAGAGCGGCAATCCGCATGTTTGCCTTTGGATAGCGTCGAGTACTAGCACAGCGTCGGTCGAATCATGAGACAGTCTAGCACGACATGTATCAAGTTAGCAAGAATACGTGCTTCGGCACAAACCAAGGCTTCCGCGTATCAAGTATTGGCATTCACGTATTGGCTTTCGCGTATCAGCATTATTGGCCTAAGTTGCATGAGTTAAGTCTAGTGCCATCGCTTTAAGTCGAAAGGACCGTAATGTAAACGTTGGCTAAGTCAGGGAGTCGTTACACACGACCTCATCTTGAAGCACGGACAAGTCTAAGCAAAGTCTAAGGGCACGCCCTGCACGAGTCAACCCCTTGATGCCTTGGCACGGCCGAGTTCGCATAAGTTTCTCCTCGACAAATCACTGTCTCGAATATGTTAAGTTACGAATAGAATACGGCACGATCCTGCCGTCCCGAATTGAAGTTTGGTCAAGTACCTAGGCGACGAGGCACTGCCTCGATCGAAATACACGTTAACATGATAGCACGACTATATCGTCGTATAACGAGTTGGTTTGACATCAAGTCTTAAAACTGATCCTAAAGCAAGACTAGCAAGACAATCAAAAAGGAGATTTAAGCTGCACAAAGTAAATAAATGTGTCGGTTTTGTATGGGTGGGCGAGGAGCTCACTCACCAGTACAGTTGAGTACTGACACCCACACAGTGTTCATGTGCAGGCACAGGTAGAAGCTCGTGGCGCAGAGCTCTCTTGGATACGTCGAGGCACGGAGTTCCTTGGCAATTCGAAGCGTGC
This sequence comes from Iris pallida, assembly GCA_029216955.1. Taxonomy (NCBI): domain Eukaryota; kingdom Viridiplantae; phylum Streptophyta; class Magnoliopsida; order Asparagales; family Iridaceae; genus Iris; species Iris pallida. The sequence continues at coordinate 1,913,688 of JANAVB010030419.1, forward strand.
GGCCGTGCGGATTGAAGACTTATACAGGACATAATGTATGGACATCGCCTTCTGAAGCTTTCGCTGGATTCAAGTATTGTATTGCGAGATGAGAGAGAGCAGAGTGACTTGTAAATGAGAGAAAAGTGAGCACGAGAGACATGTAATTTGGCCTTGCGCCCACAAATGTAATCTTGTATTCAATATCAATAAAGAGCTTCTTTTGAATGACTTGTGTTTATGTGTGCTTGTTCAAAATTTTTGCTGCATGTTTTAATATTTCTGCTTGGGACTTCTGTACGACGACCCCGTCGTCGCCGATGTAATCGACCGTTATGAAATTGCCTTGCACGAGCACAATCTAGGCTCGTGCGGCATCATGCCTTAGCGAGGACGATCGCTCATACGGGAGCGGGGCGTAACAACCTCGAATCCTAACAATTGTACTAGTGGTTCTTCGAGATATTACGACTATATTTTTGCCGATGATAGACCTGACGAGTAAGTAATATGAGTTTTGATTTAATTCCAACAGTTTTTTCTCCTAATTTATTCGTTTCTTTTCTTAGAGAAATAATATCATCTTGCAACAAAAACTATGTGTCTCGGTTTGAGATAAAGACCTTAGCTCCTTTAACGAAAATTAAAAATAGGGTATGTATAGATAGTATATTTCTTCTTAGATGCCATCTATGTTTACTTCGATTCCATCGCTGACATTTTTAATGATTTATTCAGATTGTAGGCATTGTCTCTGCTCTTCTCACCGTGTAGGAACGGAAAAGAACCTCCAATAAAGCTAATGTATGATTTTTACCAATAAGGATATCGGTGAGTGAGCATTTTATTCTTCAATGCATATGCATTAATAATTTTCTCGTTTGTTTGTCCTTCGTAATGTATTAATTGATGTGTATATAGAAAGAAACGTTACCTCCATCCGACAAAAAACTTCATGAAATATGGAAGAAGTATAAATATTTTCAGGATTACATGGGATCTTTAAGCACTTGTAACGAGGTATTAATGTATTTCTGTTTAAATATTAATCCTAATTTTTTAAAATGTACTAATTTGTTTTACCTAATTAATCCTGATTCAGATATACATACCCATTCTTTTGGGCGAACACTATACTCTTACAAGAGTTCTGGTTAAAACAAGTACTGTTGAAATTTGGGACTCACTTGCATCTATAGATGATCCGATTCAAAGCAAAACAATCATAAAAGAAATAGTAAGCTCATATTCATCAATTTTTATGAATTGAGTACAAGATACGCGGTATACTAATACATATTGTATTCTGGTAATTGTAGCTTTCAAATTTGGATCTCTTTCCCGAAGAAGAAAATTTGAAGTTGAGAGATGCTAGGTTCAGCTTTTTTACTTTTGCAATAAAACGTCGTTCTTATGTTCCCCGCCAAGGCAATTTAGTTGATTGTGGGATTTTTGTGATTGCATTCATGAAAGACCGATGTAGTCTAGACTACCGTTCTCTCAATGTAAGTCTGAAAATGTGTCGTCAAAAACTTTAACTTTTTAGAGCAATATTTTTGATGTTATGTTTGTTATATGCAGTTTGATGCGGGAATAAAAAGACGCAAAGCTGCTGAATGGATTACAACTTCAGAGCACAATGAAGAACTATCCAAGTTGCTTATTTAATATAATTAAGCAGATAGGAGTCCAAACTGAAATGATTGAATATGGAAGACGATAATTTTTTTCTTCTTTTATATCTAATGTATTATGTTCATTTGTACGTTGAGTTGTAATGACATTTTTGCCAAATGGCTTCGATTCTTTTTGATTAAGTAGAATCATTTTTTCCCTTCTAATTAATATAATTAAGCAGAAAGGAGTCCAAACGGTTTCGATTCTTTTTGCCCTTCCATCGAATGACATTTTTGCCCTTCTAATTAATTCAAAACACCCCCGAAACCTTTTATTACAAAAAAAAAAGAAAATCGTTTCGATTCTTCCTCTTCTTCCATACTCCACTTTGTACTCAAACCTAGGCCATTCTCCTCCAAAATCTTCAAACCTTCCTCCCCATTCACAATTTTCACACCATGTCGGCATCAGCGGCAGAATCATCACCGGCAGCATCACCAATTAGAAAAGATGCACTGTAAAACCCATATTTTTGGATTTTTGAATTATTGGCGAATTATTGGATTTTGTCGCAGCATAGTTAGATTATTGGTAGTATTATAATACTAATAATAATAATAATTATTATTATTAGTAGTCGGATTAGGAAAATATTATTTTTAAAATTAATCATTAGATTTTGATTGTGACCGTGTCCCTGATTCCGTGCCCGGAGTCCAACCCCGAGTCCGGACACCGACCCCGAACTCGAACCCGATTTCCGATTCCGAACCCTAATTTTTCTCTTTTTAATGTTCTGATTATTAATACTTAGATTTATATACAATGGTTTTTTAAAAAAAATAAAAAAAACTAATTTTTCCCCCCATGACCCGATCTGGTCTCCTACGACCAGATCCACTCCCCCTTATTTCTCTTTTCCCTCTCCTCCACAACTCTCTCCTTACACTTCAGCTTCTCCTTCTTTTAAATCACTTCCAGCTCTCTCTTTCCCCCTCATTCTCATTTTCTCTCACTTTCTCCCAACTTCTTCCCCACCTCTTCTCCAGAGCTCCCGTGCCCTAGCCCCGGCCAACTCCAGTCGACCCCGAGCTTCCGTGCCCGTCTGCGGCTCACGGCACCCATCTTCTCCCCAAGCTCCGCCGGAGCCGACCGCCTCCGACCCGGCTGACCGCCCGCGCCCGGCCTCGTCCAGTACCCCCAGCGCCTCCCAAGGCCGGACGCCTCCTGTGCCCAGCCTTGCCCAGCCGCGCGCCCTGCCTCCCGTGCCTGGCCGACCCCCAGCAGCGCTCCGCCGCCCGGCCAGCATCTCCCGCCGGCCAGCTCCAGTCAGATCCGGCCGCGCCCAGCTCATCCATGACCCGGTGGCCTCCGCCCGCCTTCCGGCGCCCGCCTCCGACCCGAGCGCCGCCGCGCATTATTTCATGTGGCCACCCGCCGGCCAGATCCTTTCCGCGGCCGCCATCCCCGACGACCCCCGAGGCCGCCCTTGCCTCGTCATCCCCGTGTGGCTTCTGTGCGCTGGATCCCAGCCCCCGACGACTACGTGCCCGTCCGGCCAGCGCTGTTCCGTCGGCCAGATCTGCCCCAGCACTGACCCGAGTTCCGCAACGCTTTTTCGAGGCTTTTTCGCTGTCCATAGATTTCTTTCTTCTAACATTTTCATCTGAGAGCTCTAGCCGAGCAATTGAGGTATAACTTCGCGTCCTCGTGTTCCTCCCATAGATAGTCTGTGATGACGCGGTCCCGATCCCGTTTTCGGGAATCGGTATTTTTATCGTTGCTTTTGGGTGATACGTAGAGTATCGGTTACGTCGCGACATATTTTTCTATGTTTGGATATATTGTGCTGTGGTTCATTTTGGGTTGGATAATCATTTTGGGTTGGTGATCCCTGGTTTGGGATATTTAGTTGTGTTATGGTTGGTGTAAGCCCCATCTAAAATTTTATTATTTACCAAATTAGTATTAATTTAATTACCATTTTTTGGACACTTGTGTACTGTGCACCTATATATGAAATTATATGTTTTGCCATGGAGAGGCTGCCTTGCAAAGGAATATAGTATAGGGGCTTTATTGAAAATCTCAGATTATATTCCAAAACAGGAGGTAAAGCACAAGCCATGATAAAATTCCAAACCCGTCGTCCTGGTGATTATACAAACTCTACAATTCTTGCATAGGATCCAAGTCCTGGGAGGGGGGGGGGTTATGTGTAAGCTCCTAGCTTGAACCATGAATGAGGTTAGCATCCAAATGGTTACTTCTAAGCCTGTTAAACCGACTCCCCAACCCCTTATATTATTTGGAATCCTAGCTGAACACATCAATTGGATAGGAAATGTTTTCGAATAGGGATTTGAAACCCAAGGGATAACTCTAACAGTTCAAATGAACAAACCACTTTATCCTTTCCCTCCCCCGCATATATATACATACTGATTTGGAGATTTCTGATCTCTGATTAGAGTAAGAGGAAACCCTAGAGAGATACCTAACTTTTGTCGAGCAACAAGGAACAGGGAAAGGAGCCAAGCAGGTAAGTTCTTTTCCTTAATTATAGAACTTTGTTGCAATCTCATATTTTATTAGTTTTAGCAAGACCTAAAGAAATACAAGTAGATTGAGTTTTGGCTACACGTTGTTTCCCTAAAATCCTGCTTAATGTGGAGAATAACCACATTACCAATACCAAGAATTCACCAAAAACAATTAGCACCATCTGCCAATCCTGTGATACTCGTAGAGTATCAATGGAGAGCAGGTCCAAGTTGTATGACCCCAAACCGATCAAATCCTAAGGGTCAGGTATCATGTTGATACCTGATACAGAGTACTTGTATCAGGTTTGGAAAGCAAGATGACCTGGGGTTCTTCGACACATATTATTTGTGTTCAGTAATAACTTAAATATTAGGTATCGGGTATCAGAGAACACCAATTAATTCAATACTAATGAACCCAGGTATCAGGCTTGCAAACCTATACCAGTATGAGTTGTGTGTGCCATCTACGTGAACCTGGAGAGTACATTCAGAAAGGGTTCAAGCCATATTAGTCGCATGTATCAACCTGGGTCGGTTTCAGGATGAACACCATTAGACAGGACTTAATATCAGGCCAATAAGCCATGGTATCAAGGAGTTACATAAAAAAACTGGAATCCCAATAACTGGGACACTGTCCTAGTATCAGAGCACGCTGAGTTCTTAATATACCCTGATGATTGTGCAACTTCATATACAATAGGATATTGAGTAGACGATACTAGCTCCTAACTCGAGACTGTAGGTTGATGGGCATGTTAGGAACAGACTAAACTGGAAATCCTTCGTGTAAGCATGTAAGGGCTCAAGGGGGGCTTCAGGTAATGCTAAGAGTCTAGGATAGATATTCATTGAGTTCTTTAACACCCATAATATTCAATGGTACAGTTTTAGTTTGGCAATTGCTGACCCAGACATCGAGTCATAGGGAATTACATGTAGTGATATTTGGTGCAACCCTGTGAAGAATCAGAATTAGCAAGGGAAGTATGCCAGATCAATATTTAGGGTCACTCAGTACCTAGGGTACCATTCACTACCGATTCATTCGACCCAAAGGGCCAAGAGTCCTGTAAACACCAAACCAAGAGTATGGTAACTTATGAGAGCCTTTGTGATGGAAAGGCTAAGCCTAATGGCTGTCCTGTTTTTCCACTAAAACCCTGTACTGAATTGCTAAATTGAGACCCAAAACCTGAGACAGAGTGTATCAAATCGAGATTGATTTCACACCCTAAAAATTAATCAACTTTATACACACAGTAGTTAGGACCAGTCCCAAACTGGAAGCCTTGGGTGAATTGGTAGATGTGGTTAGGAACCAGTCAACCCAGGATGGATACAGATAAGTATTCCCAAATACTCCTATATCCAAGGTTATAGTATCACTGGCATTCAAATCAGAAATCACAAGAGAAGCTGGCTTTGTGCTTTCATTTGCAAGGGTATAGCCCTGTTGGAATCAACATTTGCTCACCTCTGTCAACAAGTCGAGAGCCATCAAAGAATATTACAGGAAGCACCCTAAGAACCATATATCTTATGTACATACTCAGTAAGAGTGTTAGACACACATGTTCCTTGGGGACGCTCATGCTAAATATTTCACATAGATCACATATCTAGTAGATGAGCCTGTAGGCAAGTAAGTCCACACCCAGAGTACAAACCATCAACAAGTAGACTATTAGGATAGGGATTAAGGATACAAATCAAAACCAATAAAGTAATTTTGTAGATAGAACACCAAACCTTTATATTGAATTGTATCTTGACTCTGTGATTCTTTAAATAGGGTTATTGGATCTCGATTTGGACTCTGACCAGTGCCAGCAGCCCGGGACGCCAGGCGAGTACAGTTTATTGTTTGTTTTCAGTATTGATCTTTACTATACATCAGTATTTAGTCGATAGATATGTGATTTCAGTTTTATGTTGATTTAGTTCCTTATTGTGTCGGGAGGTGAAGTACCAATGATGTATGATCTGACCTTTGACCGTGTAGACCGTAATTTATTCTTGCTTTATACAGTGTAGACAGTATTTCATTCTTGCTTTATACAATGTAGACCGTGTAACATCATACAGTGTAGATCGTGATTATTATTTTTAGACAGTATTTCTTTATTGCAGTATTTCTTGTAGATCGTGTAACTGTAGACCGTGTAACTTTAGACTGTGTAGACCGTGTTGCATAATTGTCCCGAGACCGATCACATATCAAAGGTACTTTAGTTGGTCAGTTGGCGAGTATTTATTGTGTTTCATTTTTATGTTCTTATTATTCAGTTTTATTGTCTTTCTTCATTTTATTTTTTGAATCATATGTCTAAAGGCTAACCCCTGTTATATAGTCATTTTTATATATTGGAACTGCACTCAGTGAATTATACTCATTCCATCTTGACTGGGTAACCAAACAAATTTTAGGTGATGGCAATGAGATCGTGTGCCCTGAGCATTATGGCCCGTAATTGGGAGATGTGTTAGAGGCGGACTTTGCTTATCAGGAGGATTATGCAGCATCTGATCCCGCTGCTCTATTTTAGACATTTTAGCTAGTGTTGAGACCTTGTATTAGATTTATGAGATGATTTGAGACATGTAGTAGAGATTACTTTGATTTTAGATTTCATACATTGTGAGACGATTCTCTTTTTATCTATTTGATCTGAGTTGAGATATGGAGTTGCTATATTTCCCTTGTGATATATTTTATTGCATGGTTGTTCATCATATTGTTACAGCGTACTACCGCCGACTCTGCGGCGTAGGCTGGGCGTGTACACGGTTCATGCCCAAATATTGGATGCGGGTCGTGACACATTTTTATGGTGGCCCACGCAGGTCGACGTTTCGTAAGACCATCGAAACCGTGTTAGTACTTAAGTTAGTCGTACTACTGCGGGCCTGTGACTAGGACTAGAAATAGGGACCTAAGGACTGTCTTCGTGAGTTGAAAATTGCGTCATTGACTTCTATATTCGATTTCAAGTACCTTTATGCATCATGTTTGAATCGTTCTATCGCCTAATGATTTTCTTTGTTTTCAGCCAATGGACTCGCAGGACAGGAACAACGCCGCACTGAACACGCCACCGGCAGCAGGAGGATTTTTCACCTAAGAGACTCCTCCGACTTAGGGAGGCCAGCTTACTCACCAGGGCAGACCGGCTCAGCCACAATACTCGAGGTTCCGCAGGGACGACATTCCACCTCCACCACAGTTCCCTCCGCAGACGCCAGCACCAGCACCCATTCCTCCACCGGCACCATCAGTTTATCCACCACCTACAATGCATCCAGCACCAGCCATGTATTCTGTACCTACGATGCAGCAGGCTCCCTATATGTACCCAGCACCAGCCATGCACCCGGCTCCAGCGATGTACCCAGCATCTACTATACATCCCGTTCCAGTGATGTACCCGGTGCCTATACTTCCAGTGATGTACCCAACGCCTGTACTGCCCCCGCCACCAGCACTGGACAATGTCACACTTCTCGGGATCATCCAGCAGCAGGCTAACATATTTTACGACACTTTGAGAGAGGCACTTCAGATTCGAGATACTCCCCGACAGATACCGGGAGATCCCAAGCACTTCATGGACTTTAAGCCCAGAGAGTTTCATGGGACAGAGGGGATTATCTACGCTGACGAGTGGATGGAGAACGTTGAACGATACCTGAAGATGGCCCGAGTCCCAGAAGATCGAGTCAGTTAGTGGACATCTTTTCGACATTGTACGGACATGGTACCAAGGCGAGCCCCGATTTTTTGCTCCAGACGTAACTTGGGAGGAGTTCAAGCGACGGTTCAAGAAGAAATTCTATCCATATGTGGCACGAGAGGCGCTAGTGAGCCAGTTCGAGCATCTGGATCAAGGCAATCTCACCGTTGACGAGTACACATCAGAGTTTTCTCGCCTCAGTCACTTTACGGAGAACTTAGTCAGCACCCCGAAGGGATTATCATACGAGATTCACTTAGCCATCGCCACCAGCCGAGCTACTACCTATAAGAAGATTTTGGAGGTCGCCCAGGCAGTGGAGGAAGAACTGAATTACAGGCCGAACAGGTGTCGACACACTTTTGGCGGAGGCAGCCATCAACAAACACAGACGAAGCGTCCCCAGTTGCCGCCAAGGACCTTACAGCACCAGCAACAAATCTAGTCTACCGGTAGAGCCCCAGCACATCAGCAGCACCGAGGCCCGGCCAGAGCCCAGGCACAGCAAACACGGAGGCAGTTCCAGCAGGCCCTGCATTGTACATTCTGCGGGAAGAACAGACACATTTGGGACGATTGCAGAGCAAGACTTGGATCGTGTTTATACTGCGGATCACCTTCCCATCAGCTGAAGGATTGCACAGTGGCTCCCAACCGAGCAGGATGAGAGACAGCTCCAGCGCAGATAGGACTAGCTGCCCCACAGCCGCGAGGACCACCGTTGCCCACTCAGCAACAGCGGTTCGCTCAGCACCAGCAGAGAGGAGCACCCCAGTAGGGCCGAGCTTTTGCTATGGTGATTGAGGAGCCCGAGCCCACACCAGATGTGATAGCAGGTTCCATACTTATCGATTCTATTCTCGCTATAGCTTTGTTTGATTCTGGCGCATCCCATAGTTTTATCTCTGTAGCTTTTGTATTCAAGCATAGTATAGCATCTGTTTCCTTGGGCGGTAATTGCAAAATTATGACATGCAGAGGCATTATCCTAGTCAAGGATATTTGCATGAGGCGGTACATCACCTTGGAAGGTAGGGAGTTGTGCGCCAACTTACTTGTAATGCCACTACCGAGTTTCGACATCGTTCTCGGTATGGATTGGTTGAGTAAGAATTTTGCCAGTATAGACTACCTTCCCGACCAAGTACGGACAATACGAGTTTATGGTGATGCCGTTCGGGTTGACTAATGCCCCAACAGTCTTCATGAACTTGATGAACAAGGTATTCCATCCCTACCTTGACAAGTTCGTAGTGGTGTTTATCGATGACATACTTATTTATTCGAAAACACCGGAGGAGCACGAGGAACATCTGAGGATCGTGCTAGAGACCCTCAGGAAGGAGAAGCTCTATGGAAAACTCTCGAAATGTGAGTTCTTCTTGGACAAGGTGGAGTTCCTTGGTCATGTGGTGACTAGCGACGGTATATCCGTCGATCCGAAGAAGGTGACAGCAGTAGAAGCATGGTTTACTCCGACTACAGTGGCAGAGATACGAAGGTTCTTAGAGTTAGCAGGGTATTATCGAAAGTTCGTGCAGGACTTCGCTCGAATTGCAGAGCCGCTTACTAGGCTCACAAGGAAGGATGTGGAGTTCGTATGAACGGAGGATTGCCAGGCTGCGTTCGATGAGTTGAAGAAGAGACTGACCATAGCCTCTATCTTGGCTTTGCCTTCGAGATCGGGAGGTTTCACCATTTATAGTGATGCCTCGGGCAAAGGACTGGGTTATGTCCTAGAGCAGAACAAGAGAGTGATAGCCTATGCGTCTCGACAGTTGAGACCACATGAGAAGAACTATCCCACTCACGATCTTGAGTTGGCAGTCGTGATCTTCGCCTTGAAGCTGTGGAGATATTATTTGTACGAAAAGCGAGTAAAAATCTTCACTGACCACAAAAGCTTGAAGTACGTCTTCACACAAAAGGAGTTGAACATGAGGCATCGCAGATGGCTTGAGCTGATGAGTGACTATGATATTTCTCTACAGTATCATCCGGGAAAAGCCAACGTTGTTACGGACGCTTTGAGCAGGTATCCCGTAGCAATGTGCTTGACCCGAGATCGTCACTTATTAGCAGATTTGGAGAGTTTGGGCATCAAGATCGTCATTCCGGGAGCCGAGATGCAGATGATGGGCATGCAAATTCAGTCAGGGCTGATGGACAGGATTTGGGAGGTACAGCACTAGGATGAGCAGCTGAAGAGCATCATAGCACAAGCACGAGAAGGCTTTCTTGATGATTTCACTATTGCGGAGGATGGTTCATTGAGGCACGGGACGAGAATTTGTGTACCTAGTGGAGAACTTAGAGAAGAAGTTATGCAGGAGGCACACCGCTCCCAGTATTCTCTACATCCGGGAGCCAATAAGATGTACAAGGATCTGCGCAACCACGTGTGGTGGCACGGTATGAAAAAGGAAGTGGCCCGTTTCGTTTCTAGGTGCCTCGTATGTCAGCAGGTCAAAGGCGAGAGGCAGAGACCAGGAGGATTGTTGCAGCCGCTACCGATACCCGAGTGAAAGTGGGAACACATCACTATGGATTTCGTTTCCAGCCTTCCACGGTCATCGGGCGAAAAGGATGCGATTTGGGTCATCGTTGACAGGTTGACCAAATCGGCCCACTTTATTCCATTTAAAGTGGGGTTATCTACGGAGAAGCTGGCGGATCTTTATGTGAAGCAGATAGTCCAATTGTACGGGTTTCCAGTGAGTATCATGTCGGACCGTGACAGCAGGTTCATATCTCATTTCTGGAGGAGCCTACAGGCTAGCTTGGGCATAACGCTTAAGTTCAGCACTGCATATCATCAGCAGACGGATGGACAGTCGGAGCGGACTATTCAGACGCTCGAGAATATGCTACGGACATGCGTGCTAGATTTTGACGGCTCATGGGAGGACCACCTTCATCTCGTGGAGTTATCCTATAACAACAGCTACCAAGCTAGTATCGAGATGTCCCCTTTCGAAGTGTTGTATGGTCGGAGATGTCGTACCCCGCTGTCTTGGGACGATGTGGGAGAGAGTGCACTGTTGGGACCGGAGATGGTAGCAGATGCTGCGAAAAAAGTCAAGATGATTAGATAGCGGCTTCGCGTGGCTCAGGACAGGCAGAAGCACTGGGTCGACAATCACCGTAGGCCATTAGAGTTTGAGGTAAAATTTTCTTAAGATTTTATTGCATGTGTAGTTATGAAATTCGTGTTAACTTTTGTGCATTTAGGTCCGTAACTTGGTATTTTTGAAAATTTCCCCGACACGTGGCACTATCTATTTCGGTAAAGACGGTAAACTCAGACCACATTTCATTTGGCCGTTTGATATCCTCGAGAAAATCGGTGCAGTAGCATACCGATTAGCCTTGCCACCTGTATTGGAATGAGTGCACAACGTGTTTCACGTATCTCAGCTACGTCGGTACGTGGCAGACCCCAGTCATGTCTTGGACCATTTCGAGATCGAGGTAGGACCGAGTCTCAGTTACTAGGAGCAGCCTGTGGAGATTCTGGACCGTAGAGAGAAGGTGCTGAGGAATCAAGTAATTCCCTTGGTACGCGTCGTATAGAGACACCACTCTCCGGGCGAGTCCACATGGGAAAGAGAAGACGAGATGTGCGCGCGTTACTCCTACCTTTTTGAGCCCTAAGGTACGATTCTACCTTGTGCTTTTAATTTCGAGGACGAAATTAATCTAAGGGGGGTAGACTTGTAAGCCTCATCTAAAATTTTATTATTTACCAAATTAGTATTAACTTAATTACCATTTTTTGGACACTTGTGTACTGTGCACCTATATATGAAATTATATGTTTTGCCATGGAGAGGTTGCCTTGCAAAGGAATATAGTATAGGGGCTTTATTGAAAATCTCAGATTATATTCCAAAACAGAAGGTAAAGCACAAGTCCTGATAAAATTCCAAACCCATAGTCCTGGTGATTATACAAACTCTACAATTCTTGCACAGGACCCAAGTCCTGGAGGGGGGGGGGTATGTGTAAGCTCCTAGCTTGAACCATGAATGAGGTTAGCATCCAAATGGTTACTTCTAAGCCTGTTAAACCGAGTCCCCAACCCCTTAGATTATTTGGAATCCTAGCTAACACATCAATTGGATAGGAAATCTTTTCGAATAGGGATTTGAAACCCAAGGGATAACTCTAACAGTTCAAATGAACTGACCCCTTTATCCTTTCCCTCCCCCGCATATATATACATACTGATTTGGATATTTTTGATCTCTGATTAGAGTAAGAGGAAACCCTAGAGAGCTTCCTAACTTTTGCCGAGCAACAAGGAATAGGGAAATGAGCCAAGCAGGTAACTTCTTTTCCTTAATTATAGAACTTTGTTGCAATCTCAGATTTTATTAGTTTTAGCAAGACCTAAAGAAATACAAGTAGATTGAGTTTTGGCTACACGTTGTTTCCCTGAAATCATGCTTAATGTGGAGAATAAGCACATTACCAATACCAAGAATTCACCAAAACCAATTAGTACCATCTGCCAATCCTGTGATACTCGTAGAGTATCAATGGAGAGCAGGTACAAGTTGTATGACCCCAAACCGATCAAATCCTAAGGGTCAGGTATCACGTTGATACCTGATACAGAGGGCTTGTATCACGTTTGGAAAACAAGATGACCTGGGGTTCTTCGACACACATTATTTGTGTTCAGTAATAACTTAAATATTAGGTATCGGGTATCAGAGAACACCAATTAATTCAATACTGATGAACCCAGGTATCAGGCTTACAAACCTATACAAGTGTGAGTTGGGGGTGCCATCTAGGTGAACCTGGAGAGTACATTCAGATAAGGTTTCAAGCCATATCAGTCGCATGTATCCACCTGGGTCGGTTTCAGGATGAACACCATTAGGCAAGACTTGATATCAGGCCAATAAGCCATGGTATCAAGGAGTTATATAAAAAAACTGGAATCCCAATAACTGGGACACTGTCCTAGTATCAGAGCACGCTCAGTTCTCAATATACCCTGATGATTGTGCAACTTTATATACAATAGGATATTGAGTAGCGGGTACCAGCTCCTTGTAGGAACGAAATCGTAAAGCAGAATACTCTAGAGGGGGGTGAATAGAGTAGGCTGCAGAATATTGCTAATTAAAAATTTGTTAGCAGTTAGATCACAGATATAATAATAATCACAAAAGTAAATGACAGAAATTAAAAAGTGATCATAAGGCAAACGCAAACACCAATATTTATTCTGTTTTCCTCTTGTGAGGACTAGTCCAGTCGTAAGAACTCTAGCTTCCAGTTGAATCCACTATTGGAAAATCCCGCAAGTTTTCATACGAAGTCCTTGTAAATTCTACAGACGCGAGCTTTGATACGAAGAACTCGACCAACTTCAATTGTGAAGAGTTGAATCTTCTATTAAGCCTCTGATTACAATCGCTCATAAACTTCTAGACCGTACCGCACTGGCAAATCGACTAGAGGATTGTAACTGGCTTGGGATTTGAAAATGTAAGCTTTTAGAACTCTTTGGAAGAATATAAGCTCAGGAAGAGAAGAGATTGAAAGTGAATTGGTGATTTGAAATGATCGAAATCCTTCTCTATTTATAGTTTTTCCAAAGACAAAACTCTGACAGAATTCGGGCAGAATTCGGACAGAACTCTTTATAACAAACCGCAACTGAAGGATGACCAAGTTCAAAAACCCAACGTTCACTAACGTTCCAAATAGCCGAACTCTGGCAGAACTCGGGCCGAGTTCTTCTGGGGTTCTGCTAGTTCATTTTTGGAGAAAATAAATTTTGGCTTTTTGAAAAATCCTTCAGAAGCTTTTTGTAACAAGAATGCTTTTCAAAAATGTAGGTCATTTATAAAGAATAGGATAGTTTTGAAAAATGTTTTAGGATAGCCTATTTGCCAGTACGTCTCAGTGTACATTGTATTCCTAGACTCAATAAAATGAAAAATTACATAACATAACAGGAAGTACATTCTGAATGGCAAACAGCTTCAGTCTTGAACAAAGTAGAGATCCATTGTTGAGCAGTGTTCAAAACGTCGTAGGTAAACATCTGAGTTGACTTGCAATTATATCGAGACATAGTTTGATCAACCATGACCAATGGGCCAACAATCTCCCCTATTTTGATAATTGACAAACCTTGCCGATATACCATCTAAGCTGGAATCAATTCAAAATAGTAATCAAAAGAAATTATTTATAACCTGTATTTCACTTGAACGAAAAAAATGTTAGATCCTTATTTCTCCCCCGTTGTCACTTAGCAAAATAATTGCAAAAGAGAAAGCTCCCCCGCAATCAATGCATAAGTAACATACAGTAAAGAAACACAATAGAAATAAATAATTATGACAGTGGTATACGTAATAAATATAGTAAGAGAAACAGATAGACTATAGAACAACACATGCATGTATTTGTCACAGGCAGTATTTAATAAAGTGCGAGAATAATACTGAAACAAATAAAGTGCTGAAAAATAGACTAAGATGCCAAAACTGAGGCATAATAAAAAACCATGTCTATGAATAGTCACATAATAAAGAAAAGTACTGATAATAGCTAAAAAGTACTGATAAAATCTTGGAATGTCGGAGCATTTCCAAGTAAACATAAGACAAAAGTAACAGTCTCATTATCTAACATCTCAAAAATCATCATCATCATCATCATTATCAGCTGCAGCTCCATCATGTCCAGAAGGACCAGCTCTAGAAGTACCAGCACTAGAAGTGTGAGGAGTGGCACCAGTGGTACGATACCAATCATAGGTGTTCCCTGGCTAGAACAGAGAGTGGACCGTCTCGTCGTCAATGCGGTAGCCAGAAACAGAAGGGTCTCGAGGTAGAGAGCTAGCAGAATGACCCGTCTGCGCAAACCTCAGATCGGCGAAGGAGTTAGCAATTGCCTGGAATCGAGTCACATCACGAAACTCGTGTTCCCTAGAGGTCTCAACATAAAAAGACTGCAGATCTGATAAGTGCTGATGAATACCCTCAAAAGTCATAGGATAAGAGTGAGGAGGAACAAGTGCTGTGGGAGGTGTGGGAGTAGGTGCAGGAGGAGTAGGTGCAGGAGGAGTAGGTGCACTAGATGGAGGAACTGTGGCAATGCTGCGACGAGTGAGTTTGAGAAACTTGGGCTCGGGTTTGACATCACAAGTAGATAGGTCAATATCAAATCTCTGAAAGATGCGAGGAATAAGCATCACATAAGATAGGTTGCGGTCTCTCCGGCGACATCTACCCATCATCTGGATGATTCTTAGGGGCAGAAAATGGAATCCCCTTAAGAATATGATAAAGAGCAGAGAGCTCAAGTGCAGTAACATCATCTTTAGAAGTGAATTTTGGAAGTAAGGTGGAATAGATGATGCGATGTAATTCGTAGTTAAACAAGTTCAAGTTATTAGCCTTAAACTTTCCAGGACGAGCGCGTGCAGGCGCACAAAGCTTATTCTTGAAACTAACGAGTGTTGTGCCATCGGGAAAATCAAAATTATTGATGTCATCGAGCGGGACACCTTCGTTTGGGATACCAAGGATTTTCGCTAACGTTTCATCAGTGAATTTGATATCAATTCTTCCGACACGTGTCCTCGCGGTAAAAGTGTCTAATACAAAATTACAATAGAATAATCTAATGGCATTAGTGGCAATGGGGAATTGTAAGATGACAAAATATTGTAACTCTAATGCCTCAAAGTAAGGGCGGTGATATGGAAAGACAGTCCACTTAATCGGCGATCCAGTGCAAATAGTACGCATAATTAAATTGGCGTACCACAATAAAGCATAATCGAAAGTTTTAAAATAAAACTCATCTGACGCACCATCGTCCGATTGGACTGGAGAAAAGAGGCAATCTATATGCGGATCTGAAGACGATGCCTCTTCACTGGCATTGGTCTTCTTCCTCTTGAAGGGATTGAACTTAGGCATTCTTTCCCAAAATTTCTAGGAACCCTAAGTATGAAAAGTGGATGAGAGAAGGAATTATACCTTCCAAGAATTGGATATGTTGTAGAGGATGATGTTCTCCACACGAATCCAAAGTTTGGACGAAAAACTCCACAAGGATTGGAAGAACAACGATGGAGAAGAAGCTAGGGTTTCGGAGGCCTGCTGCTGCTGTTATGAAGATGTGGGAAAGAATGAAGAAGAACGAAGCCTCGGGTTCGTGCTAGTATATATATATATACCCAGCCGAACTCTGGCCGAATTTGGACCGAACTCGGGCCGAATTCGCCAAAGGTTGCCTGACTATATATATATATAAAATAATTCAAATGAGGCCACATTCTTTTTCATTAATTTGTTTCAAATGTTTAATTCAAAGTTTAGTAATTTTAAATCTCAAAATAATATAATTAATATTATTTTATAAATTAATATCCTTTACTCAGCATCTGTCTCAGATTAGCTGTAGGAGTACTGTCCCAGCTAACTGATGCCTGATTTGATGGTTCTGCATCTTTGTGTGAAGGTTTTGCAGTAGCTGTACTTGGTGCGATTATGTCTTCATTGTCATTATCGTCTAATTGTTGATTTAGCTCATCAAACTTGACGTTGATAGATTCTTCAATGATTATGGTTCTTTTGTTGAAGTCTCTATATCCTTTGCTCATTGCTGTATAACCTAAAAATATACCTTCATTGGCCTTTTCATCAAATTTACTCAAATTATCTTTAGTATTAAGAATAAAGCATTTACAACCAAAGATTTTGAAATAAGAAACATTTGGTGTTTTATCAAACCATAATTCATAGGGAGTCTTCTTCGATATAGGTCGAATTAGAACCCTATTGAGAATATAGCATGCTGAATTTACAACTTCAGCCCATAAATATCTAGGTAGACTAAACTGGTTCAACATAACTCTAGCCATTTCAGATAGAGTTCTGTTCTTACGTTTCACAACTCCATTTTGTTGTGGAGTCCTAGGGCAAGAGAATTCATGCAGATAACTGTGTGTGTCATAAAATTGTTTGAATTCTGCATTCTCAAATTCGCCGCCATGATCACTACGAATGTGAGTAATAATGAATCCTTTTTTATTCTGTACTTTCTTGCAAAAGGTGACGAATTCTGATAATGCATCATTTTTGCGTGCAAGAAAATAAACCCATGTATATCTAAAAAAATTATCTATAATGACAAATGCATATAACTTACCACCTAGACTAGCAATTCTGCTGGGTCCAAATAAGTCCATATGCAACAATTGTAAAGGTCTAGTGGTACTTACATCGTTCTTGGATTTGAATGCGGATTTGGTAGCTTTGTTCTTTTCACATTCACTACATACCGTATCCTTCTTGAAAGAAATATCCGGTAAGCTGTGTACCAACTTCTTCATAGATAATCTTGAAATTGTATCCATATTTGCATGACCGAGTCTCATATGCCATAGTTGACTCTCAATACTTTTGGCCATCAAACATCTACCTGTATTGTTAGCAACTTCCAACAAATAGAATACATATATATTGTCTTCCCTAATACCTTAAAATATAGTACTGCCAGTTGAACTATCAATAATAGTACATTTATCTTTTACGAAGTTAATGCCATAACCGTGATCAGCTAAATGGCTTATACTGAGCAGATTATGTTTTAACTCAGTAACAAGACAAACATCTTTAATCACTGGATAAGGAGCCTTACCAATGTCACCGATACCGATTATGTACCCTCTCAAATTATTACAGAAGGAGACGTATCCTTCTTTATTCCTCTTCGATAGTGTTGCAAATAATGAAGCGTCACCGGTCATGTGCCGTGAGCAACCGTTGTCGAGAATCCATTTGCTCCTAGCATGTGAAGGGTGTCCCACCTACAAAATAATTTGCAGATGAAACTTTTGGTACCCATTTGTCACGCCCCAGAACCAGAATACTGGAGAGCGGGGGCAGACATAGCCAGCTACGTATATTGAAATAGAATACATCTCAACTATACGGTCACGGCTGTCTAGATATGAGGGTTTACTACAAGCCAGCAGTCTCTTAAGGTCAAGCCTATTGTCTCAATCTCAAGCAATTAACAGAGTTACAAGATGTTAGAGCATCAAATATATATATATAAGGCGTCCCAAATATTACATATTGGATGATCATGAAGCTAGTCGTACAAAATGATAGGACTAGCAAGAGTTCAGTCATACATGATCAACCCTAGAATTTGTTAATCATGTTACAGCCCGTAGGCAGACAGTAAGTAAATGTGCATCGAGCTAACAGGTGCTCGTCGGCTAAACGCCTCAAAAGAATAAATTTACATATAAGTGGGTGATATAAGTGGGTGAAACAAAAAGGAAAACCCACTCTTGGCCCGGGTTCCGTCTAGTTGTCACCATTGGGCTGGAAGCTTGGTAGATCCTCGGGAGCTGCTCCGAAATCTGGCCACACAAAACCAGCTGGGTCAAACCCCAGAAGAGCAAGTGCCACAAAGGAGGCCACAAATAAGAACAAAAGCCAGCATATCAGAACATAAAGAATAAAAGAAAGTACAAGTAGTAAAAGTACACAGGGCGATAAACGACTAGGGACGTGGAACCATTCCGGGAGCCAGGTTACAATCCTTAAACCAGACAAGGACCGGGGTTGTAACCCTTCGCCTGAATAGCTCACTGTTTCTACTCATTTATCGTTAAGATAAGTAAAACAAACATGCTCAGGAGATAGCAGGTACTGGAGCTAGACAAGACTTAGACAAGGCTGGACACCATCCATTCGCAATCGGCCAAGCAAGTACTACGGCTTACTACTTTAACTAACTAGGGTTATCACAAGCCTTAATTACTAACAAGATGCAAGTGAGAATTTCCAGTCCCAAGCCCTGCAGACTATCCAGTTATCCTTCCGCGGGTTGAGAGTTATAGGTGGGTACATTGCCCGGGAGACAAATGTACCCTTAGATGACTTAGAGGGTGCAACACATGACAGTGTGCTGGAAATGTGCTCTACTCGTCGGCAAGCTACTCCAGAGTGCTGAGCTTGATCTTCCTGGCGCTGGGGTGCTTGTTGAGCTTCCTCTGGCTGGTTGGCAGGTCCGGGAGTAATGCCGCTGAAGAAGACGACATAGGGAACAATAAAGAAAGGACCAGGACAGATCAATGATACAAGCAATGTGATCAGGTCGAGATTCTCAGGGGTTTGAAGATACGAGCAGAGATCAAGGACGAATATTGATTGAGACATCTATTCGGTAAACCCTCACATTTTTTGATTGACAAGACCTGTATGGGCCACCACTTAAACCAAGGGGTTACTTTGCGCATGGCTGGCTTGCGCATGGCTAGCTTGCGCCAGCGCAATCCAGCGCAGCGTAAAGCAATGGCCAAGTGATTGCGCAATCGGCCATGCGCTAAGGAGCACAGGCCGGGGGTGCGCAAATGGCCATGCGCTAAAAAGCGCAAGGCAGAGGGCTGTTCTTCCTGGCCGAGAGCAAGTCCAAGAACACCAAGAACTTCGATTCTTCATAACTTTGTCAAATCAAAACCAAATCTAGATTTTCAAAGTTCTAACTTGAGTAAAATCGAATTCTCTTCCACACGGAAGCATCAAAACATGCAAAAATCAAAGTTTAATAGATCAAAACCAAGGATTTTCGAAAATGGTTAAAACCTAGATCTAGAAGAATGAAAGCTCCAAATCACAAAAGGTCAAGTTCTAATGTTGATCTACATGTCCTAATCTATCAAATGGACAAATAAAATTGGGTGCTTATTTGTTGGCAAGGTGCACTTGTCTAATGGGTTGGGGAGTTGTGTGGAAGAAGGAAGAAGAAGAAGTTGTAGGAAAATTAATGGAGAGTAAAGAGGAGAGAGAAAGTTTGGTGGAGATATAATGAGGGTGGTTGTGTTGTGTTGATGGTAGAGTGTAGGTTAAAGTGTACCAATTCATATTAAACCAAACCTAATCAACCCAAACCAATTAAAACCGAGCCGAGCCGAAACCCGAAATACGAGAAAACCAAAATCCCGCAAGTCGAGAAAATAAAATACGTGCCAAAATCAAATACGAGCATAAATACGTAATACAGGAAATGGGGGTGACAACTCTACCCACCTTCAAAGAATTCCGTCCTCGAAATTTAATCAAGGAGCTAGAGATTGCCACGATAAGCTATACTAAGCACAGGCAAGCTACACTAAGCAGTTCAATCATACAATCATACAATGCAAGCAAGGAAAGGGAAAGCGTAAGGCATAAGAAAGATATTATACCTCACGAGTCAAACAGGTAGGGATATCGCGATCGGATGTCGTCCTCACGCTCCCACGTTGACTCACCTAGAGAGTGATGACCCCAAGCAACACGGACTAAGTTAATAGTCTTGTTCTTGAGCGTCTTTTCTATCCGGTCCAATATAGACACGGGCCTCTCCTCATACGAAAGGTTGGTACCAACAACCAATTCCGAATGATCTAGGATATGGCTCGGGTCCGGGATATACCGTCTTAATTGGGATACATGGAATACATTATGTACCTCACTTAGCGACGGCGGAAGAGCGAGACGATATGACACATCGCCTACTCTCTCCAGAATATCGAACGGCCCTATATACCTAGGACTAAGCTTTCCCCGTACGCCAAAACGAATGACACCGCGGGTAGGCGAGATCCTAAGGAATACATGGTCGCCGACGGCAAATTCTAAGGGATGCCGATGAGCATCGGCCCAATGGCGCTGGCAATCCTGAGCAACTCGGAGGTGATCTCTGACTCTCCTGACCACTTCAACCGTCTGAGAAATTAGTTCTGGACCGAGCATCTGCCTCTCTCCGACATCGTCCCATGCTAACGGGGATCTGCACTTCCTACCATACAGAGCCTCGAAGGGTGCCATCTGGATACTGGCCTGGAAACTATTGTTGTACGAGAATTCCACCAGGTACAGGTGATCCTCCCACGAACCACCAAAGTCAAGGGTACACGACCGCAACATATCTTCGAAAGTTTGTATAGTACGCTCTAACTGCCCATCTGTCTGCGGATGATATGCTGAGATGAACTTGAGACGAGTCCCCAAACTTTGATGAAGACTGCGCCAGAAGTGCGATGTGAATCTCGTATCCCTGTCTGATACTATGCTGACTGGCACTCCGTGAAGTCTGACGATCTGCCTGAGATACATCTCTGCTAGCTGTGCCGTCGACTGTCCAACTCTAAATGGAAGAAAGTGTGCCACCTTGGTAAGCCTGTCTACATTGACCCAAATAGCATCTCTGCCTGCCGGGGATCTGGGTAACCCAGTCACGAAATCCATGGTAAGGTGCTCCCATTTCCATTCTGGGATCGGTAAAGGTTGAAAAAGTCCAGCTGGCCTCTGATGTTCAGCCTTGACCTGTTGGCAAACCAAACATCGAGAGACATACCGGGCTATCTCCCTCTTCATACCATTCCACCAAAAGTGCTGACGAATATCTCGGTACATCTTCGTGCTGCCTGGGTGGATGGAATAATGCGAACTGTGAGCCTCTGCCATAACTTCCTGTCTGATATCTCCACTGGGTACACAAAGACGTGTGCCGTGTCGAAGTGTACCATCCTCATGAATACATAACTCTGGCCTTCTTCCTGCTTCACACTCTGCTCTGAGCTGCTGAATCTTGGAATTTGTTAACTGTGCTGTCCGGATCCTCTCAACTATGGTGGACTGAATCTGTAGGCTGGCCATCAAGGCCACATTGGAAGGGAGGACAACTTCTATTCCCATCTTCTGAAGATCCGACAATAGCTCTGGTTGTGCCGTCAGAAAATAAACTCCGGCTCTCCGGCTCAACGCATCTGCTACAACGTTGGCCTTTCCTGGATGATACTGCAAATCTATATCGTAGTCCACCAGTAGCTCGAGCCATCTTCTTCGCCGTCAAAGAAGGGAGGGTTCAAGCGCTTGAAACTGTTGGCCGCCTGATTCCCTTGGGGACCTCCTCGGTTTAGTGCATCATGAACTTCCTGGTGCAAGGCGTTGCCTCGACGATCTTGGGATGCAAGCAGTTCTCTGATAAGCCCTACCAAAGGTCCCTCATCCTGTCTAGCTGGTTGAACGGGCGGAGCTGCCTGAACTGGAGGTTCCGAGCCTCCGGGAAGCATAACTCGGGAGGCTACTCCAGAGTGCTGAGCTTGATCTTCCTGGCGCTGGGGTGCTTGTTGAGCTTCCTCTGGCTTGTTGGCAGGTCCGGGAGTAATGCCGCTGAAGAAGATGACATAGGGAACAATAAGGAAAGGACCAGGACAGATCAATGATACAAGCAATATGATCAGGTCGAGATTCTCAGGGGTTTGAAGATACGAGCAGAGATCAAGGACGAATATTGATTGAGACATCTATTCGGTAAACCCTCACATTTCTTGATTGACAAGACCTGCATGGGCCACCACTTAAACCAAGGGGTTACTTTGCGCATGGCTGGCTTGCGCATGGCTAGCTTGCGCCAGCGCAATCCAGCGCAGCGTAAAGCAATGGCCAAGTGATTGCGCAATCGGCCATGCGCTAAGGAGCACAGGCCGGGGGTGCGCAAATGGCCATGCGCTAAAAAGCGCAAGGCAGAGGGCTGTTCTTCCTGGCCGAGAGCAAGTCCAAGAACACCAAGAACTTCGATTCTTCATAACTTTGTCAAATCAAAACCAAATCTAGATTTTCAAAGTTCTAACTTGAGTAAAATCGAATTCTCTTCCACACGGAAGCATCAAAACATGCAAAAATCGAAGTTTAATAGATCAAAACCAAGGATTTTCGAAAATGGTTAAAACCTAGATCTAGAAGAATGAAAGCTCCAAATCACAAAATGTCAAGTTCTAATGTTGATCTACATGTCCTAATCTATCAAATGGACAAATAAAATTGGGTGCTTATTTGTTGGCAAGGTGCACTTGCCTAATGGGTTGGGGAGTTGTGTGGAAGAAGGAAGAAGAAGAAGTTGTAGGAAAATTAATGGAGAGTAAAGAGGAGAGAGAAAGTTTGGTGGAGATATAATGAGGGTGGTTGTGTTGTGTTGATGGTAGAGTGTAGGTTAAAGTGTACCAATTCATATTAAACCAAACCTAATCAACCCAAACCAATTAAAATCGAGCCGAACCGAAACCCGAAATACGAGAAAACCAAAATCCTGCAAGTCGAGAAAATAAAATGCGTGCTAAAATCAAATACGAGCATAAATACGTAATACAGGAAATGGGGGTGACAACTCTACCCACCTTCAAAGAATTCCGTCCTCGGAATTTAATCAAGGAGCTAGAGATTGCCACGACAAGCTATACTAAGCACAGGCAAGCTACACTAAGCAGTTCAATCATACAATCATACAATGCAAGCAAGGAAAGGGAAAGCGTAAGGCATAAGAAAGACATTATACCTCACGAGTCAAACAGGTAGGGATATCGCGATCGGATGTCGTCCTCACGCTCCCACGTTGACTCACCTAGAGAGTGATGACCCCAAGCAACACAGACTAAGTTAATAGTCTTGTTCTTGAGCGTCTTTTCTCTCCGGTCCAATATAGACACGGGCCTCTCCTCATACGAAAGGTTGGTACCAACAACCAATTCCGAATGATCTAGGATATGGCTCGGGTCCAGGATATACCGTCTTAATTGGGATACATGGAATATATTATGTACCTCACTTAGCGACGGCGGAAGAGCGAGACGATAGGACACATCGCCTACTCGCTCCAGAATATCGAACGGCCCTATATACCTAGGACTAAGCTTTCCCCGTACGCCAAAACAAATGACACCGCGGGTAGGCAAGATCCTAAGGAATACATGGTCGCCGACAGCAAATTCTAAGGGACGCCGATGAGCATCGGCCCAATGGCGCTGGCGATCCTGAGCAACTCGGAGGTGATCTCTGACTCTCCTGACCACTTCAACCGTCTGAGAAATCAGTTCTGGACCGAGCATCTGCCTCACTCCGACATCGTCCCATGCTACGGGGATCTGCACTTCCTACCATACAGAGCCTCGAAGGGTGCCATCGGGATACTGGCCTGGAAACTATTATTGTACGAGAATTCCACCAGGTGCACGTGATCCTCCCACGAACCACCAAAGTCAAGGGTACACGACCGTAACATATCTTCGAGAGTTTGTATAGTACGCTCTGACTGCCCATCTGTCTGCGGATGATATGCTGAGCTGAACTTGAGACGAGTCCCCAAACTTTGATGAAGACTGCGCCAGAAGTGCGATGTGAATCTCGTATCCCTGTCTGATACTATGCTGATTGGCACTCCGTGAAGTCTGACAATCTGCCTGAGATACATCTCTGCTAGCTGTGCCGTCGACTGTCCAACTCTAAATGGAAGAAAGTGTGCCACCTTGGTAAGCATGTCTACAATAACCCAAATAGCATCTCTGCCTGCCGGGGATCTGGGTAACCTAGTCACGAAATCCATGGTAAGGTGCTTCCATTTCCATTCTGGGATCGGTAAAGGTTGAAGAAGTCCAGCTGGCCTCTGATGTTCAGCCTTGACCTGTTGGCAAACCAAACATCGAGAGACATACCGGGCTATCTCCCTCTTCATACCATTCCATCAAAAGTGCTGACGAATATCTCGGTACATCTTCGTGCTGCCTGGGTGGATGGAATACTGCGAACTGTGAGCCTCTACCATAACTTTCTGTCTGATATCTCCACTGGGTACACAAAGACGCGTGCCGTGTCGAAGTGTACTATCCTCATGAATACATAACTCTGGCCTTCTTCCTGCTTCACACTCTGCTCTGAGCTGCTGAATCTTGGAATCTGTTAACTGTGCTGTCCGGATCCTCTCAACTATGGTAGACTGAATCTGTAGGCTGGCCATCAAGGCCACATTGGAAGGGAGGACAACTTCTATTCCCATCTTCTGAAGATCCGACAATAGCTCTGGTTGTGCCGTCAGAAAATAAACTCCGGCTCTCCGGCTCAACGCATCTGCTACAACGTTGGCCTTTCCTGGATGATACTGCAAATCCACATCGTAGTCCACCAGTAGCTCGAGCCATCTTCTCTGCCGTCAAAGAAGGGAGGGTTCAAGCGCTTGAAACTGTTGGCCGCCTGATTCCCTTGGGGACCTCCTCGGTTTAGTGCATCATGAAATTCCTGGTGCAAGGCGTCGCCTCGACGATCTTGGGATGCAAGCAGTTCTCTGATAAGCCCTACCAAAGGTCCCTCATTCTGTCTAGCTGGTTGAACGGGCGGAGCTGCCTGAACTGGAGGTTCCGAGCCTCCGGGAAGCATAACTCGGGAGGCTACTCCAGAGTGCTGAGCTTGATCTTCCTGGCGCTGGGGTGCTTGTTGAGCTTCCTCTGGCTGGTTGGCAGGTCCGGGAGTAATACCGCTGAAGAAGACGACATAGGGAACAATAAGGAAAGGACCAGGACAGATCAATGATACAAGCAATGTGATCAGGTCGAGATTCTCAGGGGTTTGAAGATACGAGCAGAGATCAAGGACGAATATTGATTGAGACATCTATTCGGTAAACCCTCACATTCTTGATTGACAAGACCTGCATGGGCCACCACTTAAACCAAGGGGTTACTTTGCGCATGGCTGGCTTGCGCATGGCTAGCTTGCGCCAGCGCAATCCAGCGCAGCGCAAAGCAATGGCCAAGTGATTGCGCAATCGGCCATGCGCTAAGAAGCACAGGCCGGGGGTGCACAAATGGCCATGCGCTAAAAAGTGCAAGGCAGAGGGCTGTTCTTCCTGGCCGAGAGCAAGTCCAAGAACACCAAGAACTTCGATTCTTCATAACTTTGTCAAATCAAAACCAAATCTAGATTTTCAAAGTTCTAACTTAAGTAAAATCGAATTCTCTTCCACACGGAAGCATCAAAACATGCAAAAATCGAAGTTTAATAGATCAAAACCAAGGATTTTCGAAAATGGTTAAAACCTAGATCTAGAAGAATGAAAGCTCCAAATCACAAAATGTCAAGTTCTAATGTTGATCTGCATGTCCTAATCTATCAAATGGACAAATAAAATTGGGTGCTTATTTGTTGGCAAGGTGCACTTGCCTAATGGGTTGGGGAGTTGTGTGGAAGAAGAAAGAAGAAGAAGTTGTAGGAAAATTAATGGAGAGTAAAGAGGAGAGAGAAAGTTTGGTGGAGATATAATGAGGGTGGTTGTGTTGTGTTGATGGTAGAGTGTAGGTTAAAGTGTACCAATTCATATTAAACCAAACCTAATCAACCCAAACCAATTAAAACCGAGCCGAAACTCGAAATACGAGAAAACCAAAATCCCGCAAGTCGAGAAAATAAAATACGTGCCAAAATCAAATACGAGCATAAATACGTAATACAGGAAATGGGGGTGACAACTCTACCCACCTTCAAAGAATTCCGTCCTCGGAATTTAATCAAGGAGCTAGAGATTGCCACGACAAGCTATACTAAGCACAGGCAAGCTACACTAAGCAGTTCAATCATACAATCATACAATGCAAGCAAGAAAAGGGAAAGCGTAAGGCATAAGAAAGACATTATACCTCACGAGTCAAACAGGTAGGGATATCGCGATCGGATGTCGTCCTCATGCTCCCACGTTGACTCACCTAGAGAGTGATGACCCCAAGCAACACGGACTAAGTTAATAGTCTTGTTCTTGAGCGTCTTTTCTCTCCGGTCCAATATAGACACGGGCCTCTCCTCATACGAAAGGTTGGTACCAACAACCAATTCCGAATGATCTAGGATATGGCTCGGGTCCGGGATATATCGTCTTAATTGGGATACATGGAATACATTATATACCTCACTTAGCGACGGCGGAAGAGCGAGACGATAGGACACATTGCCTACTCGCTCCAGAATATCGAACGGCCCTACATACCTAGGAATAAGCTTTTTCCGTACGCCAAAACGAATGACACCGCGGGTAGGCAAGATCCTAAGGAATACATGGTCGCCGACGGCAAATTCTAAGGGACGTCGATGAGCATCGGCCCAATGGCGCTGGCGATCCTGAGCAACTCGGAGGTGATCTCTGACTCTCCTGACCACTTCAACCGTCTGAGAAATCAGTTCTGGACCAAGCATCTGCCTCTCTCCGACATCGTCCCATGCTAACGGAGATCTGCACTTCCTACCATACAGAGCCTCGAAGGGTGCCATCTGGATACTGGCCTGGAAACTATTGTTGTACGAGAATTCCACCAGGTGCAGGTGATCCTCCCACGAACCACCAAAGTCAAGGGTACACGACCGCAACATATCTTCGAGAGTTTGTATAGTACGCTCTGACTGCCCATCTGTCTGCGGATGATATGCTGAGCTGAACTTGAGACGAGTCCCCAAACTTTGATGAAGACTGCGCCAGAAGTGCGATGTGAATCTCGTATCCCTGTCTGATACTATGCTGACTGGCACTCCGTGAAGTCTGACGATCTGCCTGAGATACATCTCTGCTAGCTGTGCCGTCGACTGTCCAATTCTAAATGGAAGAAAGTGTGCCACCTTGGTAAGCCTGTCTACAATGACCCAAATAGCATCTCTGCCTGCCGGGGATCTGGGTAACCCAGTCATGAAATCCATGGTAAGGTGCTCCCATTTTCATTCTGGGATCGGTAAAGGTTGAAGAAGTCCAGCTGGCCTCTGATGTTCAGCCTTGACCTGTTGGCAAACCAAACATCGAGAGACATACCGGGCTATCTCCCTCTTCATACCATTCCACCAAAAGTGCTGACGAATATCTCGGTAAATCTTCATGCTGCCTGGGTGGATGGAATACTGCGAACTGTGAGCCTCTGCCATAACTTCCTGTCTGATATCTCCACTGGGTACACAAAGACGCGTGCCGTGTCGAAGTGTACCATCCTCATGAATACATAACTTTGGCCTTCTTCCTGCTTCATACTCTGCTCTGAGCTGCTGAATCTCGGAATCTGTTAACTGTGCTGTCCGGATCCTCTCAACTATGGGGACTGAATCTGTAGGCTGGCCATCAAGGCCAAGGGAGGACAACTTCTATTCCCATCTTCTGAAGATCCGACAATAGCTCTGGTTGTGCCGTCAGAAAATAAACTCTGGCTCTCCGGCTCAACGCATCTGCTACAACGTTGGCCTTTCCTGGATGATACTGCAAATCCACATCGTAGTCCACCAGTAGCTCGAGCCATCTTCTCTGCCGTCAAAGAAGGGAGGGTTCAAGCGCTTGAAACTGTTGGCCGCCTGATTCCCTTGGGGACCTCCTCGGTTTAGTGCATCATGAACTTCCTGGTGCAAGGCGTCGCCTCGACGATCTTGGGACGCAAGCAGTTCTCTGATAAGCCCTACCAAAGGTCCCTCATCCTGTCTAGCTGGTTGAACGGGCGGAGCTGCCTGAACTGGAGGTTCCGAGCCTCCGGGAAGCATAACTCGGGAGGCTACTCCAGAGTGCTGAGCTTGATCTTCCTAGCGCTGGGGTGCTTGTTGAGCTTCCTCTGGCTGGTTGGCAGGTCCGGGAGTAATGCCGCTGAAGAAGACGACATAGGGAACAATAAGGAAAGGACCAGGACAGATCAATGATACAAGCAATGTGATCAGGTCGAGATTCTCAGGGGTTTGAAGATACGAGCAGAGATCAAGGACGAATATTGATTGAGACATCTATTCGGTAAACCCTCACATTTCTTGATTGATAAGACCATCATGGGCCACCACTTAAACCAAAGGGTTACTTTGCGCATGGCTGGCTTGCGCATGGCTAGCTTGCGCCTGCGCAATCCAGCGCAGCGCAAAGCAATGGCCAAGTGATTGCGCAATCGGCCATGCGCTAAGGAGCACAGGCCGGGGGTGCGCAAATGGCCATGCGCTAAAAAGCACAAGGCAGAGGGCTGTTCTTCCTGGCCGAGAGCAAGTCCAAGAACACCAAGAACTTCGATTCTTCATAACTTTGTCAAATCAAAGCCAAATCTAGATTTTCAAAGTTCTAACTTGAGTAAAATCGAATTCTCTTCCACATGGAAGCATCAAAATATGCAAAAATCGAAGTTTAATAGATCAAAACCAAGGATTTTCGAAAATGGTTAAAACCTAGATCTAGAAGAATGAAAGCTCCAAATCACAAAATGTCAAGTTCTAATGTTGATCTACATGTCCTAATCTATCAAATGGACAAATAAAATTGGGTGCTTATTTGTTGGCAAGGTGCACTTGCCTAATGGGTTGGGGAGTTGTGTGGAAGAAGGAAGAAGAAGAAGTTGTAGGAAAATTAATGGAGAGTAAAGAGGAGAGAGAAAGTTTGGTGGAGATATAATGAGGGTGGTTGTGTTGTGTTGATGGTAGAGTGTAGGTTAAAGTGTACCAATTCATATTAAACTAAATCTAATCAACCCAAACCAATTAAAACCGAGCCGAGCCGAAACCCGAAATACGAGAAAACCAAAATCCCGCAAGTCGAGAAAATAAAATACGTGCCAAAATCAAATACGAGCATAAATACGTAATACAGAAAATGGGGGTGACACCATTTCTTGTAGGGTCCTGATTGGTTAATTTTCGGTATCCATGCATAAACATTTAAATCTACTAACCTTCTGATTCTACATGCAGAAGATATATGACTAATGAGGCCACAATAATGACATTTAGCATATTGAGTGTTGAAAGTAGTGTTTGGTGCATGATTGGTAGGTTTTAGTTTTCTAGTATAGAAGAATGCATGCCTATTAGTCTTCTTGGGCATAGTCTTGGTATGGTTTGGTCTGACAGTGTTGGGCGTGTTCTGATGATTCGGTAATTGACACGTGTTAGAATAGGAAGCAGCAACTTCAGGCCGTTTTCCTAAACTAATTTCCAACTTTTTGGAAGTGTCATATAATCTAGTATAGTCAGATGTGAGTGATTCTAATCTGACCTGTGTACTGTAAACCCCCAATATTTTCTAATTATTTTAGTATTTTAAAAATAATTTTTTTCGATATTATTTGGAATTAATATGGTAATTGGTATATTCGTAGTTATAGATATATATTATATGTATAATTATGCTTGATATATTTTTAATTGTTAATAAATATAGTCTTCAATTATTAAAAGTATTTTGTTACGTATTAAAAAATTTATAGGATTTTTATAATTTTATTCATATATATATATATATATATATATATATATATATATATATATATATATATATATATATATATATATATATATATATATATATATATATATATTTTATATATATATATTTATATATATATATATATATATATATATATATATATATATATATATATATATTTTTATATATATATATATGTAAAATATATATATGTAATATATATGTAATATATATATATATATATATATATATATATATATATATATATATATATATATATATATATATAAAATATATATATATATATATATATATATATATATATATATATATATATATATATATATATATATATATATATATATATATATGTATATATATATATATATATATATATATATTAGTTAAAAGAGAAAAAAAAAGGAATTGGATGGTGGCCGAACCCCCCATCAATACAGCAGCTGTGCTGTGAAGAGGGGCGGGGGGGGGGGGGGAGGTGCCGACCCCCACATCCTAATGCTTAATCTAACAAGCAGCTGTAGCTGCTATTGTTTAGCAAACCCGAGCCATCCCTGAGTCAAACCCGACCCCACTTATTCCTAATACCACCCGAACTCACACGGCAACTAGCACCTGCAAAGTGCTTTCAACCCAAGCATAACTTTAGCAACCCGACCCACAACTCATACTCCTATACGAATAGAAGTCAGTAGTATATAAACCGACTACGCGACCAACAATCGAAACCCTAATCCTCCATATCTCTTGTCCTCGTGAAGCCTACTCGACCTCGACCCCAGGCGTCGGACAACCACCGTGCCACCGCCAGGATCACCGGAGCGCCGTCCCCAACCGACTCCCGTTCAGGAACTCGACAACAAGGTACCCCTTTTTTTTGGCCTTGATTACTTTTCGCACGTTTGATTAGTTTTACGATCCGAAAGATGCTACGTGTAGGCAATGTAACCCTCTTTGAGTCCCTTCAAAGGGAATCAGCTATAACCCTCTGGTTTGACTAGTAACTCGATGCAAAGTCGAGTAAAACTCTGTCAAAAACAGAGTTTGAATCCAGTTTCAAACCACAACTTAGAAGCCAGATTCAGATCTACGTCTCGAGATTTTTCAGAAACTAATTAAACACAAGTGAAGACAACATAACCACAATTAAAACGCAACTTGTAGATCTATATTTCGATTTCTATGTGAGAATTAAATCAGTGTTGAACTTGTGAGAAAAACTGCTTCAAAAGCAATAAAATTTTAGAATTTTGTCCGATACGACGCATGCCCCGACAAACCGGGCGACGTGGTCGTGCGCTATACACATCGAAAGGCGCGTATGGACGTTGCGGACGTGTGGGAACTGACGGAACTCAGTTTTGTCGCGTGCGCGCGACGAAATCAACGCGTATCCATCGAGATACCCCCGTATCGACGTTTTGCCAACTTGCCCATAACTTCGTGTACAGTCGTCGAATCAAGACGAAACTTACGCCAACAGGTCCGGATCAAAATTCTGGTCCTGTATGCCAAGTTTGGTTCGATTCTGAGAAGGTCGAATCGGAACCCATTTTTGGCGGGCTCGCGACTCACTCAAACGGGCTATTTTGTACACGGCTCCTCGGAATCCAAAACTGGACATACCGTTGAGTTTCTCTCCTCAAACTGAATCCGTAGACATATAGTTTGACGACTTTAGAGACCATAGACTTTGGCACGCGTTTTGGTGCAAAGCGAGTCCAACGGCGGACATCGTTTTGACCCAAAATTACGATTTTGCCCCTGTTCCAGAATTTGACTTTTGGACAGGCATTTTCTAGGTATATCTTCTTCACCAGGATCATTTTTGATGTTTGTTTCAGCATTTGGTGTCATCTGTAATTTGTGAGTTTTGTGCTGACACTTACTACTCTTGGATTTACCCTTCTCGCACCGCAGACAAGATACCTTGCCACCTTACTCTGTGATTATTATATTCTTATTTTCAGCTTTTATTTTTAGAATTTTATTTCATGATATTTAAACTGTGCGTCCAAGTCACACTTGGGTGCAAGCGACTCTATCGGTCGTTTTTCTTGCTTTATTTATTCTCTTGTATTGACTTAGTTTATTGACCACCCATTGATGTTGAGGTATTGGTATATCTCATACGGCCTTGACACTTGTTGTATCACGTGATGTGAGTCACATATAGGACACGTATCCGCGTAGTCGGCTGGCCACCGATACGTATGGAACATGCGACGGATAGGGGTAACTGCCAATAGAGTTGCATACTAGAAGACTTGGCGGTTACTAGAGGTACATGTCAGTCATGGAGATGATGATACTAGGCATTGGATGGGGAGAACATTACCCGACGTATGGGCTTCGATTGCACTTCCCTTGTAACCCGGAAGCTCCTCTGGAGATACGGGTATGAGCCTCTCAGGTTGGCCACTGTCGTTTTTGAACGTCATGCTCTTTGTCACTGGTGCCCAAGAGGGGACTATACCGGATCCTATATTCAGCCAGGGCTCATGCGTCGAAGGAATATATCTCAACTGCATATTCACAGTAGAATGGTTAGGAACCCGATTGCATGCATACTTTTCCCTTATTATATTATCACAGTTTATATGGCATGGTGTTTTCTTGTATCTTGCTATGTCCCCTGAGGACCTGGTTATCTCTCCATGTTTAGACAATTTTCTATAGGAGTACGGAGCGGCATTGGAGCTATCCTACATTGATGACGAGGCAGTACCTTATGACTTCTAGTCTATTTCTTATCTGAGACAGTTGTAGACATTATTTTACATCTCTTTTCTTTCTATTTTGTGGAGGTCGGACTCCGATCATTTGAGACTATTTTTTATAGCTGTTTGGAGTGAGTATGTTCACCCGGCTATCTTTTGATACTCTTATTATTTATTTGGACTTTATTATCTTCTGTGTTGAGCTGTGATGAGATTAGATATGTTATTCTGGCCTGTAGTTATTTTATTTACAGCTTATGTGCATATATGAGGATTCAATATATTGGAGTATTCTTCGTATTTGTGCAGCTTGCATGTTCACGTACTTGGTCCTACGTATTTTAGGACTGGGGCGTTACATGTTTTTGGGGTGGCCCATGCAGGTCAGATTTAATATTGTTGGGTTACATGACTGTGTCCAACAAACCTGCATATAGGAATAGAAATATCTCATACAGAACTACTACTATCCCTTGACTTCCAATCTTTTTGAAACTTACTTGATTATTTGATTTATCCCATATCTAATCTTTCCTAATATCAACTTATCTTCCTCGTGCCAACAGTATGAATCTACGAAGCGGACGCACTTCTGCCTTGGCCCTCACATCTGGTGAGGAGACTACTTCGGAGGGACAGAATCCTTCCATGACTCTAGCGATACCCTACCAGCCAGGACTTTCGCAGCCTACTACGACACCGACGATGGAGTACCCAGAGGTCGTAGCACCTCCAGACAGCCAGGCTGGACAGACTACTACCATGCCACCGGTGGAAATGTACCATTGCCTCCACCACCACCATTCCTTCAGCAGTTTCCCCCACAGTCGGGACCTCAGATGCCTCCACCATCGACTGATGGGAGCCCTACTACTCAGTTTATGTATGCCATGATGCAGGCTCATTGGCAGCAGACTAAGCTGATGAGACAGACGATGATGGCAGCTATGGCTAGACCTCCACCACCACCTCCAGTACCAGTACCAGCACTGGCTCTGCATCCCTATGAAGGCTCTATCAAGAATTTCATAGATATGAACCCCAAGGCCTTTAGAGGGACGGAGAAGCCATTAGAGGTGTCACAGTGGCTTATTAGTATCGAGAAGCTACTGAAGGTATCCCAGTTACCAGCTCGAGATTGGATGACAGCAGTGGACCTACTGTTAGAAGATAATGCTCACCACTGGTAGAAGGCGAAAGAGAGACGATTAGGCACTGGGATCACCTGGAAGCAGTTCTATGATGCATTTTATGAGAGGTTCTTCCCTATTCATGTTCGAGATGGTCTCTATGACCAGTTCCTTCATCTGAAGCAAGGGAATATGACAGTTGATGAGTATGACTCGGAGTTCAATCGCCTGAGTCGATTTGGTGGGAGATTGATTCCGACAGAGTTAGAGAAGGCGAGAAGATTTTACCAGGGGCTTGCACCAGAGCTCAAGTCTTATACGACTACTCAGTCTCGAGTCTTCCATTCAGCTATCTTGGAAGAAGCTCGTGCTCAGGAGATTCTTCGCAAGGAACATCAGCAGACATCGAGGCGTCATACACCAGCAGCTACACCAGCCCGAGCTACTCAGAGTGGACCTATTAGGAGGACCACGAAACAGTACCAGCAGAGGCACACACCTTATCAGAAGCCCACCTGCAACTTTTGTGGGAAGCAGGGGCATATCAGAGATGACTATCGACTTCGTTTGGGCTTATGTATGAGATGTGGATCAAGACAGCACTTGGCCAGAGATTATCCTGAGCAGCAGGCTCTAGTTCAGGCACATCAGGTCCAGAGGCCCACAGCCCCAGCACCTCGTCCACCATTACCTCCACAGACACCACAGTACAACAAGGCCAGAGCTTAAGGCCCGGGACAGAACCATGGAAAGGCATTCTCTCTAGCTGTTGAAAATGTAGAAGCAGAGGCGGAGGTTATAGCAGGTATGGTTCTAGTTGTATCTTTTCCTGCTATTACATTATTTGATAGTGGAGCCACACATTCATTTATAGCTACCAGTTTTGCAACTAGACACAGCATTCCCATCACACCCTTAGCTAAGAATGTTAAAATCCTCACTAGAGGAGGAGTTGTACCTGTTAGTGGTGTTTGTAGACTTTGTCCTGTAGTGATAAATGGCAGAGAGATGATGGCATGACTTCTTGTATTCCCTATGTCGACATTTGATGTGGTTCTTGGAATGGACTGGTTGAGCCAGCATTTCGCTCTCATAGACTGCCATAGGAGCAGTATTATCTTTAGACCACCGAATGCAGCAGAGTTTGAGTTCACAAAAGAAGACGGAGATAGTTGTGATGCACCCACATCGGGAACCCATATGATGATGCATGACACTTCTTAGCACCCTATTATCACCGAGTTCGAGGATGTATTCCCCGAGGAATTGCCAGGACTACCACCTGACCGAGACATTGAGTTTTCTATTGAGCTTATTCCCGGAGCCGAGCCTATTTCATCTCGAGTATATCGTCTGTCACCCAAGGAGTTGGTAGAGATGAAGACGCAGATTGATGACTTATTAGATAAGGGATTTATTCGTGCCAGTGCGTCACCATGGGGAGCACTCGTTCTTTTTGTGCCTAAGAAAGACGGGACAGTGCGCATGTACATAGACTACAGAGCACTGAATGCGGTGACGGTGAAGAACAAGTATGCCTTGCCACGTATAGACGATCTGTTTGATCAATTGAGTGGAGCAAAAGTATTCTCCAAAATTGACTTACGATCGGGCTATCACCAATTGAAGGTTCGGAAGGAAGATATTGCCAAGACGACTTTTCGATCGAGTTATGGACACTACGAGTTCTTGGTCATGCCTTTCGGTTTGACCAACGCTCCCGCAGTCTTCATGAATTTGATGAACAAGATCTTTCACCAATACTTGGACAAATTTGTAGTAGTCTTTATAGACGATATCTTGATTTACTCCAAGAGTCAAGAGGAGCACGAGCAGCATCTACGGATAGTTTTGGGAACGTTGAGGAATGAGCGAATTTTCGTGAATCTTGGCAAGTGTGATTTCTTTCTCAAAGAGGTAGTATTTCTTGGTCATATTGTTATAGGCGATGGTATATCAGTAGACCCAGAGAAGATCACAGCAGTCAAATCATGGCCCGCTCCCACAATAGCTTCTGAAGTGAAAAGTTTCCTCGGACTTGCGGGTTACTACCGACGGTTCGTAGAAGATTTCTCTCGAATAGCGGGGCCTATGACTCGATTAACTTGCAAGGATCAGGAGTTTGTATGGACAAACGAGTGCCAAGCCGCTTTTGACGAGTTGAAGAAGCGATTGACCACAACACCGATCTTGACACTACCATCGGGCCCAGGAGGATTTGTGATCTACAGCGACGCATCCGGGAAGGGATTAGGATGTGTATTGACGCAGCACGGTCGTGTAGTAGCTTATGCATCGCGACAGTTGAGAGTGCACGAGAAGAATTATCCGACCCATGATTTAGAGCTCGCAGCGGTTATCTTTGCTTTGAAGCTATAGAGACACTACTTGTACGGCGAGAAGGTTGATATCTACACTGATCATAAGAGCCTCAAGTACGTGTTCACACAAAAGGAGTTGAATATGCGACAGTGACGTTGGTTGGAGTTGATGAAGGATTATGAGATCGAGCTTCATTATCATCCGGGCAAGGCTAATGTCGTGGCAGACGCATTAAGCCGTAAGCCCATGGCACACTTTTTGACTACACAGAAGGAATTGATTAGAGACTTGGAGCAGCTTGGTATTAAGGTAGTATTGCCTGGAGCAGACGGCGTATTAGCCAACCTTCAAGTGCAATCATCATTGGTAGAGCGCATCAAGGCAACATTGCCTAATGATGCTAGATTTCGACGGCTGAAAGAGAGAAATGAAGCAGGAGAGCAGATAGGTTTGAGGATCCACTCAGATGGGACACTGCGATGTGGTGATTGCATTTATGTACCCAATGGAGATCTACGGCAGGAGCTGATGGCAGCGGCTCACAGTTCGACTTACTCTATTCATCTCGGAGGGACGAAGATATATCGTGACTTACGACAGTATTATTGGTGGCATGGAATGAAGCGAAAGATATCTCATTTCGTTGCCAAGTGCTTGGTATGTCAACAAGTGAAGGCAGAGCACCAGAGGACGGCCGGATTATTGCAGCCGCTACCCATTCTCGAGTGGAAGTGGGAGCACATTACTATGGATTTCGTCACGGGTTTTCCTCGGAGTCCTAGAGGACGTGATGCAGTGTGGGTGATTGTTGATAGACTTACCAAGTCAGCCCATTTCTTACCTTTTAAAGTGGGCCAGTCGACAGAGGTATTGGCAGAGATGTATATGGAGCAGATTGTGAGACTATATGGTGTGCCTGTTAGTATTGTGTCGGACCGTGACTCGAGATTCACCTCGCACTTTTGGAGGAGCATGCAAGAGAGTTTGGGCACCCGATTGAAGTTTAGCACATCGTATCATCCGCAAACAGACGGCCAGTCGGAGCGTACCATTCAGACGCTAAAGGATATGTTGAGAGCGTGCATGCTTGATTTTGGCGGTTCATGGGAGGACCATCTTCATCTTGTAGAGTTTTCCTACAACAATACTTATCAAGCGAGCATTCAGATGGCTCTGTTTGAAGCGTTGTATGGTAGGAAGTGTCGGTCTCATGTTTGTTGGAGCGACATAGGAGATCGACAGCTATTGGGTCCCGAGTTGGTCTTGAGCACAGTGGAGACAGTGAAGAAAATTCAAGGCCACCTGCGAGCAGCGCAGGATCATCAGAAGCAGTGGGCAGATAATCGTCGTCGACCCTTGGAATTCAAAGAGGGTGACCATGTGTTCTTGAAGATATCCCCCACTAGAGGCACGATTCGATTCGGAGGACGTGGCAAGTTGAATCCAAGGTACATCGGCCCTTTCGATGTCTTGGAACGTGTTGGAGAGGTTGCCTACAGATTGGCATTGCCACCATCACTAGAGGGAGTACATGACGTATTCCACGTATCTCAGCTGAGGAGGTACGTGGCGGACAGCAATCATGTGCTTGATCACTCCGAGATCACAGTTGGACCGAGTTTGTCGTATGAAGAGCAACCAGTAGGTATCCTCGATCGCCGAGTGAAGGGGTTGCAGAATCAATCTATTCCATTGGTTCGCGTGGCATGGAAGCATCACTCGCCAGGAGAGTCTACTTGGTAGCACAAGGACGACATCCGAAATCGCTACCTACAGTTGTTCGAAGACGAAGGTATGTCTTGCATTTATATTTTCATGCATTGCATTTGATCCCCCGACCTTAGTTTAATTTTGAGGACGAAACTTTCTTTAAGTTGGGTAGGATGTAAACCCCCAATATTTTCTAATTATTTTAGTATTTTAAAAATAATTTTTTTGTTCGAAATTATTTGGAATTAATATGGTAATTGGTATATTCGTAGTTATAGATATATATTATATGTATAATTGTGCTTGATATATTTTTAATTGCTAATAAATATAGTCTTCAATTATTAAAAGTATTTTGTTACGTATTAAAAAATTTATATGATTTTTTATAATTTTATTCATATATATATATAGTTATATATATATATAGTTATATATATATATATAAAATATATATATATTTTTTTTATATATATATAGTTATATATATATATATATATATATATATATATATATATATATATATATATTAGTTAAAAGAAAAAATATATATATATATATATTAGTTAAAAGAGAAAAAAAAGGAATTGGATGGTGGCCAAACCCCCCACCAATACAGCAGCTGTGCTGTGAAGAGGGGCGGGGGGGGGGGGGGGGGAGGGGGGGCGACCCCCACATCCCAATGCTTAATCTAACAAGCAGCTGTAGCTGCTATTGGTTAGCAAACCCGAGCCATTACTGAGTCAAACCCGACCCCACCTATTCCTAATACCATCCGAACTCACACAGCAGCTAGCAGCTGCAAATTGCTTTCAACCCAAGCATAACTTTAGCAACCCGACCCACAACTCATACTCCTATACGAATAGAAGTCAGTAGTATATAAACCGACTACTCGACCAACAATCGCAACCCTAACCCTCCATATCTCTTCTCCTCATGAAGCCTACTTGACCTCGACCCCAGGAGCCGGACAACCACCGCGCCACCGCCAAGATCGCCGCCCCCAACCGACCCCCGTTCAGGAACTCGACAACAAGGTACCCCTTTTCTTCGGCCTTGATTATGTTTCGCACGTTTGATCGTTTTACGATCCGAAAGATGCTACGTGCAGGCAATGTAACCCTCTTTGAGTCCCTTCAAAGGGAATCAGCTATAACCCTCTGGTTTGACTAGTAACTCGATGCAAAGTCGAGTAAAACTCTGTCGAAAACAGAGTTTGAATCCAGTTTCAAACCACAACTTAGAAGCCAAATTCAGATCTACGTGTCGAGATTTTTTAGAAACTAATTGAATACGTGTGAAGATAGCATAACCACGATTAAAACGCAACTTGTAGATCTACATTTCGATTTTTGTGTGAGAATTAACTCAGTGTTGAACGTGTGAGAAAAACTGCTTCAAAAGCATAAAAATTTTAGAATTTTGTCCGATACGACGTACGCCCCGACAAACCGGGCGACGTGGTCGCGTGCTATATGCATCAAAAGGCGCGTATGGACGTTGCGGATGTGTGGGAACTGACGGAACTCAGTTTCGTCGCGTGTGCGCGACGAAATCAACGCGTATCCGTCGAGATACCCCCGTATCGACGTTTTGCAAACTTGCCCATAACTTCGTGTACAGTCGTCGAATCGAGACGAAAATTGTGCCAACGGGTCCGGATCGAAATTCTGATCTTGCATGCCAAGTTTGGTTCGATTCTGAGAAGGTCGAATCGGAACCCATTTTTGGCGGGCCTGCGACTCTCTCAAACGGGCGATTTTGTACACGGCTCCTCAGAATCCAAAACTGGACATACCGTTGAGTTCCTCTCCTCAAACTGAATCCGTAGACATGTAGTTTGACGATTTTAGAGACCATAGACTTTGGCACACGTTTTGGTGCAAAGCGAGTCCAACGGCGGACATCGTTTTGACCCGAAATTACGATTTTGCCCCTGTTCCAGAATTTGACTTTTGGACAAGCATTTCCTAGATATATCTTCTTTACCGAGATTATTTTTGATGTTTGTTTCAGCGTTTGGAGTCATTTGTGATTTGTGAGTTTTGTGCTGACACTTGCTACTCTTGGATTTGCCCTTCTCTCACCGCAGGCAAGATACCTTGCCACCTTACTCTGTGATTATTATATTCTTATTTTTAGCTATTATTTTTAGCATTTTATTTTGTGATATTTAAACTGTGCGTACAAGTTATACTTGGGTGCAAGCGACTCTATCGGTCGTTTTTCTTGCTTTATTTATTCTCTTGCATTGACTTAGTTTATTGACCACCCATTGATGTTGAGGTATTGGTATATCTCATACGGCGTTGACACTTGTTGTATCATGTGATGTGAGTCACATATAGGACACGTATCCGCATAGTCGGCTGGCCACTGATACGTATGGAACGTGCGACGGATAGGGGTAACTGCCAATAGAGTTGCATGTTAGAAGACTTGGCGGTTACTATAGGTACAGGTCAGTCATAGATTTGATGATACTATGAATTGGGTGGGGAGAACATTAACTGACGTATGGGCTTCGATTGCACTTTTCTTGTAACCCGGAAGCTCCGCTGGAGATACGGGTATGAGCCTCTCAGGTTGGCCACTGTCATTTTTGAACGTCATGCTCATGGTCACTGGTGCCCAAGAGGGGACTATACCGGATTCTATATTCATCCAGGGCTCATGCGTCGAAGGAATGTATCTCAACTGCATATTCACAGTAGAATGGTCAGGAACCCGATTGCATGCATACTTTTCCCTTATTATATTATCACAGTTTATATGGCATGGTGTTTTCTTGTATCTTGTTATGTCCCCTGATGACCTGGTTATCTCTCCAGGTTTAGACGATTTTTCACATGAGTACGGAGCGGCATTGGAGCTATCCTACATTGATGACGAGGCAGTACCTTATGACTTCTAGTCTATTTATTATCTGAGACAGTTGTAGACATTATTTTACATCTCTTTTCTTTTTATTTTGCGGAGGTCGGACTCCGATCTTGTGAGACTATTTTTCATAGCTGTTTGGAGTGAGTATGTTCACCCGGCTATCTTTTGATACTCTTATTATTTATTTGGACTTCATTATCTTCTGTGTTGAGCTGTGATAAGATTAGATATGTTATTCTGGCCTGTGATTATTTTATTTACAGCTTATGTACATATATGAGGATTTCATATATTGGAGTATTCTTCGTATTTATGCAGCTGGCATGTTCACGTACTTGGTCCTACGTATTTTGGGACTGGGGCATTACATGCACACTGGAGACTCTTTCTCTCCTTAGATAGGTCTTTCTTTAACTGGATAATAGTTTGGTCTTTTTCTTCGGATAGCTTAACAGTCTCGTGTAACAACAATTTAATAGAAGAAAGCTCACCAGACTCATTTGAAGAGTCATTATCTCTAACCTGATCTAGTAGGTCGGTAAGTCTTCCTATTTCACCTTTGTACTCTTTGAGTACCTTCTTAGAGGTTTCATATTTGCTACGCAGTTTCCTGTAATCATCTAACAGTTCACTGAAAGCCTCTCCTAGTTGCTCAAAGGTGAAATCATCATAAGGGTCAAATAGAGGATTAGTGATTACCTGATCGCAAGCCATCAAGCACACATTTGCAGCGTCATCTGATTGTTTATCTTCTGAGTCGCTGGCTTCACTTTCATGCCATATGCTTGTGTTAGCGTACTTCCTTGATGTAGATTTCTTCAAGTAGCCTTTGTCATATTTGCTATTTTTCTTTGATGATGATGCTAAGGGATAATCTTTCTTCATGTGTCATTTCTTCTTGCATCTATAGAAAATAGGATCTTCCTTATTGTTGTTATTGTCTTTGTTGTCCTTGTTTGCCATGAAATATAAAAGAACAGAACAATTATCGGAGGACTGGACTTTTACTTCATAATACAAACTCGCTTGTACAAAGAAAGCCTAGGGACGAAAACCTAGGTACAGTAATCTAAGTACAATTGTTTATTTTAGATTCTGGAGGGTGACGGTAGAGGCTCGAGAAAGCGACAGCAGCTCTGCCTTACTCCTTGGACGATCGGGTGCAGCCTTGGCTCTGTAGAAGAACTGCTTGGCGTTGATAAAGAAATGCTCTCCTTTCAGGCTCTGTATATTCTATCTCTAGCTCTCTATGTCTCTCTTTTTTTTATCTGAGATTCTCCTCCTTCTTTCTATATGTCCTCTCGCAAGGGAATGGCACCTTGATATTTATAAGAGTGGGGGGGCACCATTAGGGTTTGCAATGATTGCCTATTTTTAAAAGTCGGCAGCTAAAGATCACTGGATCTGGGCCGTTCATCTTAAATATACGTGATTTGATCAATAAATGTGATTACATCAAAACTTTTGCGGGTAATTAATGATGATTGACATAAATCCTCCTGATTTGTCATGCCAACCTCGGATTTCTCGACACGTGTCATTAATTTACTTGATTGCAAATGATCTGATTTGATCCCAATATTTTATTAGGATTTGTTGAGAGATTTTGATCGATTTGATGCCACGTGTCCCGCTATCATGCCACGTGTCTGAACCGCGAGCCACTGCAGAAATCTGAGCCGCAGGAAGGCTGCTCCTAATTGAGCCGCATGAGAGTGGCCACGTGTCAAGGCTACTAGAGAGTGGCCCCCTAAACATTTGAATCGTATGGTGATAATCTGAGCCGCATGAGTGTATGATGGGTGCCTTCTTTGTGAACCGCATGAAGATAGTCTTCGTGAGCCGCCTGGGACAGCCTCCGCTTGAGCTGCATGGGGCAGCCTCTGCTTGAACCGCATGGGATAGCTTCGGTCTGAGCCGTATGGGACAACTTCGGCCTGAGCCGCATAAACTGGTTTCTACTTGAGCCGTATGCGACTGTCCACGTGTCAAGGCCGAATGATAGTTTTTGGATCTCGGGGGATCGTGTCAGAGATTTCCTTTGTTTTCCTAGGAGTCTGCTATTATGACGGAGTCATAATTATATTTTTTTGTGTCAAAACTGTCACCTTGTCAGAGCTGTCAGCCGTCAAGGCATTTAATACAGTAAAGGACAAACGGGAAAGCTGTTTGCAGGCCACGTGGCTCCTCTCTGAGCCGCATGGAACTTATTTGAGCCGCATGGACGCTTGAGCCGCATGGAACTTATTTGAGCCGCATGGATGCTTGAGCTGCATGGATCCCTGAGCCGCATGAACTCTCTGAGCCGCATGGGGTTCCCTGGCCGCATGGATCTTTCTTTATTCTTTTCCATGCTTCTACAAGACCCCCTTCAAAGTTTTCAATTTGCAAAATTGAAATACTTTGAATAAGAAGCATGTCCATGTATAAATTCTCCTGGCCGCATATGATATCCTAGCCGCATGCATGTCTCGGCCGCATGGATGTTTCGGCCGCATGGATGTCTCAGCCGCATGAACTTTTGGGCCGCATAGGCTGTTCTGGCCGTATGAGCTCTTCGCCACATCATCCTGCTACATGTTAAGATCTTTTGCATTAAATGCTGTTGATCTGTTGTCAGTTTTAAGGCCACTTTTCGGGACAGGATCCCAGGAGTTTGGCCTTCATTTTAGGCGGCTCGCCTCGATAACCGAAGGGTCGGTTTTTGTGTTACACGAGAATCGAAATGCCCTGCTTTTGTTTATAAATAGGGACGAGTTCAGTCGGAGGGATTTCTTTACTTTCTCTTTCGTCCCCAACTCTTGCTGTCTTTACTGTCTTTCCTTATCTCCCTTCTCCGACCGTCGAAAAATGGCCCCCAAGTCTTCCAAGGTCGCCTCTGCTGTTGTGAAGGTAAAGAAAGCGGCTTCCTCGTCGACTGTCGTGCCCGAAGTGCACCCTGATGTCCACCCTACTTTTAAGGGTAAGGATTGGATTTGAATACTTTGAACCCTAAGGACCCATGGCTCTGTTGCATAACATATGCACAAGCCTTCATCCTTCGTCTTCATTGAACCGCCCAAGCTCGACCATGATGGAGCCGCATATGTTGTATGGGCCGCATGACAGTCTCATATCCGAGCCGTATAGGTCATGCCCTATGTTTGAGCCGTATGAGAAAGATTTGAGCCGCAGGAGTGCTTCTGGATTTGAACTGCATGAATCCTCCTTCGAGCGGGACCGCATATGTTCCTGACAAACTAGACCGCATAGAATTTTGATGAGTCATGCCGCATAAGCTCTTCTGCTAGATAGAACAGTATAAGTTCAACCGAGCCGCATAAGCTGTTGAATCAGTGTCACATGGAACTTCCAACTGAATTGGGCCGCATGAGACTGTGTTGACCCGAACCGCATAGGCTCTATTGAAGCCGTACCGCATGAAACCCAGCTGAATTGGGACGCATAAGGCTTCGTTGATCCGAGCCGCATAGGCTTATAGGAACTTCTTTTTGAGAAACTTTGAGTGGTTTTCGTTTTAACCATCTTTTAATCCCGTTTCTTTTGTCCTTTTCTAGTAAACCTCCTAACCAATCCGGCAGGA
This sequence comes from Iris pallida, assembly GCA_029216955.1. Lineage (NCBI taxonomy): Eukaryota > Viridiplantae > Streptophyta > Magnoliopsida > Asparagales > Iridaceae > Iris > Iris pallida. The sequence continues at coordinate 1,958,001 of JANAVB010030419.1, forward strand.
GAGCTTCTGGTGGATTCAGCTCAATTTACCATGGGTGTGTGGCTCGATGGCTTAATTCGACATGTGACGGATCAGCTTCCCACCAACGAGCCTTTGGAGAGGGTGGCTGCCATCAACAACTAGCCTTTCCACTTTTTTTGTACTATGATAAATTCGGGGAGGCTAGACGGAGAATATCTGAAACCAACTTTTCTCTTTGGAGATGCTTTATCTATAAAGAACTCCCGAGTGCTGGACGTTTCTGAGAAATAGGACTTTGCTGTGGACGGGGTGGAGATCCATGTTCCCGAGATGGAACGGCATTTTCCCCTCTCGTGGTTTAATATGGTACCGTTGAGCAGGAAAATGGCGGGCTCCCTAACTCCAACCCAATCGGGGATGTTCTTGGGCAACATCCACTATAATATGAGTATTAGGTCAGCATGTGCGAGTAGGGAGTCAGTTAGTCGGAGTGTGATGGGGCTGATTCCTGGTACTTTTATAAACGTGTCTGGTCCCAATTTTACTTTTACTTGGGCTGATACCTTCCTGAATCAGCTCACTCACAAGGGGTCTTATCCTGTGGGCAGGTTGTCGCTGCTGAATTGGATAAACCCCATTCCTACATGGGCCAATCTTTCCTTATGGATCTTGAGGAACTATGAGGAATTCCTTCGAGAGATTGACCTTTACTATGCCATCCGGGACACCTGTTACGGATTGCCCATTAACAAGCCGCTGTTCATGGCCCTTTTGGAGATGTATAACCGGCGTACGGGGACCTTCTTCGCGCCCGGAGGGGAGTTGGGACTTGCTCTCCATGAAATGTATACTGTTTCTAAGCTGCCGTAGGGGGGGCGAGGCCTTTGAAGTATACATCCCAACGAACGAGGAATTCGATGATCTGGATCGACGATTCCCAGGTTTCGTCGCTGTGTACCGGGAACTGCTGTGCCACCATAGCATCTGTCACCAGACTGCTATCAAGAAAAATAATAGCTCAGAAGGGAACGCCCCCATACCACGGCCTGGGTCGCGTATCTTTTCAAATTATGTCCTTTCGGCCGGGTTTCTTTTCGAGGTCCTCAAACTCAGACGGAGGTAAAGGACCTGATGTTGAATGCCAAAAGGTCGAGGTCCACCCGCGATAGATTTAGGAGTCGCACTGACTCCTTCAGTTATTTCCACTACGGTACCCGACAGATGTCTGAGAAAGCAATCTTGGCCGGGTTCTTGATGGTGTGGCTACGAAATTGCGTAGTCTCGGGAGGGGCAGGTTCTACTGAAAGGATCAGCCGCCACTTCATTCTTCCGGCTGTGAAGCTGGTCTTCAAAGTCAGACTGGCCCTTCTTCCGGCTATGGTGTGTAGCATACACCACGGCCTCCGTACCTTTTCTTCTAAAGTCATTGCTCGCAAGACGACGTTGGACTTTGAGCGGATAGAGCTACCATACCATTATCTCATAGGGTGGTTATTGATGCATTACCGGTCGTTGATGAGGCCCGGAACAGAGGATGATGTTACCGCCGATGACGCCTTCCTTTTCCGATACCGTCATCAGTCTGGGGAGTACGACACCATGCCGGCTTGTCGGAGGGCGTTGGCGAGAGTTGACGGGCCCGACTTCTTTGTGTCTTTTCCTAAATTTACCCCTAGAGAAGTGAGGGGGGTACACGTTGATGGCATTGAACCTCCCCAGCTCTTATCTGAGAAGATGCTTCTTTGGCTGCACAATATTCGCCCCGTGCACCTAGTATATCGTTATCGAAATAACGTATACCTGGAGCCTTATTTGCCTAGCAGGTTTTCTTGTCAATTCAGGTATAGTCAGCTGTTCCTTGACTGCCCCAGTGCTTGCCTGGGTTTTGAGGGCAGTGTCCTTGACAGTATCAGGGCTTGGCATTATTACAATGCGGTCCATACCCGGGCTAGCTTCTCGGTCCCTAACGCTAAGACGTCAGAGGAGATTTTGAACATGACGGCCCTCTATCATGTTGCGGCGAGCAAGCCTCCGGTTAACTTTGACCTGGGTACCAGTTTCATTGCTGGCACTGGCTTGGCCGAGAAGCCCGAGGGATCCAGGAAGAGAAAGAGAATGGCGAATAGGGTTCCTGTGTCGGACTCAAAGTCCACTGCGGCAGACGAAGAGGATGATGAGCAGGACGCCGATGACTTGTCTCACTCTTCGGACGAGAAGGTGGGGGAGCAGCCTCCTACTGTGCCGAACGAAGAGGTGGAGGATCAACCACCTGCTGTGCCTGGTGCTTCGCGTAAACGAGGCAGGCGTCTGTCCACTGACGATGGCAGGACCTACTCCACGAAGCGGGCTGCGGTAAGATGTCGCAGGCTGTTTATTGATGATGTTGACTCTATTTCTGAGGTGATTAAAATTTCAACTACTTTTTTCTTCTTTTTCTAAGTTATGGCCTAATCATTTTTTTCTTTTGCTCTTTGTAGGCGTCAAAGGAGTCTGCTTCTCAGGACTCGACTGCTGAGGTCGATCCGGCCTTGTCTACTTTGGTCAGTGATATGTGTACCGCTATCACTTCTGCGGGGGTTCTTCCGGAGGCGGCCGGGGAGTCTCACCTTGCTGAGACCTCAAACCATGGGGGCGGGGGCTCTACTGCACCTATCCCTGAGACAGCTAAATTTTAACAGGATGACACTGACCTGGCTGGCTCCCTTTCAGGGGTGGCTGGGACAGAGAAACCAGTTGAATTTGACTTGGAAGCCGCGGGTGGGGAGACTATGCCAGCTGCGAACGAGCTACAGCCTCCGTGCTCTTCCCCTGGTAAGATAAACCAACTTTTTAACTTGTGAGGAGGCCTATTTACTCCATCATCCTGTCCTTCGTGGATTAATGATTGCTTTGGACGTGCAGGTCCTACCTCTTTATTGCCGTAACGGACACTGCCGGAGCGGACTCTACCGGAGGGGATCTTATGGAAGCACGTGTGCCTCCTTCTTTTCCAACCTAAACTGAGGGGCCTCCAGCAGGGTCGAGTTCGGGAGCCCTAGTGATAGCACAGTTGGGGCAAGGGACGACGCTTTCCGTGCCCTTCTCTGTGAATATGGTTTCGGGAGTTAACCTTTCCGCCCTGCTAAGTATCCAGGCTCTTCGGGAGACGGAAGAGGAGCTAGCTGCTATTCATGCATCTTGTCGCACAGAATTCATTTCCCTGGTGGCGGGGACGGCAAGTTCTGAGGCTACTCCTTCGGTACTGCCCGCCACACTCCCTCTGACGCCGTCCTCTACAGAAGTTTTGGATGAAGTGTCCCAGGATGTGGTCGACAACTTTCACCGCCACCTGAAGAGAGGGATTGAGGTAGCTGTGGAGAGGGGGATTCCCTTTGCTATAGCCCGTCAATGCACCGGCGGCCAAATTAATATCTTTAGAACATTTCCCGGTGGGGCAGGACTAGCGGCGCTTCTGGAGCCTAAGTTGTTAGAGGCCGATCGTCTTGTGGCCCAGTTTCGCGTACTGCGACAAGCTGATCTATCAGAGGCAATAGATCAAGAGTGTACTTTCCTCACAACCGCGGTAGAGAAGGTGAGGATTGCTCGGGAATCGCTCAAGCCAGCTATATTGAAGGATTGCCGAGATCTGACTCAGTTGTACGATCAATGGAGCCGTCGCACTGAAGATTGCGCGACTCGGGAAGCGAATGCCTCCCGCGGGGTAACTGACACCCGGGAGCAGATTCTTGAGCTCCAGAGAAAGCTGGCCTTCCTGGAGTCAGAGCTCGAAGCTGCTCGCACTGAGAAAGGGGTTGCTATTCAGGAGGCTGACAAATTTAGTAGAGCTTCTGCCAATCTGGAACTTACTCTGAAGAAGATGGAAAATGACTGGCAGGCATATATGTACTTGAATGATGCGGAGCAATTGTCCCAGGAGGCTGAGCGCCGAGCTAGACAGAGGCTTGAGTGGGGTACTGCCTTGGTGAGAAACCGCCTCTTGGAGTTGTGTAATACCGAACTATAGTCGGCCTTTCCTTCTTTTGTTTCTGTTTTCCTTTTTTTATCTTTTTGAGAGGGACATGGTCCCCACCATATGTAATATTTTTTTTTGTCTTTCAAATAAAGAGTACTTTTCATTCTATCCTTCATTTGTGTTGCTTGTTTGTGCCTGTGGTATTATGGGAGAGTTTGCCCCGCATGAGGGACTTGTTTATGGACCTGTTACCCTTGGCATACCTTGGTTTTTAGGTACGAATAACAAGTTTGATTGGGGACACCTAGAACAATTCCACAGTAAGGTGGTCGTGGGTGTTCGGGGTATCGGGAGATAGAATGCCATGGAGCAGCTGGGCTCCCGGGGCATGATGAGGAATGGTGGGCCTGTACTAAGAGACTTAGCAAATGACATTTGTGGGCCTATTATCTTTGGCATACCCCGACTTAGGATACGGATAATAGGATGAAGGGGAACCAACATACTTACTCAGAGGTAATAAGGACATGGCAAGTATGAGGGTTTTACCGTAGAGTCTTCCTACTCAGAGGTAATGAGGACATGGCAGGAGTGGACTCAACGGAGGATATTCGTGGTCAACAGAGGACATTTGTGGGCCTATTACCCTTGGCATACCCTGGTTCAAGGTAGGAATAATAAGACGAGAGAGAAACAACATACTTACTCAGAGGTAATAAGGACATGGCAAGTACAAAGGTTTTACCGTGGAGTCTTTCTACTCAGAGGTAATAAGGACATGGCAGGAGTAGACTCAGCGGAGAATATTTGTGGACCTATTATCCTTGGTGTACTCCGGTTGTGGGTACGGATAATAAGTCGAAAGAGAATCATCATACTTACTCAGAGGTAATAAGGACATGGCAAGCATGAAGGTTTCTTCGACGGAGCCTTCCCACTCAGAGGTAATGAGGACATGGCAGGAGTGGGCTCAATGAAGGAGGGTACATAGAACAACTCAGAGGTAATGAGAACATGGAAGTTCTATGTAAAGGGGTGATTTGTTTTTGGCGGAAGTGAAACGACTCAGAGGTAATGAGGACATGGCCGTTTCGGAAATTTGTGGATATGTTACCCTTTTTGTGCACTGGGAGTGCGGGTAGTGGATCATGAGGGAGGATTTATTTCAGAAAAAAAGTTCAGAGGTATGGTCATACATGACTTGCTATCTGAAAGAGTGACCGGAATGTGAGTTCAGAGGCACCTGCAGGTACGTGACTCGATAATCTGGGAGATTGTGAGTTCAGCGGTACAGGAGGGTACATGACTCAATAATTTGGAAGGTTGTGGATGTGAGTTCAGCGGCACCAGCGAGTACATGACTCAATGATCTGGAATATTATGGGTGTGAGTTCAGCAGCACCAGCGGGTACATAACTCAATAATCTGGAGTTTTTTAAGAGCGTGAGTTCAGCGGTACCGACGGGTACATAACTCAATAATCTGGAATGTGTCGTTTAGACATAGTATTTCTTCAAGAACTTGTCGTTGACGGGCAACATGAGCAAGTCTCCATTTTGTTTTGTGAGGCGGTAAGCACCGTTGGAGAATACGGCCTCAATGATAAATGGCCCTTCCCATTTTGGCTGGAACTTGCCGGCGGTCTTGTGAGTCATGACCATCGGCCTCCGGACTGCCAGAACGAGATCGCCCACCTGGAATGTTCTGATTTTAACCTTCTTGTTGAAGGCTCCGGAGGTGCGTGCTTGGTATAGCTCGATCCGCTGTTGAGCCAGGAGGCGCTTTTCATCTAAGGCCTCTAATTCTTGTAGCCGGCGACGGTAGTTATCGTCCGTAGTCAATTGATAAGTTAGGGCGACGCGAAGCGAGGGTATTTGAGTCTCCAATAGGAGAACTGCCTCACTCCCGTACACCAGGAAGAATGGTGTGTTCCCTGTGGCTGTTCGAACTGTGGTACAGTACGCCCATAGGCATTCACCAAGCTTCTCGTTCCAATCGCGTTTGTTGGACAATACGAACTTTTTGAGAAGTTTGATGATTGTTTTGTTAAATGCTTTTGCCAACCCATTCGCTGCTAGATTGTATGGCGTTGAAGCGATATTCTGGATGCGGTGCTTGTCGCAGAACCGATAGAAGGCGTGGCTTGCAAACTGCGGACCATTATCGTGGATGATCCTTCGGGGCAGTCCAAAGCGATAGATGACGTGATGCTTAAGGAAGCGGATCACGTTTGAAGTCTTTACTTCTGCAAGCGGAACAGCTTCCGCCCATTTGGAGAAGTAATCCGTGATCGCGAGTATGAAGCGATGTCCACGGGAGAAAGGTAGAGCGATCGGACCGATGATGTTCATTCCCTATGCTTCGAATGGCCAGGACGCTACTGTCGGATGTAGAAATTTGGATGGCTGGTAGATGAAGTCCGCATGGACTTTGCAAGCTTTGCACTTTCTAGCATAGTCTATCGCATCTGCTACCATCGTGGGCCAGTAGTAGCCCATTCGACGAAGACGGTCTTATAATTTAGGGCCAGGCTGATGGGCTCCGCAGACACCATCGTGAGCTTCGCGTACGGCTTCTTTGGCTTCTGCGTTTGACAGACATCGAAGCAATAATCCATCATAGGATCGGCGATACAGCATTTTCATCTCTGTATCATAGAAGAATCTGAGAGAACGCCTTCGGATAGAGATGGCCTCTTTTGGGTTCTCGGGCAGGATGTCGTAGACTACGAAGTCAATAAATGGTTGTCTCCAGTCTGGAACTTCGTCGATCGTCTGAGTGGAATAACTCGCCACGAATTGAACATTGTTCTTGGGACAGACCAGTTCGTGGCCTATCACATCCACGGACTAGCGAGCATAGTTCGACACCGCTAGGGAAGCGGCAAGGCCAGCTAGGGCATCGACTTCGATATTTCAGAGTCTGGGAACATGTTCGATGAAGAATCCCTCGAACGATGAGATGATGTTGATCGCTATTTGGTGATAGGGGATCATGTCTTCGTGGCGGACTTCGTACGAGCCCCGGATCTGATTGACGATTAACTGAGAATCGCCATATGCTTCCAGATATTCTACCCCCAGCTCTTTTGCTAGTTGGAGGACGATGACCAAAGCGTTATACTCGGCCACATTGTTAGAGCAGGGTTTCGTGAGGGAGTAAGCACGATTGATCACTAATTCGGAAGGGGAGACCAGCACCACACCGACTCCGACGACGATGTTGCCTTTAGGTCCGGTCCTTGAGGCACCGTCGAAGAACATTCACCATATATCATCGTGAGAGGTTGCATGCGAGTCGGCGACCTCATCTGGGATTTCTTCATATATTCTGGATGACTCCAAGCCCGGGTGGGCTGCCAAAAAGTCTGCCAGGGCTTGACCTTTAACAGCCTTTTGTGGGACGAAGATCATATAATAAGGGGACAGCAATATTGCCCATGTAGCGAGGCGAGAGCTGAGGGCCCCTGGTTTAGTCATGAGGACTCTGAGAGGGTTGACTCGTGAGATAACGTCTAAGGTGTTGGCCCAATGGTCATATGGTCAAACTGATTTTAATAATTGATCAAACTCTGTCTGGATATATGAAGCTAGTCAGGATATCTCGAACTCTTGGACATGATCAAGAATGGCTATCTACTCAGTTCAAGACCGAAGCAATATTTGCCTGTTCGAGTCTGTATTTCTTTGAGCAATGTATTTTTCATTTTATTGAGTCTAGGAATACGTTGTACACCGAGTCGTACTGGCAAATGGTCTATTCCAAAATGATTTCAAAATATTTTTAAAATATCCTTAGTTTTTGAAAAACATTCATATTAACAAAAGCTTCAAAAAGGTTTTCAAAAAGGTTTTCAAAAATCCCCAAAAACTAATTTTAAAAACCTAACCTAATCCTGACAGAGTTCGGCCAGAGTTCGGCCAGAGTTCGGTTAGTGGCCGTTTTGATTTTTGAATTCTCTGGAACTTGGTTCTCCTGCAGTTACGAATTTGACCGAGATTTCCTCATCGAGTTCTGCCCGAATTCTACCCGAATTCTGCCAGAATTCTATCTTTGGAATTCCTATAAATAGAGAAGGATTTCGATCATTTTAACTCACTCATTCACTTTCAATCTTCTCTCTATCTAAAGCTTTTAGTCTTCCAAAGAGTTTTCTCGAGCTTCAAATTTCAGATCCCAAGCCAATTACAATCCTCTAGTCGATTTACCAGTGCGGTGCGGTCTAGAAGTTTCAGAGTAATTGTAATCAGAGGCTTGATAGAAGATTCAACTCTTCACAATTGAAGTTGGACGAGTTTTTCGTATCAAAGCTCGCGTTGTAGAAGTTGCAAGGACTTCGTAAGAAAACTTGCGGTTTTGCCAATAGTGGATTCAACTGGTAGCAAGAGTTCTACCGACTGGATTAGTCCTCAACAGAGGGAAACCAGTATACATCGTTGTCTTTGCGTTTGCTTTCTTATCTCTTCCTCTACATTACTTAGTTGTGATTATTATTCTGTGATCTTGCTGCTAACATTTTTTTAATTAGCATTATTCCGCTGCCAACTCTATTCACCCCCCTCTAGAGTATTATGTTTTACGATTTCGTTCCTACAATTGGTATCAGAGTGGGTGTTACAGGTAAAGCAAGGTAACATTGCAATTATTTATTCTTTTAATTAATTGTTATATAGATCACAGCACAAGACATGGAAACTGTGAAATTCACAAGTGAAGGCCAGGCCACAAACAAACCTCCACTGTTTGATGGTACGAACTATACCTATTGGAAAACACGGATGAGTTTCTTCTTGAAATCTCTTGACTTTGATTTATGGTCTATTGTTATTGATGGCTATCAAAAGCCACCTCGTATAAATGTTGATGGAGTTCTAGTTGAAAAACCCCATAACAGATATGCAGAGGAGGAAAAGAAAAAGGCCAGTCTTGACGTACGTGCTATTAACGCTTTATTTTATGATTTAGACAGAACTGAATTTAACAGGGTGTCTATCTGCACAACTGCTAATGAAGTGTGGAAGCTTCTTGAAGTCACACATGATGGCACGACTCAAGTCAAAGAATCAAAGGTCAGCAGACTTACTCAAGAGTATGAGGTGTTCAAGATGAAGCCCAACGAAACAGTTACTTAGATGTTCGAAAGATTCTTGGATATTATAAATCCTTTGTCCTCCCTAGGCAAAGAGTACAGTAACCATGAAAAGATTCGCAAACTCCTGCGAGCACTTACCAAGAACTGGATTCCAAAGGCTACTGCGATCATTGAAGAGAACGACCTCACAACTATGTCCCTCGAAGTACTCATGGGTAAGCTACTTACTCATGAACTGGAGCTACAAGATTTTGAAGAGCCTGCACCAAAGGAGAAGACAATCGCTTTCAAGGCTCAGCACAGAAAAGCTGCTGAAGGTGATTCAGAAAGCAGTGAATCTGATGCTGAATATCAAGCACTCCTAGCAAGAAAATTCAAAAGATTCATGAGATATGAGAAGAAAGCCAAAGAAAACAATAGCAGCAACAACTGGTATCAAGATGATGCTGTCTGCTATGGCTGCAAGAAGAAGGGACACATGAAGAAGGATTGTCCTACAAACTTATCATCAAGCAAGAAGAGCAACATGTATGAAAAAGGAAACCTGAAGAGATCAACATCTCGGAGATAAGCCAACACCAGCATATGGCATGAAAGTGAAGCCATCGATTCAGAAGATGAACAATCAGAAGACGCTATAAACGTATGCTTTATGGCATCCGATCAGGTACCTACTGAACCTGTAGTTGATACATATGATGACTTCACCTTTGATCAATTAGGAGATGCCTTCAGTGAACTGATAAGTGATTACAGAAAACTGCGTAGCAAATATCAGACCTCTAAGAAGGTACTCAAAGAGTACAAAGGAGAAATATGAAGACTTATCGACCTACTAGCTGAGGTTAGAAATAATGTTAGTGAGTCTGGTGAGCTTTCCTCTATTAAGCTCTTATTACACGAGACTACCAAGTCATCTGAAGAGAAAGACAAGGTTATTGACCAACTGAAAGAAGAACTTTCTAAAGAGAAGAAAAGTCTTCAAAGTGCACAAATCAGAATGGAAACACTCACTTCTGATTATACTAAGTTGTATGACAGTTCCAAAAGATTAGAAATTAGGTTAGAAAAATAGCCTGAGACTGCTGCTTCCTACCCTAACACGTGTCACTTACCGAAAAATCAGAACATTTCCAAGCGAAACGACCTAAACCTATCAAACCTTTACCCCAAAAGGTTAAGCCCAAACAGGATTATAGGTATGCTTTCTTCTATACTAGAAAACCTAAACCTACCAACCGTGCACATCACTCAGCTTTCAACACTAAACATGCACAATGTCATTATTGTTGCCTCATTGGTCATATTTTATCTGCATGTAGAATCAGAAAGCTTGTTGATTTAAATATTTATGCATGGATACCAAAAGCTAACATTTCAGGACCCTACAAGAAATGGGTACCAAAAGTTTCATCTGCAAACTGTTTTGTAGGTGGAACACCTTTCACATGCTAAAAGCAAATAGATCCTCGACATCAGTTGTTTACGGCATATGACCGGTGACGCTACACTATTTGCAACATTGTCGAAGAAAAAGAAGGAAGGTTATGTCTCCTTCGATAACAACTTGAAAGGGTATATCATTGGTATCGGTGATGTTGGTAAGTCTTCCTATCCTGTGATTAAGGATGTCTGTCTGGTTACTGAGTTGAAACATAATCTGCTCAGTGTAAGTCATCTAGCTGATCATGGTTATGGCATCAACTTTGGCAAAGACAAATGTACTATAGTTGATAGCTCAACTGGTAGTAATATCTTTGAAGGTATCAGGGAAGACAACATATATGTTTTCTATTTGTTGGAAGAAACTAACATTTTAGGTAGATGCTTAATGGCTAAAAGTGATGAGAGTCATCTGTGGCATATGAGGCTCGGTCACGCAAATATGGACACAATCTCAAGATTATCCACAAAGAAGCTAGTAAGCGGCTTACCGGACATAACATTCAAGAAGGATTCGGTATGCAGCCAATGTGAAAAGAATAAAGCTACCAGATCCACATTCAAGTCAGTAAACTCAGTATGTACTACTAGACCTCTACAACTGCTACATATGGACTTATTTGGTCCTAGCAGAGTTGTTAGCCTCGGAGGTAAGCTATATGCTTTTGTAATTATAGATGATTACTCTAGATACATGTGGGTATACTTCTTGACACGCAAGAATGATGCATTATCCGAATTTGTCGCCTTTTGCAAGAAAGTACAGAATGAAAAAGGTTACATGATCACTCGTATTAGAAGCGATCATGGTGGCGAATTCGAGAATGCAGAGTTTGAGCAATTTTGTGACACATACGGTTTTGTACACGAGTTCTCCTGTCCTAGGACTCCACAACAAAATAGAGTAGTGGAACGTAAGAACAGAACTCTATCCGAAGTGGCCAGAGTAATGTTAAACCAGTTTAGTCTACCCAAATATTTCTGGGTTGAAGCTGTCAATACAGCTTGTTTTGTTCTCAAAAGAGTTCTAATTCGACCCAAATCGAAGAAGACTCCATTTGAGTTATGGTTTGATAGAATTCCATCAGTTTTATATTTTAGAATATTTGGTTGTAAGTGCTTTATTCTTAATACAAAAGACAATTTGGGAAAGTTTGACGAAAAGGCCGATGAAGGTATATTTTTAGGTTATACGGCCAAGAGCAAAGGATATAGAGTCTTCAACAAACGAACTATGATCATCGAAGAGTCAATCAACGTCACTTTTGATGAACTGAATCAAATGACTATCGATGACAATGACGAAGATCCAACTGTACCAAGCTCAACAACAGCTGATTCTCAACCAAGCTCGGCACTAGCTGATCCTCCTAGAGAAGATCCAGGAACCAGCTACCTTCAGAGTCTGCCGAAAAGATTGAAATTTACGGCTGATCATCCAAAGGATTTGGTAATTGGTGATATTACCAAAGGTGTAAGTACTCATACATCCAGTAGAGATATTGTTTCTAATGTTGCATTTATTTCACTGCTAGAACCCAAAACTATTGATGAAGCATGTAGTGATAGTTTTTAGATAGATGCTATGCAAGAGGAATTAAACCAATTTGAACGGAATCAAGTTTGGGAACTTGTTCCCAAGCCTATTGATCATCCGGTCATTGGCACCCGTTGGGTATTCCGAAATAAACTGAATGAGAATGATTTAGGGACTCGTAATAAGGCTCGACTCAAAGCTCAATACAATCAGAAAGAAGGTATCGACTACGATGAGACTTATGCCCCAGTTGCGAGATTAGAATCTATTCGCATGTTATGTGTATTTGCATATTTTTATAATTTCAAATTATTTCAAATGGATGTCAAGAGTGCATTTTTAAATGGTTTTATAAAAGAAGAAGTTTTTGTAGCACAACCTCCAGGTTTTACAGATTTTAAAAACCCTGATCATGTTTTCAAGTTGAAGAAAGCTTTATACGGTCTGAAACAAGCACCTCGTGCTAGGTATGATCGTCTAAGCTCTTTCCTACTTGACAATGGTTTTTCAAAATGCAAGGTTGACACTACACTTTTTATAAAGTCCTTTAATGGTAAGCTTCTCTTGATACAAGTCTATGTTGATGATATTATATTTGGATCTACTGATGAATCTCTGTGTCAAGAATTCTCTAAGTGTATGCAGAATGAGTTTGAGATGAGCATGATGGGAGAGCTGAAATTCTTTTTCGGACTACAAATCAAACAAACTGATAATGGGACGTTCATAAATCAAGCCAAGTATATAAAAAATTTGCTAAAGAAGTTTGATCTAAACAATGTCAAACAAATTGGTACTCCGATGGCAACTTCAACAAAGCTTGATATTGATGAACAAGGCAAGCCGGTCGACACACGTAAGTATCGAGGTATGATCGGTAGTTTACTTTATTTAACTGTTAGTCGTCCAGATATTATGTTTAGTGTTTGCCTGTGTGCACGTTTTCAAGCTAATCCAAAGGAATCACATCTGTGCGCAGTTAAGCGTATCTTTCGATACCTTAAGGACACTTCTTCTGTTGGCTTATTGTATCCCAAAACTAAGTCCTTTGACCTTATTGGTTACTCGGATGTAGATTTTACTGGATGCAAAGTTGATAAAAAAAGTACCAGCGACATATGTCATTTCTTAGGCAAGGCTTTAGTCTTATAGTTTAGTAAAAAGCAAAATTCTATAGCCCTATCAACAACAGAGGCTGAGTATATTGCTGCAGGACGTTGTTGTGCTCAGATTTTGTGGATGAAACAAACCTTAGAAGACTACAATTTATTTTATACACATATTCCCATTTTCTGTGACAACACGAGCACTATTAATTTGACTAAGAATCCAGTATGTCATTCTCGTACTAAGCATATCGAGATCCGACATCATTTTCTTAGAGATCATCATCAAAATGGAGATATTGACCTTGTGTACATAGATACTGAGAATCAATTAGCTGATATTTTCACAAAACCTCTAGCAGAAGATCGTTTCAATTATTTACGTCGAGAATTAGGAATTTTGGACGTCAATAATGTTAATTGATTTTATTTTATAATTTTATTTTAATATACAAAAACTGTGTTAGAGATAAGCCAATAAAGAGTCTGTCTGTCACCACAACTACGGTTGAAGCGAAGCGGTACTTAAGAGTTCCCCGGTGAACCTCCGCCAGCTGGGACAGTACTCCTACAGCTAATCTGAAACAGTCGCTGTATAACGACATTTAATTTATAAAATAACATTAATTATATTATTTTAATGTCAAAATTACTAATCTTTGAATTAAATATTTGAAATGAGCCAATAAAAAAGAAAGTGTTTCAAACCAACCCCAGGCGAATTCGGCCAGACTTCGGACCGAATTCGGCCCGAGTTCGGTTGAAGGTATCAGGTTATATAACCAGAACCCGAGAGCCTTTCTTCTTCATTGCTTCTAAACTTCATCAAAACAGCAACAGCAGCCGCGTGAGAGCAGCCCTAACCCTAGTTCTTAACCACCCCTTCATCTTCCAATCCAAGTGGTGAAATCAATCTAAACTTTGGATTCGTGCGGAGTTCGTTGTTCTCTACAACATATTCGAATCTCGGGAGGTATAACTCCTTATTTCCCCTCCTTTTAATTTCGTGCTATTTAATTTTATTACATAAATGGCACCTAAGGGATTTAACCCCTTCAAGAGGAAGAAGACAACCAATCCTAGTGAGGAAGGTTCATCTTCGAATCCACCCACGGATTCCCTCTTTTCGCCAGTCTAATCTAGCGATAGCGCGTTCGACGGATTTTACTTTCAAACCCTAGATCAAGCCCTACTATGGTATGGAGACTTCTCCATGAGATCCATATGCACAGGCGCTCCCATCAAGTGGACTGTGTTTCCAGAACACCGCCCTTTCTTTGAGGCATTAGGGTTACAATATTTTGTTAAACTTTGTTTCCCAGTAGCAACTAATGCCATTAGACTGTTCTACTGCAATATCATATTAAACACGTTTGACGTAAGTACTCGTGTTGGAGGATTAAATATCAATTTTAATGATGTTATCTTAGCGGAAATCCTTGGTATTCCCAACGAAGGTGAACCGCTTGTTGATATCACTGAATTTGATTTCCCCGACGGCATAATACTTACTAGTTTCAAAGCAGGACTCTGTGCACCTGATCGAGTTCGCTTTGGAAAGTTCAATACAAACAACTTGAACTTGTTTAATTATGAATTGCACCGTATCATATACTCCACTCTCCTTCCGAAGTCTACTTCCAAGGATGATGTCATATCTCTTGAATTATCTGCTATGTATCACATTCTTAAGGGGATTCCATTTTCTTCCTCTAAGACCATTATCCAGATGATGGGACGTTGTCGTACAAGAGATAGAAATCTCTCTTATGCGATGATTCTTTTACGCATCTTCCAGCGTTTCGATATTCATTTATCAACTTGTACTCAAGACCCTGAGCCTAAGTTTCTGAAGTTATCTCGTCGTAGTATGACTGCTGCTGCTCCTCCTACTGCTCCTGCTACTGCTCCACCTCCTCCACCTCCTCAGCAGTATGCCATGACATTTAAGGGCATACACCAACACATTTCGGATTTAGATGTCTCGATGACGGATATGGCCCGCGAACGTGAGTTCCGCGACGTCACTCGTTATCAGGCGATTGTAAATTCTTTAGCTGATCTTCGATTTACCCAGACTGGACATTCTGCCAGTTCCATTCCTAGAGATCCAGCTTTCTCTGGTTACCGCTGTGAGGATGAGGCTGTTCATGCCTACTTTCAGCCCGGTAATGCATATGATTGGTACCATTCTGACCGTGCTCCTCCTCGAGACTATGTCGGTGAGTTTTACACTGGCGCCCCTCCTCATCCTTCTGGCGCTGGTACCTCTACAGCTGGTCCTTCTGGACATGTCGGTCATGTTGATGATGATGATGATGATGATGAGGATATGTGATATGTTATCTAAGACTTAGATATTATATACTGTATACTTGGAAATGCTCCGATATTCCAAGTTTTTCTTTTTAGACTTTATTATCAGTATTTCTTTTGAGGACTTGTACTGGATATTTTTATGTCTTTTGGACATCATTTCATCTTTATGGATTTCGTAGTTTATCTTTCACATCAGTTTACTTATTTACTTAGCATCTTTATCTGCTTCTTCATTATAAACTGCCTGTAAAATAATTCTATGTTTCTGCCTGAGACAAATATATGCCTGTGATGTTATTTTTTTTACTGTCTCTACCATCTGTTATAATTTTTCATATTTTTTTGTGTTTCTTCACTGTTTGTTACTTATGCATTGATTGCGGGGGAGTTTTTCTCTTTTTTAATTATTTTGCTAAGTGACAACGGGGGAGAAAATAAAGATATAACATTTCTTTTGAGAAAATGCAGGACATGAACAATTTTTGATTTTATTTCAAGCTTAAATGTTATATCATTCATAGTTTGTCAATTATCAAAATGGGGGAGATTGTTGGCCCATTGGTCATATGGTCAAACTGATTTTAATAATTGATCAAACTCTATCTGGATATATGAAGCTAGTCAGGATATCTCGGACTCTTGGACATGATCAAGAATGGCTATCTACTCAGTTCAAGACCGAAGCAATGTTTGCCTGTTCGAGTCTGTATTTTTTTGAGCAATATATTTTTTATTTTATTGAGTCTAGGAATACGTTGTACACGGAGTCGTACTAGCAAATAGGCTATTCCAAAATGATTTCAAAATGTTTTTAAAATATCCTTAGTTTTTGAAAAACAATCATATTAACAAAAGCTTCAAAAAGGTTTTCAAAAATTCCCAAAAACTAATTTTAAAAACCTAACCTAACCCTGACAGAACTCGGCCAGAGTTCGGTTAGTGGCCGTTTTGATTTTTGAATTCTCTGGAACTTGGTCCTCCTACAGTTGCGGATTTGACCAAGATTTTCTCATCGAGTTCTGCCCGAATTCTGCCAGAATTCTGTCTTTGAAATTCCTATAAATAGAGAAGGATTTCGATCATTTTAACTCACTCATTCACTTTCAATCTTCTCTCTATCTAAATCTTTCAGTCTTTCAAAGAGTTTTTTCGAGCTTCAAATTTCAGATCCCAAGCCAATTACAGTCCTCTAGTCGGTTTTCTAGTGCGGTACGGTCTAGAAGTTTCAGAGTGATTGTAATCAGAGGCTTGATAGAAGATTCAACTCTTCACAATTGATGTTGGACGAGTTCTTCGTATCAAAGCTCGCGTTGTAGAAGTTGCAAGGACTTCGTAAAAAACTTACGGTTTTGCCAATAGTGGATTCAACTGGTAGCAAGAGTTATACCGACTGGATTAGTCCTCAACAGAGGAAAACCAGTATACATCGCTGTCTTTGCGTTTGCTTTCTTATCTCTACCTTTACATTACTTAGTTGTGATTATTATTCTGTGATCTGGCTGCTAACATTTTTTTAATTAGCATTATTCCGCTGCCAACTCTATTCACCCCCCTAGAGTATTGTGCTTTACGATTTCGTTCCTACATATGGTTTGTCCGATGACATAGTGCCGCGTCTTCTGAATGGCGAACACCAGGGCGAGGCATTCCTTCTCCATAGTAATGTATCGGTGCTCTGGCCCAATCATCATTCGACTGAGGTAGTATATGGCTTGCTCATGGCCTGCATCGTTGTTTTGTGCTAGCAGAGCGCCAATGGAATGCTCCATTGCCCGTACATAAAGCATGAACGGTTTTCCAGCAACCGGGGCCACCAGGAATGGAGGGTTCGACAAATATTCTTTGATGCCTTCGAAGGCACGTTGGCATTCTTCATCCCATATAAACGAGACGCCCTTCTTCATGAGGTGGGTGAATGGCTGACAACGCCTGAAGAGGTTGGAAATGAACCTCTTGATGTAAGCTAACCTCCCTTGGAGGCCTCGAAGTTCTCGGAGATTTCTCAGGGGACCCATCTCCATGATTGCCTTCGTCTTCTTAGGGTCTACGTGAATTCCCTGTGCAGTAATAATAAAACCCAGGAAATTTCTGCTGGATACGCCCAAGAAGGATTTTGTGGGATTCATCTTCAGGTTGTGTGCTCGCATCAGGTCGAATACCGTCATCAGATCCTGGAGGTGATCTCCCTTATAGCGACTCTTGACGGCAATGTCATCAATATAGCACTCTACAGTCTTGTGCAAGTGTTCTCTGAAGATGATACTCATAGCTCTTTGATATGTGGCGCCAGCATTCTTTAAACCGAAAGGCATAACTGTGTAGTAGTACGTGCCAATAGGTGTTCGGAATGATGTGTAC
Organism: Iris pallida; assembly: GCA_029216955.1. Lineage (NCBI taxonomy): Eukaryota > Viridiplantae > Streptophyta > Magnoliopsida > Asparagales > Iridaceae > Iris > Iris pallida. The sequence continues at coordinate 1,975,769 of JANAVB010030419.1, forward strand.
TTTTCGTCGTCAGGAGACATCTTGATTTGGTTTTACCCTGAGAAGCCATCCATGAATGACATAAGTTCGAAGCTGCAGGTGTTGTCAATATGATGTCTGTGATAGGGAGGGGGAATTCATCTTTGGGACATGCCTCGTTCAAATTGCGGAAGTCGATGCAGATTCGAATCTTTCCATTCTTCTTGAGGACTGGTACTATATTGGCGACCCAGTCAGGATGTTGTTCCTCATGAATGAAGCTGCTGGCTATTAGTTTGTTGACTTCAGCTTCGATCGCATCCATGATGCCCGGGCGGAAGCGTCACTGTTGTTGTTTGATCGGCTTTGCATCTGGCCGAATGTTGAGCTTGTGAAGGGCAACCTCGGGGTTTAGTCCTGGCATGTCTTCATAGCTCCAGGCGAACAAACCAATATATTCTTTGACAAGTTCCAGCAGCGATTCTCGCTCTTCGTCTGTTAGGCTTTTACTGACGTAGATTGGTTTTGGAGAAGATTCGCTACCGAGGTCGACCTGTATAACCTCATCTTCAGTAGGAGGTTCTCTCTGTTCGAACCACTTTTCCCATTGTGCGTCCAACTGTTGGGCCCACGACTCTAGCACGTAGATTTCAGGAATGTTTTCATCTTTTTTGTAAGCGTCGGCGAATGCCATATTGACTGACATGACTTGTCTGAATACGTCTCCGATGCTGGTATCCGAGTCAGAAGTTGGTGACCCGGTTGAATGTGAATGCTAGTCACATTATTCATCTGAACTTTCAGGGGTCGTTATGGGTGTAACATACCCTAATCCACATCGAGTCTTGCTATAGTAGTCCCGTGGTTTGCCAGCCGGGACTGGTGACTTTAAAGGTAGTCGTCGGCCAGTGCCGTAGTTCAGGCCTGGCGTGGTCTCCAGATCATACCCCTATTTTTGCATGAGATATTTGGATTGGGGGCTATAAAGATACAGAGGCAGTCTTCCGGTATCTGATTCAAGGTCGACTTCTTCTATGGTGAAGGGCTGCGGATGGTCCTTCCGGCCGAAGATGATTGGATGGTCCCCTCCCTCGATTATGCGGTAAGCGTCTTCTACTAGAGTAAGCTGGATTGCTGTGTACACATTTGTCACCTGTGTGTGTAGGTGAGAACCTATACCATGTTCCATAGCATATATTGTACAAAGCTTATTGAGTTCGAGGTAGTTCAAAGATAGCCCTTTATTGATGAAGTAAGGTATCTTTTCTAGCGGGATTACATCATCTGCGGAGGGAACATCAGTATGGGAAGCCACATACTTGGCTAGCTCCGGTTCCTCTACAGCTACCCCCTGTGTAAACGAAGATTGAGAGGACGACTTAGGCAGCTTGATCGTCAGAGGTTCAGCTGGTGGAGCCGAGCGTAGGGTCGTTGGCAAACTAGCGACCCCCAGTTTGGTACCTGATGCTGGGCGGGGAGTGGTTGGTTCGCTAGAAGACCCAGACCTTGCATCGGGGTGACGACTCTTCTTGGGAAGGCGTATCGTCATTAGTTTGTCGGAGAGATTGAGCTTCTCCGTTTGTGGCTGGCCGACTCTTGGCAGCCTGATTGTCAATGGTTCTGTTGTGGGTCTTGGCACTTGGCCGGACCTTGGCAGCCGGATTATCATTTGCTCTTCTTGTGCCGAGAGGCTGATTGCGTCCTTACGTAGAGTGGCGGTAAAGGGTACAGACTTGCCAGGTTTGCGGGCTTGGAGGTGGATCGTCAGAGGTTCTTCTGATCCTGTGGCTGTCTCGGTACGAGCTTGCACATCTCCTTCACCAAGGTGCCTCTTCGACTTTTCGTACAGGCAGGAGTCTGAGTAGTAGGATTCGACCCCTTTGAAAGGATCGATGTCGGCAAATTCTGTCCTCACGTAGCCGTGTTTGTCGACATACTTGAAGCATTGGTACAGTATGAAAGGTACGATCATATAATCGTGTATCCAGGGGCGCCCTAGGAGGATGTTGTAAGAAGTGTCTGTATCTATGACGTAACAGGTGACTTCCGACTGGAGATCGCCAATTTGACACTTCAGATGAATCTTCCCAATTGGGTAGCTTCTGCCCGAATTGAAATCGCTGATGGCGGTGCTTGTAGGCGTCAGGCGATGCATAGGGATGCGAAGATGATGTAACAGACCCTTTGGAATGATGCTTATGGAAGAACCAGGATCAATGTGCATCCGATCCACCTTTACGTCGCCGATATATCCAGTGTAATATAACGGGCGATCGTGTATGTTGGTTTTGATGAGCATATCCTGCGGAGTGAAGACAATGTTGGGCATCGCTCCCGTGTAAGCGCTGTCTTGGAGATCTGCAGACGGGTTCTCTCCCGTGAGGTTGACCTGAGCCAAGTATACGTCGGCATTTTGGAGTGCATCGCTCAAAGCCGCGCGAACATCCTTTGAGAGTCTCAGAAGCTCGTATAATGACAACTTGGCCGGTGTGTTGGCCAATTGCGCCAAGATGTCGAAGTTGTAGGGCCTCTCCAGCCCCTGTGGTGCCTCTTTTCGGAGGGATTTGTCAAAACGAGTCTCCTTTGGCCTAGGCTTGTCGGTCGTCGGAGGCTGAGAAGGTCCCGGAGCGTCAGTTGTAGCAGGCTGATGATCTTCAGCCGAGTTATCATCTACAGGTTAGGATTGTGTCCCAGATCGAATAACGACAGTTGTGACTTCTTCGATATCTATCGAGATTGTGCGGTAGGATCTAACTTTTCCACTCTTCTTCTTACGAGTGGAAGATGGTGTGGACTGGGTCACTTCAGATACCAAGTCTGGATGGACCCATATGACCTCCCCTTGTGATGTTGTGAGGGGCACTAGATCAGCAGCCTGATCTCGGGAAGGTGGAAGATTAGCAATATCTATTGTCGCCAGAGGGATGGGGACCACACCGTCTTGAGTTTCCGTTGACGGGAAGCTGCCAAATTGTACTGACACCATATTGGCTGCCACAGTTACCTCTTCGAAATCGATGGCCAGAGCGTTCGAATCGATGAGATTTTGGATGTACAGTTTTAGTTGGTAGCAGTCGTGTATAGCATGGTGGACGTAGCGGTAGTAATGGCAGTACTTTCGTTCTCCATTTCAGTCGGCCGAGGTTCCCGTCTTGGTGGAGGAAGCTGAATTCTATCTCCTTGTATGAGAATGTCTAAGATGGGCTTGACGTGACCGTCTTCGAAGGAGTAAGTGATTTACGGCCATTGTTTGTCTGCCGGTTTTGGCTCAGGTTTCTGTGCTGTGTCGGCCACCATAGCCTGCTTACCCTTGTTGTCCCGATTGTTGGTGGAGCTACCCCTATTGTTGGTGTTGGCGTTGGGACGCCTGCCCTTGTCCTCTCCCTCTGAGATGTACAATCCCAGTTGGCGAGCCTTCTTCAATCGTTCTTCGGTGCTTGTGGCACTGATGATAAACGTCTTCCAGTCCTTGAATTGACTTTCGCCCATCCAGAGGCTGATTGTTGGAAGCAGTCTCTTTTGGCAAATTTCAAATAAGGAGGAATCCGGGTTTCCAGAGGGCAGCTTCATTACGGTTTGGCGAAACCGCTCAATATAGTTCCTTGTCAGCTCTTTCTCCCCTTGAACGACGTCCATGAGGGTGGACATCGTGACGTCCTGTCCTACTTCGTAGAATCTCTCCAAGAACATGCGCTTGAAGCCGGCGAAGGAGTGGATGCAGTTGTCTGGCAGGTTGCGATACCAGTCGAAGGCGACCCCTTCCAACGCCCCAATGAATAATCATGTGAGGATGGCATCGTCATGGGGCGGATGGTCGGTGGTGACCTCGAAGTAAGTGATGTACCGACTTGTCACGACCCGCTCCCGAATAATTGGACACGAGTCGGACACGCCCAGCCTTCGTCGTTAGACACGACGAAGTAAGTTGTACCATGCTAGGGAAAACTAACCAGATAAACATGAAAGTATATAATCACAGCATCTAAACGTATCCCAGAATGATCACCATAATCCACAATTCTATGTATATAATGTACGAATCATCAAGAATGAAATGTACATGAATTCTAAAGACAATATCTAAGAGTAAAGCTAACAGTCTAAACCTGAAACCTCAAGCTAAGTCATGACCATCCTGCTCAGCTAAGATCCCGGGCTCTGGCCCATAAGGTGGAATGATAATCCTGCAAGTATACCTGCAACTTATCCAGTCAGGAGCGAAGCAAAGTACAGTTCTAGGTAATGAAACATGAACATGATATGAAATGAGTACAGGAGTACAGGAAAATGAAATACAGGAATGAACATGAAAGTACAGGAAAATAGTACAGAAAATGAGTACAGGAAATATAGTACATGAATGTAAAGTACAGGAACATGTAAAGTACAGGAATGAAACTATAAACCTGAAGTACCAGACATGACAAGTGCACAATATCGAAATACATCTAGTCCATGTGACCGGCTGGGGTGAGTACAGGAGCATGCACAAGAGTACATGAATATGGTACGACTTAGGACCCGCGTGTACAGTACGAGGCCTAAGCTAGGTACAGGAATATATAGTAACCGGGATTGGTCACATGGCTAGTGTATTTCCCCACCCGACACTAATAAGTACAAGAACAAGGGTACAGGAATACAGGAGTACATGAATATCGTGCCATGACATGTCACAAGAAAGGGTACAGGAATGTAAATGCACAAAACCGTAGAAAAGTACTTGCCTTGCTCCGGTAATCAAGGGTAGTGGATAGAGCTGGATGTCCTCCTGTTTATTTGGTACAAGTTGGTTAATTATTTAGCAACTATAAAATTACAACAATATGTTGACCACCCCTTACCAACTATGGTCAACTTGCTATAGAACCACAATCAAACTCCTTCTACTAGATATAAGTATAAAATATACTCTTAGACTATTATTTCTTTGAGTTATTTATTAATCTCTTATAAGCTAAGTTATCAAATACTTAGCAAGTATAGTTAGTATTATGATAATCCTTTTTACTAGACATTTGCTACAAGAGAACAATATTAAGGATATTACTAAAAATATTCAATATAATCTACAAAATTTACTAATTATAACTATATGGTAGTTACCAATCAATTGTTATTATAGAATAATGATCAAAATATAGAAATTTGTTTTCAAAGTATCTTTAAAATAATTATCATCAAACTACTGCTTGAATCCAATGTTCACTCAAAATTGTCCAAACTCTCCTTATTTTAACACCACAGCACCACATAAGCAAGTCAAACCCAACAAGCCTCACAACAAACCAATAACCTCCTATCCTGGCCCAACAGATTCTATCAACATGTTCAAAATAAATAAAACTGTAGTTTAAACCTGGCCATAACCAATGCTAATCCAGCCTATACCAAAACGAAATCTCCCAACTCATAGATTCCTCAATCAGAAACTTAGCAACATTAAAGTGATGAAATTCAAATAAGGTGATTGAACCATGTCTACCAAGTACATAGAGCTGGGATTCATATTTAGACTCAAAAGTCTGAACTTAAATTTAAAACAAATTTTGCGCCAACTTTACACAAATCACTGTCCAGTCAATCTCAATTCCAGAAAATTATACAACCAAATTGAATCTTAAATTCAAAACAGGAAAATTATAACCAACAGAAAATAAAATTAAAATAGGAAATAAAACAATCGACTAAAAGTAAATTCAAATAGAAATTAGGCAATCCACTGAAGTAAATTCAAATAAGGATTATACAATAAACCCTATACAAACCAACTCTGTAGAATATGTGCCGACTTCGACCCAAGTAGAGAGCTAAGGTCTCGTACAACTTAACAACTCAACCCTGCATTTGCCATTTCACATTCTTGCCCGTGCTAATGCAACACCCCAATCCTCGTCGTCTTCCTTAGAGACGACACTGCAGTGCTGGGCACGCACACACCCTGGGTGAGGACAACACACTGGTAACGTACACCGAACACAATGCTATCCTTGGACACGAGCACAACTTAAAATTCCCAATGCCGAAAACGAACGCAACCGAACACGAACCCAGGGATACGAGGAAACCATGGACACGCACCCTGTACTCTGCTATGGTCGACACACCACTGACTAGCACCCACGGACACACTACACTTTAGACGCGCCACAGAACATGCCAACACCAGTTCAATTTCCAAAGGAATTTCTCAACACAATTAACAGAGGGAAAAGAATTACCTGAAGAAAAGAGTCATGTCCGACACGAAGACACGCCCACAGGATCTGATTAATTCTTCGAGATTGATACGTGTTGGAATTCTCGATTTCTAGTGCCAAACGGATCAGGCGACTTGAATAAAACAGTAGTTCGATCGAAGACTCGATCTTTACCAATGCTCTGTTCCAATCAATACAGTCGAGATCAAAATAGAGATCGATAGTTCGGATCGAACCCGATCAAAACTAGGAAGGAGAATGATCGATAGGGACTCACCACGTCGTCACTATCATCTGTCGAGAAATCGATGTTCCAGTCATCAAAGTCGAGCAACTCACCGGAGGTGGGGATAGGACCGCTTACACTCGATCCAGACCCATGTCCACGTCCTATAATGCGGACACGACCTCGCCATCGTCGGAGAAGCGCCTGCCGGAGAATCGTACGCGCCACCAAGGGAGTGGTGAGCGTCGTCGCCATGACCGGAGTGGTGGCTCTACACCGGAGACTCGTCGAGGGGTGGAAGCATCATCGTCACCATCTCCATCGAAGTCGTCAGGAATGCGCAGCGCCTCCATCGCCATGGCCGGATCTCCTTCGACACTTAGGGCTTAGGTCGTGCGGACGTCGAGGAATCGTCGAGCTGTCGCTGCTGTCGAGAGCCGCCGTCGGGGAAGTGAAGATCGCCGCTCCGTCGCCATCAGCTCGCCGTCGAAGAATCAGAGCCCTAGGGTTTGATCCCGATCCTCTGGGAGGAGGAGCTCGGAAGAAATTAGGAAAAATAAATAAAAGTTCTGAGTTCTCTCTCTCCACAACTCATATTAAATAAAGAGTGCAACTTTTGCACAAAACCCCTTCCACCATATTGCACATTTCCATCTAAGCCCTCACCCTTTTCAATAATTGCAAAAAATGCAATTAAATCAGTTATGAAGAAAATTAATTAGTTAGAAAGGATGGAAAGAGTGGGCCCCAAGTTTGTTACAACAAACTTTTAAAATTTAAAAATTTCTGCTCCTAAAATCATTTTCCTCCAAAATATAGATCCAAATATTTATTACTTAAAACTAGCTTATTATTTCGAAACTTAAAAATAACAATTAAATTTTTTTTTAAATCAAACTTATTTTCTTAAAACCGGGAAGTGGAGTTACAAATCTCCCCTCCTTAAAAAATTTCGTCCTCGAAATTCAAAAAACAAAAATAAATCTCAGTAAATCTCAAAAGATCCAATCACCAGTCATTTATTGAAAATAAAATTTCAAAGAACAGAGTACAATCAAATCAATCAAATAGATTGGGATAGCACTCCCGCATCTCGTTCTCGCGCTCCCATGTGGACTCTTCCGGAGAGTGGTACCTCCACATGACTCGAACAAGCGGTATAGTCTGGTTCCGCAAGAGCTTCTCCCTCCGATCAAGGATCTCCATTGGCTGCTCCTCGTAGGTCAATCTCGGGCTCACCTCCAGCTCGGAAAAGTCCACCACATGGCTTGGGTTCAGAATGTAGCGTCGAAGCTGGAATACGTGGAAAATGTCGTGCTCTCCCTCCAAGCTGGCTGGAAGCGCTAGTCGATATGCCACCTCGCCAAAATGCTCATCACGTTGAAAGGCCCGATGAATCTCAGACTGAACTTTTCCGCCTCTGCCAAAACGAATGCTGCCTCTGGTCGACGAGATTCTTCAGGAACACTCTGCTTCTAACTGCGAACTCCGGTGACCATCTGCTGTTGTCCGCCTAGTGCCTCTGTCGATCCATGACACTCTGAGCCTTGAGTCCAAGTACACACAAGAAGTTTGGGATATCACGCTTTGACAAGGATTGAGGATCAAATAGTCACGAAGTGGAAGGAATTTCAATTACAACTTAGAGGAGCAAAATCATGAAGACAACTATTAAGTACGATCAAAAATTGATGGTTTAACACAAGTGGGCTAGGACAAGATAAAAAAATCATGGTCAGATAGACATGATTTAAGATCGAAATTTAGACAAAACACAAACGAAGTATGGAATCAAAATCTGACAATGTATCATTTAAGAAAATCAATGATCTAACGATTCAATACTAGAAGGTAATTAGCAAGGGTTGATTTGAGGAACGTACGAAATACTCAGGAGATACAGTATCCAATCGGAATGAACGTGCAAGGATTTGTGATTCTCGAAAACCAATAATCATATAAAAAGGAAATATAGTCTCCAGAATATCCAAGAACATGTTGGTACCTGAAATCACTTTGCTTAGAATCCCTACCCCGCCAGTATGTATATGACTGCAGTGGACTTTTGGCTCCATGACTCAAATAACAATATGTCTCCAAATACTCTATCAACCTTATCCATTTTCCAACAATCATTGACGAAGCAACCCAAGAGATCAAGATATGAAGAAAATGACAAGTCTTGACAATACTCGAAAACCTATGGGTGTCTGAAATCACTTCAACTTAGAGTTCCTGCCTCGCCAGTGCGCTACTGGCTACAGTGAACCCTCAGTCTCCATAATCCAGCTAATGGCTGCAGCGCGCAACTATCATGCCATAGTAGGTCATCGAATAGCCTCTCGACTTTATCCCTAGGAATTTCAAAAGAGTTTTAAGGAGTTCAAAATGAGTTTCAATAGTCCAAGTCACGGAATGGTGAAGTTACCTGACTGTTAGAATACATGAGTTTATTAGGTACTAAAAATGACAAGGGATCCAATCTGTGAGTACAAAAGGACAGCCAGGGAGATTTAAAATTTCAGACAGGACGAAGTTTCAAACTATGACGGAATATCAACCGATATCTGGAATGGTAACAAGATTCCATATATGGGACGTTATTCCGAAGGGATAACAGAGTCTCGAAAGATGAACTGAACAAGGTATCAGATAGGAGACAAAGTTTCAAATTAAGAAATAAGATCTTAAATAGAAAATTTCAACGAGGAAACAAGGTTTAGAATAGTGACTAGAAAACAGGTTCCAATAGGAGACAAGGTATTGGATTGTAAATATGAGACAAGCAAATCTCAATTAAGTTTGAAACAAAGCCGCAGATAAAAAACAATCTCGAATAAAGATAAAATCAGGAATAGAAAATAGAATCCCAACAAGCATCAATAGAATCGAAGGTTCAAGCAAGGTTTCGAAATGATATTTCGAGTAGGAATAATTTTTGAATAGTACACAGTTCAAATAGGAACAAAATTTCAAATAGAATCCAATAATAGAAAACAAAGTCATAAAAAATAAATATGAAAACATGGTATTAAATAGCGGATGTAAAACAAGTGAAATCTCAAAATACGAGGCAAGATCAAACAAGATCGTGAATAGAACGAAAAATAATTCACGAATGAGAAACAACATCTCATAGGGAACGAGTCAAAGTTTCAAAGTTAGAAAACGAAATCTGCAAATAAAATCTCGAATAGAAGCAAGATTAAAACAAAGTTTGAATGGCATAAGTTTGAATAGGAATGTAATCCGAAGTAAAGTCTTAAATATCAACAGGGTCTGAATGGGGATCAAATTCGAGTAGAACCAAATCTTGAATTAGGAAACGACGCCTTAGGAAACAAGTTATCGAGCAGGAAGAAAATCTCGAATAAGAGCAGAGTCACGAACAAGAATGGAAACAAACTTTCAAAATTACATTTGGAATAGCGACCAAGGTTCCAGAATAGGAAATAAAATCTAATAATCCTTAAATAGGAAACAAGGAAGTTCTAAGAAACAATCTTAGTGCAAGAGGAATCTAAGGAAAAACTGGATTATGAATCATGATCCATGGTTTTCTCCAACCATGCAAAAGATTCTTCTGTCTTCAGTCTAACTTCAGTCTTCCTCCGGACTGGAATCTCTTCAATCTTCTTCAACTATCCTGATGTAGACTGGTCCATGCGGTAGTGCTCCACGTTGTTGCTGAATCTGGAGAGACGGGTCCTTCTGTGATACTGGTGCTCCTCGTGCTTGTCCTTGGGTAGTGTGATCAGTGGCCTCCAAGCAGTTCTTGACTTGGTAGACAGGCGATCTGCAGTGCAGGCATAGCCTTCGTCTTTTGTGGCACTCTTTGTAGTGATGTCCTGGCGACGACAGAAATTGCAAGTGGTCGTCATCTGAATCTGAGTCTGGATCTCCCGCTGGGCTGAAGCGCAGAGCCTCTGATAGGAATATACGTCTGTTGACATGCTGGCTGTTGAGATCTGCTCCCGATGATGCAACTGGTGGTGTGATCGAAGAAACGTCGACTGAGTGTTGCGACCTTTTGCGGGTCCAGGCTAGTTGTTGTCTTCGTCATAAGTCTTCATGTCTCTCATGAGCTTCAACTTTTCGTCTCGTTTTATTGTCTGCGCTACATTCTTGATCTCCTGGCTGGTGACTCTAATCTTCAGAGAAGTTGGGTCCTCAGGAACTTAGATGATCTCTAGTGGTGACTCTAGGTTCTCGATGTGCACCCTGGTGCAAGATATGCGCTCGGTGTTGGAAAAGTCCAATTGTCTGAGAGTCTGGAAATCAGAAATTCTTTCTGGCTCGGAGTGTATATCCACAAGTCTGACTTGGAAAGGGTGGCCTGCTTCCTCTGGTTGTCAAGGGACTCTTCAGACGTCTCCGTCAACTACGTACTACCCATGGGGATAATAGAGTGATAGCAGGTAGTGGAAGCTCGGAAACGTCAAGTGCAGGTGAATTGACAGTTCTGGTGTCGTATGCTTTTGAACTATCTGTAAAACAGAAAACTGTTAAAATAACCTAGACCTACATACAACAAGTGTTTATAGAATATTAAAATACCTAATACACCTGATATACCTGATATACCCTTATTTTTCAATTTTCCTATGCTGTGATCAAGTTTCCCTAGTATAATCAAGTCCCCCAATAGTACGCTAAGACCTAGGTACCATTAGGATAGACCTGCATGGGCCACCACTAAAAATATGTCACGACCCACTCCCGAATAATCGGACACGAGTCGGTCACGCCCAGCCTTCGTCGTTAGACACGACGAAGTAAGCTGTACGAAGCTAGGGAAAACTAACCAGATAAACATGAAAGTATATAATCACAGCATCTAAACGTATCCCAGAATGATCACCATAATCCATAATTCTATGTATATAATGTACGAATCATCAAGAATGAAATGTACATGAATTTTAAAGACAATATCTAAGAGTAAAGCTAACAGTCTAAACCTGAAACCTCAAGCTAAGTCATGACCATCCTGCTCAGCTATGATCCCGGGCTCTGGTCCATAAGGTGGAATGATAATCCTACAAGTATACCTGCAACTTATCCAGTCAGAAGCGGAGCAAAGTACAGTTCTAGGTAATGAAACATGAACATGATATGAAATGAGTACAGGAGTACAGGAAAATGAAATACAGGAATGAACATGAAAGTACAGGAAAATAGTACAGGAAATGAGTACAGGAAATATAGTACATAAATGTAAAGTATAGGAACATGTAAAGTACAGGAATAAAACTATAAACCTGAAGTACCAGACATGACAAGTGCACAATATCGAAATACATCTAGTCCATGTGACCGGCTGGGGTGAGTACAGGAGCATGCACAGGAGTACATGAATATGGTACGACTTAGGACCCGCGTGCACAGTGCGAGGCCTAAGCTAGGTACAGGAATATATAGTAACCGGGATTGGTCACATGGCTAGTGTATTTCCCCACCCGACACTAATAAGTACAAGAACAAGGGTACAGGAATACAGGAGTACATGAATATCGTGCCATGACGTGTCACAAGAAAGGGTACAGGAATGTAAATGCACAAAACCGTAGAAAAGTACTTGCCTTGCTCCGGTAATCAAGGGTAGTGGATAGAGCTGGATGTCCTCCTGTTTATTTGGTACAAGTTGGTTAATTATTTAGCAACTATAAAATTACAACAATATGTTGACCACCCCTTACCAACTATGGTCAATTTGCTATAGAACCACAATCAAACTCCTTCTACTAGATATAAGTATAAAATATACTCTTAGATTATTATTTCTTTGAGTTATTTATTAATCTCTTATAAGCTAAGTTATCAAATACTTAGCAAGTATAGTTAGTATTATGATAATCCTTTTTACTAGACATTTGCTACAAGAGAACAATATTAAGGATATTACTAAAAATATTCAATATAATCTACAAAATTTACTGATTATAACTATATGGTAGTTACCTATCAATTGTTATTATAGAATAATGATCAAAATATAGAAATTTGTTTTCAAAGTATCTTTAAAATAATTATCATCAAACTACTGCTTGAATCCAATGTTCACTCAAAATTGTCTAAACTCTCCTTATTTTAACACCACAGCACCACATAAGCAAGTCAAACCCAACAAGCCTCACAACAAACCAATAACCTCCTATCCTGGCCCAACAGATTCTATCAACATGTTCAAAATAAATAAAACTGTAGTTTAAACTTGGCCATAACCAATGCTAATCCGGCCTATACCAAAACGAAATCTCCCAACTCATAGATTCCTCAATCAGAAACTTAGCAACATTAAAGTGATGAAATTCAAATAAGGGGATTGAACCATGTCTACCAAGTACATAGAGCTGGGATTCATATTTAGACTCAAAAATCTGAACTTAAATTTAAAACAAATTTAGCGCCAACTTTACTCAAATCTCTGTCCAGTCAATCTCAATTCCAGAAAATTATACAACCAAATTGAATCTTAAATTCAAAACAGGAAAATTACAACCAACAGAAAATAAAATTAAAATAGGAAATAAAACAATCGACTAAAAGTAAATTCAAATATAAATTAGGCAATCCACTGAAGTAAATTCAAATAAGGATTATACAATAAACCCTATACAAACCAACTCTGTAGAATATGTGCCGACTTCGACCCAAGTAGAGAGCTAAGGTCTCATACAACTTAACAACTCAACCCTGTATTTGCCATTTCAAATTCTTGCCCGTGCTAATGCAATACCCCAATCCTCGTCGTCTTCCTTAGAGACGACACTGCAGTGCTGGGCACGCACACACCCTGGGTGAGGACAACACACTGGTAACGTACACCGAACACAATGCTATCCTTGGACACGAGCACAACTTAAAATTCCCAACGTCGAAAACGAACGCAACCGAACACGAACCCAGTGATACGAGCAAACCTTGGACACGCACCCCGTACTCTGCTATGGTCGACACACCACTGACTAGCACCCACGGACACACTGCACTTTAGACGCGCCACAGAACATGCCAACACCAGTTCAATTTCCAAAGGAATTTCTCAACACAATTAACAGAGGGAAAAGAATTACCTGAAGAAAAGAGTCATGCCCGACACGAAGACACGCCCACAGGATCTGATTAATTCTTCGAGATTGATACGTGTTAGAATTCTCGATTTCTAGTGCCAAACGGATCAGGCGACTTAAATAAAACAGTAGTTCGATCGAAGACTCGATCTCTACCAATGCTCTGTTCCAATCAATACAGTCGAGATCAAAATAGAGATCGATAGTTCGGATCGAACCCGATCAAAACTAGGAAGGAGAATGATCGATAGGGACTCACTACGTCGTCACTATCATCAGTCGAGAAACCGATGTTCCAGTCATCAAAGTCGAGCAACTCGTCGGAGGTAGGGATAGGACCGCTCACACTCGATCCAGACCCGTGTCCACGTCCTATAATGCGGACACGACCTCGCCATCAACGGAGAAGCGCCTGCCGGAGAATCGCACGCGCCGCCAAGGGAGTGGTGAGTGTCGTCGCCATGACCGGAGTGGTGGCTCTGCACCGGAGACTCGTCGAGGGGTGGAAGCATCGTCGTCACCATCTCCATCGAAGTCGCCGGGAATGCGCAGCGCCTCCATCGCCATGGCCGGATCTCCTTCGACACTTAGGGCTTAGGTCGTGCGGACGTCGAGGAATCGTCGAGCTGCCGCTGCTGTCGAGAACCGCCGTCGGGGAAGTGAAGATCGCCGCTCCATCGCCATCAGCTCGCCGTCGAAGAATCAGAGCCCTAGGGTTTGATCCCGATCCTCTGGAAGGAGGAGCTCGGAAGAAATTAGGAAAAATAAATAAAAGTTCTGAGTTCTCTCTCTCCACAACTCATAGTAAATAAAGAGTGCAACTTTTGCACAAAACCCCTTCCACCATATTGCACATTTCCATCTAAGCCCTCACCCTTTTCAATAATTACGAAGAATGCAATTAAATCAGTTATGAAGAAAATTAATTAGTTAGAAAGGGTGGAAAGAGTGGGCCCCAAGTTTGTTACAACAAACTTTTAAATTTTAAAAATTTCTGCTCCTAAAATCATTTTCCTCCAAAATATAGATCCAAATATTTATTACTTAAAACTAGCTTATTATTTCGAAACTTAAAAATAACAATTAAATTTTTTTTTTAAATCAAACTTATTTTCTTAAAACCGGGAAGTGGAGTTACACGACTTGCGGAGGTCTTGCCATCATATGGGTTGATGTTGAACGGCTTATATCTTGGCGGGAAGGGGACATCCCTCCACGCAGCAGGGAACGGTTGCCGTATTCTGAGGTCTTGAGAGTTTTCTCGAGCGTGAAACATGGCTCAGAGCTCCTGGACCTCTCTTCTCGCTTCTCGGGCCTCATCCACAGCTGTGGGTGCCGTTACTCCAGGAGGATTTGTCATGACCCGCACCCAATATTTGGGCATGAACCGTGTACACGCCCAGCCTACGTCGCAGAGTCGGTGGTAGAACGCTGTAACAATATGATGAACAACCAAGCAAATAAAGTAATTCTCACATAGGACATCCACAACTCAAGTTCACAGCTTCAATAACTAGAAAGTGAAGTAAATAGCCATCTCAAAGGAATAATAATAAATGAAATGATATCTCTACTACAAGTCTCAATGTCAACTAAAATCCAAACAAGTCCCAGCTCTAACTAAGAGGAAACTAAGCAAACGCAGCAGGATCAGACGCTACGTACTCCTCCTGATAAGCAAAATCTGTCTCAGCTAAACCTCCCATGTATCGGCCATACTGGTCAGGGCACTCGACCTCCTCGCAATCATCTAAATTTTGTTTGGTTACCCAGTCAGGATGGAACGAGTACAATTCATCGAATGCAGTTCCAAATATATGAAAGAGACTATAAACAAAGGTTAGACATCAATTATGAGTTTTGAAAATAATACTAAGACGAAAGTAAAGACAGTAAATCGACAATAAAATAATGTAAACAATACCTTCCCGACTGTTAAAAATACCTTGATATGTGATCGGTCTGGGGTACTATACCGCACGGTCTACGATGTCTACTTGCAAAAAATAAGCACTGTCTACAATGTCTACTTGCAGAAAAATAAGCACTGTCTACAATGTCTACTTGCAGGAAAATAAGCACTGTCTACAATGTCTACTTGCAGGAAAATAAGCACTGTCTATGGTCGGATCACATATCTTTGGTATTTCAATTCCCCGACTCATTGTTTATACTAAATAAAATTTACATAATTAATGACCAACCGATGAGATATAGTGTAATTCAATATTGAAAACAGACAACAAACTGTACTCGCCGGACGTCCCGAACTGCTGTAATAGATCCAATGCCAAGTCTGAGCCCAAGTGACCTATTTGATAATTTATAAAGATCAAAATACAAAATTTAATGTGTAAAAACAACAATTATTCTATTGGCCTACAACATGGTTTAGATCACCCTATTCCCTTAGGTGGAAATCTCAACACTAGTGTTTGGGTGAACCTATACTGGAAATCATGATAAGATACTAAGTGTTATTCTAATATCTATCCTACTGTTACCCTTCTATACCAATCCTCAGCCTTAGTTTTGTATTGGTCTATCCTTATGACCTAGCCTACTTGATTTGGCCATTCTGTTCTTAACTCAAATTAGATATACTGGACACTTTGGCATGTGCAGGAAATAACCCAGTCATGCTATTGTGATTTCCTAGCCTACCATGTGTCTTTGCACTCCTTTGATCACTAATTTCCCAGGCAAGGACTCCTAACTTTGTCCAGTTGGAAATTCCCATATGTATCTTACTGGTTTTGATATATGTCCTGCAGTCCAATTCGTAAGCCTCATAATGGTAAGCCCTAATCTCATATTACAATATATAGGTTGTAGGCTCAAGTCTTACCTTTCCAATACATGTGTTTTCTGATCCCCCCTTAGTCCATCTGGTCCTTAGATTCCTGAAGACAACCTGCACCTGCAAGTACCCTCTAATGCTCTGTCTATGTGCAGAGCATTGGCCTTCTTCCAAGTACCTGAGTAAGGGGTGGGGTATGGTGTTCTGCTTCCCTACTTAATGTTTGACAACCCATACACTTCCACTTGACAAATGCTTCTCTCGAGACCACCCAACCTGTTACTCTTAATAGGTTCTATTTGTAGGTGATGTATAATATGGCATGGATTTTGTCCAATATATACTTGCAGCAGTCCCTACTTGGGTGATATACCAGTCCCCTAGGTATACTGGATACTCAACCAGGTTGGTCTTCCAAACTTGGGTACACATACTGGTTCCCCACACCTTGCTTAGCCCAAGTGATTTATTAGGATACACACCTATACTCTAGTGTCAATCTATTTCCAGGCTTTCCTGATGCTAGGTGACTTCTTGCCAATGCATCACAGTCAAAACTCAGGGAACCTAAGTTATAGATACCCAGGTTGTCTAGGCTTGGGAGAGCCTTGTCAAGCCTGTCCAAATTTCTGTAGATAGCCCTGGATCCAAGGGTTAGATGAAATCCTGAACACGAGCACACAACTCCCTAAAATCTGGACACATGGATTTGCCTGTCTTCCCTATTGGTGTAGACTATTCCTGATATTCCTGGAAGTACTATGGCTCCAAGCTCTACTAAATTTCAGTTAGGAAAACTGAAAAGTTCCTAGTAGTTTCTGTGTGTGCTATGGTCTGTATGCTCCAGTTTCAGATTAACCCAAGGCCTTACATTAGATCTCCTTGGTACCAGAGAATCTAGGGTTCAGGATTTCCTGGATACATAGGCTGTGTGTTGACTCAACAGTAGCAGGTATACTCTAGGAGTGTCCTTCCTTGATTTAAGGGACAACCAAGGGGTCTATGTCCTGGTAGTACCCTATTCTGTAGGGGCTATTGCTTCCCTGGATACCTGTGTCTTAATGTCCCTTGTATATTAGTCTGGTCATCCACCAATGTGGCAGTCTGCGTAGGAACCTGGTCTTAAGGTCAGATGACACATGGATATGAGTTACCCTGTTTAAATCTACCAGGTCTTAGGATCATTCTCCCATGGTATTAACTTGATGCCAGGATCCCCCTTACAGTTGTTCCTGGGGTTACAATGTTTACCATTTAGGATGTCAATGGTTGTGTCATGGACTCTCGTACACTGGTACAAGTCTGTCAGGCAATAAATTATACATGTTAAAGGATGCTAATGTGGAACTCAGGTTTGTATGTTCATATGTTGCCAATGCCTAGGACATTGCCTGATTGATTAGATGGAGGTGGAATAGCTCTGGGTGTGGCTATGATATTGGTACAGGTATGGGCCAAGGCATTAATGTGATGTTTCATACAACAACACCAAGTATAATCTATATCCCTGGTCCCAATTACTCCCTGTGGTTTGGGTATTGCATCTAGGCTATATGCCTCTCGTTCATAGGGGTGTGTCTCCCTAAAAATCTGAGACTAGGCCTACTGTGTACTTTATTGAGGAACTACTACAAACACCTACCCATCTACCCATTCTACTCATTGCCAGCATGATCAGGATTTCATATTGAAGAGATAAAGGAGGTGAAGGACTTACCAGGAATCAGCCCTCTCTAAATCCTTGTTGCTTTGTTCGAGTTTGGTGGCAGGGGTAATGGATGAATTTGCTAGGGTTGCAAGGAAACGCAGAAAGAGCCTATCATGTATCTATATATATAATGCTTGGATGTGATTCAGAGGGATTCAAAAGATTTGAATTTAAACTTGATCTCATCTATTGATTTAGGAGTGATCGAATCTGATTTTGATTTGGAGTGCAGGCCCTTCGAGGGTTTGCAAGATTTGAATTTAAAACCCTTTACAATGAGGTCCCTGGAGAATCAAGCATTTACAAACAACCTCTTTTTCCTTATTGATATTTATTTATAACCTTATATATATACATACATACTTGATTTAAAGAATAACCAAGTGGCTCATCTAGAATGTGGTTTGGTCATATAATAATTAACAGATATTAAAAAAAAGATTTGGGGCATACAGGATTGTTGCCCAGATTCGGTGCCGCTGAATTTGAGTCCGCATTGACCGTGGGACCCACGTTTGTTTGGCCAGGCGTCCCTCCTTGCAGGGTTGGAAGGGCCGCTTTGATCTCGTCTACAGACTTGACCAAGGCGTGCAATATGGCTTCCAGAGTGTCGATGTGTTGGCGATCACTGGAACCACCTTGGTTGCTGTCCGTCATGAATATCGTCCTTACGTGAGGAGAGATGGATGGCGCGGTGGAGGACGTGTCTTCCGAGTCATACCCCTGTAATAAGAAATCATCGGGGTATGTGGGAATGTCTTCCTCTGGTTCAGACTCAGAAGGAACGTATCCCTAGTTTCTGAGTTCGTCTCCTCTTGGGAGTTGTGGACGTCCTCGGGGACGTCGGGGTTTGCTGCATCTAATGGGAGAGTTGTTTCCCCCGGCTCGTCTTATTGGAACATCGGATTATCGTGGAGGTTCGGAGGAGTGCTACCCCCTATCCCAGCAACCCCCAGTGGTGTGGACGATGAATCTCCCACTGTAGCAGATTTCATCTTAGAACGGGTGCCTTGGAAAACTCCGATGGTGGGCACCCGCTTAGACGACAATCTCTTAGTCATAGTGGTTGAAATCTTCGGGCTGGGAACATTTGTCTTCTTCCCTCTCCCATCGGCGGAGATTTTCTGAGCAGAGTTGCAGGAGACGACGGGAAGTAGCTCATCCTTTGAACATGGTTGTTGCAGTCTTTGGAAGACGGACTGCCAGTCTTCTCGTATCGTCGCATTGTTGCAACAGCAGTTGATGATGACTTGGGTGCAGTGACGTCCGTAGAAGGACTCTTTGCACCCCGATGTACCTTCTCTTTCCTTGCGTTTTTGGAGGATGGCCTCACGCAAGTCAGAGGGGTCTGGATCGACCATGTTTGCTCCCTAAATTTTTGGAGACTTTTGGGGACCTCTCTGTTTGTTTGCCGCCGGGGGCTGGACTCGAGTGGGTCTGTACAACTTCCTATCATAGGCCCGTATAACAGTACGCGGGACGCTCGGATGGTCAGAGGTCGGATCAGCGGATTGAGCTTGCCAAGCTCGCGCTGTCCTAGACTTCTTCGCTCTAGTGCGTGAGGGCACATAGTTGGAAGAGTCTAAGTGGTGCTGGAGAGAGTCAGACATGTCTTCTTGGGAGTACAAGAGATCAGGACCATAGGAGAGGCGGTCGAAGACAGAGTCGCGTGGAATAGGCGTCATGCGGCTGGAATCAATAATCTTCATGCGGCTGGGAGTCTCGGCCGTATGAGTTTTCTTCATGCGGCTGGATGATCTGGCCGCATAGACCTCCTTCATGCGGCTGGAAGTTTCAGCCGCATGAACATCCTACATGCGGTTGGCAGACTTGGCCATATGAGTGTTCGGCTTCTTCATGGGGTGCATAGAATCACTCTTTGTCCCTGCAAGTCCAGCATCGTAGTGCTTTTCTCTGCCAGACTTGGGGACAGCAGAGTCCTCTATGGCTTGAAGTGGAGCCGTATGAGAGTCGCCTTCGCCGTCTTGGGTATCAGAGAGTACTCCGTCTAGAGCTTGGGGAGGAGCACATGATTTTGGCCTCCACTCTCTGCGAGCTTTCTTTGTGCGAGTTTGCGTCTGGACCGGGCCAGCGCTTTCCTCAGAGAGCATTTCTTCAAACGTCTGTTGGTCGAAGCAGACAACCATCTTCTGTTGCGTGGAGCCAAGTTTGGCTGCATCCGATTGCGTCACCAACTCCTCAGCTGTAGGGAAGTTTGTCCCCAGCAGAGTCGCCATCGTGTTTGCCTTAAAATATAAAAGAACAGAATAATTATCGGATGACTGGACTTTTACTTCACAATACAAAGTCGCTTGTACAAAGAAAGCCTAGGAACGAAAACCTAGGTACAAAATCTAAGTACAATTCTTTATTTTAGATTCTGGGGGGTGACGGTAGAGGCTCAGGAAAGCGACGGCAGCTCTGTCTTACTCCTTGGACGATCGGGTGCAGCTTTGGCTTTGTAGAAGAACTGCTTGGCGTTGATGAAGAAATGCTCTCCTTTCATGCTCTGTATATTCTCTCTCTAGCTCTCTGGCTCTCTATGTCTCTCTTTTTTTTATCTGAGATTCTCCTCCTTCTCTCTATATATCCTCTCGCAAGGGAATGGCACCTTGCTATTTATAAGAGTGTGGGGCATCATTAGGGTTTGCAATGATTGCCCATTCTTAAAAGTCGGCGGCTAAGGATCACTGGATCTGGGCCGTTCATCTTGAATATACGAGATTTGAGCAATAAATGTGATTGCATCAAATCTTTTGTGGGTAATTAATGATGATTGACATAAATCCTCCTGATTTGTCATGCCAACCTCAGATTTCTCGACACATGTCATTAATTTGCTTGATTACAAATGATCTGATTTGATCCCAATATTTTATTAAGATTTGTTGAGGGATTTCGATCGATTTGATGCCACGTGTCCCGCTATCATGCCACGTGTCTGAACCGCGAGCCACTGCAGAAATCTAAGCCGCAGGAAGGCTGCTCCTCATTGAGCCGCATGAGACTGGCCACGTGTCAAGGCTACTAGAGAGTGGCCCCCTGAACATTTGAACCGCATGGTGATGATCTGAGCCGCATGAGTGTATGATGGGTGCCTTCTTTATGAACCGCATGGAGATAGTCTTCGTGAGCCGCATGGGGCAGCCTCCGCTTGAGCCGCATGGGGCAGCCTCCGCTTGAACCGCATGGGATAGCTTCGGTCTGAGCCGCATGGGACAACTTCGTCCTGAGCCGCATGAACTGGTCTCTACTTGAGCCGCATGCGACTGTCCATGTGTCAAGGCCGCATGACAGTTTTTGGATCTCGGGGGATCGTGTCAGAGATTTCCTTCATTTCTCTAGGAGTCTGCCATTATGACGGAGTCATAATTGTATTTTTTGTGTCAGAACTGTCACATTGTCAGAGCTGTCAGCCGTCAAGGCATTTAATACTGTAAAGGACAAACGAGAAAGTTGTTTGCAGGCCACGTGGCTCCTCTCTAAGCCGCATGGAACTTATTTGAGCCGTATGGACGCTTGAGCCACATGGATCCCTGAGCCGCATGAACTCTCTGAGCCGCATGAGGCTCCCTGGCCGCATGGATCTTTCTTTATTCTTTTCCATGCTTCTACAGTCCTTTGTTCTCCTGTTAAATCTTATGAACTTCATGAACTTTCTTATCAGAAGAGCTTGATCTTCAGAGTCGGAGTCGTTGTCGTCAGAATCATCTTCGATGGTTATTCTTTGAACCTTAAGAGCAATTGTCTTCTCTGACTTCTCCTTTGGTGTATCATCTTCAAAGTCTTGAAGTTCTAACTCGTGAGTGAGTAGCTTACCCATGAGTATTTATAGAGACATTGTTGAGAGGTCGTTCCCTTCAATGATTGTTGTAGCCTTTGGAATCCAGTTCTTTGTAAGGGCTCGTAGAAGTTTGTGAATCTTCTCATGTAATCCTTGTCTAGTGAGGACAAAGGATTTACAATATCCAAGAATCTTGTAAACATCTGAGTGACTGATTTACTTGGCTTTATTTTGAACGCCTCATACTCCTGAGTAAGTCTGCTAATCTTTGACACCTTGACTTGAGTTGTTCCTTCGTGGGTTACTTCGAGAAGTTTTCACACTTCGTTTGATGTTGTGCAAGTAGACACCCTGTTGAATTCAGTTCTGTCTAAAGCACAAAATAAAGCGTTAATAGCACGTGCATCAAGACTGGACTTTTTCTTTTCTTTCTCTGTATATTTGTCATGGAGTTTTTCAGCTAAAATACCATCAACATAAATATGAGGTGGCTTTTTATAGCCATCAATAACTACAGACCATAAGTCAAAATCAAGAGATTTCAGAAAGAAACTCATACGTGTTTTCCAATAAGTGTAGTTTGTGCCGTCAAACAATGGAGGTCTGTTTGTGGCTTGGCCTTCACTTGTGAATTTTACAGTTGCCATGTGTAATGCTATGATCGATATAAAAATTGAATATAACTGCAATTTTACCTTGCTTTACCTGTATAATCCGCTCTGATACCAATTGTAGGAACAAAATCGTAAAGCAGAATACTCTAAGGGGGGTGAATATAGTAGGCATCGGAATATTGCTAATTAAAAACTTGTTAGCAGTTAGATCACAGATATAATAATAATCACAAAAGTAAATGACAAAAATTAAAAAGTGATCAGAAGGCAAACGCAAACACCGAGATTTATACTGGTTTCCTCTTGTAAGGACTAGTCCAGTCGGAAGAACCCTAGCTTCCAGTTGAATCCACTATTGGAAAATCCTGTAAGTTTTTATACGAAGTCCTTGCAACTTCTACAGGCACGAGCTTTGATACGAAGAACTCGACCAACTTTAATTGTGAAGAGTTGAATCTTCTATCAAGCCTCTAATTACAATCGCTCTGAAACTTCTAGACCGTACCGTACTGGCAAATCGACTAGAGGATTGTAACTGGCTTGGGATTTGAAAATGTAAGCTTTTAGAACTCTTTGGAAGAATGTAAGCTCAGGAAGAGAAGAGATTGAAAGTGAATTGGTGATTTGAAATGATCGAAATCCTTCTCTATTTATAGTTTTTCCAAAGACAGAACTCTGACAGAATTCGGGCAGAATTCGGATAGAACACTTTGTAACAAACCGCAACTGCATGATGACCAAGTTCAAAAACCCAACGTTCACTAATGTTCCAAATGGCCGAACTCTGCCGAACTCGGGCCGACTTCTTCTGGGGTTCTACCAGTTCATTTTTAGAGAAAATAAATTTTGGCTTTTTAAAAAATCCTTCAGAAGCTTTTTGTAGCAAGAATGCTTTTCAAAAACGTAGGTCATTTATAAAGAATAGGATGGTTTTGAAAAACATTTTAGGATAGCCTATTTGCCAGTACGACTCGGTGTACATGTATTCCTAAACTCAATAAAATGAAAAATTATATAGAATAACAAGAAGTACATTATGAATGGCAAACATCTTCAGTCTTAAACAAAGTAGAGATCCATTGTTGAGCAGTGTTCAAAATGTCATAGGTAAACATCTGAGTTGACTTGCAATTATATCGAGACAGAGTTTGATCAATTATTAAAATCAGGTTTGACCATGACCAATGGGCTAACAATCCTAACTCGAGACTGTAGGTTGACGGGCATGTTAGGAACAGACTAACCTGGAAATCCTTCGTGTAAGCATGTAAGGGCTCAAGAGGGGCTTCAGGTAATGCTAAGAGTCTAGCATAGATACTCATTGAGTTCTTTAACACCCATAATATTCAATGGTTCAGTTTTAGTTGGGCAATTGCTGACCTAGACATCGAGTCAAAGGGAATTACATGTAGTGATATTTGGTGCAACCCTGTGAAGAATCAAAATTAGCAAGGGAAGTATGCCAGATCAATATTTAGGGTCACTCAGTACCCAGGGTACCATTCACTACCGATTCATTCGACCCAAAGGGCCAAGAGTCCTGTAAACACCAAACCAAGAGTATGGTAACTTATTAGAGCCTTTGTGTTGGAAAGGCTAAGCCTAATGGCTGTCCTGTTTTTCCACTAAAACCATGTACTGAAATGCTAAATTGAGACCCAAAACCTGAGACAGAGTAGTATCAAACCGAGATTGATTTTATACCCTAAAAATCATTCAACTTCACACACACAGTAGTTAGGACCAGTCCCAAACTGGAAGCCTTGGGTGAATTGGTAGATGTGGTTAGGAACCAGTCAACCAGGGATGGATACAGATGAGTATTCCTAAATACTCCTGTATCCAGGGTTATAGTATCACTGGCATTCAAATCAGAAATCACAAGAGAAGCTGGCTTTGTGCTTTCATTTGCAAGGATATAGCCCTGTTGGAATCAACATTGGCTCACCTCTGTCAAAAGTCGAGAGCCATCAAAGAATATTACATGAAGCACCCTAAGAACCATATATCTTGTGTACATACTCAGTAAGAGTGTTGGACACACATGTTCCTTCGGGACGCTCATGCTAAATATTTCACATAGATCACATACCTAGTAGATGAGCCTGTAGACAAGTAAGTCCACACCCAGAGTACAAACCATCAACAAGTAGACTATTAGGATAGGGATTAAGGATACAAAAACCAATAAAGTGATTTTGTAGATAGAACAACAAACCTTTATATTGAATTGTATCTTGACTCTGTAGATAGAATACCAAACCTTCTTTACTATACATCAATATTTAGTCGATAGATATGTGATTTCTGTTTTATGTTGATTTTGTTCCTTATTGTGTCGGAAGGTGAAGTACAAACGATGTGTGATCTGACCTTAGACTGTGTAGACCTTGTAGACCGTGATTTATTCTTGCATTAGACCGTGTAGACCGTAATTTATTCTTGCTTTATACAGAGTAGACAGTATTTTATTATTGCTTTATACAATGTAGACCATGTAACATCATACAGTGTAGATCGTAATTATTATTTTTAGACAGTATTTCTTTATTGCAGTATTTCTTCTAAACCATGTAACTGTAGACCGTGTAACTGTAGACTGTGTAACTTTAGACCGTGTAGACCGTGTCGCATAATTGTTCCGAGACCGATCACATATCAAAGGTACTTCAGTTGGTCAGTTGGTGAGTATTTATTGTATTTTATTTTTTTTGTTCTTATTATTCTGTTTTATTGTCTTTCTTCATTTTATTTTATGAATCATATGTCTAAAGGCTAACCCATGTTATATAGTCATTTTCATATATTGGAACTGCACACAGTGAATTGTACTCGTTCCATCCTGACTGGGTAACCAAACAAATTTTAGGTGATGGCGATGAGATCGTGTGCCCTGAGCATTATGGCCCATACTTGGGAGATGTGTTAGAGGCGGACTTTGCTTATCAGGAGGATTATGCATAATCTGATCCCGCTGCTCTATCTAAGACATTTTAGCTAGTGCTGAGACCTTGTATTGGATTTATGAGATGATTTAAGACATGTTGTAGAGATTACTTTGATTTTAGATTTCATACATTATGAGACGATTCTCTTTTTATCTATTTGATCTGAGTTGAGATATGGAGTTGCTATATTTCCCTTGTGATATATTTTATTGCGTGGCTGTTCATCATATCGTTACAGCGTACTACCACCGACTCTGCGGCGTAGGCTGGGCGTGTACACGGTTCATGCCCAAATATTGGGTGCGGGTCATGACAGTTGGCATCCTCCCAGGATTGGGTTGTCCCAATTACAGAGAAGATGCAGCCCAAATTTTCAGAAAATATTTTAAAAAGGGATTTTCTTATAAAAATTAGCATTTGAATAAAACCTATTTTCCAAAGAAAAATGGTCTTTGCAAATGATTTATAGATGGGATTTTGTTGGCTTTTATGTATTTTGTATCACCAGTTAGGCGACGACCATATCGGTCGGATGAGCCTCGGCGAAACACAAATGCTACAGGGTTTTCTGTACGTTGAGGCATTAGTCAGCAATATGAGATTACACGACCAAGTCTGAGACTCTTTAATTTTAATTTAAGTAAAATTTATTTTTAGAACTGGTACTGCTTTTAGTATTTAAGGTGCAGGACCTCGGCCTACTGTTTGGACCGTTCGCGGCACTTAGAGCTCGCCTTAGGATTAATTAATTTATGTAAATAATTTGCAAAGAGAATAAGCCCAGTTTTTTTTATTTCTCTCTGACCACGTATTGTGTAGGTAGCTTTTTATTATTTTTATGGAATATTGATTTTGTCGTTAAACGCGTAGAATATAAAATGGATATATATATTTCATAAAGAAAAATTAATAAGTTTTTTCATAATAAATAATCTAGTAATTTAGCAATTCACATGTTTTCTCATTTAAAAGAAAAAGCCTAGTTATATATATATTTAAAATACAAAGTTTTGCCAAATTAACCGATAATTGCTATTTTTTCCAATTAATCAGTAATCGACTTATTTAATTAAAATGATAACGAACGTAGATTGCGACGTTAGACAATTTTTGATAGATTAACTAAATAACTTAAAATCTGACTAGGGTCTGCTTCTAGAGATTGTAACTAGCACACCTAGAATGGTTTCATTATGGTTCTAAGTCAAGGTTCTCAACTGTAGGATCTCGGAGACGAACTTGACTTCCTCCTCGGTACCGACATTCCCGATCCAGTCAATTAACAGAGACAAGTTACGGTTATGTTTTCTTGCATTTTATTTAGTAATTGTCAAGTTGCATGTTTAAACCATATTGCTACACGGAACCCTCTCCTAGGGTTCAAATATTGATTGATATTGATTGTGGGAAATTGGGGGAATAGTATAACGTTTATGACCAATACCCCCCATATTGCATGATTGTGCGAGCTTACCCCTCTTACACACGGGGATAAGCCGTATCGCGTCGCTAGGACGCTATTGTACAACCCAAGCCGGTCATAGACGATTACACATTCAAATCATATTGTTTAAAATTGTTAAATTGCTGAAAAATATTGTTTCAACTGTTTAGCTTGCACTTTTCCATTATTATTTAAAATATGAGATACATATTCGTACTTGCTTCCTCCTAACTGGAGATCCATATTTTTAGGTGACATTGAGGATGCTGAGCTATTGTACAATAGCTACTATGACCCGGTATTGTATCCTGTGGTGTTGCCAGAGTCCCCCTTGGAGGACGCAGAACCTGACGTTGACGAACCGACCGCCTAGCTAGTTGTTTCCAGTTTTATAGTTTTATTGTTTTGGAGTTTGTCAATTTGAAATCAGTTCTTTATTTTAGTTCTTTCATTTCCAGTTGTACTTTTCAATTGTTGAATAAAAAGTTTTAAATTTTCGTATATTCAAGTTGTGACAAATGTATAGATATTGTTGTGAATACCTGCATATAGAACAGCTTACTGCCGCCGTCCCACAACGGTGCAGGCTGGGCATAATCCGGTTCGATCCAATAATTTGGGATTAGGTCGTGACATGTTTTTAGTGGTGGCTCATGCAGGTCGATCAACAACTTAGGAGAACATATCTAGAAACAATTAGAACACTAGAACATTAATTTATCACAACATAGGACTGAAATATATTATAGATAAATATTTTTGTTTGTTCTAGACTGGTAGGCTACCTTGCTTATGTTTTGCATCCTAAGCCTTATCCAGCATAGGCCGATTGTATGGTGGTCTATTTTACTATCTACTTTAGTTTCTAGATTTTATATATCTTTAGTGTCCCTTGGCTTTCTGAGCTTATTTTCCCCCATATCCTTATCATACTCTAGCATTCCTTAGCATCCATACTCTTTTGTTATTTATGGATTAGGATTAGATTTTTTCCAATCTCCTTCTTCAACAAACCTATTTCAAAATTTTCAATTAGTTGATCAAATCATAGTTCTCTATCTTTATTTAGAATCTAGATCTATTTCACTATTTAGAATTTCAAATTCTCCTTTAGCAAACTTGGTAAACTTTTATCTATCCAGAGTATTTTTACGACTAGTGTATCCAACCATTTATGTTGACATTATTTTCAATTGACTTTCTTGGAACTAATTACGAACCAAATTCTTCTGGAACCATAAAGCCCCAAGGTTAATTATTACCAAAAGAATTTGTTCAACTTAGCTTGTTCACAAATCTTCCAAGGGAAATTATTTTCCAAAAAAATAATTCCAATATTGATTGATATTTCCTAAAGTTATTCTAAGACCAAGAATATTTTTATTTGTTGATTTCCTTCACTCAACTCGAAACCTTACTCTCCCTAGGCAACTTCTTGATCAATTCAAGGCCGAGAAAGCTTTTAAACTCAATGCTTGAGTATCATGAAGCACGAACGGTCAGAGAATTGATTTCATCCTAATATTAAATTCACTTTAGTCATTGGAAAACTTTTTTTTGAATTGTTGAATTATTCCCTTTGAAATTTCTATGAACAAAGTTAAAAAAATATTCAGTGACCTAATATGGCTTCGCACATATGCGTCGCAACCATCTATTTGAATTATAGAAACTGCGAGTATACTGCAGCCAATTGCGCACTGGTGGGACATAGACTCTAGTTGAAGTGATTCAGATGTTGATAGGTTTTTGGATATTATTGAGACTACGTCCTAAATGCATCAAATTTGTCTCCTATGTTGTTCAGTCAGAAAATGGATAAAGTTGATAGACTACTCGAAAATCTACTACTAACCAAGTTATGGAGCCAAATTTTACTGCAGTCAGGTGCACTCTGGCGAGGCATAAATTTGAAGCAAAGTGACTTAGGATATATTTGGGTTTTCGAATAGTATTAAAACTATATCCATAATATTGTTGTCTTTTCTACACCGACAAATTATTCTGACTGTTGTTTGATTAAAGGATTTGTATTTTTAAATAGCTTTCCATTTTCAGTAATCTCTTATCACAGCCAAAAGGATCGATTTTCTATAAAAAAATTGTACTTGATTTTTCCTAGAACTATTTAGGACCATGTCAATCTCTATTGACTCAATCTCTTTCCTGTTTCAACCTTAGTATGTTGTATATATATATTTTTATATTGATTTATTCATTTATTTATTTATTTATTATTATTATTATTATTATTATTATTATTATTATTATTATTATTATTATTATTATTATTATTATTTTAGTTACATATTCTGGAAGCTGTGGATAGTTGTGGTTAGCTTTATATATTAAATAGTTGATATACATCTTGTAGATGACTATATGTTAATAGTTGATAGCTATATGCAGGAGAAACATAGATTGTTACCTATCTCATTTCTAGTAAGGGCATATTTGGGATCAATATTAGTTAGCTAAATGGTAGGAAAGGTAGAAGAATACCTTGAGAAAGCTAATCTTGAGAGAGTGGTATGTCTTAATTGTGACTTATTCGGGTTATAACTGTTGGTAGTGCTCACCAGTGCTTAAACCTCATTCAAACAAATGAAGGTATTTGGCGGTTTTAAGTTTTATGATTAAAGGAAGAGTTATCGGAAGATAGACGAAACGTAGGAAAGTCTAAGATTTGGTAAGATTCTCCCATGGAGGAAGTGAATTTGGATAATATATAAACATGAGAATATGAGTATCAAGTAAAGGAATACTTGACGAAAATTAATTTTTATGATTAGATGACTACTGTACCCAGAAGGGACGAATATAACCATGGAAAGAAATATCACAAGAAATGGAATGATAGGTTCTAGAGAAGGAATAAGCAGTGAGAAATTGGGATAAGACTATTGGCATGCAATTTTGGAAAGAAGCAATTGTGTTTGCAATTTCTACCATATTGGAGACTCATATTAATTATGATAAAAAAATATAATTAAGATTTTGGGATATTTTTGCTATTGTGTTTGGATGAGAACGATTGACATATGCATGATTAAAGATTAAAATTTGATCAATGATTATGATTTGGTCAATTGATTTCAAGAATTGGAAATTCTCGAATATAGATCATGGATCAACTTTCTAAGGATTTACTACAACAAGTGAAGATTGTGAATTTAATGTAGTCAGTTTTGGAAGAATGAAAAGAAAAAAAGGAAAAAAATTGATGTCTGTAAAATGATTTGATCGATAGAAATACTTGGAATTTGAAATACGTTTGGCATATGTGTTACATACAACGACGGACGGAAGTTTGATTTAGATGATTTATGATTCCAAATAGGTTTAGTTTTAATACCTTGGCGGCTGCCTTAGTTTTTTGTAGATACTTAGAGTTCTACTAGTTTAGCAAACTAGAAATTGGATCTTTGCATAGGGTATTAATAAGTTTGTTATTTTTGTAAGTTATTTTTTCGCATATCCTATCTTTGATCCTTGAAATAGTGAAACGATATTTTTCTATCCCCTTTGATTATCACTCAGTCCTCAGTGGAACTATCTTATCCGATTACATTCTAATCATAGGTACATTATTCTAATCATCCTCGCTATCCTCCTATCATACAACTTGTTGAGTTCTCCGTAGCCATAAACCCTTATATCCCATTCCAATTTGATCTGGAATTTTTGGTCCCTTAATTCAGAAGATTTTATCATTTTTTTGCATTCTCAACAAACGGTTGACGTTCGTTCCTTTCTTGCCTATTCTGTTTCACGAGACATCATTTTCTCCTATTTTTGATCATAATTGTACCTAGATTTTTCCTTGTGCCTAAAATAATTTTGATTACCATAATATTCTAACTCTATCCCAGATCATATCTAGATAATTTTGATCGTGCCTATATTTTATCATCTTAACCAGTGATCATGACTGGTATTCGATCGCGGCTGATGATTTAAATTCCATGTTTGATCAAGGTTAAATGATTTTTATTGTACCCCCGGCCCTTATCTTTGAAATTTCGAGGGCAAAATTTTCTAAGGAGGGAATGTTGTAAAACCCATATTTTTGGATTTTCGAATTATTGGCGAATTATTGGATTTTGCCGCAGCATAGTTAGATTATTGGTAGTATTATTATAATTATATTTATTATTAATAATAGTAGTTGGATTAGGAAAATATTATTTTTAAAATTATTCATTGAATTTTGATTGTGGTCCTGTCCCTGATTCCGTGCCCGGAGTCCAACCCCGAGTCCGGACACCGACCCCGAACTCGAACCCGATTTCCAATTTCGAACCCTAATTTTTCTCTTTTTAATGTTCTGATTATTAATACTTAGATTTATATACAATGGTTTTTTTAAAAAAATATAAAATAAAATAAAACTAATTTCCCCCCCACAACCCGATCTGGTCTCCCACGACCAGATCCACTCCCCCTTATTTCTCCTTTCCCTCTCTTCCACAACTCTCTCCCTACACTTCAGCTTCTCCTTCTTTTAAATCACTTCCAGCTCTCTCTCTCCTCCTCATTCTCATTTCCTTTCACTTTCTTCTAATTTCTTCCCACCTCTTCTCCAGAGCTCCCGTGCCCTAGCCACGGCCAAATCCGGCCGACCCCGAGCTTCTGTGCCCGTCCGCGGCTCCCGATGCCCATCTCCTCCCCAAGATCCGCCGGAGCCGACCGCCTCCGACCCGGCTGACCGCCCGCGCCCGTCCTCGTCCAGCACCTCCCAAGGTCGGTCGCCTTCCGTGCCCGGCCGTGCCTAGCCGCGGGCCCTGCCGACCCGAGCAGCGCTCCGCCGCCCGGCCAGCATCTTCTGCTGGCCAGCTCCGGTCAGATCCGGTCGCGCCCAGCTCGTCCATGACCCCGACGGCCTTCGCCCGCCTTCCGGCGCCCCCATCCGACCCGAGCGTCGTCGTGCGCTGTTCCCTGTGGCCACCCACCGGCCAGATCCTTTCCGCGACAGCCATCCCCGGCGACCCCCGAGGCCGCCCCTGCCTCGTCCGCCCCGTGCGGCTTCTGTGCGCTGGATCCCAGCCCTCGGCGACCACGTGCCCGTCCGGCCAGCGCTGTTCCGCCGGCCAGAGGATTGGGTTGTCCCAATTACAGAGGAGATGCTGCCCAAGTTTTCAGAAAATATTTTAAAAAGGGATTTTCTTATAAAAAATTAGCATTTGAATAAAACCTATTTTCTAAAGAAAACCGGACTTTGCAAATGATTTATAGATGGGATTTTGTTGGCTTTTATGGATTTTGTATCACCAGTTAGGCGACGACCATATCGTTCGGATGAGCCTCGGCGAAACACAAACGCTACAGGGTTTCCTGCACGTTGAGGCGTTAGCCAGCAACATAAGATTACACGACCAAGTCTGAGACTCTTTAATTTTAATTTAACTAAAATTTATTTTTAGAACTGGTACTGCTTTTAGTATTTATGGTGCAGGGCCTCGGCCTACTGTTTGGACCGTTCGCGGTACTCAGAGCTCGCCTTAGGATTAATTAATTTATGTAAATAATTTGAAAAGGGCATAAGTCCAGTTTTTCCTTTATTTCTCTATGACCATGTATTGTGTAGCGTAGCTTTTTATTATTTTTCTGGAATATTGATTTCGCCGTTAAACGCGTAGAATATAAAATAGATATATTTATTTTATAAAGAAAAATTAATAAATTTTCTCATAATAAATAATCTAGTAATTTAGCAATTCATATGTTTTCTCATTTAAAAGAAAAAACCTAGTTATATATATATTTAAAATATAAAGTTTTGCCAAATTAATCGGTAATTGCTATTTTTTCCAATTAATCAGTAACCGACTTATTAAATTAAAATGAAAACGAACGTAGATTGCGACGATAGACAATTTTTGATAGATTAACTAAATAACTTATGTAACCCCCGTTTACGAAATTTTCAAAATTTTATTTTTTTTATTTAAATTTTATAAAGAAAATACATGTTTTACGAGAATGTTTTCCGATTTACAAAAAGGGTTTATCAATTGTATTTTCGAAAATTAGATTTTTGTTTTATGAAAATATTTCAAAATTATTTGATAATTAAATTGTTATTTGAGTAGCAAGCGAATATGAAATTTTGTTTTATGAAAATATTTTCAATTGTTTTGATGGCTAATAATAGTTTGATAAAAGGAGATTTGATATTGTGAAATCTATTCCTCAAAATATTTAAATATATTAAGTATTAGTTTTGAAATTATTATTCTAAACAAATATTAGAATTAAAATTATTTTAGTTTTAAATTATAGATTATTGTAAAAATCTATTTCTAGATTATTTTGGAGAAGATTGTAATTATGAAAGACCTATTTTTCAATATTCATATTATTCCTCTTGTGACCAATATTTTATTTGGTCAAACAAATTTTTATTTAAACATATATAAAACTAATTTTGATTGATTTAAATTATGAAAGATTGATCTATATTGGATTCTGAATCTCTCCCTTATTAGGAACCTACAACCCCTATATAAAGGGGGAGTTCTCCTTTGGTTCTTCACAACCAACACAATTTCTCCACAAATCAACCATAACCAATAGGCATCACCATCATCGTGCGTGTACCATGTCGGTGCCCATATTGCTTTCCATTATTTTTCTATTACAATTACAGTGTCTCCTCCTCCGTGTCCGACATTCTCGGACATGCGATCTCCATCCCAAAACCAAAACCTAACTGCCGCCACCGTGCCCCTGTTCTGGACTCCGCCCTGGCGAACACCTTCCACCAACCACCACCATCAGTAACATCAAAACCACCAAAGAAAAATCATCACAACAAAACCCTAACCCTAGCTTACCGGACCGTCGATGACCATGCCACGCTTCGTCGGCAATGATCTCGCCGAACCCCGCCTCCCTCGAGAGTCACCACCGCCGCGTGCCTCTCCGGCGTTCCTCGTGCAGACCAAGGCCGCACGTCGCTCCGTCCTCGTGCACCACCGCGCTCGAGGGCTTCCGTTGCCCCCTCTTTCTATTTCTCCATCGAATCCGAAGCTTACGCCTCCACACGCGCGGAGCCGCCTCTGGGAACTCCGCCTCGCCGGCGAGTGCACCAGCGCTGCTGCAGGACTCTGCACCTCTCCGAAGCCGGAGCCGCGCCTCTCTCAAACGGCACTGTGTGCGACCAGTGCAGCACCGGGCGGGGGCCTGACCACCACGTTCCTTTCCGAAGGCTTCCCTCTCCTTCTCCCTTCCTCGCTCAACCTTTCCTCTCCTTCGACTTCTTCTTTTTTTTTTAGTTCTCTGGAGAAGAAACCATCTAACTCCTCTTTCTCTTTCCCCATTATTTCTAACTTTTCCCAAGGAGAACGTGCAAGAAGAAAAAAAGGGAGCAAGGGTTATTAGTGATTTATTATTATTTCTATTTTTGAGTGTATACTTATATGTTGATATATTATTATAATTATGTATAACTACTATTTTAGTGGAGTAATTAGTATATTGGTATGCTGTTATTAGTTATTATTTTATTATTAATATCATTAAGTACTATCCATCTATACCATTTTAAATAATTTCCTAAAAAAATATAATTGCGACGAAATATATAAATTTGGCCTCGGGTCTAGTGTAAAATCCCTAACTTTCTACTAATTTTTTTATTAAATTTGGTACCGATTTAAAATTTTGTATTGTACGTCGCGTAGTCGTATTGTACGTCGCGTACGAAATTTCATTTTTCGTAATTGCTCGACGAGTGCGAATATGTGCGAGCATACATATTTTTAGAAAAACATTTTTCTTATTTTTATAGTTTCAAATTAATATATGTAATATTTAATTTAGCTATCAAAATTTCCTAAATTTATGATTTTATTTATGAAAACCTTTTATTTAGAATAAATAATATTCTTAGTGCATACATATATTTCATAAATATTTTGCTAGTTTATTTTAAATAAAAATATAATTTCGAGATTTATAAATATTAATATATTATTATTCAAAAAGATATTTAAAAATATTAAAGTAATTTTCGAAATTATTATTATTATTATTTTTGGAAAATATATTTCGAAATTATTGTAAAGATTTAAATCTTGATTTAAATTTGTGGATTTATTTAAATAGTTAATATTTGAAATTTGACTTATCCCATTTGATTTTGAACTAAAATTTAATTAGATTTAAATTTGATTGTATTTGGATATGGATTGATTTTAAATTAAATTAGAAAATATCTAAATTGGGTTTAAAGGAATCCTAATTTTTATCCAATGGGAATTCCCACATCCTATAAATAGGCAGGTACTCCTCCAATTTCTATCATTCATTATTTCTCAAAATTCCAACCATCCACAAATAATTCTCAACACCCGTGCACCGTGTCCGTGTTCCCTCCCGCCCATCTTATTCCAATATTTTACATATACATTATTTCTCTTCCGTGTCGACAACTCCGACACAATACATCACAAATTCCTATCCCTAATCCTATTCTAAACCGTGTCCACCATCACTCCGACGAGAACCCGTCTTCCGACTAAGGCCATTGCCACCATCAAACTCCATCTTCTCCACCAGACCTCACCCACGGCCACCCAGAGACTCTCCCAGCCTCACAAACACCATCCCGACGCCCCCGCCACTACGACCCGCGGTCGCCACCACAGCCCCTCCTCGTCTGAAGCCATCCTCCCCGTCCCGACCCAGTAACCAGCCCTGTCCCCGACCTGACCAACACCATTACCATCACCACCATAGCCATCAATCCATCCCCGCCATCACCGAACCCAGCCTCCTCGACCCACTCCAGCCATCCACGGCCAAAGTCGCACCCCCGTCACAACCATCCCCACGAACCACAACCCAGCAGTAGCCACCTCCGGCCAAAAACCAACACCGTCACCACTATCACCCCAAAGGCACCGCCTCGACACCCCGGCCGGCCAAAAACCCATAGCACCACCACAAACTCAACCAGAAAAAGAAGAAAACGAAGATGAAAACAACATCACCACCAACACTACCAGCCCATCAAAAAAAAACCAGCCTTAACCGAACCCTAACCTTTCTCCGGCGATCTCCGCCTCCTTAGTCGTCGGATCCCCGCGCCCACCGAGAGCCCCTCCGCAGTGGCCAACGCCAGCTGACCCGGAGCGAGCACCGGCTTCCCGATCGTGGCGCCGGACCGCCTCCTGGCGTAGCCGCTGTGGTCTTCCTCCAGTCGCCCGTGCTGCCTAGCCCCGGCGTCGACGACTCCACCAAAACCCCCGTACTCCGCAGCCTTCCTCTTCTCCTCTGCACGACGAGGACCGGGAGCCGAGCCACCGCCCTCGAAAGCGCCGCTCCCAGCGCTAATTTCTCGCCACCGCCGGTGGAACCCTTCTCTCCGCCCTTCCTCTCATCTTCATCTGCCGCCGGACCACCGACCCCCGCCGACCTCTACTCTGCCCATCTTCGCCCGCTCTCTCTCCCCTTTCCCTCACTTTTTCCCTCTCTCTCCTCTTGCTGACTCTCTCTCCACCCTTTCTTCATTGAAAAAGGGAGAGCACCCTTTCTTTGTTTTTATTATTTGATTATTTTGTGAATTATTTTTATTACTCTGTTGTTGTGTTATTATTTTAATTATTATTTTTATTATTATTATTATTATTATTATTATTATTATTATTATTATTATTATTATTATTATTATTATTATTTTGGATATTATATTATTTGTATGTCATTATTGATGCCACATTTTTATCATCATAATTTCTTTTATGATTGATATCATTATTAGTAGTAGCAGACTACTAAGATATTACCATGGTAATTAAATAAATATTTTCTAAAAATATAGAATTGGGTTTCGGGCTATTGGGCCATTGGGCCAGTAAACGATATATTTATATACATAATAAAATTATTTGAAGGGGTTTTGGGCTATGGCTATTAAGCTTGATTCATATTAAGTTTATATTTTTGCTAATTTATATTAAAGAAAGGTTTAAATTATTATTATCACTATACTAGTTTACGGTATCTTTTAGTTAAAATTTTAAGCTAGCTAATTAGGTTGCATGGTGTGCTAATATATTGGGCAAAAAAAAATATATTATTGGGTTTATTACAAGATATATAAATATGTTTGTTATTTATAATATGATATATTAAATTTTATGGATTTTGATTATTTTGTTTTTGAATATTATAACTATTTCTAAAAGTTGTATATATATTTATTTTTCCTAAATTTCCTTCGATTATCCCCCAGCCCATGACCAATCCCCTTTCTCTTATTCTCTCGTCAATTCGGTATGTCCTCTCGTCAACCCTAACTAATTAGACCGACCAGGATCCGATAGAACAATCCATGTCATCATCAGAGATCGTATTACATGGTTGTATCCCCGCAGCCATATGTTGGGC
Organism: Iris pallida; assembly: GCA_029216955.1. Lineage (NCBI taxonomy): Eukaryota > Viridiplantae > Streptophyta > Magnoliopsida > Asparagales > Iridaceae > Iris > Iris pallida. Next base: position 2,012,919 of record JANAVB010030419.1, read on the forward strand.
CACCATGAGCATCGCACCACGCCAGGAGTCCTACCAGGCAAGTATACCTTGCTAATTTACTGTCAAATTATTTATTTTTTGTGTTATTTATTTTGTTCATATTGTTAGTTTCCTTTGATATAAATTGCGCGTCCAAGCCATACTTGGGTGCAAGCGACTTTATTAGTCGTTACTTTATTTTATGCATGTTGACTTAGTGTTAGCGGACTACCTTCTTGTTGGAGGATATCATTGTATCTTCCTTTGGCTGTGACACTCACACTACACGATTTGAGACAGTTTGCTAGGGGCACGACTTATTGACTAGCTATCTCTAAAGTCGTGTGACGGATAGATGATCGTAACTGCTATGACTAGGGTTTTAGAGACTCAAGCAGTTACAAAACTGGACGAGCCATGGACATGACTTGAACAGTGTAAGAAATATTGGGAGAGGACAGCCGCTAGTACGTATGGAAATCCAAACAGGTAAACCACAGTCTCCGGATGGAACTATGGTGATTTATTTGCAGATGCCCTCTGACGTTTTAGACGTTACGGACGGATACAGATGACTGGATGCCAGTTACGTACACATGAGCCTAAAATCCCACCCATGCGCATGAAAGTTGTCCTCTAAATTGCACATTAGGCGGTTAGAATCTTCTTTGTATATTTACGTCTAGTTTATATATTATTTTATTATTCTGACAGTTCATATTAGCTTGTTATTCCTGTATCTTGCTACGTCCCTCTGAGGACCTGGTTTTTCCCCAGGTGTGTGTTCATGTCTTCCGCAGGTATCCTAGTCAAGGCAGTGGTCTTCTCCATTCCTTCGAAGATAATTGCGCTTGGTTCGTCTTGCCATTTTATGGATCAATTCTTGTACATTTCTTTCATTGAGATAGTTGGTAGTGGACTTTGTCTCCGCCCAATGATTATATCATAAATATTCAAGTTGATTTTTATATTATTATTCTTTTTATTGTGGATGAGATTTAGTTTGTCTTGGATTACTAAATTTTACAGCTTATGTATTTATACGAGGCCTACGTACTTCGTATGAATACAGCCGGCATGTCTACGTACTTGGTCCTATGTATTTTGGGACTGGGGCATTACATCTAGTATGATATTTAACTTGAATATATTTTAAATAAAATATGAAATTATTATTCAATATAGATATTTTTATATAAAAATATTTTATGGATTTTTATCAATTATAAGATAAGTTCTTTAAGGGTTCCAAATATCTATTATGTCCTACATAGTTTATATATTTTTCTGAAGGAAATGTATACATGTTAGTAAATGATAAACACTTTTCCGAATGATTTTTCATATTTCCAAATAGCTATCTAAATTACTTTGACTAATAAGAAAATATAGTTTCTAAATGCTATAACTATTTTCTAGAGATAACTATAATTATTTATTTTACTAATTTCTTGAATATCTATTCTTTTTGTGGCTAAAACCAATATTCTCTCCCTTCTTGCAAATCTTGAACTTTCCTATATCGTCCCTAGCTAATTTGACTATTCCGGACTCAATGACATGCTTTGTCCCATCATATGAAATCATCTTGCATAGTTTTGACATCTGAGACTATCTCGATGCCGACATGATCATATCACGCCAGTCAACTTTAAATCAAACCGAGACAAGTACTTGTTGATGCTTTCATGTGCATTTACTTTATATTGTCGTATTTCACTTATACATGTTATTTTTCGTGTCTTGACTGTTAAACACACGAGAGTTGAGTGATTGACTATTGTTCATGTTTTCTCGTTAATATCGTGATTGTTCTCGTGACCGTGTTTTCATGATTGTGAGATATGGATATTAGAGGGGTACAATTATTAGGTGTGTGGACAAAGCCCAGATTGTATTGTTGGCAACTCTCCCGTTTACGGGGGCAGGCCTTATAACCTCATCGTTCGCCCAAGCCGTCCATGTGTAGGAACGTTGTACTTCTCATGACACGTGCACTATTATGGTTAACATGAGTTTCTTTGTCTTTTCATTCTCGCTACCTTCTTATGTCGTTTATCATATTGCATATTTTCTTGTTCCTATTGTTCGTATTTTTCATTGATCATTAATTCACATGTTTAGTGTTATATTGCTTTATATTGTATTTGTATTGTGAGGGCTAGACTTGTACTTGTTCCAATCCTGACTGGATAACCATTTTTCAGTTGACAAATTCTTGATGACTATTGTCGATGACTTGCTCTCTTGCTTGGGTTCTTTCGGGTGGAGTTAGAGCTATCTTGGAGGCCAACCATAGATTCTAGATAGAATAGTCACATGTAACGGGTTTGTATCTGTATGCAAATTTGAATGTATTATTGGAATTGTAATTAAAATAATTATTGTGAATAAGCAAAATAGAGATATTTATTGTATTTGAGATTTATATTGAGCCCAGACAGCGTACTACCGCCGATGTTGCGGCGTAGGCTGGACTTGGCCACGAACTCGTATCCCAACAAACGGGAGCGGGTCGTGACAACTTAAAATCTGACTAGGGTCTCCTTCTAGAGATTGTAACTAGCACACCTAGAATGCTTTTATTATGGTTCTAAGTCAAGGTTCTCAACTGTAGGATCTCGGAGATGTACTTGACTTCCTCCTCGGTACCGACATTCTCGATCCAGTCAATTAACAGAGGCAAGTTACGGTTATATTTTCTTGCATTTTATTTAGTAATTGTCAAGTTGCATATTTAAACCATATTGCTACACGGAACCCTCTCCTAGGGTTCAAATATTGATTGATATTGATTGTGGGAAATTAGGGGAATAGTGTAACGTTTATGACCAATACCCCCCATATTGCATGATTGTGCGATCTTACCCCTCTTACACACGGGGATAAGCCGTATCACGTCGCTAGGACGGTATTGTACAACCCAAGCCGGTCATAGACGATTACACATTCAAATCACATTGTTTTAAATTATTAAATTGCTGGAAAATATTGTTTCAACTGTTTAGCCTGTACTTTTCTATTATTATTTGAAATGTGAGATACATATTCGTACTTGCTCCCTCCTGACTGGAGACCCATATTTTTAGGTGACATTGAGGATGCTGAGCTGTTGTACATACTACAACAAAAAGACCTATTAATGATGCTTGATAAGTGGTTTTCATGATGGCTGATGTGGAAGTGTCATCAAAGTTCAGCAAGACTAGAATATATGACGGTTTACATTAAAAACGTTATTGATAGTGCTCCAGTGATACGAGCGTTATAAAAAAAGTACGAAAATTTAAGTCGAAACCTCGACTCCCCCGTAATTTTTCCGCACTTAAGAAAAATTCTAAACCCTCTCTCTTTCTCCTTCTACTTCTCCTCCCGTTCCCCAACTCCCATCAGCCCACTCCTCGCTCCCCAACTCCCCTCAGCCCACTCCTCGCTCCCCAACTCCCCTCAGCCCACTCCCCGTTCCCCAACTTCCCTCAGCCCGTTCCTCGCCTCCTTCGGTTACAGACTCCACCGCAGAGGGAAGGTTGTCACCGGCGTAGCCTTCACCACCGGTTTGTCCTAAAATCTCGATCATTGCTTATAATTTTATGTCCTAAATTCTGCCTCGACATGATTTTAGTAAAATCTCCTAATTTTTGACAACCATACATGCATCCATCTCTCCAAAATTAGGATTCTTTTAGGGTTTCTCGACGTCTCCATCCACGTCGGCGATGATCCAAAAAGGGCAGCATCATCGTTGATTTCTCTTGATTAAGTGAGTGATTTTGATTTGGATTTTTTCCCTAAAAAAAGATTTTGTTGGGAATTGTTCTATGTGCGCTTCATGTTCGATGAAATAATTGTAAGTACCAAATGCTTGTGTTCTTTGATTTTTTTTTCTGTTTGTTCTTGTTCAAGGGAGTGTAATTGTATTTGGGGAACCGAGTCTGAAACCTCTCCACCGTCACAGCCGCGACCCTGCGAGGTGATGTGCGTGCCTGCGAGCCGAGTTCGAAGCCTCCCTTCAAATTTTGACACTAAATTCTGGTACATAAATTCTAAACTCTTGATTGATTTCAGTTTTTGGGTTTATTTTGTTTGTCGATGATGCTGTTGGATCTTGATCCCTACATAAAAAGGGTTTCGATCGACTGATACGTGTTGGGTTCGATTTTGGCTTGACGATCCTACGGTTGTCTTTGTTTGTGAAGCGCGAATGATCTTTAGATCATGTTCGGTTCTTTACTTGCTGTTGGATCATTTTCGGTTTCAGGTTACCTAGCTGTTGTTGGAATTATTTGTGATGCATGTATTGTTGCTTTGGGTTTTTTGTATAAATTGTTGCTTGGGTTCTCCTTCCTATACTTGCTGTGGGATGTTGGATTAGGTTTTCCTTATTATACATGTTGGGTTGGGAAAGATTTCTTTGCTGTAGGAGATGTTTTGCTATTTGGATTAAAATTGTTTGTTGGGTATCTATTATGTATGATGGGTTTAACTTGGTACTGTGGGTGTTTTTGTTGGGAGCTTTTCGATATAATTCACATGCGGGTATATATTAGTTGGAAGTATTTCTATTTCGGGATTGACATCTCCATTAGCATGCATGCGTCATTGATTTTGGGACTACGTCCACTATGCCATGCCTGGATGTTTTACTTTATTTGTCGGTTTCAGTTTTTATTAGATTAGTCTGACACTCTTGGTGATGGTCGTTCGACCAAATGAACCAAAGCGTTGCAGATCGTATCGGATACACTGGCTCCGTGTAGGGACGTGTCCTATACGTGTTATGGCACGCTAGTACAGCAAATGATGATTGATCCTTATCTGAGACATCTTATATATCTCATTTCGTTTCTTGTCGTTGGTCGTAGTTTGTATGTTGGTACTGTTAGGTTGTTCATTCTGGGTGAAGATACGCTCGTGTTTGTACGAGTCGATACTGGACACGAATGTGAGGATACCTTCGTGTCGATGATGTAGTCTCTCCACAGTTGCAACCGCGACCCGACGAGGTGCTGTGCGTGCCTGCGAGCCGAGTCCGAAGCCTCCCTTCGAATTCTGATACTAAATTTTACGGTATAAATTCTAAACTCTTGATTGATTTCAGTTTTTGGGTTTATTTTATTTGTCGATGATGTTGTTGGATCTCGATCCCTACATAAAAGGGTTTCGATCGACTGATACGTGTTGGGTTCGATTTTGGCTTGACGATCCTACGATTGTCTTTGTTTGTGAAGCGCGAATGATCTTTAGATCATGTTCGGTTCTTTAATTGCTGTTGGGTCATTTTTGGTTTCGGGTTACCTAGCTGCTGTTGGAATTATTTGTGATGCATGTATTGTTGGTTTGGGTTTCTTGTATAAATTGTTGCTTGGGTTCTTCTTCCTATACTTGCTGTGGGATGTTGGTTTAGGTTTTCCTTATTATACATGTTGGGTTGGGAAAGATTTCTTTGCTGTAGGAGATATTTTGCTATTTGGATTAAAATTGTTGGTTGGGTATCTATTATGCATGATGGGTTTAACTTGGTACTGTGGGTGTTTTTGTTGGGACTTTTCGATATAAATCACATGCGGGTATATATTAGTTGGGAGTATTTCTATTTCGGGATTGACATCTCCATTAGCATGCATGCATCATTGATTTTGGGACTACGTCCACTATACCATGCATGGATGTTTTACTTTATTTGTTGTTTTCAGTTTTTATTAGAGTACTCGGATACTCTTGGTGATGGTCGTTCGACCAAATGAACCAAAGCGTTGCAGATCGTATCGGATACACTGGCTCCGTGTCGGGACGTGTCCTATACGTGTTATGGCACGCTAGTACATCAGATGATGATTGATCCTTATCTGAGACAACTTATATATCTCATTTTGTTTCTTGTCGTTGGTCGTAGTTTGTATGTTGTTACTGTTTGGTTGTTCATTCTGGGTGCAGATACGCTGGTGTTTATACGAGTCGATACTGGACACGGATGTGAGGATACCTTCGTATCGATGATGTAGCCTCTCCACAGTTGCAGCCGCGACCCGGCGAGGCACTGTACGTGCCTGCGAGCCGAATCCGAAGGCTCTCTTCGAATTCCGACACCAAATTCTGGGGTATAAATTCTAAACTCTTGATTGATTTCAGTTTTTGGGTTTATTTTGTTTGTCGATGATGTTGTTGGATCTCGATCCCTACATAAAAAAGGGCTTCGATCGACTGATACGTGTTGGGTTCGATTTTGGCTTGACGATCCTACGATTGTCTTTGTTTGTGAAGCGGGAATGATCTATAGATCATGTTCGGTTCTTTACTTGTTGTTGGATCATTTTCGATTTCGGGTTACCTAGCTGCTGTTGGAATTATTTGTGATGCATGCATTATTGGTTTAAATTTCTTGTATAAATTGTTGCTTGGGTTCTCCTTCCTATACTTGTTGTGGGATGTTGGTTTAGGTTTTCCCTATTATACATGTTGGGTTGGGGAAGATTTCTTTGCTGTAGGAGATGTTTTGCTATTTGGATTAAAATTGTTGGTTGGGTATCTATTATGCATGATGGGTTTAACTTGGTACTGTGGGTGTTTTTGTTGGGAGCTTTTCGATATAAATCACATGCGGGTATATATTAGTTGGGAGTATTTCTATTTCGGGAATGACATCTCCATTAGCATGCCTGCATCGTTGATTTTGGGACTACGTCGACTATGCCATGCCTAGATGTTTTACTTTATTTTCGGTTTCGGTTTTTATTAGAGTACTCTGATCCTCTCGGTTTTTCGATATAAATCACAGACTCTAAAATTGACAGACTCTAAAAGTGAGGGTTTTGCTTTCTTTTTCAGGGTTTTGCTATACGTACATATGCTATGGACCGTCATCATGTGACCAAGTTGAAGCGTTATAAGTGTGCTTCTTCGCTACAGTATCTGTGAGATTTTTGATGTCGATAGTTTTGATGTAGCTAAAGTGTACTCTATATTGGATACTCTATATATTTTGAAAAGATGTATATAATAAAATGGAGAAATGTAAAATGGTAGCTAAAATACTCTATTTTTTGAGACAATGAAATGGAGAATGGTACTTTATATTATATTTCAATGCTTTGTTGTGAATATGGTTCAAAGTGGTTGTTTTTGAATTGAATTGAGCAGCGTTTGGAATGTCAAGCAGTATAGAGCGTTATAAATGTGATACAACGACCATATACAGCGGTTTTTTATAACTATCCATAACGCTTTGAAAATAAAACGTAGTATAAATTCAACCTATTAATGACGGTTTTGTATGAATTATCTATAACGCTTTTAAAAACATTTATAACACCCGATTTCATAACGCTTGGACTGAGAAAAAATGCGTCATGGTTTGCAATTAATGACGCTTTTTAGCCGTCATTAAAAGGTATTTTTGTTGTAGTGACAATAGCTACTATAACTCGGTATTGTATCATGTGGTGTTGCTAGAGTCCCCCTTAGAGGACGCAGAACCTGAGGCCGACGAACCGATCGCCTAGCTAGTTGTTTCCAGTTTTCTAGTTTTATTGTTTTGGAGTTTGTCAATTTGAAATCAGTTCTTTATTTCAGTTCTTTCATTTGCAGTTGTACTTTTCAATTGTTGAATAAAAAGTTTAAAATTTTCGTATATTCAAGTTGTGACAAATGTATAGATGTTGTTGTGAATACCTACAAATAGAACAGCTTACTGCCGCCATTTCACAACGATGCAGGCTGGACATGATCCGGTTTGACCCAGTAATTTGGGATCGGGTCGTGACATGCACCAGTAACAGAAAATCCAAAAGCGATAGACGGAGAACAACCGAAACCCTATTCTAAGAAAGTTGCACAGAAAAATAAGGGAAAAGTTGATAAACAAAAAGAAGTGCAAGAAGAAGTGCAAACAGAAGGTATAACTTTGATTTTATGTTTCCAAATTCTGTATATATTACAAAGAAAATGACATTCTCCGTCATAAAACGCATTTGAATGTTAAATTCTATTCGTCGTTTAATTTGGAACGAAGAATGGCATTCTCCGTCTAACTTGAAATGGAGAATAACATTCCCAGTGTTAAAACACATTAGAATGTTCATTCTCCGTTTTATTTTAAACGGAGAATGACACTCTCCGTGTCATTTGAAACGGAGAATGACATTCTCCGTGTTAGTTTACACGAAGAATGTCATTTCTAGTGTTAAAACCCATAAGAATGGCCATTCTCCAACCTAATTTTTTGTTTTTTTTGTTTTGTAGAAAAAAATCTGTCAGGAATAAGGATTCAAGACTTTTCCGTTCTACTTTCAAGCCAATGCTAAATCTTATGGAGGAGGTCAATCAAGATGTTGGCCGTTTACCTGAGCCAGTTATTGGTTCCTTAAAGAATACCGGTTTTTAGAATTTTGTCGAGATTTTCTACCAAAATAGAGTCCACGTCTCCGAAGTGGCCAAGGTAACGGAAGGGCTTGAGAATTTAATTGCAAGTTACACAGAAGAAGAAGATGGCGTCGGGTGCTTTGAATTGAGCACCACTGTTAAAATTGTGCCAAGCGTCGACGATATGGCAGTCATATTTGGTCTACCGCTGAATGAAGAAAGCAATGATAATGTTTTTTAAAGAAGATTTATAAAGAAAAAACAACAGCAGCCCATACCACCAGCATCATTGAGCCTGTGTAGAGATCACTTCACAAAGATTGCTGGCTAATACTAAGGGCAAACACTCAGAAGTCACGAATAAGGAAGTAAAAAACAAGTTCTTTGAATTGTTATGATGGCTTCGTGACGGAGATAACGCTGTTAATCCAGATGATTTTGCCAAGCTAATAATCTTCCACTTGTGCCAAACAGTATTCTTCACAAAGTCTGGCGGTTCAAATTTGTCGTACAGATTTTTGGCCTTGGTAGACAGTGTGGACATCATCAACAGTATATGCTGGCCAAGGTTAATCCTGGCATATGTAATGGATAGCATAATTAAGAGGAGTAGAAGCAAAACTGAACGGGGGGATTACTCAATGGCTTTCCACAAATTGGAAGGTTGCACAATATAGTTCCTCTATTGGTTTGCAGAACATAGTAAATTTGTGGAAAGGAAGTTCGCCCCAATTTCTGATTATCCAAGATTTTTTACATGGAATGAGTACGAAATCTCAAACTTCCTCAAGGCCGAATATCACAGCAAGATGAGATCGAAGATGATATTGGAAGATCTGGTTATACCTGTTGGGGAAGAAGATGAGCCACCTATAGAAGATGTTGAAGAAGGGGGAGAGGAAGAATATTAAGAAGCAGGTGGGGATAATTTTGATGAACAACAGATACCACAGCATCATGAAATGGGCGCTGTGATGGACGACTCAACAAAGGAATTGGAGGATTTGAAAAGATATCATTATGATATTCTTGCGCAGAATGAAGAACTCAAAGAAAAGTTAAAAGAGATGGAGGCACAAGGAGCGCAGTTACGTGCAACCAACCTTGAGAATGCCATACTCAAAGAAAAGCTGAAAGAGCTCGAGGCAAAAGAAGCGCAACAATGTGCAGTCAACGTTGTGATGGAGGGCTCTGTGCATGAACTGGATGATTTGAGAAAGCAAAATTCTGTTCTTATTGCAGAGCTACATGCACAAGGTAAAATCTTTTCTATTTCAAATTTTTGATTCGTAATCTTCGAGAAGAATGGCTATTCTCCGTGTATTATAACACGGAGAATGGCATTCTCCGTGTTATTTGAAACAGATAATTGCTATTCTCTATCATTTCGATACTAGAAAGGTTATTCTCCGTGTAATTTCAAACGAAGAATTCTATTCTCCGTATTATATTACATGGAGATTGTCATTCTCCTAGTTAGATTCACATCATCCATTTCATTGTTGTTTGTTTTATTTCAGTGCAAACAACCGAGCAACTCAGAGAAACAAATAAAAGGCTTGTTGAGGAGAAAAGGGAGCTTCAAAATAAAGTTGAATCGTTGAATATTGAAGCCATTGAAAAGGATACGAAAATCGTTGATCTCCAAGCCATGGTTGAAGTATTGCAGCATGAGGAGATTCAAGCAGCTGCTCAACTTGCTGCTCCAAAAGAAGCTAAAAGAAGAGGAGGATCGGGGGAAAAGAGGTTCAGAAAACCATCAGCGCCATTAGCCGTTGAAGATGTTACTCCCTTGGAAAAGGATACAGTTAGAGAGGCTAGTAAAAAGCGGAAAATGAATGCCGCTCCGAAATTCGGAGAAGACGCCAAAATGGCTGAACTAAAGAGGAACCGTGTCATACTAAGGGAATGCGATGAACTCTTACTTTGGAAAGAAGCGGATGAAGAGCTGAAGAAGCAAGACATCGACATCGTAATTCCTAAAAAGAAGTGTCCAGAGTATGTATACTGAACCCTTCTTTTCTTTTCTTTTTTCTAGACTTTTTTCACAATTATGTAATGAGGATCTCTATTAATTTAATCTAAACTAAATTTATGTACAGTGATATTGTATACTTATTTTTGCCGAAAGAGGGTGAAAAAGGAGTTTCAGTCCAGTTGTCGGCAATAGACCTGCAAGACATACTCAACTATGAAGACATGGAGGCTGGCATACTAAACCTAATAATAAGGAAGCTGAGAGAAATTCAAGCCATTAATAGAAAATGGGCCCCGTCTAGTTCAAAGGACGTGCCATTGAAGCAAAAGCAAAAGTCGACACACCAATCACATAAGTGGTCTGCATTCATGATGTCCCACACATTGGTAAGAATTCAAACAGAAAAATTCATATTCATGTGTACATCGATAAAAAATGACAAAAAAATTACTCATGATATTGTATTTTGTTTTTGGGAAACAGACCATCGTTGAACGTGTCAATGAACCAGACGCAAAAGCCGGCGCCCTTTAAGACTTCCAAATAGATGTAGTAGACTTCATCATGGGTTTGGAGGATGACATAGAGTTACTATTCATCCCACTCTTTAATTCATCCATCAGATACTATACTCTGCTCACATTCAACTTTATCTCCTACGACTGGACACACTACAACTCCTTGAGGCAAACCACGTACGAAAAGGCAAGGTAGATGCAGAATTAATGAAGGAGATCTTAGAGCCTACCGTCAAGAGAAAAGTTGATATGATGAGGGAGAGTTTCCCGACGAAGATGGAGTATGAGAGCAAAGTGCTGAATTATTCTCCAAATTGCCCATAACAACGGGCACCCAACTGCCTCCTGTACACGGCTGTAGAAGCATGGAAAATATTAGAATAATGATCCATGCGGCTCGGAGTAAGAAGCTTATGCGGCTCACACAGGAGCGGCCCTACGCGGTTCAAAGAAGACTCTCAATCGTATGCGGCTCGGGAGCGTATGCGGTTCAGCAAGGCATATGCGGCTCGATGGATGCCATGTGTGATCCTTCCCTACAGCTGGTCGTTTGGGGGTGGTCTCATTTAATGCTCTGACACGACTTGGCGACTGTGACTGCTCTGACATAAAGTGTCATAATGGCTCTGCCATAATGACAGACTTTTCGGGAAAGGAAGAAGATCTCTGACCCGAACCGTCAGAAATCCTAGGTTGCCACGTGGCAACTCTCATGCGGCTTAAATGGAAAACAGCTCCATGCGGCTCACGAAGAAGTCACTCTATATGGTTAGCAGAAATCAGCCATATGCGGCCCACCGAGAGCTCAATCCCTGCGACTCAATACAATGCTAGCTCATGCGGCTCGCAAAGACTATGCATATGCGGCTCACGAAAGGTTTGTCCCCTGCGGCTCGATGAGGCATTGTCTCATGCGGCTCAGGAAGAGTATCTCTCTGCGGTTCGAGGATAGTCAATCCTATGCGGCTCTGACAGGACTCACAATTAAGACACATGGCATGGGATCAATAAGAGATTTAACCGAATCTCAACAAATATATTTGACATCATCGTCATAATTACTGAGATCAGGGCATATCATTTATCATCAAGCTAATGGGACACGTGGCGAGCAATCAGACATTAGCATAATCAATCACAAGGATTACAGGCAGCTAGCATTAATTGCTCATGAGATACGATGCTATCCGCACTAACGGCCGAGATTCACTATAATCAGGATCAAGGGTTCAGATAGAATGAAGGAGCGCCGACATTCCAAACAGATAATCATTAGCAAACCCTAATGATCACCTCCCTCACTCTTATAAATAGTCAGCATCATTCCCTTGAAAAAAAAAAAAAGAAGAGAGAGAGAGGTCGGCACCAAAAGAAATAAGAAGAGAGAGATCTACACAGAGAGAGCTCCCCCTTCCTTCTTGATAATCACAGAGAGAGAGAGAGAGAAGCCAGGAGAGCAATTCGAGGAGAGTAAGAAGAGCATTTCTTCATCAACGTCGAGCAGATCTTCCCCGAGCCAAGACTGCATACTGATCGTCCAAGGAGTAAGGCAGAGCGGCCGTCGCTTTCCCGAGCCTCTATCGTCACCCCCCAGAATCAAAAATAAACAATCGTACTTAGTCTGCTGTACCTAGGTTTTCGTCCCTAGGCTTTCTTTGTACGAGCGAGTTTGTATTGTGAGTCTAAGTTCAGTCCTCCGATAATTGTTCTGTTCTTTTACAATCAATGGTAAACACGATGGCGACTCTGCTGGGGACTAATTTCTCCACGGCTGAGGAGTTGGTGACGCAATCAGATGCAGCCAAACTTGGCTCCACACAAAAGAAGATGGTCGTCCGCTTCGACCAACAGGCGTTCGAAGAGATGCTCTCTGAAGGCAGCGCTGGCCCGGTCCAGAAGCGCACCCGCACCACGAAGGCTCGCAAAGAATAGAGACCGAAGTCATTTGCTCCTCCTCAAGCCCTCGATGGGATGCCCTCTGCTGCTCAAGACGGCGAGAAGGATTCTCCTGCGGTCCCACTTCAGATCGTAGACAACTCTGCTGTCCCCAAGTCCGGCAGAAGAAAACATTATGATGCTGGACTTGCAGGGACAAAGAGGGACTCTACGCGGACCGAACCGCAAAAGAGTATTAGCCGCAAGGAGAAATCCCATGCGGCTACATCCGCCAACCGCAAGGAGAAAGCCCATGCGGCTACATCCGTCAACCGCATGAAGAAAACTCATGCGGCTACTTCTGTCAGCCGCATAACTTATGCGACTACAGTTCCCGACAGCATGGATGAGACTCATGCGGCCAGTAAAGTCAATCGTTTGCAGAAAACCCATGCGGCCACAGATGCCAACCGCATGCGGCCAGCCTACACGGTCGTGACCCCTAGCCGCATAAGAACTCGTCCGACGACAGGAGACAACCGCATACAGACGGCCTGCACGGTTTCCGCTCCCAGCCGCATAGCATCTGCTCCATGCTCCTCTCGATCAGTTTTCGACCGTCTCTCGTACGGTCCGAACCCTGATGACTCTCTGGATGACAAGCCAGACTCTGTGATGTTCAACTTGGACTCTTCCTATTATGCACCCACAAGTGCTAGAAAGAAGAAGTCTAGGGCAGCGCGGGCTCATCAAGCCCAGACAGCTGCCCCAACCTTTGACTATCAGGGCGTCCCGCTGATTATCACGCGGGCCTCTGATGGGAAGTTGTACAGAACCGCTCAAGTCCAATCCCCGACGGCAAACGGACAGAGTGGTTCCTCTGACCTGCGTGAGGCGATCCTCCACAAACGCAAGGAAAGAGAAGGGGCCTCGGCGTACAAAGAATCCCCATATGGACGTCACTGCACCCAGATCATCGTCAACTGCTGCTGCAACAACGCGACAGTGACGGAAGATCGTCCGTCCGTCTTCCATAGACTACAGCACCCGAACTCAGAAGATGAGGCACCTCCTGTTGTCTCCTGTAATTCTGCTCAGAAGGTCCCCGCCAAGGGGAGAGGGAAGAAGACAAGCATCTCCAGTCCAAAGATATCAGCCACTACAGCTAAGAAGTTGTCGGTAAACGGTTACCCTCCACCGGAGTATACCAACACACCCGTTCGAAGACAAAATCTGCTGCAACAGGAGACTCATCGTCCTCGACCCTGGGGGTTGTAGGAGCTGGGGGTAGTACTCCTCCGAACGTCCACAATAATCCAACGTTTCAAGGAGACGAACCCCGAGAAACAACCCTCCCATCGGGTACAACAGATGCTGATGTCCCTGAGGACATCCATGATTCTCGAGACGAAGCAAGCTCCGAAGCTGGGGGTAGTGTTCCTTCCGAGTCCGAACCTGAAGAGAACATCCCCACATATCCAGATGATTTTTCGACGCATGGGTACGACTCGGAGGGTACATCCTCCACCACTCCCTCCGTCACTCCTCATGTGAAGACGGTATTCATGACAGACAACAATCAAGGCGGTTCCAGTGATCGCCAGCGCATCGACACGTTGGAGGCCATATTGCATGCTTTGGTCAAGTCTGTAGACGAGATCAAAGCGACACCTCCTACTCTGCAGGGAGTGACACCTGACCAGACAAGCACGGGTCCCGCAATCAACGTAGATTCAAATTCAGCGACACCAAACCAGGGCAATAATCCTCCCGAGATAACGGCCCCTACCGCGACAGATGAGGCCCGAAAAGTAAGAAGAGAGGTTCAGGAGCTCCGAGCAATGTTCCACGCCCGAGAAAACTCTCAAGACCTCAGAATACGGCAACCATATCATGCTGAATGGAGGGATGTTCCCTTTCCGCCAAGATATAAGCCGTTCAATATCAACCATATGATGGCAAGACTTCAGCAAGTCGATACATCACTTACTTTGAGGTCACTACCAACTATCTGCCCTATGATGACGCTATCCTCACGCGGTTATTTATTGGGGCATTGGAAGGAGTCGCCTTCGATTGGTACCGCAACCTGCCAGACAATTGCATCCACTCCTTCGCTGGCTTCAAACGCTTGTTCTTGGAGAGGTTCTATGAGGTAGGACAGGACGTGACGATGTCTACCCATGGACGTCGTTCAAGGAGAGAAAGAACTGACAAGAAATTATATTGAGCGGTTTCGTCAAACCGCAATGAAGTTACCATCTGGCAACCCGGACTCTTCTTTGATTGAAATTTGCCAAAAGAGACTACTTCCAACAATTAGTCTCTGGATGGGCGAAAGTCAGTTCAAGGATTGGAAGGCTTTTATCATCAGTGCTACAAGTGCTGAAGAACGATTGAAGAAGGCTCGCCAACTGGGGTTGCATATCTCGGAGGGAGAGAACAAGAGCAAGCGTCCCAACACCAGCAACAACAATGGGGGTAGCCCTTCCAACAACCGGGACAACAAAGGCAAGCAGGCTATGGTGACCGATACAGCCCAGAAGCCCGAGCCACAGCCAGCAGACAAACAATGGCCTCAAATCACTTATTCCTTTGAAGACGGCCACGTCAAGCCTATTTTGGACATGCTTATACAAGGAGATAGGATTCAGCTTCCTCCACCAAGACGGGAGCCTCGGTCGGCTGATCTGGAGAACCCAAAGTTCTGCCATTACCATCGCTACGTCTACCATGCGACACACGACTGCTACCAACTGAAACGGTATATCCAAAACCTCATCGATTCGAACGCCCTGGCCATCGATTTCGAAGAGGTAACCGTGGCAGCCAACATGGTGTCCGTATAATTCGGCAGCTTCCTTCCAACAGAGACTCAGGACGGGGTTATACCTATCCCTCTGGCAACAATGGAAATTGCTAATCTGCCGCCTGCTTGCGAGCAAGCTACTGGTCTAATACCCCTCACCACATCACGAGGGGAAATCATGTGGGTCCATCCGAACCTAGTCCACGAGGTAACTCAGCCCTCTCCACCTTCTAAAAGGAAAAGTGACAAAGTCAGATCCTGCCATACTGCCTCGACGGAAGAAGAGGAAGTCTCGGCAGTCACATTCAACCGGATCACCGACTTCCGACTTAGATACCAGCATCGGAGATGTGTTCAGACAAATCATGTCAGTCAACATGGCGTTCGCTGACGCTTACGAGGAAGACGAAGACATCCCTGAAATCCTTGAGCTAGAACCATGGGCCCAGCAATTAGACGTGCAATGTAAAAAATGGTTCGAACTAAGAGAACCTCCTACTGAAGATGAGGTCATACAAGTGGATCTCGGCAGCGAATCTTCTCCAAAACCGATCTTTATCAGTAAAAGCCTGACAAACGAAGAACGAGAATCGCTGCTGAAACTCGTCAGAGAATATATCGACGTGTTCGCGTGGAGTTACGAGGACATGCCGGGGCTAGACCCCGATATCGCTCTTCACAAACTCAACATACGGCCAGATGCAAAGCCAGTCAAACAGCAACAACGATGCTTCCGCCCAGGCGTCATGGACGCAATTAAAGCCAAAGTCAACAAGCTAATAGCCAGCGGTTTCATTCGTGAAGAGCAACATCCTGATTGGGTCGCCAACATAGTACCGGTCCTTAAGAAAAATGGGAAGATCCGAATCTGCATCGACTTCCGTAATCTGAATGAGGCATGTCCGAAGGACGAGTTTCCCCTTCCCATCACAGACATCATGATCGACAACACATGCGGCTTTGAACGTATGTCATTCATGGATGGATTCTCGGGGTACAATCAAATCAAGATGTCTCCCGACGACGAAAAGCACACATCATTCTGAACGCCGATTGGTACATACTGCTACACAGTCATGCCATTCGGTCTAAAGAATGCTGGCGCTACATATCAGCGGGCCATGAGTATCATTTTCCGAGAACATTTACGCAAAACAGTAGAATGCTATATCGACGACATCGCCGTCAAGAGTCGCCATAAGGAAGATCATCTGCAAGACCTGAGAACGGTATTCGAGCTGATGAGAGCCCACAACCTGAAGATGAACCCTACGAAATCATTCTTGGGCGTATCCACCAGGAAATTCTTAGGCTTCATCATCACGGCACGGGGCATCCATGTAGACCCTGAGAAGACGAAGGCAATCATGGAGATGGGTCCCCCGAAAAATCTCCGCGAACTCAGAGGCCTCCAAGGGAGGCTAGCTTACATCAGGAGGTTCATTTCCAACCTCTCCGGGCGATGCCGACCGTTCACACACCTCATGAAGAAGGGAGTCTCATTCGTATGGGA
This sequence comes from Iris pallida, assembly GCA_029216955.1. NCBI lineage: Eukaryota > Viridiplantae > Streptophyta > Magnoliopsida > Asparagales > Iridaceae > Iris > Iris pallida. Next base: position 2,029,949 of record JANAVB010030419.1, read on the forward strand.
CGAGGAATGCCAGCGTGCTTTCGACGACATCAAAGAATATTTGTCGAATCCCCCAGTCCTGGTGGCCCCGGTCCCCGAAAAACCATTCCTGCTCTACGTACGAGCGATGGAACACTCCCTTGGTGCCCTGCTAGCACAAAATAATGATGCAGGCCACGAGCAGGCCATATATTATCTCAGCCGAATGATGATCGGGCCAGAACATCGATACACCGTCGTAGAGAATGAGTGTCTCGCCCTGGTATTCGCTATTCAAAAGACGCGGTACTATGTCACAGGAAAAACCATACATGTGATCTCGCGAGTCAACCCCCTCAGAGTCCTCATGACTAAACCAGGGGCCCTCAGCTCTCGCCTCGCCACATGGGCAATATTGCTGTCCCCCTATCATATGATTTTCGTCCCGCAAAAGGCTGTTAAGGGTCAAGCCCTAGCAGACTTTTTGGCAGCCCACCCAGGATCGGAGTCATCCAGAATCTATGAAGAGATCCCAGACGAGGTCGTCGATTCGAATACAGCCATCCACGATAACATATGGCGAATGTTCTTCGATGGCGCCTCAAGGACCGGACCCAAGGAATACATCGTCGTCGGGGTCGGAGTGGTATTAATTTTTCCTACTGGGCTGGTGATCAATCGCGCCTACTCCCTCACGGAACCCTGCTCCAACAATGTGGCCGAATATAACGCTCTGGTCATTGGCCTCCAACTTGCAAAAGAGCCGGGGGTAGAATACCTTGAAGCATACGGCGACTCCCAACTAATCGTCAATCAGATCAGGGGCTCGTACGAGGTTCGCCATGAAGACATGATCCCCTACCATCAAATTGCGATCAACATTATCTCATCATTCGAGGGATTCTTCATCGAACACGTCCCCAGACTCCAAAATATCGAAGCCGATGCCCTAGCAGGCCTTGCCGCTTCCTTAGCAGTGCCGAACCAAGCTCATCATTCGGTTGACGTAATAGGCCACGAACTGGTCTGTCCCAAGAACAACGTTCAAGCCATGGCAAGTTATTCCGCCCAGACGGTCGACGACACACCGGACTGGAGACAGCCGTTCATCGATTTCGTCGTATACGACATCCTCCCAGAGAATCCAAAGGAAGCTACCTCTATCAGACGACGCTCTCTCAGATTCTTCTACGATACAGAGACGAAAATGTTGTACCGCCGCTCCTACGACGGATTATTGCTCCGGTGTTTGTCGAACGGGGAAGCTACAGAAGCTGTACGAGAAGCTCACGACGGTGTCTGTGGGGCCCATCAACCCGGCCCTAAGCTACAGGACCGCCTTTGCCGGATGGGCTACTACTGGCCCACAATGGTGGCAGTTGCGATAGATTATGCCAGAAAATGCAAGGCCTGCCAAGTCCACGCAGATTTCATTCATCAACAATCCGAGTTTCTGCATCCAACGGTGGCATCCTGGCCATTCGAAGCATGGGGAATGGATATCATTGGTCCAATCACCCCACCTTCCTCCCGAGGATACCGCTTCATACTTACGATCACTGATTATTTCTCTAAGTGGGCGGAGGCTGTCCCACTCGCAGAAGTTAAAACTTCAAACGTGATCAGCTTCCTTAAGCATCACGTTATCTACCGCTTCGGACTACCACGAAGAATCATCCATGATAATGGTCCACAGTTTATAAGCCATGCATTCTACCGATTCTGCGATAAGCACCGCATTCAGAATGTCACTTCGACACCATACAACCCGGCAGCAAACGGGTTGGCAGAGGCATTCAACAAAACAATCATCAAACTCCTCAAGAAGTTCGTCTCCTCCAACAAACGCGACTGGAACGAGAAGCTCGGCGAGTGCTTATGGGCTTATCGCACCACGGTTCGAACAGCCACCGGGAATACACCATTCTCTCTGGTGTACGGGAGCGAGGCAGTCCTCCCTTTGGAGACTCAGATCCCCTCACTCCGCGTCGCCCTCACTTATCAATTGACGACGGATGATAACTACCGACGACGACTACAAGAGTTGAAGGCTTTAGATGAAAAGCGCCTCCTAGCTCAGCAAAGGATCGAGCTATACCAAGCACGCATCTCAGGAGCCTTCAACAAAAAAGTTAAAATCAGAACATTCCAAGTGGGTGATCTTGTTCTGGCAGTCCGGAGACCGATGGTCATGACTCACAAGACCACCGGTAAGTTCCAGCCAAAATGGGAAGGTCCATTTGTCATCGAGACCGTGTTCTCCAACGGCGCCTACCGCCTCGCTAAGCCGAACGGAGATTTGCTCATGTTGCCCGTCAACGGCAAGTTCCTGAAGAAATACTATGTTTGAACATCATTCTCCAGATTATCGAGTCATGTACTCCTTTAGTACCACTGAACTCCCATCCATCATTCTCCAGATTATCGGGTCATGTACCCCTTTAGTACCACTGAACTCTCATCCACCCTATTTCAAATTATCGAGTCATGTACCCGCTGGTGCCGCTGTACTCTCACTCCCTCAATAGTCTAAATTACCAAGTTATGTACCAGCTGGTGCCTCTGAACTTACATTTCGGTCACTCTTTCAGATAGTAAGTCAAGTATGATTATACCTCTGAACTTTCTTCCTGGCAGAGATCCTCCCTCAGGATTCACTACCCGCACTCCCAGTGCACAAAAAGGGTAGTCGATCCACCAATTTCCGAAACGACCATGTCCTCATTACCTCTGAGTCGTCTTCACTTCCACCAAAAACAAACCGCCCCCTCGCATAGAACTTCCACGTTCTCCTACCTCTGAGTTGTTCTATGTACCCAATCTTCATTAAGCCCACTCCTGCCATGTCCTCACTACCTTTGAGTGGGAAGGCTCCGTCGAAGAAATCGTCATATTTGCCATGTCCACATTACCTCTGAGCAAGTATGTCGATCCCCTTTTAACCTATTGTCTGTACCCACAACCGGAGTACGACAAGGATAATAGGTCCACAAATGTCCCCTGTTGACCACAAATGTCCTCTGTTGACCACAAATGTCCTCTGTTGACCACAAATGTCCTCTGTTGACCACAAATGTCCTCTGTTGACCACAAATAGCTTCCGTAAAGTCTCTCCTGCCATGTTCTCACTACCTCTGAGCAGGAAGATTTCATGATAAAACCTTCATGTTTGCCATGTCATCATAACCTCTGAGCAAATGTGATTGGTTTCCTTTCATCCCATTATCCGTATCCTGAACCAGGGTACGCCAAGGATAATAGGCCCACAAATATCCCTTGCTAAGCTTCTTAGCATAAATCCACCATCTTACCATGCCCCGGGAGCCCAGCTGCTCTACGGCATTCCTTCCCCCAGTACCGAGAACATCCATGACCATTTTGCCGTGGCTGTCCCGGACATCCTAATCAAACTTGTTATCCATACCTAAAACCAAGGTACGCCTAGGGTAACAGGTCCACAAATAATCCCCCAGTAAATCCGGTTCCATAAACACCGCAAGTACAAGAAAGAAAAGATGAGTTGAAACATGCTCATTTATTCAAAAATCAAAGGGCTACATCAGCGGGGATCACATCCCTTACAAAAATTAAAAGAGAAAAGAGAAAAAAAGAGAAGACAGAGGACGGATCACTGCTTTGGAGCACATAACGCCATGAGACGGTCCTTTAACAAGGCAACCGACCGCTCAAGCCTCTGTTTGGCTCGACGCTCCGCCTCCTGGTTCAGCACCGCCGCATCCTCCAGATGAGCATGGGCTTGCCAGTTGTCCTCAAACTTCTTGAAGGCCCACTCCAGGTTGACAGAAGATCGGGAAACCCTCTCGGCCTCCCGAGCAATCGATTCCTGTTCTGCATGAGCAGTCTCCCGCTCTGACTCTAAGAAGGCCAACTCCTTCTGGAGTGCGAGAATCCGCTCCTTCGTGTCAGCTATTCCACGAGAGGCAGATTCTTCCCGGGCCCTACAAGCCTGACTCCGACGACCCAGTCGGTCATAGGAGACGGAGAACTTGTCAAGATCCCCCTGCACAGTCGGCCCGACAGTCTCTCGAGCGAGCTTGATCCTGTCCCGAGCAGCAACCAGGAAGCCCCGCTCTCGTTTGATCGCAGCAGGCAAACCAGCCTGTCGTACTGCCAGCAGTTGGGTCACAAGCTGGTCAGCCTCTGTCAGCTTAGGCTCCAGGAACGCGGCTAACCCCACCCCGCCAGGAAGACCCTTCAGAGTATCAATTTGACCCCGAGCGCCCCGCAGAGACAGAGAAAAAGGGATCCCCCGTTCCACGGCAGCGTTTACACCCCTCCCTAAGTGGCAATAGAAACTGTCAACCACATCCTACGTCACCTCGTTCAGAGCCTCCGAGGAAACCGGCGTCAACGGGAGTGTGGCTGGTAGCACGGAAGAAGACGCGACGGAATCTGCCGCTTCTGCCACAAGAGAAACCAACTCCGCACGGAAAGACGCTTGAACATCGGTCAATTCCTCTTCAGCGGCCCGCAGAATTTGGATGCTCGGCAGGTTCGAGAAGTCAATCTCCGGAGCCGTATAAGCAGCCGAAGACGAGGCCGGGGCCAGCACCAACGCCATCCCCATCTGCCCAGAGCTGGCAGGATGTCCCTCAATATACGATGACGAAGGGGAGGAAACGCTCCTTTCCCCCAGATCACGGCAGACCGGGCCTTCCCCAAGAACATCAACGACAGGAGATAAAGGGTCAGGACCTGCACGGCCAAGGCAACCATGAATCGACTTGACCTGAAGGATATGCTGATAGAGCAAATAAGCCCCCTCGGTGGTCAATATGTGGCTCAGCTTACCAGTGGAGGAATGTGGAGGCTGAGGTTCGCCTACAGCCATCACAACCTCTTCACCAACAGCCTCCGAGTCAGGAATAAAAGACTCATCCACCCTTGCATCCTCGGGAGGGGGTGCACCGAGGATGGCATCATCTCGCTGAAGTTCAAAAATCTCAGAGACGGGCCCAAGGAAACTTTCGTCACCCCGGGCTGGGGCCTCAGCAGCTTGGGAGTCCTTAGCCGTCGCTGAGAGAGCCCCCGCAGAGAGGACCGCGGTACACATGTCCCTAATCAAAGAGGCAAGGGCCGGATCAACTACTGAAGCAGCAGATAGTTCAGGAGAGCCTGGTTCGTCAGACGCCTACAAAGAAAAATGATCGAGTCAAATCCCCGAGAGGAAAGAAAGCTACAACAAAGATAGAGCTCCGACTTGGACTTACCTCCGGAATATCGTCTGCACCTTCACCCTTCTCGGTGATAGGTGTCCCACGAGACCTAACAGCAGCTCTCTTCACGGAAAAGGTCGCTCTACTGTCCGGAGATTCGTATCTGACCCGTTTACGCGAGGGACCAGATACAGCTAAAGGGTGTTCTTCTCTCACTGCTCCCTCTTGTGTAGTAAGCGGCGGATCTTCCGCCGGTTCATCAAGTGGGGGAAGCGGTTGATCCGCCACTTCTTCATCCCCACCAGAAAGGAAGTCTTCGCTATCATCCTCCTCCTCAGCCGACTCGGAAGGTTCTGATTCAGGGAGAGGAATCTGGAGCGCTAGTTGCTTTCTAGCCTTAGCCCCCTTAGGCTTCTCCTCTAAACCAGTACCTACGATGAAGCTGGTACTCGGATCGAAGTTAACAGGAGGCTTGTTCACCATAACGTGATACAAAGCGGCCACGTACAGAATTTCCCTCGGCGCATTGGCATCGGGAACCGAGAAGCTGGCCTGAGTATGATAAGCGTCATAATAATTCCACGCTCGGACGCCGTCAAGAACACTACCTTCAAAACCCAAACAAGGGTTGGGACAATCAAGGAACAACTGGCTATAACCAAATTAACGAGAAAACCTACTGGGTAGGTAAGGCTCCAAGTACACATTATCCCGGTTGCGATAAACCAGATGCGCGGAGCGGATATTGCGCAACCAAGCAAGCATATCCGGAGACAGAAAATGAGAAGGTCCAGTACCGTCAAGGTGTACCTTCCTCACTTCCTCATCAGAAAAAGGAGGAACAGACACAAAGAGATCATACCCATCCACTCTCGCCAACGCCCTCAGACAAGCTGGCATAGTGTTGTATTCCCAAGACCGGTGATGGCATTTGAAGAGGAAAGCGTCCTCGGCCGTAGCATCTTCCGCTACCCCAGGTCCTAGCAAAGACTTATAGTGCATCGCCAACCACCCCATTAGGTAGTAAAAGGACAGTTCTACGCGCTCAAAATCCAAAGTCTTCTTGCGAGCAATAACCTTGGACGAGAATGTCCGCAGACCATGATGTATGCTGCATACCATAGCAGGAAGGAGGGCCAGCCTAACTCCGAAAATTAGCTTAACGGCAGGGAGGATGAAATGACGACCAATCCTCTCGATAGAGCCCGCTCCGCCTGAGACTACGCAGTTCCGTAGCCATATCATCAGAAATCCAGCCAGAAGCGCCTTCTCCGACAGTTGTATGGTCCCGTAGTGAAAATAAATAAGAGAGTCAGCTTGACTCCCGAATATATCACTCTTGGATCGCGACTTTTTGACATTGGACATCAGATCCCTTACCTCTGCATGCGTTCGAGGGGCTCGGGGAGTAACTTCACCAGAAGGATCAACCCTAAAGAGATAATTAATCCAGGATGTGGTATGGGGAGCGTTCCCCTCAGAGCTATCCGCCGTTTTTATAGCCATTTGATGACAAGCACTATGGTGGCACAACAACTCCCGATACACCGCAACAAAACCTGGGAGTTGCCTGTCCAAGGCCTCGAACTCCTCATTTGACGGGGTATACACCTCGAAAGGCTCATTCCCCCATGGAAGTTTAGAGACAGTATACATCTCGTGAAGAACAAGCCCCAGTTCCCCTACTGGTGTAAAGAATGTCCCCGTTCGCTGGCTGTACATCTCCAAGAGCGCTACGAACAGTGGTTTATTAAGGGGAAGCCCGTGACAAGTGCCCCGAATGGCATGGTAAAGCCCCACCTCCCGCAAGAATGCTCCATAAGTCTGTAGAACCCAAGCAGTCAACTGGGCCCACGTAGAGGTGGGGTTTATCCAGTTCGGCAATGCCAGCCTACCAACAGGATAAGACTTCTTGCGAACCAGCCGATTCAGAAAAGTATCAGCCTGAGTAAGTGTGAAATTGGGACCATATACATTCATAAAAGAGCCCGGGGCCAGACCCATCATATACCGGAGGACGGAATCCTTACCTGCATACGCTGACTTCATATTCGGATTATAATGGATGTTGTCCATCAACATCCCTGATTGAGTGGGAGTTAGGTTACACACCATCTTCCGATCTAGCAACACCATATTGAACCATGACAAAGGATAATGACGTTCCATGAGAGGAATATGGATTGCCACCCCATCCAAAGAAAAATCCCAGTTCTCAGAAATCTCTAAGACCCGAGGATTCTTGATGGTTAAAGCATCCCCAAAAAGGAACAAAGGCTTCAGGTATTTTCCATCCAGCTTCCCAGCATTCATCATGGAACGGAGGTAATGAAGGGGTTGACTCTCTATAGCCCTCAACCTCTCCGAAGGCTCATCAGTAGGGAATTGATTCGATACATGCCTAATTAAGTCGTCAAGACGCACGCCCAGGGCAAATTGATTCGAACCCACTATAAGCTCCCCAGCAGGATTTACGGGCAAGCTCACTGGAAAAATATGAAAGAAACGAGGTTAGAAGATAGTCAAAAAAACAGAAGCATTGGAAAGGTCATCTGAGCCTATGCGGCTCGGCTCGTTACAGCTTCATGCGGCTCAGCATTTGATACGTATATGCGGTTCAGTGCATCATAACCTCATGCGGCTCCGAGTTAGCCGAGCTCATACAACTCAAGTCCAGACGAACTGATAGACCCATGCGGTTCAAGTTAAGCACGTCTACAGAGTCAGATTCATGCGAGCTGACGTGAGCAGACGAATTTCTGCGGTTCAAAAAAGGTGAGCAACGCTTATGCGGCCTAAATCAAAAACACGTATGCAAACGCAGATCGAGTATAACAAGTTCATGCGGCCCCATAAGACGAAGGGCTCATGCAGTCCCATCGATAAAGCCCCGTATACGTGGCTTGTGCATAAAGTATGCAGCAGAGCCATGGCGACAGTTAGGGTTTTCAGACGATCTCTTACCAGCGATAGACGGATGGACATCGGGATGGATGGAGTGCGCAATGACCGACGGAGGGGCGACTACGTTTGCCACAGCAGTCGCTGTAGAAGCAACTGCCTTACCTTAGCGGCCTTCGATGCTGCAGCTTTCTTGGGAGCCATTGTCGGTTGCTAAAGGAAGAAGACGAAGAGCAAAGACGGCAAATAGAGAATCAGAGCAAAGAGAGAAGGTAAAGAAAAACCCCAAGAGGCTTAAAAACTCCTATTTATAGGCAAAAGAGACCCACGAAACGAACAGACGTCTCGGAGTATGCCTCGGATTACGTGCCGCCCCCAAAGAATAAAGGCAAAATTCTTCGGTCAAGGCAAAACCGACTCTTGGGATCCTCCCCCAAAAGGCGGCGTTAAATCAAATCAAAGGCACTTAATGAAGATTTGCACACGTGTTCAGGACACGTGGCAACCAGTTTATGCGGCCAGATGAATTTATGCTGCTAAGGCACTTATGCGGCTAGGAAGCTCAGGCAGACAGAAAAATCCTATGCGACATGAACGGGGCCATGCTTCTTGTTCAAAGTATTCCAATTTTTACAAATTGAAAACTTTGAAGGGGGTCCTGTAGAAGCATGGAAAATATTAGAATAATGATCCATGCGGCTCGGAGTAAGAAGCTTATGTGGCTCATACAGGAGCGGCCCTACGCGGTTCAAAGAAGACTCTCAATCGTATGCGGCTCGGAAGCGTATGCGGTTCAGCAAGGCATATGCGGCTCGATGGATGCCATGTGTGATCCTTCCCTACAGCTGGTCGTTTGGGGGTGGCCTCATTTAATGCTCTGACATGACTTGGCGACTGTGACTGCTCTGACATAAAGTGTCATAATGGCTCTGCCATAATGACAGACTTTTCGGGAAAGGAAGAAGATCTCTGACCCGAACCGTCAGAAATCCTAGGTTGCCACGTGGCAACTCTCATGCGGCTTAAATGGAAAACAGCTCCATGCGGCTCACGAAGAAGTCACTCTATATGGTTAGCAGAAATCAGCCATATGCGGCCCACCGAGAGCTCAATCCCTGCGACTCAATACAATGCTAGCTCATGCGGCTCGCAAAGACTATGCATATGCGGCTCACGAAAGGTTCGTCCCCTGCGGCTCGATGAGGCATTGTCTCATGCGGCTCAGGAAGAGTATCTCTCTGCGGTTCGAAGATAGTCAATCCTATGCGGCTCTGACAGGACTCACAATTAAGACACGTGGCATGGGATCAATAAGAGATTTAACCGAATCTCAACAAATATATTTGATATCATCGTCATAATTACTAAGATCAGGGCATATCATTTATCATCAAGCTAATGGGACACGTGGCGAGCAATCAGACATTAGCATAATCAATCACAAGGATTTAAAGCAGCTAGCATTAATTGCTCATGAGATACGATGCTATCCGCACTAACGGCCGAGATTCACTATAATCAGGATCAAGGGTTCAGATGGAATGAAGGAGCGCCGACATTCCAAACAGATAATCATTAGCAAACCCTAATGATCACCCCCCCCACTCTTATAAATAGTCAGCATCATTCCCTTGAAAAAGAAAAAAAAAAGAAGAGAGAGAGAGGTCGGCACCAAAAGAAATAAGAAGAGAGAGATCTACACAGAGAGAGCTCCCCCTTCCTTCTTGATAATCACAGAGAGAGAGAAGCCAGGAGAGCAATCCGAGGAGAGTAAGAAGAGCGTTTCTTTATCAACGTCGAGCAGATCTTCCCCGAGCCAAGACTGCATACTGATCGTCCAAGGAGTAAGGCAGAGCGGCCGTCGCTTTCCCGAGCCTCTATCGTCACCCCCAGAATCAAAAATAAACAATCGTACTTAGTCTGCTGTACCTAGGTTTTCGTCCCTAGGCTTTCTTTGTACGAGCGAGTTTGTATTGTGAGTCTAAGTTCAGTCCTCCGATAATTATTCTGTTCTTTTACAATCAATGGCAAACAACGGCATATTATATGAATATGTTGATGACAACTCCCTTCGAAATATCGAGAAGAAATGACGATGACACTCACTAGGAGATTACAATGATGAGGTTGGTATGGGCTAAGAAGTTGCTTTCAAGCAAATATGTAACACGAACCAAGCAATGACATTGTAAAACAATGATATAATTATGTAATTGGGCAAAAAATTTCTGTCTTTTATAAGCTCTATCTTTTATAATAAAATTATTTTTGAATTACATTTACATTGTCAAAACCACAAAAAGTTTGACTTTTATTTACATATGAAATTCTGAACTACTACATAAAATCCTACTACAGAGAAAAAGTTGAATAAGACGGAGAATAACTTTTCCGTTTAAATTAAAATGATGGAGGATTCTATTCACCGTTAATTTCAAAACGGAGAACAGAATTCTCCGTGTACCTTGAAACGGAGAATAACATTCCCTGTGGTCAAAGGAACTCCTTGAGTGCCAAGGAATTCCTTTGCTTCTGTTCCTGTGCCTCAAGGAATTCCTCTTGCTCTTGCTCTGACGATGCACGATGAAGTAATTTGCCTCAAGGAATTCCTTTGTCTCAAGGAGTTCCATTGCTATGAAGATGCACGATGAAGTGAATTCAGTTCATCGTGGATCGTCTGAGCAATGGAACGCCTTGAGGCAAAGAAATTCCTTGAGGCAAATCACTTCATTGTCAACGTCCCAAGGAGGAGCTTGAGAGAGGAACTCCTTGAGGCAAAGGAACACCGTGCATAGTCCGAGCTAATCAACATGCCAGCGCTTAGACAGAGTGTGGGTTGGTAATCAACCCAAACCCTGGGGCTCTTCCAGAAACCAATATTATGACACACAGTCGATGAAGTGTACGAATACAGACAGTCTACTAGGCACATCTCAGTCTTCTGAAGGACTTCACCGCCAAAGCTTCTTCGAACGAGGAGATCGACAACCAAAAGGAAAGCGTCTTGCAAGGCGGAGGATCGGTAGAGTCCATCTCCACAAGAAAAGCTAAGTGAGACGAGAACAAACTCTTCCTACACTACTGCCATTTATAGGCAAGGAACAACTCGAACTCATGTGCCAAGTGGCGGTCACTTCGAACTCTATTCAATTAATTTGCATTAATACCAATTCATCTGTCCCTTCTCAAGTAAAGCTGAGTAAGACTAGAACGAACTCTCCCAACTACTGTCATTTATTGGCAAGGAACAACTCTATCTCATGCGCCAAGTGGCAGTCATTTCGAATTCTATTCAATTAATTTGCATTAATACCAATGCATCTGCCCCTTCTCAAGTAAAGCTAAGTAAGACTAGAACGAACTCTCCCAACCACTGCCATTTATATGCCATTAATACCAATGAATCTGCCCCTTCGAATTCTGCCAAGTGAACACCATTCTCCGTGTACTGTTGTGCCCAATTGAAACGGAGAATGGCATTTATATGCCATTAATATGCCATTAATACCAATGAATTCTTCCATTTATATGCCATTAATACCAATGAATCTGCCCTTCGGATTATATTCTCCATTTTACTTGAAACGGAGAATAACTTTCTCGTTTAAATTAAATCGTTTGAGGATTCTATTTACCGTTTATTTCAGAACGGAGAATAACATTCTCCGTCTAACTTGAAACGGAGAATAACATTCCCAATCGTAAAACACATTAAAATGTTCATTCTTCGTTTTTATTTAAACGGAGAATGACATTCTCCGTGTCTTTTGAAACGGAGAATGTTATTCTCCGTTTAGTTTAAAAAGGAGAATGAAGATGAGCTTGATGAGAATATGACGAGGTTGGTATGGGCTAAGAAGACTACAATGATGAGGTTGGTATAGGCTAAGAATTTGCTTTCAAGAGAACTTCTGTGTTTTATAATGTCTGCTCTACTCTGTCTTTTATAATAAAATCATTTATGAGTTACATTTACATTGTAAAAACTACGAAAAGTTTGACTTTTATTTACATATAAAAGTCTGAACTACTACATAAAATCCTACTATCAAGAAAAAAGTTGAATGTGAGCTGCGTGCGGGCATCGCAGAGCAATGGAACTCCTTGAGGCAAAGGAATTACTTGATGCAAATTACTTCATCGAACAACGTCGGAGCAATGGAACTCCCTGAACAAAGGACCTCTGTGCATAGTCAGAGCAATAGAACTCCTTGAACAAAGGAACTCTGTGCATAGTCAGAGCGAATCAAAGTGCGAGCGCTTCAACCCAAACACTGTGTGCACTTCATCGACTGTGTGCCATGATGTCGGTTTTTGGAAGAGCCCCTGGGTTTGGATTTATTGCCAACCCACGCTCTGTCGAAGCGCCCGCACGTTGATTAGCTCGAACTATACACGGTGTTCCTTTGCCGCAAGGAGTTCCTGTCACGCCCCGCTCCCGTAGGAGCGATCATCCTCGCTAAGGCGTGATACCGCACGAGCCTATATTGCGCTCGTGTAAGGCAGTTCCATAACGGCCGATTGCATCGGCGGCGACGGGGAACTACAACATATACCACTAATAACGGCCGATTGTTGTAGTGCCCCATCGCCGCCAATACAATCGGCCGTTATGGAACTGCCTTACACGAGCACAATCTAGGCTTGTGCGGCATCACGCCTTAGCAAGGACGATCGCTCCTACGGAAGCGGGGCATGACAGTTCCTTTGTTCAACGTGCTCCATTGGTCCGACGATGCACGACGAAGTGATTTGCCCCAAGGAATTCCTTTCCTCGGGGTGTTCCATTGCTCAGAAGAATGCAAGATGAAGTGAATTCCTTTGAAGGTCCTTTGCCTCGAGGAATTCCTTTGCAAGGTCCTTTTGCTCTCAAGGAATTCCTTGGCACTCAAGGAGTTCCTTTGACTCCTTGATTGCATTCCAGTTTTATGCAATATTGGAAGAGCCACGGGAACTCCTTTGCCTGAGTGAGTTCCTTTGCTCTGACGATGCATGATGAAGTGATTTGCCTCAAGGATTCATCCAAAGGTTCCTATGCTCTAAAGAAACACGATAAAGTGATTTTCCTTAAGGAATTCCTTTGCCTCAAGGAGTTCCATTCCTCTGACAATACACGATGAAGTAAATTTAGTTCATCGTACATTGAGCCAAATCACTTCATCGTGCATCGTCAGAGCATAGGAACCGTTGGATGACTTCTTGAGGCAAATCACTTCATCGTGCATAAAACTGGAATGCAATCAAGGTGTCAAAGGAACTCTTTAAGTGCCAAGAAATTCCTTGAGAACAAAAGGACCTTGCAAAGGAATTCCTTGAGGCAAAGTACCTGCAAAGGAATTTACTTCATCTTGCATTCTTTCGAGCAATGGAACGCCCTGAGGAAAAGGAATTCCTTGTGGCAAATTACTTCTGCATCGTCGGACCAATGGAGCACATTGAACAAAGGAACTCCTTGCTGTAAAGGAACACCGTGCATAGTCCGAGCTAATCAACGTGCGAGTGCTTCGACAGAGCGTGGGTTGGCAACAAATCCAAACCCAGGGGCTCTTCCAGAAACAGATATCATGGCACACAGTTGATAAAGTGCACAAAAACAGACAGTCCACTAGGCACATCTCAGTCTTCTGAAGGACTTCACCACCAAAGCTTCTTCGAACGAGGAGATCGACAACCAAGAGAAAAGCGTCTTGCCAAGGCGGGAGATAGGTAAAGTCCATCTCCACAAGAAAAGCTAAGTGAGACGAAAACAAACTCTCCCTACACTACTGCCATTTATAGTCAAGGAATAACTCGGACTCATGTGCCAAGTGGCAGCCACTTCGAATTCAATTCAATTAATTTGCATCAATACCAATGCATCTGCCCCTTCTCAAGTAAAGCTAAGTAAGACTAGAACAAACTCTCCTAAATACTGCCATTTATATGCCATTAATACCAATGAATCTGCCCCTTCGAATTCTGTCAACTTTGAGGGTTTCAATTTTACTCAAATATTAATCAAATATTCGAAAATTAATACCAATAATCTGTCCCTTCTCAATTTTGCGAGTATAAAACGACTTATTGCAAAAAAAATATGTTCAAAATTTAATCAAATATTCGAAAAATAGAAATATTGAGATTAGAAACTTCACATTCTTAAATATGTTGTCAAATTTTGTTAATTAAACATGTTTTCACCACTTTTTGTGCCAATTAAACGGAGTATGGCAATACAAGAGTTAAAACGAAAGAAAATGCTATTCTTCGTGTTTTACTAAAATGAGAATAGCATTCTCTGTTTCCAATTACACGGAGAACAGCATTCCCAGTTTTAAAACGATTGAGGATTCTACTCGCCGTTTAATTAGGAGCGGAGAATGGCATTCTCCGTCTAACTTGAAACGGAGAATAAGATTCCCAGTGTTAAAAATACATTAGAAATTTCATTCTCCATTTTAATTTAAACGGAGAATGATATCCTCCATTTCATTTGAAACGAAGAATGCTATTCTCCGTTTTGAATTACACGGAGAATGCCTTTCCCAGTATTAAAACGGTTGAGAATGCTATTCTTTGTTTAATTTGAAACGATTGAGAATGCTATTCTCCAACCCTATTGTGAGCATCTGCCCCTTCAAAATGACTTTTATACATATAAAAAAGAAGAAGTAAAAAAGTTGTCTTGGAAGTTGAATAAATTTTTTTGTACAATTGTCTTCTCAAACTTTTGCATTGGAGAACATATTTTTTATCTAATTGTCTTATGTGAATGGCATCTTGCCACATAGGAAAGACCTTGTCTTAAGTCAACGACATTTCATTTGATTCCATTTGCTCTTTGTCGCTATTTTGCTTTCGTACTTTATAATTTCGAAAATCATGACCCGATTTTTTTACAAACTCTACAAGTTCTAGGCTTCGATATAGTCTGACTTACTGTAGGTTGGCTTGATTTTCCTTGAGAAGACCTTCCTTTTGTTGCTACCGGATTTGGCTCTTTTAAAGATTCATGCACTCCCTGAACTGCATCAGCTACCATTTGTTCTTCTTCACCAATATCGGTCACCATTTTTTTCAACTGCATCATAACAGACGACATCAACTCCGTTCCCCTCTCTTGAATTTTAATTGATTTTTTATAATAGTATGTAAACGGATTAACTTGTTCATTAATACCACCATACCTTCTGCTCTCAATACTGTCTGGGTAGATAAATCTTCTTTCTGTGCTAGGTCCGGAGAGATAACTCTCTTTGCAATCCTTGAGCCAACGAGATTTTGTCAAGTTCTTTGGAATATCTCCAATTTGCAATCTCTTTATTGCTGAAAAAATATGCCTACAAGGAATCCCTTTGGTCTCCATCCACAAGCATTTACATTTTATGATGTTGTCGGCCTGATCAAATGTAACCTTCCGGTTGACATTGTTTGGCGACATATACTTTTGGACAGTGCAAACTTCTGCCTCTCTTATGATGTGATGATGGAGAACAGTATATGCATCAGAACGTGTGATTTCCTTTCTTACCTCTATAAACACCGTTTTAGTGTAAATTGTGGCAAATTTACCTTCTATTACGGCCATGCTAGTTTGATTCACAACTGGTGTTGAGAGTTTATCAGTGACATGCTTACTCATCTTGCTGTAACGTAAGGCCGCCAATCCGTAGTCACAATTTTGAAGGGCCTTCCATAGTGGTAGCTTCTCATTCAAAAACCTTTTCAGAAATGCGTTCATAGATTCACATCTATTTGTTAAAGTAGAACCGCCAAAATAATTTCCACGTAGAAATATGTCCGTCCATCGTTGTCTCGTTCTGTACAATGCAGTGGTCCACTCATTGTTCTCTACATTATAATCTGTTAGCATCTGCTGCCAATGGTTTTCAAATTCTTCGACTGAATAGTACCTGTTTAGAAAACATGGACAGTAACTAAAGTTGTAATATTGTAACAACAACATACTTCAAAGTAAAGTAGCAAGTGTGCGATGTACATTTTAATCAGAAGACTCAATTTATTGTTAAAACCCTCTCGGTGTACATGTTTGGTGTTGGCCCATTCCATGGTCACACCCGATTTTGATAATCAACATGCACTTTAGTAAATACACAAAAATATACAAACTGCTGCTAATCATTTTAGGCTATATGTGAAATCAATATCAACGGGCGTTGTACTGCATCGACAAGCAAAAGATTCAATAGATTTTCGTTTGAGTCATTTTTACAATTTATTCTGTATTTTATTTTTTATTGAGTCTAGGATTAATATTGTAAAATCAAATAGGTAATACTGGCTTAGGTTTATCCCAGTCCAATTTTCTAAAGAGCCTACCTATTTACATTTTCTTCTTTACAAAATATCTCGTTTTATTTTTTAAACAAAACAGCTCTTTGACAAATATTTCGAAAATTCCTTGACAGAACTCAAAACCGAGTTCGGTCCGAACTCTTCTCGAGTTCGGTCAATTTAAATTCAAAAGTTCAGCTGCCTCCAAATCTGCGAGCAACGTCTCTATGCGAAATATTTGCATCAGAACTCTGCCCGAACTCTGTCCGAGTTCGGTCCCAGAAAACACCTATAAATAGAAGAGAAATTTTTTTTTTCAAATTCACTCTTCATCTTCTCTTCTCTACTCTTCAAGTGTTTTCAAAACGTTCTAAAGCTTTCAAATTATACCTATACATCTCTTAGCCAAAAGCTAGTAATATCTATGTTGATTTAGAGTTTTTGGTGTCCAAGAGTTGTAAAGAGGTCGTTCCAAGTTCAGCAACTATCATGTTGTGGAGCCGGTCGTGCACTCGTCACCAAGCACGGTGTTGTGAAGTTGGTCGTGCACTTGTCACCAAGCACGATGTTGTAAAAGACTGCAAGCGCTCATTTAGCTTGTGCCATAGTGGATTAACATCGAGCAAGAGTACTCGAGACTGGATTAGTCCTCTCAGAGGGATACCAGTATACATCGCTGTGTCACTGAGTTTGATCTCTCCATCTCTTGCTGTATTTATTTACTGTCTCTTATTTACTGCCATAGTTATTCTTAAAAGTTTTAAATTGGTAATTATTTTCTGCTGCACACACACACACTCTATTCACCCCCCCTCTAGAGGTGCTCAACGGTCCTATAATTGGTATCAGAACAGGTTATATTCTTATATAACAAACCTCAGAGAGTATATATGGCAGCCGTGAAATCAATATTCAACGGTGAAGGGCAATCCACAAATAGACCCCCACTTTTTGATGGCTATTAGAAAACACGGATGACTTTCTTCTTAAAATCTCTTGACTTTGATCTTTGGTCTATAGTCATTGATGGTTATAAGAAACCAGCACCCACAGTGGTTGAAGGCCAGCTTGTAGACAAGCCTCATGACAAATACACTAAAGCTGAAAAAGCTAAGGCTAATCTAGATGCTCGTGCCATCAATGCACTATTCTGTGTAATTAACAAAATAGAGTTCAACAAAGTTTCAACCTGTAAAACGTCTCACAAAATTTGGAAACTTCTTGAGGTAACTCATGAAGGCACTTCCCAAGTGAAGGAATCCAAAATTAGTAGACTAACACAGGAATATGAATCTTTCAAGATGAAACCCGGTGAGTCAATTACACAGATATTTACACGTTTCCTTGATATAACTAATCCTTTGCAATCTCTTGGTAAGGATTACAGCAATAATGAGAAGATCAAAAAAGTGTTACGGGCTCTAACCAAAAACTGGAATCCAAAAGCCACAGCAATCATTCAAGGAAACGATCTCACCACTATGTCCATAGAAACATTGATGGGCAAGCTCATGACCCATGAACTTGATTTGCAAGAGTTTGAAGAAGCAACACCAAAAGAAAAATCTATTGCCTTCAAAGCTCAAACAAGAAAATCAACATGCAATGACTCTGATGAACAATCATCAATTGGTGATGAATAAGCCCTACTTGTGAAGAACTTCAAAAAATTCCTAAAGTTTAAGAAATCAAGCAGAAGGAAGAGAGATGTCCAAGAAAGCAATGAAGATGAGACCATTTGCTTTGGATGCAAGAAGACAGGGCACATGAAGAAGGACTGTCCAACTTCAAAGAAAAGCAGTCCATATGAAAGATCAAGATCAAATAGAAAAGCAACAATCGGTCGAAAGTATGCAAACACAAGCATCTGGCATGAAAGTGATGCCAGTGATACAGAAGAGGAAGACAGACCCTACGGCAATGCCAATGTCTGTCTTATGGCATTTGATAAGGTATCCTCAAACCCTCTATATGATGATTTTACTTTCGATGAATTAGAAAATGCCTTTAGCGAATTACTTGAAGATCACAAAACTGTGCTTGACAAGTATAAGCAATCTCGAAAAAAGATTAAGGCATACACAACCAAGATAGCTAGACTGTCCAATCTTATTGAAGATATTAAAGAGACGTCTACTACCGGTAACACGGAAGAGATAGCCAAACTCAAAGTAGACTATCATGAGGCTATCATCAAGATTGAAAAGAAAGAAAGAAAGAGACTATATCAAGATGCAAGAATTGTATGACATAGAGAAGAAGAAGCACTTAGTTACAGAACAAATACTCTCAGATATGACTGCTAGATATGAAGAGTCTATTGCAATTTCTAAAAAGTTAGAAATCAAGTTAGGCAAATAGGCAATACCTGTGACACAGCCTAAGTTTAGTCCTAATGCTAAGCGTACATCTAAGAGGACTAAAAATAAAAAAGCACAGAAGAAACACGACTATCATCATGCTTTCACTTATAGGTTCTCCAAGAAACCAAACAAGCATGTAAACACAGTTTTGACCACATCTGGTTCTAAACTAACTTGTACTTATTGTGTCACGCATGGACACATATCACAGTATTGTTTGGCAAGGAAGCTTGTTGACAATCACACTTTATTATGGAGACCTAAAACTAATCAGATTGGACCCTTCAGTAAATGGGTACCAAAGGATTCATCTACTTGTCTTGTAGGTGGACCCTCAACCCTCTCATGCTAAAAGCAAATGGATCCTCGATAGCGAATGTTCGCGACACATGATCGGTGATGCATCTTTGTTTGCTACGCTATCAATGAAGAAAGAAGGATATGTCTCCTTCGGAAATAATTTGAGAGGTGATATTATTGGTAATGGTACTGTAGGTATTTTTCCTTATCCAGTAAAAAAAGATGTTTGTCTAGTAACAGAATTGAAACATAACCTACTGAGCATAAGTTATTTAGCTGATAATGGTTATGGTATCAATTTTTTGAAAGATAAATGTACCATATATGATATGTCATCTGGTGATCCCGTATATAAAGGGATTAGAGAAGACAATATTTATGTTTTCTTTTTGGAGAGTACTAATAATGCAGGTAGATGCCTAGTAGCTAATCTAGATGAAAGCTGGCTATGGTACATGAGACTAGGACATGCAAATATGGATACTATCTCACGACTCAGTACTAAGAAGTTGGTAAAAGAACTCCCCGAGATTCCATTCAAGAGAGATATGGTATGTGCTGACTGTGAAAAGAACAAAACACATAGGTCTACTTTTAAATCCATCAACGCTGTAAGTACTTCTAGACCTTTGCAGTTAATTCATATGGATTTATTTGTACCTAGTAGAGTCGCTAGTCTTGGCGGTAAGCTCTACACTTTTGTTATTGTTGATGATTTCTCTCGATTTAGTTGGGTTTACTTTTTATCAAACAAAAGTGATGCTATTTTTGAATTTCAAATATTTTGTAAAAAGGTACAAAACGAAAAAGGCTTCATGATTACTCATATCCGAAGTGATCATGGTGGCGAATTCGTAAATTCTGATTTCAAAAAGTTTTGTGATGATAGTGGATATTACCATGAATTTTCTTGTCCTAGAACTTCCCAACAGAATGGTGTTGTGGAGCGGAAGAATCGTACTCTAAGCGAAATGGCTAGAGTCATGCTGAATCAGCATAATCTTTCTAAATATTTTTGGACAGAAGCTGTTAGTACAGCCTGTCATGTTTTGAACAGGGTGTTAATTCAACCAATCTCGAAGAAAATACCATATGAACTTTGGTTTGGAAGGATTCCAAACATTTCTTATTTTAAAGTTTTGGATGTCGCTGTTTTATCCTGAACACTAAGGATAACTTGGAAAAGTTCGACTCTAAAGCAGATGAAGGGATATTTCTCAGATATGCTGCTAAGAGTAAGGGATATAGAATTTTTAATAAAAGAATCTATGATTGTTGAAGAATCTATTAATGTTACTTTTGATGAGTTAAATAGTCACAGATCTAGCGACAGTGATGATGAAGATACACATCCAAAGACTGAGAAGAGTTCTGTGGAAGATCAGACCCAAAAATTTGATTCATTAAAATTCTTGCCAGATCATCCATAAACGCTCATTATAGGTGATGTATCTAAAGGTGTAAGTACACGCTCCTCTCTTAAAAATTCTGAAATAGCAGCAAATGTAGCATTTATTTCTCAAATAGAACCTAAGAATATAGATGATGCTTTTTCTGATGAGTTTTGGATTCATGCCATATAAGAGGAACTGAATCAATTTGAGAGAAACCAAGTTTGGGAACTCATTCCTAAACCTATTGGTCAATCAATAATTGGTACCAAATGGGTGTTCCGAAATAAACTCAGTGAAGATGGACAAGTTCTACGCAACAAAGCACGTTTAGTGGCACAAGGTTATAATCAAGAAGAAGGAATTGATTATGATGAGACTTATGCTCCTGTTGCTAGACTAGAAGCCATTTGCATGTTTTGTGCATTTGCATGCTTTAATGATTTTTAATTATTTCAAATGGACGTAAAAAGCACATTTTTAACGGTTTTTTAAAAGAGGAAGTTTTTGTGAAACAACCCCCTGGTTTTGAAGATTTTCAAAAACCTGATCACGTCTTCAAGCTTAAGAAAGTACTATATGGACTCAAACAAGCACCTCGTGCTTGGTATGAACGCCTAAGTGCCTTCTTACTTGATAATGGTTTTTCAAATGGGAAAGTTGATACTACCTTGTTTATCAAATCTTTGAATGATGATATTCTCCTTGTGCAAATTTATGTAGATGACATAATATTCGGTTCTACTATGGAAAAACTTTGTCATGATTTTGCTAAGTGTATGCAGAGTGAATTTGAGATGAGTATGATGGGAGAGCTAAACTTCTTCCTAGAACTTCGGATCAAACAACATTCAAAAGTAACATTCATCAACCAAGCTAAGTACACGAAGGATATACTAAAAAAGTACGACTTCGAAAATGTAAAGCCAATCGGGACTCCTATGGCTACATCTACAAAGCTTGATTCTGATGAAAGTGGCAAACCTATCGACTAGCATAAGTATCGAGGTATGATTGGTAATTTATTATATTTAACTGCTGGTCGTCATGATATTATGCTTAGTGTTTGCATCTGTGCACGTTATCAGGCAAATCCTAAGGAATCACATCTAAGTGTCGTTAAGCGTATCTTCCGATACCTTAAAGGAACTTCTACAGTCGACTTATGGTATCCTAAAACCAAATCCTTTGACCTGATAGGTTACTCGGATGCGGATTTTGCAGGATATAAAGTGGATCATAAAAGTACTAGTGGCACATGTCATTTCCTAGGAAAGGCCTTAGTCTCTTGGTTTAGCAAGAAACAAAATTCCGTAGCATTATCAACTACTGAGGCTGAGTATATCGCCGCAGATCATTGTTGTGCTCAGATTTTATGGATGAAGCAAACCTTAGAAGACTATAATCTGCATTACACTAAGATTCTTATTTATTGTGACAACACTAGCACCATTAATCTGACTAAGAATCCTATCTGTCACTCACGCACAAAATAGATAGAGATACGTCATCATTTTTTACGTGATCATCAGCAACACGGGGATATCTGCTTAGAATTCATTGACACAGATCATCAACTAGCAGGCATATTCACAAAACCATTGGCTGAGGACCGGTTTAACATAATGAGGCGAGAGCTCGGTATACTTGAATTTTCAGATTCATAATGTAGTATGGTATTTAAAATAAATTTTATAACTTGAAACTTTTAAATTTATCTAACAAAAATTATTTTGGAGAACAAGCCTAAAAAGGGTCTGTCTGTCACCACGACTACGGTCGAAGCGACGCGGTACTTAAGAGTTCCCCGGTGAACCTCCGTTAGCTGGGACAGTACCCCTACAGCTAATCCAAAATAAATACTATTACTAAATTGAGAAGTCAAAGTCATAAAGTTGATTTTCAATTACCAAAACTGCTTTTATTGTCTCGGGAATACAAGTGACCGGACTCTGGCCGAGTTCGGGCCGAATTCGGGCCGAATTCGGGCCGAGTTCGGTCGGCGCTGTATTAAATTCCAGAACCTAACAGCCGGCCCTAACCCTTATAAATACCACTCTTTTACCCATCCTTTTCACTCATCAACTCGTGGAATCATCTCCTCCCACTTCAAAACTTCTTCCTCCTTCATCTTAGCAAGGTTTCTAGAAGATCTGGTGGGCGTTCCAAATCTTGTTCTTTCTCTTTTTTCAAAAAGGTACTCCGCTTTTTCTCCTTCTTTTCTCATGGCTCCTAAACGTCAACGAGGATCAACTTCCCAAGCTGGTTCCTCTTCTTCTGATTATACACCAGCCAGTTTATTTAGTCCAGCATGACCAGTAGGATCAGAGGACTATGATTCTACTTTATTTCCTGACAAAGAGTACTCTGATCTCTGGTTTGACTCTTTTTCTGGTCGTAAAATTTGTTTCGAAGCTTTTGTCAATTTTACCATATTTTTTGAGTATGCTCCGACATTCGACCACTTAGGCTACCGAGATTTCTTCGAAGTAGCCGAAAATATCTTTGACAATGCTGTCTGAATGTTTTACTGCAACTTGCAAGTAAAACAAAACGAAAACTTTTATTCTTGCGTTGCTGGGCAAGAACTAGAGTTCAGTGCTACTGATATTAGTGAATTCTTTCATATTCCTGATATTGGTGAAGCACTAGTAGATATCAACCATGTTCAATTTTCTGCAGATGTCACCCTTGCTTCCTTCAAGGAACTAATCTGTCATCCAAACCCTGTTCCTCGTAGGGTATTTTCAAGAAATTTGAACCAAAATTTTTATGAACTTCATCGACTTATTTTCTCTATACTCCTTCCTAAGAAAGGATCCACTGATGAAGTTACTTTCTTAGAACTTTCTGCCTTGTATCACATTCACTTTGGAATTCCATTCTCTATTCCAAAGACTATGATGGCCTGGATACTGAACTGCAGAAATGCAGGACGCAATCTGGTATACCCCATGCACCTGGCCTCTATCTTTCGCCGGTTTGAGATTGATCTTCAAACCTGTGCATACTCCTCCACTCCAGTTGAGCTTACTAGATCACATAGATTCCCTGCTCCATCTCTGCCTCCTGGAGCTCAGCCTGCTCCAGATGCTGAGGCTCCTCATCATGATGCTGCTCCTGCTCCAGCCCCTCCTCCGGGATTTGATCCAGGATTTTACCAGCGCTTTGATGACTTTGTTGCTGTTTCTGTGCAACGTCATCAGAGCTACCTTGATTCGGAGTTTCGCCATATTTATCAGGCCCAGGTATTGTGGAACGGGCTTGCAAATCTCCACTACAGCCTTTCTCATGATCCAGTTCGTCCGGTCACCATTCTGCCTCATCCAGACTTCCCTGGTCCTCGATTCGGAGACGAGGCATCCTTTCAGTACTTCGACCCTACTGCAGCCTACTTTCCTCCAGAGGCTCCTAGCGGTGATGATTCGACTATGTGATGCTGACTCAGCTATTGGCTGGTGGATAGTAGTTATATGATGATCTTTTGAGTTGATATAGTTTTTTTATCTAAAACTTCATAGTTAGACATTTTAGTATTTCTGTTTGTACTTTAGATTATTAGTGAGATTTTCTTTCAGTATTATCAGCTGTTTCTTATCATATTAGTTCTTTATGCTGTGCTCATGTATCTCTTTATTGTTAGCTTCACTTTGTCTTTTGTTTTTATTGTTGTCTTCACACTTTACGGGGGAGCCAAAGTCATTTTTATATTGACAAAGGGGGAGAAGAGCTATACATAACCAAGCAAACCAAGCAAAACAAAACAAAACCAATCATATCAGGTACTTTGTTTATTATATTTTTAAGATATATTTTTGGTATAGACTCAAAGTTTGTCAATTATCAAAATGGGGGAGATTGTTGGCCCATTCCATGGTCACACCCGATTTTGATAATCAACATGCACTTTAGTCAATACACAAAAATATACAAAGTGCTGCTAATCATTTCAGGATATATGTGAAATCAACATCAATGGACGTTGTACTGCATCGACAAGCAAAAGATTCAATAGATTTTCGTTTGAGTCATTTTTATAATTTATTCTGTATTTATTTTTTATTGAGTCTAGGATTAATATTGTAAAATCAAATAGGTAATACTGGCTTAGGTTTATCCCAGTCCAATTTTCTAAAGAGCCTACCTATTTACATTTTCATCTTTACAAAATATCTTATTTTATTTTTTAAACAAAACAGCTCTTTGACAAATATTTCAAAAATTCCTTGACATAACTCAAAACCGAGTTCGGTCCGAACTCTGCCCGAGTTTGGTCAGTTTAAATTCAAAAGTTCAGTTGCCTCCAAATCTGCGAGCAACGTCTCTATGCGAAATATTTGCATCAGAACTCTGCCCGAACTCTGTCCGAGTTCGGTCCCAGAAAACACCTATAAATAGAAGAGAATTTTTTTTCAAATCACTCATTCACTCTTCATCTTCTCTTCTCTACTCTTCAAGTGTTTTCAAAACGTTCTAAAGCTTTCAAATTATACCTATACATCTCTTAGCCAAAAGCCAGTAATATCTATGTTGATTTAGAGTTTTTGGTGTCCAAGAGTTGTAAAGAGGTCGTTCCAAGTTCAGCAATTATCCTGTTGTGGAGCCGGTCGTGCGCTCGTCCCCAAGCACGGTATTGTGAAGTTGGTCGTGCACTTGTCACCAAGCACGGTGTTGTAAGAGACTGCAAGCTCTCATTTAGCTTGTGCCATAGTGGATTAACATCGAGCAAGAGTACTCGAGACTGGATTAGT
Source organism: Iris pallida (assembly GCA_029216955.1). Lineage (NCBI taxonomy): Eukaryota > Viridiplantae > Streptophyta > Magnoliopsida > Asparagales > Iridaceae > Iris > Iris pallida. The sequence continues at coordinate 2,055,064 of JANAVB010030419.1, forward strand.
CCTCTCAGAGGGATACCAGTATACATCGCTGTGTCACTGAGTTGGATCTCTCCATCTCTTGCTGTATTTATTTACTGTCTCTTATTTACTGCCATAGTTATTCTTAAAAAAAATTAATTGGTGATTATTTTCTGCTGCACACACACACACTCTCTATTCACCCTCCCCCCTCTAGAGGTGCTCAACGGTCCTACATTTGGCAGCATTGTTTAGGATATGCCATGAGCACGTTCGATGAACTACGCTAGACATTAAATCCTCATTTGCTTTATTCATGGATCTGCAACCATCCGTGAGAACTGTCACTGGTAATTTGCCATTCATACACTCTTGGAATTTTTCTAGAACCTAAGAATATGTCTCTACAGTCTCATTATGGATCATTGCAAACCCAAACACACAAGTCATCGCATGATTGTTTGTATCCACTAGAACCACCAACGGCATTTGACTTCTATTTGTTTTATATGTAGAATCGAATGTTAGTGAATCTCCAAATAATTCGTAATCGAATCGACATGCACCGTCAGCCCAAAAGAGATGGGTCAATCTGGAATCTTCGTCTATCTTGTACGCGTAGAAGAAATCTGGGTCACTGCCCTCCTTAGATTGAAGAAATGTAAGTATTTTTGTAGCATCAACATCGTCTAGTACTCTACTATCTTGAGCTAGAGCGTTGTATAAATCTTTTTTCGTCCATCCAACCTTATCCCAGCCACCTTTCTTGTGGCAAATTAAATTCCATATCTATCCAGTCCCCATCCCTGATTGCTTCATAAGCTTAATTTCTTCCAACTCTGCGGGTGATATCGTACGATGGGATCTCAAAAAAACTGTTTCATAATCATTCGCCAGGCTATGGTTGTGAAGTACATGAAATTTTTTGACGACCCATATCTTTGTTTTATCGGTGTACCCAATACAAAAAATTGCTTTACAACCACTTCTGCTTTCACTTCTGGGCTCACGAATCCTGTTAGGAGCTTCCATGTATTTCTTGTGTCTGAATCCCGCATTCGAACAACACCAACTACGGACCATCACCATCCCATATTTGTTTTTCTTTACCTCGTTCTTTCTAATACTGAAACCATATGCTTTTGAATATATCTGGTAGAATGCTCTGCTTCTTCAATAGAGTTGAACTGTAGTCCAACAATATCTTCTTCTAAGATATGTTTTGGATCTTTGTTAATGTTGGCAGACTGTAATATTTTTTTCATCATCACTGCATCAAAATCCAATGTAGATTCACCGTCGTCCCTAAGAACAGAATAAAACAAAATAAATATGTGAAATAAATATAAAAATATAATGTATTTCTTAAATCCATTAGAAAGGGTGATGCGAAATAACATTTCGTTGTTTGCGTTGATGTCGTCGTCATCGTAATGATGCATTCTTCCATTGTTTTCTTCATCTTGTTCTTTACTGTCTCCTAAGTTAACAGCTTCCAAACTTTGCTCATCATCCAAATCATCTGACAGTCCTCTTAAAAGGAAGCTTTCTTCATCGACTAAATCTTCCATACGACGATCAGTTTCTCCATGTGACGTCGACATTGAAGAAAATAGAATGTGTTAGAAACCAGAAGAAGAAACGAAGGACAAGAAACAATACAAGAAGAAAGAGTAATGCTATTCGTACCTCCAAATTGTCTCTCTAATATATAGCCCTCCCATCTGATGTGGCATGTTAAATAATATTGTGTGTCATCTGACATGACTGATGACATGGCAATTTTAATCCAAAAAGTTAACAACCCAATTTTCTCCATAATAATTTAACGTTAATATCAATGTTAATTTAATATTAATATTAATTTATGTTAATATTAATATTAATATTAATATTATTGTTAATGTTAACGATAATATTAATTTTAATGTTAATGTTAATGTTAATATTAATGTTAATTTTTTTAAAAAAATTTGCCATGTCAGCTGCCAGATCAGCGTATCACGTCAGCTGCCACGTAAGGAGGGACAGTTTGAAGTACAATTTGGAGGTACAAATGGCATTATTCAGACAGAAACAACTTCCAGCAAGGCAACAACACAACCTTTTCGTCTTCCTTGTACCTCCGCCACGTGGCTCTCTTTTGATGGCTCATGAAAATCTTGAGTGATTCTAGAAGCAAGCATAATTTTAAGGAAACAACTTCCAACAACACAACTTTCTCGTCTTCTGGGTACATGTATTATTAAATTGTATAGCTAATAACACATGAGGAAGCATGCAGCAGCATTCTCCACGTGGCCCTCTTCTGTAGGATAACGCATGCAGCAGTATTTAATGCTACACAACCCTATTGTCTTGTTATGTGTTGTGTATCCTAAGTGGCATGAGGCACAAGACAATATCTTGTATAGGCGGCAAGATTATATTCACAAATGACAGTAAGATTAAAAAGTCATCTCCAATGCAAAAAAAAAGGTATTGAGAAGACAATACAAAGTAATTTTTACAACTTCCAAGACAACTTTTACTCTTCTAATGATATGGTATCAGTGTTTATTATTAAATTGTGTAGGATAACGCATGCAGCAGCATTTAATGCTACGGGGTATGTTGTCTAATTATTTCTAATGATATGGTATATATTAGTGAACACAACCTGTGAGAGAGAACCCGAGAGAGAGAGAGAGTGAGTGAGTGAGTGGGAGATGGGATAAAGAAAAAGGATCTAGCTCGACTAGATTTTAAACTTAAAATTGAATTTTTGGTTTTCATTACTAATAACTAGTTCGCACGTACGAGTTTAGACGAACACTAACCGAGCCCGATCAACGTGACATCAGCTAGGTTTCTAATACCGTGGCATTCCTGTTAATTCAAAATTTACAATATTATTGAAACTAATATTAATACTAAAATTTAAAATAGTTTTTGATTTAACATTTACTTCAAACTAGGGGTGTGCATCGGTCGGTGGTCGACCTATTTGGTCCCAACCGAAGTCGAACCGAAGTTAATCGGTTTGAAAATAAATAAAACCGAACCAAACCAACCAAATGGTCGGTTCGGTTTTGAAACCAACCGACTTGGTTCGATTTGGATCGGTTCGACTTGATCGATTTTGATCACATAAAAAAATGGACTGTATGCTCTCTTTCTTTGTGAAACCTCAGTCAACTTGTACTTTGTAACAGTAAATACAATTCAACAGCTTCAATTCAACTTGTGCTTTGCAGGTGGAGAAAAATGTCAATTATACATATTAAAAAAATTATATACATTCAACCAAAAGTCCCATTCATGTGCACATGAGCAATTAGAAAAGAATATGAGCCGCAAGCACTCCTCTTTGAGACTAGAGAGAGAGAGAGAGAGAGAGCTCTTTCAACTTCTACTTGATAAATGGCTGTGATGTGAATAAATGAACCAAACCGGTATAATACAACCCAATAAATCCATACCCAACCGGCCAACCCTAATTATTTAACAAGGATTTAGTTCGGTTCGGTTCGGGTTAGACGGTTTTTGGCATAACCAAATCGTGAACCGAACCGAATCGGTCGATTTTGAAAAAATTGAAGTCGAACCAAACCAAATGAACCATCGATTCGGTTTAAAACCAATCGGTTCGGTTTAGCTTTGTTCGATTTGGTCGGTTTGCCTTAATTGTGCACAGCCCTACTTTAAATTAGTTAAAAGTTAAAATTGTATTCTTTTTTATTTAAAATGTAATTGGAACTACAATTAATATTAACATTCGCTTGTCCCGTAGTTTAAGTCATATTTTACTGCTTGTTGCTTAAATCTATGCAACCAAAGAACTTGATTGTTCAAGTTGAATTCGTGCACAGCACGTTCCCTCGATGCAAGGCTTGACGCAGTCCTTACTTGTCAAGTCGTTGCACGAACACGTTAGAAAAGAGTTTTGTTGGGCTATCGAAGTTATAGCAAGCACCGTCCCGTGTCACGTACATTTGTTAAGCAGTGAAATGGTGTGAAGGCCACTGGCAATGTCAAGCCATCACGGACTATAGCTGGGTTAGACGGCGACCCTTTTGCGGCAGGCTGAATCGGTCCCTTGGCCTAGGAATGGATTGGTTGAAGGAGCAATACATAAGAATAGACTGCCATATTGGCAGGATTATTTTTGGTATTCCCGGTGAGGCAGTATTTTCATTTTTCGGTAAGGCAGAGTTTTTACCATCGACTTGATTCCAGGGTCGACGGCACCGGTATCAGAGAGAGTCTACAGGATGGCACCTTCAAGGTTGGAAATCTTGTACAAGATGATTGAAGAACTCATAACCAAAGGATTCATTCGTGCTAGTGGATCGCCTTGGGGAGCACCGATGCTTCTTGTGAAGAAGAAGGATGGTACTTCAAGATTATGTGTTGATTATCGTACGTTGATGACTTATTTGATCAGCTCAAGGGGAGCGGCTGTATTCTCGAATATTGACTTGCAGTCAGGGTACCATCAGATCAGAGTCAGAGAGCAAGACATCCCGAAGATAGCATTCAGATCGAGGTATGGACATTGGGAGTTCCTTGTTTACCCAATTTTTATCGACCAATGTGCCAGCCATATTTATGGACCTCATGAGTCGTATCTTCATGCCCTATTTAGATCAGTTCGTGATAGTGATCATAGACAACATCTTAGTCTATAGCAAGAGTGAGGCAGAGCATTAGCAACATCTTCGTGTAGTTCTTTAGAAAATTAGGGAACACCAATTGTATGCGAAGTTCAGTAAGTACAAGTTTTAGCTGGATCGTATCTCGTACTTAGGTCACATCATCACCAGACGTGGAGTGGAAGTGGACCCCCGGAAGATAGTGGCTATTGAGACATGGCCAGTACGTAGCACCGGCACAGAAGTTCGGAGTTTTCTTTGATTCTACACTATTATGACAAGCATTCATTTACTTCACATATTGATTTTGAAGTAGAGGGACGAGGCAAAGGAGGTTAGACACTCGCCTTAGACTTGCTTCAAGCGAGTGACTGGTTGGCTGCACTAACATCGCCTACGCGTTCACCTGCAACCGCATAAGCAACTGATTAGAACGCTGTGTAATTCAAGGAATTTCGTAATGAATGCGAAGCTCGAACACGCAAGTCATGAAAACCCATTGGAAACATTCACGAAAAATGCATTCACGAAAACCAAAGCCAAATCTAAATCAAGTGCGTCATGAATATCAGAGCAACGGGAGGTCTCTCCCGACTTACCCGCAGAGCCAATCCTTGAGGCGCAATCCGCTAAATATGGGACTTGGTTCCAAAGAAGCCATTCCATAACGTGGAATAGATCTTAATTCAACCGTGTTCGATCGACTCGGCCGATTCCGACCTATCGGTCCCGACCGAATCGGTAGCGATATTGTTCTTCTCTCACGCACCCCGTGGACGAAAATGGGGGACGATGTAGGGACGGGGCACTATAATAATCTCAAAGCTCGTCATATAAAGTATGACTTGGGCGATGGAAACACTACGCCATGTACCGAGTTTGCGCTACAACTTGGTTTCGGTAGGGAGGCTGGCAGATGATGGCATTCCCAGTCTGTTTGGAGGCAAAGATTGGATGCCTGCGAAGGGTTCCAAACAGTTGACTCATCCAAGTCAATGGGGACTCCTTTGGCAACAACGACAAAACTTGATAATGATAAAGACGGTATCTCGGTCGACATTCGTAAGTATCGAGGATCGGAAGCTTACTCTATTTAACTGCTAGCCGACCCGATATTATGTTTAGTGTTTGTATATGTGCACGATACCAAGCAAACCCAATATTATGTTCAGTGTTTGTACTTGCACTTCCATTAAATGTGATAATACTAGCTCTATAAATCTCACGATAAATCCGATTTGTCACTCACGCACGAAACACATTGAGATTAGACACAATTTTCTTCGTGACCATCAACATTGATAATACTAGCTCTATAAATCTCACTTCCATTATTGAAACTAATATTAATACTAAAATTTAAATTAGTTTTTGATTCAACATTTGAACTTAGATTTAAAAGTAGTTAAAGTTAAAATTAAAATTCTATTCTTTTTATTTACTATCTACAATACTATTGGAACTAGCATTAATATTAAATCTATAGTGGCTTTTCTGTTAATTTAAAATTTACAATATAATTGAAACTAATATTACAAAAATGCTATTTGGCTCCCAAAAAATTTGGGTGATACAATCTTCCATTATGTGGCATATGACATGGTTGCTGACAAGACAGCTAACATGGAAAAATTTAACAATAAAACTAATATTAAAATTAACATTAATAGTAAATAAATAATTTAATATTAAATTAACATTAGTTAATATTGACATTAATATTAATATTAACATTAATATTAATATTAATATTAACATTGACATTAGCATTAGCATTAACAATAACATTAATATTAATATTAATATTGACATTAGCATTAACATTAACATTAAAAAAATTGGATAATTAATTTTTTGGGTTAAAATTTGCCATGTCAGCTGTTATGTCATCTGCCATGTCAGATGCGACATAATGGGTGATGGCATCACCTAAATATTTTGGTAGCCACATCGAGTAATTGCTAATATTAATACAGTGGCATTATCGTTATTTCAAAATAGTCTTTTTCTTATTCGGTCACACCCCTCCACGAGCGGGTTATACCCCCGAAACGAGCGAGTTAAATAGCCTTTTCCAAAGAATAGAACCCATCCGACTAGAGAGAAACAAAGGAGATAAGAAGAAGAACAGTCGCAATAGAGGAAAGCAAGAGCAAGATCAACTACAGCGGATGGGCCGTCATCCCTACCGAGATTCTCTCGATGATACTGGTACTGTCGGGGATACCAGCGGACGAGGTAATGTGCAACGTGGCCCCAGTTTGCCATTCGTGGTGGAAGTTGCTCAACGGTCCCTTAGACAATTGGTCTAACGTCGACTTGGTACAGTAGTGCCGGAGGACCCAGAAAACCGCTGAGATTAGTTTGACCGTACAGAACCTCATGGCTCGCAGTGGAGGATATCTACAGTCCTTCTCTGCGTACAAGCTCGACAAAGCAGCCTTCCCTTTTGCATGTTTAAGGCATGTACAAAATTTTATTTGGTCTTATTCTAATACTTTATTTTTTCTATTACAAAATTTTACGTATACTTTTGTTAATTTCTATTGATGTTTTCCCATTTTTATAATACAGTAGAAAATTTCTAAGGGTACTGCGCATTCCGAAGTACGACGTGAGTGATAAAACTTTCGTAAGACACTTGGAGTTTCTTCCGGTGTTGGAATAACTCGACATTAGCTACTGCCTCTATATCAAGTCGCCATGAATATTTTCTGCCGGAAAGTATTGCCACCGTCTGGTCAAGCTGAGGAGGAACATGCCCCCTCCAAATTTTATGCTCAGGAAAAGATTCGTGCTGGACACGCAGAACGAGACAGAGGGAAAGGCCGTGGCTGATTCGATGCCGTATCTCGAGCACCTACAGATGGGATTCGACATGTTCAATGGAGATACGCTGCGATCTATCATATGCAACTGCAAGTGTCTTCGCGTGCTCGACATACGTGGGTGCTTCAACGTGCACTTCGACGATGACCTCTGGAAAATTTGTTATTTAATACAGGCGTTTAAACGACCCTTTGATGATGTAATCCCAGGGGAACCTGGATACGAGATGTATAGTGATTTAGATATCATCAATCATTCCTAGGGTGAATGGTTCTTCTGAAATTATCATGCATGCATGCATTTCTTTCTATTTTTCACTAGTCTACATATACGTACTTTTTTCGTATTTTAATTAGAATATTATAAAGTCAGTAGAATAGATATAAAAACGTATGGAATATTATAAAGTCAGTAGAATAGATATAAAAACGTATAGAATATTATAAAGTCACCACCAAGTTTTCTTATTATATAGTAGAATAGATATAAAAACGTATAATATGAACCAATTATAGTTAAATACGCTTCTACCTCATTTGGTTAAGGTGCAAGGTGCAAAGTATTTTTTTGAGTTTGATACTCTATTTTGACAAAATTTTACTTTTGTCAACAATTTTTTACATGATTAATTTTTTTAAATAAAATGGACTATGATATAATGACGCCTAAGACAGCTCACTTCTGAGCCGTTTTGAAACCTCATTATATAGTGGAAGATATGATATCAGTATCTTAACATTAATACAACATCTCAGTATAATCATATCCAAGAGATTTCGATATTTCCCAACACAGATTTTACCTTCTTCAAGATAAATTCTGGCAGTACAAATTCTACTCATATTAGTGGTATCAGTGCCATTCACCATAATTAATGGTGATCGATACGAAGATATTGGTTTCTTTTTCACAAGCATTTAAAATCTATTTATACAGCCAAACAGCCAAACTATTCATCTTTACCAGCCTTCAAAACTAATTTATATAGATTCAAAACAAAACTAAACAGCCAAACTATTTAAAATTCACAACCCTACAGAACAGTCTCAAATGTATCATTCTCCGTCCTAAATGTGCAATTCTTCATCCTAAATGTACCATTCTCCATCCTAAATTTACCATTCTCCGTCCTATATGTATCATTCTTCGTCCTACATGTACCATTCTCCGTCCTACATTTACCATTCTTCATCCTAAATGTACCATTCTTCGTCCTAAATGTACTATTCTCTGTGTTAGAGGAACGGAGAATGGCCATTAACAGGCCCAAAAATTGTTCCATACTAAGTTAAAAGCATATAATAGCACCCAAAAAATGTTAACAATAGAAAAATTCTACAGAACCCAAACACCAGACTCGAACCTAGGCCTTCAATGTAAAAGCCAAACAGCACAACCAACTAAGCTTGGAATAAGAGCATCTCCAACCCTATTGTGACTTTGGAAAAAAGTTGTTGCCACATAGGAATGACAAAATTTTATTCAAAAGTTCTTCTCCAATGCAATTGTCAAGTCAATTGTGAAGCTTATATGGCAAAAATTAAAGAAGACATTGTGAAGTTGATTGTCTTGTTCTAGACAATGCACTTGACAATGTCTTCTCTTCCATGTCATCAATTATGAATAAAAAATATTAGAAAAAAGAAAGAAGATGAGTAGTTGTCTTAAAAGTTGCCTTGGAAGTTGGAAAAAATACTTAACAAGACAATAGGGTTGGAGATGCTAAGAAATATCCCCAACTTCCAATAAGGAATAAGAAATTGAATATCCCCAACTTCCAATAAGGAATAAGAAGAGTCAGTTAGGAACGTGTATATATATACATAGGGATCCCCATTCATCTGAGCTGGTCGCACATTTAACATGGCTCCAAAAAGATCATCTGGTTGGGAACCATGGCCAGAGTCTTCTTTCAGTCGTCGCCGAGCCTCTCCGCATGGAGCACCCTCTGCGCCGCCTCTGGCCCATGACTGGCTGGCAGCGGCTGCGGACTTCCTGACCTCTTGCGGGTTGTCACTGGAGGTCATCCCTCGACCTCTTCATCCGGCGCCCAACTTTGACCTGTTGCCGATCACTTCGGAGGAACGGGATTCTCTGGAGAAGAGGGAAGCATTTTGCCGCTTGTGCCATAGGGCGGGTGTGCGCACCCTGCAGGACTTTGCGGAGATCCTCCGCGAGGCCAGTGAGGGGTAGACCTCTTATTTTTCTGTTTTTTACAGTTTTTTGTCCTCCTCTTGTATACTTCGCTAGAGAATGTTCCGACGACGGAGCTGAGATTTAATGCAATATAATATTTTGTTAACTCAATTTGGTTTCGGCTACAAGCGACTAACTATTTTATCTATTTTTTAATAAACAAATCTTGTTACGTCAAATCCATATATCAGCGACGATATCCCCATCAGTGACTTGTTACGTCATAGAATTGATTATGCTGCCAGCGTCAATCTTGCCGTCAAATCCATCTTAAATATGATTACTCCCTCCGTCCCAAAAATATAGTCTTATTTCTATTTTCACCAAGATTAAGAAAATCCAATTAATATGTCCAACAAAACAAAATCTCTCCAATTTGCCCCTTATAGAAGATTTGAATTTTGCATGAACGTATTGTACTTATTATGATCTCTAATTGGGTTAATGAATGCCATTAAATCTCTAATTGTGTTTATTTAATACCATCACATTCTACTATGTAAATTAAACTTTGGAGGCAATATTTTGGCAAATTTTAGTTCGAATTTTGGAGGCAATATTTTAGCAAATTTTAGATTTTAGTTTGAATCATTAAAGCTCAAGAATATTTTCAAAATGCAACTCTTAAACACATAGAGAATTATAGAGTTTATCTTGATATAATTGCAGTTTAAATAAGTATAAAATTGTAAATTACTCCACAAAAATCCATTATATAAAAAGAAATGGGCTATAATATGGGACAAACCAAAAAGGAAAGCAAGACCATATTTTTGGGACGGAGGGAGTACAAAGTAAAATAGAGGAGAACTTTGAGTGTTTCAGTTTTACTCTTTTCAAGTATATAGTCTTGTTACCAAGTCGTCAAACGTGAAAAATTCGGAATGGCAAAAATACGAGTATAGAACGGCTCAATGCAAACAACATACGTTCAAAAATTTAATCAAATATTCAAAAAATGGAAATATTTAGATATACATCATATTCTTAAATATGTTGTCAAATTTTGTTAATTAAACATGTTTCCACCATGTTTTTCTGCCAAATTTTTCAATAATTTATAGGGAACACTTGGATATATACTAGTAATAATAGTAATAAATTTAATTTTGGAAAGTAGTTTTTAAAATTAGGGTCTCAAAATCCCAAAGTTTTATGTAGTGATTTCACATGGATATATACTAGTAATAATAGTAATAAATTTAGTTTTGGAAAGTAGTTTTTTTAAATTTAATAGTAATAAATTTGACCGTCTTATACTAGTAATAATAGTAATAAATTTAATTTAAGACTCAAAACTATTCTAATTTTTTCCACTTCTCAAGGTCATATAAGACGGTCGAATTTTTTCTCTTCTTCTCTCAAACCCTCTTCCTTCTCCCAAACTCTCTCCCAAACCCTCTTCTTATCAAAATGCCGCCGTAGAAATAACGATCATTGTCGAAGGGGAAGAATCCACAAAGGGATGCGATACAGGCCCGAAGGACAAAACTTGCAAGGGCGGCGAAATCGAAGATTATGGTCGCTAGGAAAGAGGCTGAAAGGGCAGCGGCGGAAGCAGCGGCGGCGGCAGCGACGATGAAAGCGGAGGCAGCAGCCAAGCCACCTGCAAAAAAGGCTAAAAAAAACTCATTGCTCGACAAAGACCAAAAAATCTATCTTCAATACAGAGTCGTCGGAAGACTCAACTTATAAAGATCGAAGGCATACTCAAGCGAAGGCTAAGGTAGCAACGGATACAGAGTCATCAGCATACTCTGAGGATTTTGAATCCTCATCAGAAGAGAAAAATGAAGAGGAAGAGCAATCATCAAATAAGTCCCAAGATGGAGAGGAGGTAAAAAAATTTAAAGACTCTAAATCTAAGAAGATTTACATTAAATATTTCAAGAAAAATGCTGTTATGCCTAAAAGATCAATTAAGATGGATGATGTCGAAGACGAAGCTTTCCTGGATATATTAAAATTCTATCAATTGGAGAAACTGAACAAATCCTGTCTTGAGAAAATCTCCCAAACAATAGTAAGAGAATTTTACTCAAATCTTCCGGCTGAAATTAAAGAAAAAGAAGAGGATCAACAACTGGTGTTTCTGAGAGGGAAACTGATTAGGATAAATGCTGCTGTCATCAACGAATTTTATAGATTTGATCCAGTTCCTGAGTTTGATATGAAAGATATTGATAATATTTCTATGACGGATGCAATTCATGAGATTACAAGTGTATCAATGGGTGCCAAGACCCCTCAAAATGTATACAAAGATTAATTAAAAACTTTGTATAAGTTGTTTCATGCTTACGTATCTCAAACACTCAACCCTACTGGACATGAGTTTTCCATCCATCCCGAGAGAGTAAAATTCCTTTATTATATGGGGAAGAAAAAAAAGGATGTATATAGGTTCCTACATGTTCAGTAGAATGATGTATTTCGTGAGAAAACCAACTGCAAGGACAGCTCTTCCTTTCGGAGGATTTGTATGCTCGATGGCTAGTAAACATTCTGTCCCAAGCTTAGCAGGGGATGTTTATATTAAAAACAAAGGCCCCATGAGAAAACTAACCTTCACTCGAATGTTTGGAAAATGGGCAGCAGCTGCAAGCAAACCATCAACATCTGAAAAACCATCAATTTATGGAATCAAAAACACTAAGGACAAGGTTGATGATCTACACAATTTTGTTGCTGCAAACTTTGAAAATGTCTTCAAAAAGATGAAGACTATATCCGACAACCAGAAGTTGATTCTGAATAAGATTAACCAGATAGAGGTTGAATTTGCTGACCAAGAATAAGATTTTCCTTCCCTCGTGAAGAAGATAAATGGGGCTAGTCCAAACTCTTATGTAAAAATACACACTCACTACCAAAATAAGTCATATTGGCAACGAAATTAGCGACTCCAGATAAACACGTCGCTAAGTTTTGTGCTTTTAGCGACGTTTTATATATACGTCGCTAAACGTCACTATCAGCGACGTTCGAGCGACAGTTAGAGACACAAATTATGTTTTGGACAACTGATGTCGCATTCTAGTCGCAAAACGTCACTGTTTTTTTATTCAACGACGTTTCGCGATGCCACTTATACGACGTCGCCAGGTTTTAATAAATAGCGACGGTTAGCGACGTCTTTAACTGACATCGCTAAAACATTTCATATAGGATTCTAGCCCGATCGATTTTTCAACTTTTTTATCCAAAATTTTCTAATCTCCCGCTCTTCTCCTTACCCTTGCCCGTGAAGACCCCCTGCCCGACGACCCCATTCATCCGACGACTCACTCCCTCCGACAACCACCCTCTATTCCTCGTCGACGTCGGCCCGACCAGTCTCCTCCGCCGCTGCTCCAGCCCCGGCGACCCCGACCTAACCCCAACGCTGTGTCAGTAAACCCTAACCCTATCTCCCCTTTTCTGATGCGACACAGACACGACCCTTTGACACACACATGGACACTTTGACACACAAGTGGACACTTTAACACACACTGTGACACTTTGATACTTTGACACTTTGACAACACGTGGACACTTTGACACTATTAGGCCTCGCTTGGTTCACAGAAAGGAAATGTATTCCTTTGTATTTTCCATGGGAATCGGAAAGTAGGATTCCTGTCACATTTCCTTTCCGTTGTTTGGTTGGTGTAGGAAAGGAAAGCAAAAAATATAACAATGGTAAAATAAGCATTAATGGTAAAATAAGTAATAACACATGGTTACTTTTGTAATAAATGTTGGAAAAAGAGGAGAGAAAATGAATCCCATGGGTCATGAGTGGAACCATATTCCCTCCAATTTTCTCCCTTGTGAGGAAATTGATTCTCAAGTTTGTGGTTACCAAACAAAGGAAAGGAACAACTTTCCTTTCCTAGTTCCTTAAATCGGTGAACCAAACGAGGCCTTAGGATAATGTGTATAGATGAGGACTAGGACAATAACTATAGGTAACTTCAAGATAGGAATTATTTTACCTATGAGTATAGGTAATGGCTTTACCCAGAGTGACTAGGTAATATATAGGTTTAGGAAGCCTATAGGTTTAGGTAATGGGTTGACACATGGGTATGGAAGATACCTACGTTGTAGTGTATGGGGTATTGAGTTTGGGTATTGGTTTTTACTAGAGTTAAGGATAGGCTAGTATATAGGTAATTAGGTAAATAGGCCATAGTAATGGTTTTACCTATGTGAATAGGATATTGGTAGGGCAAATACATAGGGTATTAGCCTAGTATAGACTAGAATAGCTTGGTAAGGCAACGTATGGCCCTAAAAACCTAGGTGTGACCTAGTTTGACCAAGTTTGGCAAGGTATTGACCCAGTTGTCCTAGTGTGACCTAGAAATGACTTGGAGACCTAGAATTGACCTAGTATATCATGTTTATGATACCAAAACACCAATTGACATTAATATTCTATATTTAGGTCTTTGAGGTACCGTATCGGATATTGTTGACATTTTACACTACCAAAATAAGTCAAATCAACGACGAAATAAGTCAATCCTAGAGTGTATAGAGTGAGCCTCCCTACTTCCTTCTCATTCTGGTCATTCAGTCGACTATTCCGCATCATAGGATATCTACCTCAACCTCACCCTAGAGAAGTGTGGAAATATTAATGTTAACCAAGGTTCACAGTAAAGAGAGGGAAAGAAACTATATAGGATACATCACATCTATTACCACTTATTATATCATGATTACTTTTACAAGTGTTTAAACGATGTGCATGTATCTATCTTACAGAATTATCCTCAAATGGATATGGAGCTGAATTACTATCTGCGGAATCGTTCGTGGATGTACAACCGTCATCCTGATGACATGTACGGTGTACGGGATGAATTGATAGAGGGTGTACACCAGTTCCTGCAGTTTGCCAAGGCGTTCCCTCAGTACATGGACGGTACCAAAATTAAGTGTCCGTGTGTGAGATTTCGCAACTTGAAATATCATCCAGAAGTGGAAGTCACGTATCATTTATACTCGAAGGGTTTTACGCCGAATTACTATCAGTGGAGCGAGCACGGAGAACTTGTGTCTTTAGCATCGGAGTACGAGCCTTATGCGGATGTCCACAACAACGCTCCTTACGACGATGGGTTGGTGAACATGGTTTTTGACGCGGCCAGGCCTAGTTTCGATCCGGATGATCATGATGCACCTGAGGAGGCACCGAACCACGATGCTGCACAGTTCATGGAGTTGCTGGAGAATGCAAGGACTCCATTATATCCTGGTTGTGAGGATCATTCACCGTTGGAGGTGGTTACAAGATTGTTGAGCATCAAGTCCGATTTTAACATGTCGCAAGATTGCTACAACCGTCTTATGGAGTTGATTATAGAAATATTGCCTGAGGGGGCGAAGTTGCCTAAAGACTTCTACCGGTCTAAGAGGATGGTTAGATCGCTCTGGATGGGATACGAAAAAATCGATGCCTGTCGCAATGGGTGTATGTTGTACTACAAAGACGACAAGGATGAAGATGCCTGCAGATTTTGTGGTGTCGATCGCTACAAGGCATGTGGTAGAGGAAAGTCTATCGGTGCCAGGAAGCCTACCTCTTCGATGCACTACTTGCCGTTGATGCCACGGTTGCAGCGGTTGTTTATGGTAAAGAAAACTGCATAAAACATGAGTTGGCATAAGCAGGAACATACCGAAGGAGTGTTGGATCACCCATCTGATGGGGAAGCATGGAAGCACTTTGATCGAGAGTATCTAGATTTTGCTTCTGATCCGCGTAATCAGATTGGGTCTCTATTCCGACGGTTTTACCCCATTCAGATTTTTGGGATTCCAGTATTCGTGTTGGCCTGTGATCGTCACCCCGTACAATCTACCGCCTTGGATGTGTATGAAGACTCCGTATATGTTCCTTACCGTTATTATCCCAGGTCCGAACAATCCGAAAAGGAACATCGATGTGTATTTATAGCCGTTGATTGATGAGTTGAATCAGCTGTGAGAAGTAGGTTCCAACACGTACGATGTATCTAGAAAATAAAATTTTCAGATGCGGGCAGCACTTATGTGGACCATCAACGACTTTTTGGCCTATAGAATGTTATCTGGATGGTGCACGCATGGTCGTCTTTCATGTCTGTATTGCATGGACAGCACTAAGGCTTTCCGTTTGAAACACGGAGGCAAATCGTGCTTCTTCGGTTGTCATCGACAATTCCTGCCGAAGGATCATCCGTACTGGAGGAACAAGAATGATTTTCGTGCTGGCATTGTGGAGAAGGCTAATCCCCCGCCAAGGTGGCCCGGATACACGATATGGGAAGAGGTAAAAGATTTACCAAGAGCTATTGAGCAGTCTGCTACGGGCTACAAGTGTGACGGATTTGGTCGCACTCATAACTGGACGAAGAGGAGTATATTCTGGGATCTTCCATATTAGAGCACCAATTTGATTAGACATAACCTTGATGTCATGCATATCGAGAAGAATGTGTTTGACAACATAATTAATACTGTAATGAATGTAAAGGAGAAGACGAAAGACAATCCAAAGGCTAGATTGGACTTGGAAAAAATATGTAGACGTCCTGTATTGCATTTGATAGGCGACGGGAATGGGAAGTTGAAGCAGCCTAAGGAAATTTTCTCACTAGAAAAGGAGGATAAAGTGAGGCTTTGTAGGTGGATTCAAGGTCTGAAATTTCCAGATGGGTATGTTTCGAACTTGAGAAGATGCGTCAACCTCAAGGAGAACAAACTGACAGGTATGAAGAGCCATGATTGTCACGTATTCATGGAGCGGTTAATTTCGATTGCATTTCAGAAATTCTTACCGCAGGCAGTTTGGGATCCATTGACGGAGCTTAGCATATTCTTCAGGGACCTTTGTTCTAAGAAATTGCTCGTTGATCGTCTAGAAAAGCAAGAGAAGGACATTGCGGTAACACTGTGCAAGCTAGAGAGGGTGTTCCCTCCTGGATTCTTCGACTCTATGGAGTATTTGTCGATTGATCTTTCCTACGAGGCACGTGTTGGTGGACCCGTCGAATATCGATGGATGTACCCGTTCGAGCGATATTTGAATCACCTAAAAAGAAAGGTAAAAAATAAGGCTCGGGTCGAGGGTTCTATTTGTGAAGCATATATTCTCGAGGAGATTACAAATTTCTGCTCCTCCTATTTCAAACCTCATGTTGCTACGAATGGAACGAGGACTCCGAGAAACGACGACGAATATCAAGAATTTAATAATAGAATACTGAAAGTATTCAATGCATCCAGAAAGCCTTCGGGAAAAATGAAGAAGAGATATTTGAATGACGAAGAACTAAGGGCTGCTCAGTTGTATGTATTACTCAATTGCGACGGAGATGAAGTGGAGAAGCTAGAGGGGTAAGTAACTCAGGATGATGAGTTTACGTCATCTCAATGTAATAGTATAAGCTAATATTATTGTACTAATCGGCGGTTGCTTCATTGTTTTCCAGCACATATAATGATGAGTTGAGGCTGGTTAGACCCTACCTAACAGACAAAGCATTAGAACAAGAAATGAGACGTTATTTTCCTTCTTGGTTGAGCGAATATATAAGTAGCTCGGTAATTACTGGCCTCTTCTAATACAACTGCACAATAAATAACTTATTATCTCTTCTTTGATATTCAGGTCGATCGTCTAATTTCACCCGAGATTGAATTAATTAGAACTCTTGCCAAGGGACCAATTACTTTTGTTAAAATATGGCCAAGTTACTGTATCAATGGCTTTCAGTTCAAGTCGACAAATGCTCCAATCAGAGACAGCTTCCTGGATCTTGATTCCACGAAAAATAGTTGTTTGTGTATCAAGTCTTCGAACTACAAAGACATCGATCCAGGAATTGATTTCTTTGGCATCTTGCGAGAGATTGTGGAGTTGTCATATAATAATGGCAGAGAACCTGCAAAGATCATGTTGTTCAAGTGTGAATGGTTCGATCCGATTGAAAATCAAGGTTGGAAAATTGACAAGCATGGTCTTGTGGATATAAACTACAAGCGTAGATATCAAGGCTACGAACCGTTTGTCCTAGCAACTCAGGCTCAGCTCGTGTACTTCACAGCTTATCCGAGACAGGGAGCAACAAAGTCTGACTGGTGGGCAGTATGCAAGACTAAAGCTAGAGATACTTTTGATGTTGACGAAAAAGCTTACCAGGAGGACGAGCTGCCTTTTGTAACCAATATTGTCGATGTGGACTCCACGGAAGTTACGCATTACACGACACATAATATAGAAGATGTAGAATTATCCGAAGAGGAAGACGAAGCCGACGAAGGAGAATATGAAAGTGAAGATGAGGAGGAAGAGGAAGATGAGGTCAAGGAAGACGAACAAGATGATTATTCTGAAGATGATTGAGAGAGATATACTTATTTGAACTTAGATATTTCTTCTAGAATATATTATCTGGACTTAGATGTTTATTGTAGAATGTATCATCATATGTTGTCTTGGTTATTATCTTATCTTTGTTGTACTTTCATATTTCTAGTCTCTATTATTTGTTGTACTTTCATATTCCTTGTCTCTATTATTTGTTGTATTATCATATACTGTTATCAGGTATGGCAGGTCATCGCGGATCGTTCCGAAAAGGGGGACGACGAGGTCATGATCCTCCGGTACTTCCTACGGGTACTGCTAGAGGACGGGGTTTTCCTTCGGTACCTCCTACTGGTACCGGCTCTGGATCCTCGTCGCTGATTACTCCTCCATATCGGACAGTAGCTGGGCCTGCTGGGACGACGTCACGTGGCATATCTCCTGGGACGAGTAGTTCCAGGCCTGTTGAAAGTGTTCGCCCGTCTAGCATTCCTGCTGCTGATACGACGATAGAGACGGATGAGCAGATGACGGAGGCTGCGCCGACGACCGACCAGCATCATGCAGATGATGCGTGCGCACCTCCGGAGGAGAGAAGGACGGAGATCTGGGCCGACGGTACAAAGTAGGTATTTTGGTTTATAATTTTTTTTCTGTTTTTATCATAAATTAACTTTTTTCATGAATATAATATGTCTGTATAGATATCGTCCCCCAGAGGTACAGAGATGCCTAGGCCACATGCTGAGGCATAATTATGGTGGTCCCTGGATTAAGTACTCTGATGCTCCAAACGAAAGGAAGAACTACTGGTTTACGCGCTTCAAGGTTAAAATAGATTTACTTTTAATATGAATCATATAATTAATTCATATTATATATAACTGATAAATATTTGGTTTGCGCTCTTCTAGGATATGTTTTTCTATCCACCGTACCGGACCGAGCTTATCGAGGGGACGTTTCCTGCCATTGCTGCCAAGCTGATCCGCGATGCTATTAATGATCAGAAGGATCGTGATCGTGCCAGAAAGTCGATCCAAGGTTGGATCATCCCTGATCAGTGGAATGCGATGAAGGCTCGATTCGACGAGCCAAGGTACAAGAAGAAGTCGGAAAAGGCCAAGGCAGCTAGGCAACATGCCTCGAAGTGGTGTGGTGGGTCGATTCTGATGACGGAACATTTCCGTCGTCTGTTATGTCTTTCTCTTTTAGAAATATTATTTTAATACAAATCCGATAAATAATTAATAAGATAATATATTTAATTACAGGTAATAAAGGTCGGTAACGCCGACATGGTGACTGTCTTCCTGGCCACCCATCGGAAGGGCAAAGACCTTATTGACGAGAGGGCCGAGCAGACCTATGTAAGTATTACAATACGTTATCTTAATTTAATACTTCGTGTCAATTTTAATATAACTTAGTAAATATGATGCAAATAAATATTCATGTAGTTAGTAGTAATAAGTACATTAATTAGAAATTAGAAATTATAGAGTACTATCCATACTTTCTAGGCCGAGTATCAGAGGCTGCGGGAACAGACGACTGCTAGTGCACCTAATACAGGAGAGGCCGGTACTTCCTCGCAGCCCACTCAAGCTTCGTCAGCGGACGAGCTGTGGATGACCGCCGCTGGTGGACTCCGTAGGGGTACGTACTACGGTACGGGATCCTATGGCGCCCTAGTTGCGACCCAGTCCTCTAGGGCATCTCCTGCTAGTGTGCATGGTCCACAGCAATCCCAGGAGTCTGCCCGAGTCCACCAGATAATGGAGTCTCTCCGTGACGACCTGCTACAACGGATCGAGGAGCAGTCTCAGCACCCTACGGACAATCTTGTGCTGCTAGCACGATTGGATGCGCTCGACCGCGGCATTATGGAGCTCATGGAGACGACTGAGAGGACAGAGCGCAGCATTGGAGGGTTAGAGCGCACGGTGATGGAGCTACAGACAGCACAGGTGACTATGACCGATAGGCTGATATTGGTGACGGATTCGATGGTCCAGAGCAGTGATAGACTGTTATCTACCATGGATTCATACAACCAGCGACTTACAGCTTTGGATCGTGCTGGTCCTCCGGGTGTGCCTTCATCGTCGTCGACTCCGCCGTCTCCACTGCCTTCTTCATCGACACCGACTCCACCGACGTCACTGCCTGCTCCATCAGTATCGATTTCACTCGAGGAGTATGAGTTGTTCTTATCCCTTCGTCGCGGCGGTGCGCCTCCTGCACCAGATCCCTAGTAGTCCTAGTTAGGACTATTTGTTTGTGTTTGTTTCATCCTTTGTTGTGACTTAGATATTTGTTGGTTGTGTAGACTTGGATGTTTGGATCTTATTCTATTTGTTGGTTGTGTGTAGACTTTGGTTATTTGGTTGTAGAGTTTGTTATTTGGTGTAGACTTGGTTATTTGAACATT
This sequence comes from Iris pallida, assembly GCA_029216955.1. NCBI lineage: Eukaryota > Viridiplantae > Streptophyta > Magnoliopsida > Asparagales > Iridaceae > Iris > Iris pallida. The sequence continues at coordinate 2,075,462 of JANAVB010030419.1, forward strand.
CTGTATTTTATTTTTAAACTGCAGATCGGGAAGAAAAGGACATTCTGTAGGGCGAAAAGGTTGTGTGTAAACTTTGGTTATTTGGACATGGTTGTGTGTAGACTTGGTTATTTGGACATGGTTGTGTGTAGACTTTGTTATTTGTTGTGACTTGGATATCTGTTATACTTTATGGTTATCTTTTTAAACTGCATGAAGAAAAGGACATTCTGTATTTTATTTTTTTATTTTTTTTGCAGATTTAACGACGTTTATCGACATTTACCGACGCAAACGTACGTCGGTAAACGTCGGTAAATCTGTAAAATTTTCCAGGGTACCGACATTTACCGACGTCCCTATACGTCGGAGACCGTTGGTAAACGTCGGTGGACGTCAGTAATAATCTCAGGATTTTACCGACGTATAGCGACTTTCAACACGTCGTTAATCCACCGACGAAATGACGGTAGACGTCGGTAATAATCCCAGGATTTTATCGACTTGTAGCGACTTTCAACACGTCGCTAATCCACCGATGAAACGACGGTAGACGTCGGTAATATCCCAGGATATACCGACATAATAATACGTCGGTGAACGTCGGTATTTGCGACGTTCGGTGACGTTTTAAAGATCAGCGACTTACGTTTCCGCGACAAGTCCAAAACGTCGGTAATTGCGTCGATAAATATTGTTAGCGACGTAATTTGTCGTTTTAGCGACGTCTTTGGGCATCGCTAAAACGACTTATTTTGGTAGTGACTGTGCACATTGACACTTTAATGCTAGCTATCACTTTGATACTTCTATTTATGTTTCTGGATGTCAATTCTACATATACAGTGAGTCCATACTGACTATAATTTTTCTTATTCCGTCCTTCAAGGTGTAGGTGAAGGATATTTTGAGAAAGAAGAAGAAGAAGAAAAAAAAAGAAATAAGAAGAAGAAGATGGAGATGGCTATGAAGATTTATCTTTTGAGTTTTGAATCTTTTATTCAATTTGGAAGTAATATTTGACTTGTAATATGGGTCTGAATATTTGTTGGTCATGGCGGTCAACTAAATTTTGTGTTTGAAATATTGTAAGACTAAACTTTTCGCTTGTACTAAGTGCATATTTCGTAATTTGTTTGGAAAATGTAATATGGTCTTGAATTTAGTCTAGGTCTGATATTTATTTGGATTATTGTATTATTAATTATGCTGGTTCTATGTTGAATTACTAACGTGGATTAGGCATATTACTGTAACGTGAATTATGCAGTTTATTGGACTTGGAATGAAGTATACTTAATTTTATTATGATTTTTTGGTTGAAACATTTATTTGATTGGCAGTTGGCCTTCATAGATGATATTGATATTTTGGTGTATTTCTTTGATTTGCAGATGCCCATCACAGATTTCATGAGTCCTGGGTGCATTCTTAGGGTTTATAGATGGCCTCATTACGGATGCATTCCTGGGATCATAAAACTTTATTTGATTGTAATGTATTTTACTTTCTGTAAAAAATTATTACATCGATGCCATCAGTATGAATTCGATGCCAGTGCATGTTCATCCCTTGTTATTGCTGAAGTAAAATTATAATCCTGCCTGTTCATCCTTTGTTATTGCTGAAGCATAATTGTAATCCTGCTTGTTCATCCTTTGTTATTTCCATCAGTACATCGATGCAATCAGTATGAAGTCGATGCCAATGTAATGCATAATGTAGTGTAAGAAAAATTCTCTTTGATAGTAGGTTAATTATATTCAAACACTCGCAAGAAATTTTGTGCAGCCATACAGTGGAAGCCTGATAAATGATATTCAAATTTTTTTGAACATGATTTAATACTGTAAATAATTGGTGAAAAAAATATGTGATACTTGAACATTTCCAGTCCTAAATGTACTATACTTTGTTAAAAGTACATAGAGTGTCCATTCTCCGTGTTAAAAGAACGGAGAATGACAATTCTCCGTTTTAAAAGAACGGAGAATTAACATTCTCCGTTCATTCTCCATTTTTAAAGATCCAAGAATGGCCATTCTCCGTTTTAAAAGCAAGGAGAATGGCCATTCTCCATGTTAAAGGAATGGAGAATGGTCATTCTCCTTGAAAATGGCAATTCTCCGTGTTAAAAGCAAAGAGAATGGTCATTCTCCGTCCAAAAAATATTCTCTTCGAAAATATTACCATTAAATAAAAAATATTTCGTCCGATCAATACAGATTTTTTTTTTAAATATGTGAGCCGATGATCCGCCCGACCTCAGAAGCAGGTTTCCTCAGTTCACCAACACCACCATGACATATAGCTTTATTAACAAAATATTAAATTGTCAGATGAAAAATAAAATTTCTGACAATGGCATGGACAGTAAAATTAGAGCGGCGCCGCTGGTACTTCTCCTTGTTCGAGGAGGTCTCGACGACGTCCGACGCGAACCGGACTGATTCTTCTCGACGACGTCCGACGCGATCCGAACCGATTCTTATTTCCTTCTTCATCTCCGTTTCTCTTTCCACCACCACCACGGCCTGTAACCAGAAAAAAAAAATTACGAAATTTATACGTTGATGCACAAAATATTAAATTGGATGGACGAAAGAGAGAGTAAATATGAGTTAATTTGGGGTGTTCGTTGAAAAAATTAAAGTGAAGAATGACCTGCTAAAGCAAGTTACCAACAGGTCAAAAGTCTAAATCAACATTAAATGATGTTTCTACTCTATTATTCAATCCGAACCATTGGATCATTATCCAACGATCCAGATTTCGGATGTATCGATACATCCTTTTCCAGGAGATGTATTGTAGAACAACCCATATATATATATATATATATATATATATATATATATATATATATATATATATATATATAATTCGGTTCGGCAGTTATGCGTCATTCCAGTTCGATTTCGGTTTTGGTTATTTAGTTTTCGGTGCAATTCGGTTTTCGGTTATTCGATTCTGTTTAAACCGAATTAACAGAATGCTCACCCCTAGCAACATGTGGCCCGCAGATCAGGACTGCGGTCCAAACCCACGGACAACGTAGCATCTCCCAACTAACAAATCCGATTTTTAGAAGTGTTAGATAAGGTTACAAATCACACATTCAAGGAATGAGCTTTCCATAATCACGTATATTGCACAGGAGAGTGTGTAAGAAGTCAAAGGCATAAAATATCTATAATCTTATGTAGTAACTCTTCAAGAAGACCACTTGATTGCTAGAGAAGTTCCCACAGTTTAGTTTTATTAGCAAGAATTTGTAGTAATTAAGCAGCATTTTATTCAAGCATGTTTCCTTTAATGAAAATGCTAAGTCAAGTTGTTGCTTAAATTCTGAAAAGTGAGTTTCTTAAGATCTGTTTGAATGGAATAATATTGATCCTAATTTTGTTTGTATGCTTGATAGATCCAGATTTTGTTTATATATGTTCATGTGTATGAAGCAAATGGATTTGATTTTAATTTTTATTCCTGAACTCTACACATTCAATAGATATCTACATCTTGCATTGGGAAGTCTACTATCTAAATCATGCATTTCAGGAAAAATAAGCTTGGTAGTGTGCTGCTTACATCGTTAACGACAAATACTGGAATTTGGACTTTATAGTCTAACGATGAAAGTGGAACAATTGCTGCTTAGTTACGGACTAACGACTACATGGAGACTGAAATATGAATTTGGAACACACTTTCGTCACTATTCCATTGCTGAAATGCCAGAATACAATTAACAACTAGTCCGAGCTCTCTAGCCTAGTGGTATTAGAGTGGACATCCGGAGGGGCCGGCAAGGTTCAGCCCCCCAATTGCGTGTGTGAGTGGGATTTCAAAAAAAAAAAATAATAATAATAATAATAAAATCAATACATCCGAAAGTCCGATGCACCATGCTTCATGAGAAGTAAGCTAAGCAGTCATGTTTTCTCCCATTCAACCAAACATGGGGTAAGTACATTTTCACTCCATAATTAACTATTAAAAATCTTGCTATTTCAAACTTGCCTGACAACATTGATTTGATTTGCTTTACTTATATAATTAGCCGAGTAGATGCCAGATAATATATTTGGAACACTCACAATACAATTTTATTGATAGTAGAAAACTTGTATATAAGATAATACAAGTTCTAAACGTTACATAACACTCACAATAAGAAATACTAGCACACAAGGACTCTTTAAGCAGATACTAGCACACAAGCACACTCTTTAAACATTAGGGAAATTGGAAGTGCTAAGCCGCAATATCCAACATAGACCTCACATTAAGATCAACCGATGTGGACAAAACTGAAGAATCATTAGGAGATAACGATGTTTGACTTTGGCGCAAACGCAATAGAAGTGCTAAGCCGCAAAATTGCCGAGTTGTAGTCACGTTCTTGATATCGATTGTTGTAGTGCTGTTAACCTTTAATTGAACTGCTTTCAAAAAGACACCGTCTTTAGATTGCTGAACTTGAGTGGAAAGGGTTTCCCAGTTAGTCTCGAGGTTGATCACGCCAACACCTGGACGAAATTTGTCATAACCGATTGTGGTGCCAGTGTCTATAATGTTGTTTGTAAATCTTCGCTCAATCGTTCTAAATCGTGCAGTCTCGGAGACCGATTGGATCAAAACAATAAGACAACGAGCCACGGATTTTTCCAACTGAGTTTTTGGAGACCAGTAGTAGAGGGTGTCGATTGCTTGTGCTAATTCACTGATTCCCAAATCAATGTTTTCTCTACTTTCATTTGCAACACGTTGAAGGTCTGAATAGCTACCTATAAAAATAGTACAGAGTTAATATTGCTTGTGTTAATTCAATGATTCCCAATATTTTCTCTTACAACAAGTTAAATGTATGTAAAGGGTTAAAGGTATGTGAAGTTACCTGTAAAAGTAAACCTGTGTGGATTGTTGCCATAAAGTTGAGTATTATCGGGAGTATCAGCAAGCAAGTAAGAAATATTTTTAGCTTGATACGCTATCACGTATACATTGGTCCTATTCAGCACTAACGTGATAGGCTCATTGTCCCAATCAAAAAGTTTCACCAAGAGCAAATTCTGTTTGGAACCGGATTGAGGAGGCAACAACGAAATATTATACACACTATCTCCACTACTTAGGCGTGTTCGTAGGGACTTTAGGAAAGTACTGTAGCTGTCCTTGGTGCACCCCGTGGCATAGAACTCCACTGTGTCAATGGAGAGAGCATTATTGTGTCCGCCTCCAGTCACCGACAATGACGACGAGCACACCCAAGCTACAGGTCCAATAATGGCAGCCCACCAAATCCATGTTGTTGCCAAGACCAACCACACCTTCATATTCACTCTCTGCACAATGTTAATGAATAGATTTAATGTTAGCATCTATATATACGGCTAAGTATCATTTTTAGGGATAAAACATAATAGTTGCAAGGAGGAACAAACCCAAGTGCAAAGGTGGACCCAATCCCAAATTAAATTTTTGGGATGGAGTTAGTCCATATTACAACAGCCTAAACAGGCCCACCCCAGTTCATTACTACAGTTATATACATACCAAAGTGAGATCTGTCCTCTCAACTCCTTCCAAACCCTTTTGGATCAAATGATAAATTTTTATAATTTTTATTTTATAATTAAATATATTTTTTGTAGTAATCTTTGTTGTTATTATTATAAAAAACCAATTTATAAATACAATTAATTCCTAATAAATGGATTATTTTATTTGGATGTTAAATCTTATTAACTTCCTATTGATTCATATTCATCACACCATTCAAATACTATTTTATGGCTCTTTATGCCTCATTGAAAACCTTTTAATTATAAGGGATGGGTCATGGCTCTATATATGTTCCATACATTCTTTTCTTTGAAAAGTGAATTGACATGAACAAAAGATCAAAAAATCATGTCTCTTTCTCTCTTCCTTACCCTAAACACTCTTCTTCATTTTATTTTATTTTTTGGGCAAAGCTAAGTTCGGGTCAATCTTCCCGAGTTGTGTGCGACGACGAAAAACCGGTAGAGTGGGGGTTTTACCACTAGGAGCATCCGGAAAAGTCTGCACATAGACCCAGATTAACTCTTAGGGCAGTACTACGTGCGCGACTTTCCCGGAGGCCGGTAACTTTTAATTTTGTTTATTTTGTTTACAGATTTCAAAAGAAAAATTTCTAACAATCTAAGAGTTAATTCTTGGTATGCCCTGTTACTTTTGCATTCTGAATATTGATCAGAAAATTATATTGTATTCTGTTATATATATATATATATATATATATATATATATATATATATATATATATATATATATACAACTTCATCCAATATCAAAAGATATGCATTGGTACAAAGACACTTTTGCTAACCACGTTATACATAATACCAGTTTATGACAAAAACGTGATTTTCTAGTTCTAGATTACAATTGGATCATATTTTTCACTACACAATTTTTGTCTTGTCCGTAAACATAGTAAGAAACTTTCAAAGAAGCTTCTTAAGGATATGAGCTTTATGAATCATATTGTCTTACAATTTAGTTGCACCATGCATCTAGTATTTTGCGGTCATATGGGCACTATACTACTTGCAAGGTCTTAAAGGTAGAATATAAGATTGTGGTCCTACATTTTTCTAATATTAGTTTATACATGATTCTCAAGACAATATTCTTATTTTAGTTCACAAGATTTCATGTCCTATGTGTTACTTGTTCCAATCCACAAAGTATGGGCACGAAAACACTAGTATGTATTGGCATGCTTTACTGTATTCTAGAGTACTGTGTTTATGTCGTGTCCGTTACTTAACACATTGCATGCATTTTTGTTTTGGGAAGTGGATTATTTGTTATTTTGATACACATAAGATATGTCAATATAGGAATAGAGACATGGACACAATATTGATTTGGCATACACTTTGGACATTGGAATATGTGTCATAGCAAACACACAAATAACACTGATTTTTAAATTCTGCCCTTACTATATTCTTTGTTCTGTATCGCATGTTTGCTCAATCTGTATAGTAAATTCTTATACTACCTATGACCAAATAAAGTCCAACAAGAAAGGGTGTGACCTTGGCACAATTAGTGCCTGACCAAAGATTCAGTTTTCCTATGATTGTGCTGCACGAATTTGTAGTAGAGAATCAAGATATTTATGAGTTACTAAGATATCCAAAAATGTTTATGAATGGAATTGGTAACGGTTTGATCTATGAGTTAAAGTTATACACTATAGTTAAGTTCTTTGAGGGGATTGTATTATTTTCTCTGAAAAATAATAATAATATTTTCTTAGTGTTATTGGCTACACATCCTCTCTTTAATGTCTTTTATTTTTCTCTTCAATTCTGACCGTTTTTAACAACTCATTTAGTGACTCCTAAATGACCAAATTATTAGCTATTACTTGATCCTATTAAATGGTCATTGGCTGTTGGTGGTCTTATTAGATTTTAATTCTTATTAAACCCATTTAATTTATGGTCTGGGGGTGTATATATATATATATATATATATATATATATATATATATATATATATATATATATATATATATATATATATATTCATTTTGCCCTATATGAAAAGAAAAAGATATACATATGAAAACTCATTACCTCCTTCTCATTGCCCCTTGCTCTCTCAGTACTCCTCTTAGGAATAAACTTGGCTAAGATACTTGTTCTCCTAGTTTTTGCCATATTTTGTCATTGTGATGGCCGAGTTCTCAAAGACTTTCGCTAAAGAGGTACTATGTGGAGGAATATAGACCAAGGAGCCTCAAGAGCTATCAAAAATTATTGTCTTATTATTTTTCAAATAATTCATTATATTCCTTTCAAGTTTTGGCACCGTCTTCATCCATCTTAAACTGTATCGGTATTGGCCGACAATACTATAATTTTTTTTTACGACTTGTATGTATACATTGTATTAAGACTAGTTTTATATATATATATTGATTATTTACATAAGAAAACTGCAACTCTTTACGTACTTATTTTCTTTCATTAGAAGTTCATAATAAGAAATCCCTTGTATGTATAATTTATGTTGTTCTTGGTCTTGCCATATCAATTTTTTTTTGTTTCCTTTGTTGAAGGGGCCAAATTTTTGTGCGACATGAAAGTATATCATGTCCACGTAGAATGAGAGTTTGCTCCTTATATTTCCTTGGAGAAAGTTTTATTTATATTTCTACATTTCTGTTGTTAACTATTTTATGTAATTTGGTCAAAGTCTTTGATGAACTGATCTACTTTTCATACATATAAACACTAGTGACTTGGGTATTTTGTAATAATAATATTTTTTCACTTGGCATCTTAGACGTATAGTGTATGATGCTGTTTATTTCTTATTTAACTTGAAATTAATGATACAAGAAGTATAACTTGTGTTCTAGCTTCAGTGGTTACCTTGTCTTGAACCAAAGATCTCCCCTTCCCATATCAAAAGGTTTCAAACTTTCAACCTTTTATTTCTTCATATTAACATTATTGTTCTTGTTCCTTCTATATACAATTTATTTATTTTCTTATTCCTTTTGAAGGAGTCAGACTTTTGATCAAACATAAACACAATCTCATACATGCAAATGAGTGTGCTTGTTTATTTATTTACCAATCATTATTTGAGGAAATATCAATTATAGTTTCCCTATCATTCTTTTGTGTAAGTTTTATTCTATTTTGAGTATTCGCCTTCTGATCCGATATGTCTGGTTTGCATGTCTTGTGGCTTACCTTGGACTTTTGATGATGTTTCACTAGGATGCTGTTGTTTTAATGTTGGATCATTGCTATATTAAAGAAATGATTTTAAATCATACTCAAAATTATATGTTCAACTAGTGATGGAACACATTCACATCATATTGTCTGTAGTAGAATTTGAGATTTTCTGCCATCCTTTTTCTTTGATATGTAGTTTCTGATATTTGTCATTGGTGACAATATATTTTGTATACATTTGGTCTAATTGATTTTATTTTGATCTTCTTCTTTTCTTTTTCTTTTTGTGCAAAATATTGTGGTTTGTTAGAAATGCAAGAGTCAGAAATACTTTTGTATGTTGAAATTTTATTGTCTAAAAGAATTAGACAAAGTAACTACAAGTTTTACTTATCTGAAGATTAGTAACATTTATTTTCTTGAAGACCGAGTTGTTAGATTTTTTTTCTTTTCATACATGATTCTTGTATAGTTATTTCTTCACGTTAGAATATATATTAGAGATTGTGACATGCTAGAAAATGCTCAAATATGCTAAGGTGAAGGCACTTTAAAAAAAATAGTTCTTTGCTCTAATGTTATATTTTATAAATCACATTTTCCAAATTCGTGGATATTAATGGTTGTTTAGCAGGAATAATGGAACTTTCTCAATACAATATGATATATTCTTTTGAATTGCTATTACTAAGCCGAAATCAAGACTAGAAGTACAAAAGTGCTCCGATCAATTGGAAAGGTAATTTTCGTAGGTACAATATATATTTTCTGATCGTTTTTATTTCTAATTTTTATTAGAGAAATACATTGTTGAAATCTATGAGCCAATTATATTGGTTTATACACATGGTTCTGTATATTCTTGTATAAAAGTGATATTCTTCGCATGTTAGTGTGAAACTTAAATGACTATATTATCACAATATTAGACTTTCTAGTCGGGAAAAAAAAATTACAATATTGTTCAGTCACAATATTGAGAAAAACTTTGTTTTGCTTATATTTCGTGACGTTACAATTCTTTGATTCATTCAGACAATTTAGTTAGAAGAAAATAGTTAGTAAAATTGCAAATTTTTTTAAATTTAAGTTTTTAAAGTTCAGATTATTTTGGATACAAGCCGAAAGGGTCCTTCTGTCAACCGGACGTAAATAGCCCTGAGCGACACGGTACTTAATCGTCCCCATGTGGACCTCCGCTTGCTGGGAACCAGCCCCTACAGCTAACCCATATTAATCAACACTTGATAAACTAAAGGTTTTTTAAGGTTGATTAGCAAAATCTCTTAAACTATTATTTTAATACTTTATACTGTCATTTTTTGCAAACATGGCTAGTAAAGATAAATCTTTAGAGCCAAGACTGAAAGTTATTGTGTCTTACTTTAAGAGGTGATAGACTCAGATGCGTTTTGGATCACTATCTTAGGACTTATATATACAATAATTAGTGGAATCACATACTTTGATTCTGATGACACAGAATATGGTTTAAGGGCAACCCAAATATCTGGCTTAGTCAAACCAAAAATTTCTAAAGAAATGGACTACTATTGGTTTCATAAGATTCTTAAGTATTTTTTCTGAGTCATTATATGACATTTTTTCGTATATAAAGACACTCAAAATTATTAAGATCCAGTATAAGGATTCATCTGTGAAACTACTTTGATACTCATAAGTTGATAGGTCCATGTGACAAACTGTTGTAGCTAGGAGTATCAAAGAATTTAAAATTATATATTTAAACATAGTTTGTACTAAAGCTGAATGGATCAGATATCTTGCTATGTATATATCAAATAGATCCAGGCCTAAATTTTACTCTTACTATGACTTCATGAAGTATTGAATATGTTAAGCATCTTATTATGCATATACATGATATACATATTTCTGTACCTGTCATTTTTATAAATTATGCTAAATAATTGCTAAAGCATGATCTTGTGAATTCTAAGATGAACAGGTACTTGCAGCTGCATTTTAAAGCATTAAAAGAGCCTAAAACGCAAAAATATGGTTCTTGACTATATAAGTCATAAAGAACTATATATGTATTTTGACGAAAAGTCTGTTTACTCTTGACGAAGAGTTTGTCTAGGAAGTTAATCCTAGAATCATCGAGGGGGATGGGGTTAAGCCCATAGTATAGTCACCAGCAGTGACAACCCAACCGAGTCTGACTGGAGATCCCAAGAAGCCGGTTCAATGGGTAGGAACAAGCTGGACTAGGTGACTATTATGGAACACCGACCTGAGATTAAATTCTCTTTAAAATAAAAGCCTAGGAGGCTTTACATGTGTACATTCATACCCCATCCCTATGGTGACAGTGTTCCTTTTGTGATATGGATAGGGTGAGTTTAAACTCTTAATAAGTCCAAACATGATATGTAGGGTTGATTCCTATCACCAACCCTTAAGAACTTACCTATATAAGAGGTCGTGAGGGCCGCGACTATAGGACAGGGCGATCCTAGACAACTCTCCAAGAACCTCTAGCGTACTATGTGTGTCATTTTCTGAATCTGGTTTAAGAAGTCTGATTCAAGGCATAGTCCATCAAGCACTTCTTCAGACAAAGACAATGGTCACTACGTGAGATTCAAGGCTGTAGTCCATCTCATCTATGCATAGTATTCACTTACCCAGAAATTTTGTACTTTGATTTTATTTATTTTTTTGAATATTGTTATCTTTGTTTTTGTTTTTTTTTCGAAACTTAATTTTTGGGGGGGGGGATTGTTGTTATTATTATAAAAAAAAACCAATTTTTAAATACAATTAATTCCTAATAAATGGATTATTTTATTTGGATGTTAAATCTTATTAACTTCCTATTGATTCATATTCATCACACCATTCAAATACTATTTTATGGCTCTTTATGCCTCATTGAAAATCTTTTAATTATAAGGGATGGGTCATGGCTCTATATATATTCCATGCATTCTTTTCTTTGAAAAGTGAATTGACATGAACAAAAGATCAAAAAATCATGTCTCTCTTCCTTACCCTAAACACTCTTTTTTATTTTATTTTCTTTTCTGGGCAAAGCTAAGTTCGGGTCAATCTTCCCTTGTTGTGTGCGACGATGGAAAACTGGTAGAGCGGGAGTTTTACCACTAGGAGCATCCGGAAAAGTCTGCACATAGACCCGGATTAACTGTTAGGACAGTGGTACGTGCGCGACTTCCCCGGAGGCCGATAACTTTTAATTTTGTTTGCAGATTTCAAAAGTAAAAAATAAAATTATTTCTAACAATCTTATTATGATCGAGCAGACAAGTTCCTAGTTCATCAACTTGGCTACTACTACTTTTAATAATTTTAATTTGTTATCAGATGAATTCAATTCCAAGTCTATTAATTAAGAGCAAGTCCGACAAATGACAATAATCTGATATATTAAACACTACTATATTAAAAATATTTCAAACTATTATAAATAAATTGCATGCAGCATTAAACAGAGAGATTTTCTAATCAAAATATACAAAATAAAGAAACTGTGAAGACATTATATAAACTAAATTAAGATATAGAAAAGACAACATGATGCATGCATTGTAGTAGAAATTAACCTTAGTAGTTCTTCTCTTGTTATGATTCTCTCATCCAAAATAACACAGATATATATAGGCGGATGGAAGGAAATATCGTACGTGAACGTGATTCATACGTTCACGGTGTGTCGCATATAAGACATCTTTCTCATGCAAAAGGATGTAAGACCGATGGAGAGGAATCAAAATGTACTCTTGATTCACATGCTAACACAATAATTCAATGAAACCAAAACCCATTCTATTTCATGGTTCGCACAACAATTGACACGTACATGTGCCCAACATTGAACACTATTGTCAGGGGCGTTCGTAACATTCGTATACATGCTCACACGATAATGGAATGAAACAAAAACAAAAAAAAATTCACTGCAGCAGTGTATATCTTTTTGAAATTGTAAATGGACGATCGAAATTGAGACACCAATACAAAACGACAGATTAAATAACATTTAAAGGAGGAGAAAAATGTCATTAATAATGGCATTTTAAGCAAGAAAACGTCTTCAATGCCGGTAATGGTGTTTTTTATTTGCTGGCTAGTTGAAATTGTAAGTTTGTTCGTTGTTTTTGACGTCAGTAATTTTGATGCAACTACTTGTTCATGAATAATTTTTAAACTCCTTAATTTTTAATTGGTTTGTGTAGCTCGTTGCTATGTAACTGAACTAGTTGCAAAGAAAAAACTTACAAGAATGATATATGGGTTGTTGTTGTACATTGTGAGCTATAGTCTCCGTCTCCCCATGTAGTAATTTTGATACGTCATTGTTACTGGCGTTAACAAAAAATGTCATTATTATTGGCATTCATATAAAAAAACACAAAAAGAAAAACAAAATCGTCATTAGGGGTGAGCATTCGGTTTATTCGGTTTAAACGGAACCGAATAACCCAAAATCGAATTGGACCGAAACCGAATAAGCAAAACCGAAACCGAACCGAATTGGCCCAAAACCGAATCAAACCGAACCGAATTAAATCGGTTCGGTTTTCGGTTTATTCGGTTTATTCATATATTTTTAATTTTTTTGAGCTTTTTTTTTTAATATATATAGTAACTAAATATACATAGACATATTTAGTATATACCTATATATATTTAGTATATACCTATATATATTAATACTTATATATATAGTACACACTTATATATATAGTACACACACATACACACACACACATACACACACATATATAAATTAATTAATTAAATTTTCTTATTCGGTTTTGGACCGAAACCGAAATCCAAAACCGAAACCGAAACCGAATAAGAAAATTTAGTATTTTCAAAACCGAAACCGAACCGAATTTTTTTAAAACCGAACCGAACCTCTTATTCGGTTCGGTTCGGTTCGATTTTCGGTCCAAAACCGAATAATGCTCACCCCTAATCGTCGTTGCTATTGACATTTTTTTGGCTTGAAATGTCATTTCGTCTGACATTTTTTCTCCATTCATTGTTATACCAAACTTTTTAAAACTTTAACCGTTCCACTACAATTTCAAAAAAGCATACACCGCTACAATAATTCTTTTTGAAACATAACCATTCTACATTTGTCTACCTAGTATTCAATACAACAATGCTAAGTTTACAATCAATTGTTCACTACTAAAATAACCCCTTTTAGCGACGTTAGAATGCGTCGCTAAAAAAGAAAAATCCGTCGCTAATTTCTATTAGCGACGTAGCGACGAAAATTGGATGTCGCGTATAGGCTTGTCGCAGATTACAATTTCGTCGCAATTCGTCGTTATTTGCGACGTCACGTTTAGTGTCGCTAGACGTCGCAACATTAGCGACAGATAGCGACGTCATCATACGTCGCCACTATAGCGACATAGGGCGACCACTTAGCGACGCCGCCAACTTTATATATGATGACATGGCATGGCAGCCACGTCAGCATTTTAGCGACGCCTAGCGACAACTTTAGCGACGTCAGCTCTCAGGTGGTCATATGCAACGTCAGCAGTATAGCGACGGATAGCGACGTTACGTCACTATTTGGCGACGTATAGCGACGTGTACTATACGTCGCAAAACATCGCAGAACGTCGCTATACGTCTAAGATGTTATAAAAAAAATTAAAAAACTATAATTGGTATTTTTGTTATGTTGTGTGTCTGTGTTTACAATGTGTGTGAAGTGCAGTATTCGAACCATCGACAGTTTTGCTTACTGTTCTATGTTTTATCTTGGATAGAAAGAGCAACAGTTCAGGGTGCACTTCTCAGAGCTTCCTCTTCACGTCCTTCGCCTTCTCGGGATCCTTTACGACGTCCCGAGAAAGTGAAGGACGTGAAAATGAAGCTCTCAGAAGTATACCCTGAACTGTTGCTCTTTCTATCCAAGATAAAACATACAACAGTAATCGAAACTGTCGATGGTTTCGAACACTGCATTTCACATTCACTGTAAACACAGACACACATCATCACAAAAATACACATTATATTTTTTTAAATTTGGGCAGCACCTCCTTTGTATATCAGATCATCGCTTATAACCCAGCGTAGGTATATTTGTCATCCCCGTCGCAGATATCATCACAATTAAAAGTCTCCCATCATAACAGTCTATAACTAATAGATGAATAAAAGTCTCCCATCATAACAGTCTACAACTAAATATCATACATGTACTCAATAAAAATACCAACAAATTAAATATCACCAACATACATGTCCAACAAACATACATGTCCAACAGAGACAAATAATATTCAAAATCAGTGTACAGAACGGTGAATGGGCCCATAGGGCCAATAAATACAAAGATGATAAAAAAAAATCTACTGGATCACTAAGGACCCCTGCCGTGCATCTGGGATAGTATGTACTCATACTGCTCCTGTGTGAGCTGCACCGTAGGGGCAGTAGGAGGCAGTGCAATGTCTGAAGTCGGCGCCGTCGATGGACCGGGAGGACATATCTGCTCCAGCTCTCGCAGTCGCTCACCATAAACAGCAAGGGTACTCACCACCCTCTCAGTACTCGCCTCAAGCGAAGCCGATACCTGAGTGAGTGAGGCAGACATGCTCCTCTGCGATCCCTCCAGCTCGACCTGTCTACGCTCTGTACGCTACATAGACTGGGTGAGCGTGTGCAAGCTGGCAGCTGTAGCCTGCTGCAGACTCATCAGCTCATGTATACTGCGCTCGACCGCATCAAATCGTCCGGTGACGATCGGAGGGTCGGATCGTCGCTCGACCGTATCAGAAATCTGCTGCTGCAACTCGCGACGCAGCTCCTCGATCTGACAACGAATATCCTGAGCTCGTGACGACGCCTGCGAAGCCGGAGACTGCGCACTGACAGAGGGGGCCCGGGATGACTCTGAAGCCAAATACGCGTAGTAGGATCCCGTACCGTAGTACGTACCTTTCTGAAGACCGCCAACGGCGGTCATCCAGAGGTCATCCGGCGATGGAGCTGTAGGCGGCTGGGAGGAAGTACCAGCCCCTCCCTCTGCTGGCGCACTAGCAGCAGCAGCCGCCTCCTCCTGTAGCCGAATAAACTCGGCCTAGAATATGTTTGCTAACATGTAAGTGTTTGCTAAAGTCTATATTGATATCTATTTTCCTATTTTCTAAATTATAGTAAATTAATATAAAGAATAGAACGTACATATGCCTGCATCGCCCTCTCGTCAATGAACTCCTCAGCCCTCCGATGGGTGACCAGGAAGACGGTCACCATGTTCGGGTCCTCACCCTTTTTTAACTGTTAAAATATATTATCTATTATTAGTATTGAACATTCTATCGAACTATATATAAATTAATGTCCGTCATAGGAAACGTACCAGACGACGAAAATGCTCCGTCATCGGAATGGAGCCACCACACCACTTACCGGCGCTCGACCGCACCACCTTGGCCTTGTCAGACCGCTTCTAGTACCTGGGCTCGCTGAATCTAGCCTTCATCGCAGTCCACTGCTCTGGCGTGATCCAACCATGGATCGGCTGTCCGGAGTGATCATGAGACTTCTGGTCGTGGATCGCATCACGGATGAGCTTGGCTACGACGACAGAAAATTGGCCCTCGATCTTCGCCGCCCGGTGTGGTGGATAGAAATAGGTCCTCTACAAGAAGTAAAATAGAAAAGTTGTATAATATACACAAATGATTATTAAAATTTAAAAAAAAAAATTTACCTTGAGGTGGGCGAACCAAAAGGCTTTCCTATCTACGGGAGCATCTGAGTAGTTAATCCAAGGCACACCATAGTTCTGCCTCAGAAATACCTCCAGCTGTCTCTGTACTGCAGAAGGCCGATATCTATACAATAATAATTTTCATGAATATATATGTACATATAATCATTTGAGAAATATATATTAATTAATTAACTTACTTCGTAGGCCCGTCCGTTCAAATCTCCATATACGTCTCGCCCAGGGGAGCGCATGGAGGGTCGCTCTTACCTCCTGTCCGGGCAGGATCAGTCTGATCGCCGTCCTCCATATGCTCGACGTCGGTTCCCTCCATGGAGCCATCGGCAGGAGGAATGCTGGACGGGGGATCAGGGATGCTGGACGCGAGATCAGGAAGGCTAGACGACGAGGGAGGAGTCGCCAACCTGCTGGAACTGCCCTGTCCCGGTAATGGACTAGGAACAGAACGGTACAATGGCGTACTCAGAGATGAGGATGAGGGTACGGAATCTCCATCCCCAGCCCGAGGCTGACGGGACTGCCTAATATAAAATCCTCCGCGTCGTCCAGATGGTCTAGTCATACCTGATAATAACATATGACAATAAAACAAAAATATATTTATATGATAGACATCACAGATTTTTGAAAAATATCATAGTCACAGATAAAAGTGTCAATAAAGTGTCACTGAAGTGTCACAGATTTATATGATAGAAGTGTCACTAAAGTGTCAAATATGATGATAAAACAAACGTACAGATTTAATTCTCTTCTCAAAATTCATCTAGTTCGTTTAGCTCATCTACTTCTTCTTCTTCTTCTTCTTCTTCTTCTACATCTTTACTTTCATCTGCATCTTCCTCTTCAGATAATTCTACTTTTTCTACACAATTAGATGTGTAATGAGGAACTTTCGTCGTGTCCACTTCTATAATATTTGTTACAAGAGTTAGTTCATCCTCTTGATAAGCTATATCGTCAACCTCAAAGGTATTTCTAGCTTTGGTCTTGCATACTGCCCACCAGTCCGACCTTGTTGTTTTCCGTTTAGGATAACTTGTGAAGTACACGAGCTGAGCCTGACTTGATAGGACAAATGGTTCATAGGCTTGATATCGACGCCGATAGTTTATATCAACAAGACCGTGCTTGTCTACTTTCCAACCTTGACCTTCAATCGGATCGAACCAATCACACCTGAATAACACAATCTTAGCAGGCTCTATTCCATAATTATATGTCAGCTCCACGATCTCCCGTAGCACGTCATAGAAATCGTTGTCCGCATCAACATCTTTGTAGTTCGAAGATCTGATACACAAACAGCTGTTTTTGGTGGAGTCGAGATCCACAAAGTTGTCTCTGATCGGGCAAGTTGTTGACTTGAACCTAAATCCATTAACACAGTAGCTTGGCCATATTTTTGCAGCATAAATTGGTCCCTTGGCTAGCGTTCTAATAGACTCATTCTCAAGTCTTGCGTATGGACGATCGACCTAAATACCACGAAAGAAGCAATTAAGCTCATTCTCAATCAAGTACATATACAGAAAGGTAATTACAGAGTTCTCAAGTCTTACATATGCACTCAACCATGATGGAAAATAACGCCTCGTTTCTTGTTCTAGTTCTTCTTCTATTATGTGTGGCCTACCTGACCTCACATCATCATTAAATATGCTGAAAACAACATCGTTCAATTAATGTAATAGTATAATAATCAACACTATTAAAATAATGTAGACGTATTAATTACTTACCCCTCCAGTTTCTCTACTTCCTCCTCGTCGCAGTTGAGTAATACATACACCTGAGCAGCCCTTAGCTCATCATCGTTCAGATATCTCTTCTTCATTTTACCCGATAGCTTTCGTTGAGCATTGAATACCTTCAGTATTGTATCATTACTTTCATGATCTCCGTCGTCGTTTCTGGAAGCTCTCGTTCTATTAGTTGCAACATGAGGCTTGAAATACATCGAACAAAAGTTTGTAATCTCCTCGAGAACATAGGCTTCAGAAATAGAACCCTCGACCCGTGCCTTATTTTTCACCTTTTTTTAGGTGATTCAAATGTCGCTCAAACGGGTACATCCATCGATATTCGACGGGTCCACCAACACGTGCCTCATAGGATAGATGAATCGGCAAATGCTCCATAGAGTCGAAGAATCCAGGAGGAAACACCCTCTCTAGCTTGCACAATGTTACCGCAATGTCCTTCTTTTGCTTTTCTAGACGATCAACGAGCAATTTCTTAGAACAAAGATCCCTGAAGAATATGCTAAGCACCGTCAATGGATCCTAAACTGCCTGCGGTAATTATTCCTGAAATGCAATCGGAATTAACCTCTCCATGAATACGTGACAGTCGTGGCTCTTCATACCCGTCAATTTATTTTTCTTCGGATCGACACATCTTCTCAGATTTGACACATATCCGTCTGGAAATTTTAGGCCCTGGATCCACCGACAAAGTCTCACTTTATCCTCCTTGGCCAGCGAAAAAATTGACTTCGGCAGGAACTGTTTTCCATTCTGCTCTATCAAATGCAACGCAGGACGTTTGCATATTTCTTCTAAGTCCAACCTGGCCTTGGGATTGTCTTTCGTTTTTCCCTTTACGTCCATCACAGTATTAATTATGTTATCAAACACATTCTTTTCAATATGCATGACATCAAGATTATGTCTGATCAGATTGGTACTCCAGTATGGCAGATCCCAGAATATGCTCTTCTTTGTCCAGTTATGATCTCTACCAAATCTATCGCACTTGTACCCAGTTGTAGGATCTTCGATAGCACTTAGAAAATCTCTAACCTCCTCCCATATCTAGGACAAAACCAGTTTTTCGAAAAAAAAACATGACAGATGTGAAACTAGTGCAAACCCCTACTTACGAAGGCAGAATTAAGTCAAACCACAGAAAAATCTCGAATTCTAATTAAACATGCTTATAGATGGCATAATTCGAATTGAAACCCCGTTAATACTTTTATTTCTAGTTGGTTATCCAGCGCATGAAACCTGTTTAAAAATCAGAGAAAAATACGACACATTGTTTTGATAAACTTAGAAAACTTTCCGATATGACGTGCGTCCCATCAAACCGGACGACGTGGTCGCGAACCGAATGCATCGAAAGGTGCGTATTGACTTCGCGGACGTGTGAACTTTGACAGAATTCACGAATTTGATGTGTATCCGTCGAAATTTACCGTATCGACCACTTTGCAAAAACTCCAGTTAATTACTTTGTGTACGTTCGTCAGATTGAGATGAAACTTACGCCAACATGACCGTATCATTTTTTTGGTCCTGTATGCCAAGTTTGGTCCGATTCTGAGACAGATGATCGGATCGCCGTTTTACGGGCCCTACGATCCGACTCAACGGACGATTCTGAGCAGCAGCAAGCACGGGAAGGGGGGCCGCTATACGCGGGTTAGGATTTTGTGGCAGAGAGAGAGAGAGAGAAGAGGGGGAAGGTTGGGGTTTATGGAAAGGTGACTCTAATACCATGTAGAAAATTGTTGTTATATTTTATTAATAATCTCTCGGCTATTTATAATCATACAACCTCCTCATTACATTAAATCTCTATAGGAATATCCTATGGCATATTCCAACATACCAAATATACTAATAGGATATTCCAATTAACCATTAAAACTCTTGCTATTGCAAACTTGTCTGACAACACTGATTTGATTTGCTTTATTTATATAATTAGCCAAGTAGATGCCAGATAATATAGTTGGAACACTCACAATACAATTTTATTTATCATAGAAAACTTATATAAAGACAATACAAGTTCTAAACACACAACACTCACAATAAGAAATACTAGCACACAATGACACTTTAAGCAGATACTAGCACGCACACAAGGACACTCTTTAAACAGTAGAAAAATTGGAAGTGCTAAGCCGCAGTATCCAACATAGACCTTATATTACGATCAACCGATGTGGATAAAACTGAAGAATGAGGAGATAACGATGCTTGACTTTGGCGCCGATTCAATAGAAGTGCTAAGCCGCAAACTGTCCGAGCTGTAGCCGCGTTCTTGATTTCGATTGTTGTAGTTTTGTTAACCTGTAATTTAACTTCTTGCAAAAAGACACCTTTACTAGATAGTTGAACTGCAGTGGATAGGGTTTCCCAGTTAGTCTCGAGGGATATCACGCCAACTCCGGGGCGAAAATTTTCATAAAGGATTGGGGTGCGATCGTCTATAATGTTGTTTGTAACTCTTTCCTCAATTCTTCTAAATCGTGCAGTCTCGGAAACCGATTGGATCAAAACAATAAGGGAGCGAGCCACGACTTTTTCCGACTGAGTTGGAGACCAGTAGTGGAGAGTGTCGACTGCTTGTGCTAATTCATTGATTCCCAAATCAATTTTTTCTCTATTTTCACCTGCAACACGTTGAAGTTCTATATAGCTACCTGCAAAATTAGTAGAGAGTTAAGATTCTTTGTGATAATTCGGTGATTTCCCCAAACTAATATTTTCTTTATATTTTTTTTTCAACACATTGAAGGTCTGTTTAGCTACCTGTAAAACTAAACCTGTGTGGGTTGTTGCCATAAAGTTCAGTATTGTTGGGAGTATCAGCAAGCAAGTAAGAACGATTTTTAGCTTGATAAGCAATCACGTATACATTGGTCCTATTCAACACTAACGTGATCGAGTCATCTTTCCAATCAAAAAGTTTCACCAAGAGCAAATCCTGTCGGAAACCGGATTGAGCAGGCAACAACAGAATATCATGCACTCTAGTTCCATTACTTGAGCGTGTTCGTAGGGACTCTAGAAAAGCTCTGTAGGTTCTCTTATTGCACCCTATTACACTAAACTCCACTGTGTTATAGGAGGGAGCATTATTGTATCCGCCTCCAGTCACCGACAACGACGACGAGCACCCCCAAACTGCAGGTCCAACAATGGCAGCCCACCAAACACATGTTATTGCCAATACAAACCACATCTTCATATTCACTCTCTGCACAATGTTAATGAATAGATTTAATGTTAGCATCTATATATATGGCTAAATATCATATTTAGGGATAAAACATAGTAGTCCCAAGGAGGAACAAACTCAAGGGCTAAGGTTGACTCCGTCCCAAATTAAATTTTTGTTTTTCTATATCTTTTGTTTTATTTTATTTTTGTTTTCATAGGAGTTACTCCAGATTACAGCAGCCTAACCAAGCCCACCCCAGTTCAATGCTACAGGTATGTACATATCAAAGTGAGAGAGGACATATCAAAGTGAGATATGTCCTCTGAACTGCTTCCAACCCTTTTGGATCAAATGATGAATTTATATAATTTTTATTTATAATCGAATAAATTATTTGTAGTAATCTTATTATGATCAGACAAGTTCCTAGTTCATGAACTTGGCTACTACTGCTTTTAATAATTTTAATTTGTTATCAGATGGAAGACGATAATCTGATATATTGAACACTACTATATTTACGATGAGGACTAATAGATTTAAGTATATAAAAAAGAACCAAGCAGTTTAAAGATATTTCAAACTATTATAAATAAATTGCATGCAGCATTAAACAGAGAGTTTTTCTAATCAAAATAAACAAAATAAAGAAACTGTGAAGACACTATATAAACTAAATTAAGATATAGAGAAGAAAACATGATGCTTGCAGACAGACATTGTAGTAGTAATTAACCTTGTAGTTCTTCTCTTCTTATGAATCTCTCATCCAAAATAACACACATATATATAGGCGGATGGAAGGAAACATCGTACATGAACGTGATTCATACGTTCACGGTGTGTCGCATATAAGACATCTTTCTTATCATTCTCTCAAACAAAAGGATGGAAGGGATATTGTTAGTGATTCATATGCTCTCACAGGTGTCACGTCTAAGACGGATGGAGAGGGAATCAAAATGTACTCTTGATTCACATGCTAACACAATAATCCAATGAAACCAAAACAAAAAAGTGTATTTCTTTTTTGAAATTGTAATGAACGATGAAAATTGAGACACCAATACAAAACGACAGATAAAGTAACATTTAAAGGAGGAGAAAAATGTCATTAATAATGGCATTTTAAACAAGAAAACGTCTTCAATGCCGGTATTGGTGTTTTTTATTTGCTGGCTAGTTAAAATTGTAAGTTTGTTCGTTGTTTTTGACGTCAGTAGTTTTGATGCAACTACTTGTTCATGAATAATTTTAAACTACTTAATTTTTAATTAGTTTTTGTAGGTCGTTGCTATGTAACTGAACTAGTTGCAAAGAAAAAACTTACGAGAATGATATATGGGTTGTTGTTGTACATTGTGAGCTATTGACTCTCCATGTAGTAATTTTGGTACGCCATTGTTACTGGCGTTAATAAAAAATGTCATTATTATTGGCATTTATTTAAAAAAAAACACAAAAACAAAAACAAAATCGTCGTTGCTATTGCCATTTTTTGGCTTGAAATGTCATTTCATCTGACATTTTTTCTCCCTTCATTGTTATACCAAACTTTTTAAAACTTTGACCATTCCACTACAATTTCAAAAAAGTATACACCCCTACAATAATTATTTTTGAAACATAACCATTCTACATTTGTCTAACTAATATTCAATACAATAATGCTAAGTTTACAATCAATTGTTGTTGTAAACATTTACAACCACCTATGGCGGCTGTAGTTAATTGGTCTCTCTCTCCCCCCACCTATCCCACATGTGGAGAGGGGACCAATTGGCAACCACCACATGACGGTTGTAAAGGATTATCCATTTAAGTACTCTCTTTTACGTCTATTGTGCTTAGTATCTCCAACACTATTATCAGTGTCGTTTATAACATTGTAAGGGTTTGGTACAAATACTAATTTTTTTTATCATTCTAAAAAAAAATGAAATTTCACACTGATAATATATACAAAGGTTGAGAAAATTTGAGTCTTCCGACTTTTGGACCCTATGCAAATACTTTAAAAAATCCTTTTTTTTCACTCTAAAAAATGAAGATTTAATATATACGGAGTTTTTGGAACCTAGGTATACATATTGGTTTCAGATCCTTCCTATGACTAAGAGTATTGGTTTTGGTCAGTTTAAAAAGGTTACAATTGTTTTGAATATGTTGGTACTTAATACCATGTTAGGAGCACAAAGAATCAATATAGGAAGTGTCTAATAAGTTTAGATTTAAGGATATAAAGGAAGAGTCCATAATTGTTAGTACTTAAACTTCTTCACTGTCCATGTCGGTAGATTGTGTAAAAAGATGGTCTTTTGCCAATTATTTCGGAAGAATGTATGTACTACTCTGGTAGCTCGAAGCAAATATATGACTGAGATATCAGTTCTTCTCATCTTGTGCAAGGTCTCATGTATGGGATCACTTCTGCTTATAATACGAAAATAATAAACTTGTTGACGATTGGAAGTATATAAAAGGTTACGGGATAAAAGATGGCGATCAGGTTCGTATTTGATTTTGATCTTTCATCCATATGATTGTTACTACTTCACATACTAAGAACAATTTCAATGTATTATACAACAACAACAATGATGCCTTGACTGTTCTCTCCATGATAACATCTGTTAGATCTTATTTAAGTCATCTAATCTTAATCATTAAAAATTAACGGTTAAGATTAAGTGACTTAAACATAGATCCAACGAATGTGAAAGATGAGATGCTTAGGTGTACAAAAATGAGGAGATGTGGATCCCACCTCTCTCTCTCTCTCTCTCTCTCTCTCTCTCTCTCTCTCTCTCTCTCTCTCTCTCTCTCTATATATATATATATATATATATATATATGTATGAATTATATTATATGTGACTTTCTTGACAAGATAATTTTAGAGCTTCCATTGTACACTGAATAAGTTCTAGCAGTTGTACTTAAACATTATTTTTAGAATGCATTTTATCAGTTTGGATACCTGTTCAAATGTGACCTATTGTCTTGGCTGAGAATCTACATAATTCTTTGGGATATATCTATATTCAGATGTAAACAATCAAGCTATCATCTACATAAATCGGGCTTTTCTTTCTTTTTTCAACATATCCTGAAACTGTTGATTGACAGGATCTATTGAACAAAAAAAAAAATTAGGGCTAGATTTTGAGATATCCCATAATGCTCGACGTGGAGGAGGGAAAAAAATGAGAAGAGGACTGACGGCGCGTAGGGCTGAGATGGTGCGTACCTTGTCGAGCGCACGGTCGATTCGCTGGAAAAGGGGTTGCGAGGAGAGGGGGTCTCCACCATAAAAGAGGAGGAGGTAGGGCTGCAAATGAGCCAAGCCGTTCGCGAGCTGCTCGAAGCTCGGCTCGATAAAAGCTCGTTTGAGCTCGGTTCGTTTAGTAAACAAGCTGAGCTCAAGCTTCATTTTCGAGCTCGTTTAATAAACGAGCCAAGCTCAAGCTTAGAAGTACTCGGCTCGTTTGAGCTCGCGAGCTGGCTCGTTGATGAGCTTGCGAGCTGGCTCGTTTAGAAGCTCGTTTAGGAGCTTGTTTAGAAGCTCGTTTGTTCTTTGTTGAATTCTAAATATATGTATATTTGTGTGCATTACATATTTATATGTCCTTAATAATTGATATTAAGGAACTTTTTTAATTAAATTTTTATAAATAAATTGTTAATATTACAGGTACTTGAATTCAAACCTAACCAAATTGAAATCAAGCTAGTTAAGCTTGAAATCAAGCTTAATGAGCTTGAAATAAAGTTGAGCGAGCTTGAAATCAAGCTTAACGAGCTTGATTTTGAGCTTATCAAACTTGTTTATCAAGCTTGAATCAAGCTTACTTATCAAGCCAAGCTCGAGCTCAAACCAAGCCAAGCTCAAGCTTAATACAAACAAACTCAAGCCAAGCTCAAGCTCTAAAATAAAAAAATTATCAAGCTTGAGCTCGAGCTTGAGCTCGATTAATTCTAGTCAAGCCAAGCTCAAGCTTACAAAAGCTTGGCTCGGCTTGGCTCGTTTGCAGCCCTAGGAGGAGGGGATCGATCCTTCAGAAAGGGGGCGCAAGAGGAGTGGGTGCTCAATCTTTCGGAGAAGCGGTTGGAAGGAGAGGGTCAGAATTTGGGGAAAAAAATTGAAAGTGAAAATGAAATGAATGAGGGCCTGTTTGGTTCTTTGTTTAAACTCAGTTTTCTGAGTTTAAACTGTACCGATGATGGAAAATGTGTTTGGTTAGGTACACTCGAAAAACTGCTTTCCATTTTTTTTTTTCAAACTCAACGTTTAAAACTAAATTTTAGAAAGCAACTGAAACATGTTTTCTCAACAAAAATTCCAAAGTTTGCAGTGGTCCCCACCTCCAACCTTCCTCCAACTCTTTTTCTCTCTCCTCACTTTCTTCCTCCACAGAAAGAAGCTCCCTCCAGAGAAAAGCCATGGCGACGACCTCGACCAGCGTCCGTCCGCCTGGTCGTCATCGACGACCTCGACCGCCTCGTCGAACCGAGGACCCCGCTTGTGTCAATCCCTTGACCAATTATTTTCTTTCTCTCTCTCTTGAATTTATTAAAATGAAACATATTCTTATTTGTCTCATATAGTTGTTATGTGTAAATCTTTGTTGTTTTGCAATATATACCAATGAAAGGACCAACTGGATAATACAAGAGATTTCAGGGACTATAGTGTGAATGTCCCTAACTCAAATTCCTTTATAGTCGAGCCTCTTATTTCAAATTTTCATTTGAGATTTAGATAACACCCAAACCTCATATCTGAGTTTGAATTGAATTCAAATTATTTCATCAGGTTAAACCCATAGTCCTAATTCAAATCGAGTATATGGATTTAAATCCCCAGCACATTGGATATGAGCGGGATCAAATCAAATCTTTTTGAATTCCTTTTTGTTTTTCCCTTAAGCCATCCAATCACCTGTGTATATAAATGGCAATTCTTCTACTTTCCCTCTGAGGAACCCTAGGCAGACCTTTCGAACATCATCTCAGGAGCAGGACAAGAAGGGAGGATTGAATAACCATCCCATCTTTACAGCTGCAAGTTCAGGTATTCCCAAACCCCTCTTGAACAATCTAGTTATTGCCTGTGTTCGACTTAATGCCTAAAAGACTTTAGATTTCGATATATGGTAAAGAACTAGGAGAGGACAGGAGTTTTGGCTCTTTTTGGGTTTGTTGTTTGTTCAACCTAAAGTCCTAGATCTAATAAACTTTATCACCTGGTAGCCTATCCCCTGCATTGCACAGCAGACCCTTCACTGCCATCTGCACATCCACTGGATTCATAGCCCTGCAGTTGTCAAACCCTACACATTAGGATGTCCTACATACTTCATGAGTCCAGTTCATATAGGTAAAGGAAATTGGTATGTCCATACACTTTTCAGTCCATACATCATAGGTTAGATGCAGGACATACATTAGTACCAAGGGGCTTAACAATCATATGTAGATTCCAAGACAACAGTGTACTCTTAGAAATTCCTAGATAGTTTCAGCCTATGCATTGGTATGCTAATTTGCCTATCATATATCAAGAGGTATGCACAGTGGGATTTCCTGGTATGTCCAAAGGTTAGAAGGAATTATTAGACTAGGATGGAGTCCATATTCATAGGAACAGGGGATAGGATAGAGTACTTGTTCATGTTCTTGGGTGAC
Source organism: Iris pallida (assembly GCA_029216955.1). Taxonomy (NCBI): domain Eukaryota; kingdom Viridiplantae; phylum Streptophyta; class Magnoliopsida; order Asparagales; family Iridaceae; genus Iris; species Iris pallida. The sequence goes on from JANAVB010030419.1 coordinate 2,102,600, forward strand.
TTGGTGAAATCGTGTAGGAGGATAGCACTGCCAATGGTTCAGGGAGGGTACAGTTGATGTACCCAATGCAAGAACAACAGATAGGAATCCTACTACAGTAGACAGGAGAGATCTCAGGCTGAACCTATACCAGAGACCACCCCTAGAAACCTAGGATAGGGTTGCACATGAATCAGACCATAAACCACACAGGTTACAGATGGCACAGGCAGGGACAAATCCCTAAGGCCATACATCAACTCACCATTAAATGACAACGGGGAACATGACTTGGTACAAGTCTACCAATATCAGTTAGAGTGCTCAGTTGGTAATATACCAATCCAGGGACATGCCTATATGTTCAGAGAGTTGTTCAGTCCCCTTTGGACCTATGCTCAGGTAGGAGATGGCATCTTCACTATTTTAGTCTTTTGAGCTCAACCATGTTTGTGTGCAGGGCAGTCTGGGAATATTTAAATTCAGTCCACATTATTCATGAAGTGTCAACCACACCTTGCCTACATGTTGACATTACCTGCTATGGCAATATAAGTAGAATGATATGTCTGAAATTGTATATTAGGTAGGACCATCAAGCCTTTCAATAATGTGACAGGTGAAGTCATGAGCTGGGATGAAACCTGAATGCTCAAGCAGAGCTAGAACAAGCCTGTCCTGATTGATGCACAGGTTAGGGTATCATGGGGAGAGGTTCATATGGTATAGTCCCTACAGGAATGTCCATATGTCCTGTCTTTGGTCAGTAAAAACTCATCACTGCTCTAACCCCTTGCTTGTCCATCTAAAATGTCCAGTTCTCATAAGTTCTAGCCCACCCATTTTATCCTTGTATATACAACCACAGTGTATCAGTCCATTAACCACATTGGTTAATTCGATTTCCATGTTCAGTCCTTTACCACAGTGTATCAGTCCATTTCAGCATAAACCTATTCTAGGTACATCCTAAATATAATTGTATTCATACCAGGATTGACTGCACAGGTCAAGATATCAATGAAGAGTCCCCAATGTTCAATTATGCCAAAAACCTGAGAGGGTTAACATGGGTTCATTCCTTACACAGGTAATGAGAAGTGTTGGAAATGGTAGTAATAAAATCCTTAGATAAGTCATATGCAAGGTGTTCCTGGGACACATATGACTTTGGTTATATTAGAAGGATACTGTAGGAAGACTTTGTGTGTGTGTCTGCACCAAATAGGAAGAGGAGGTTGAGTACATGTCTACACTGGTAAGATTTATAAGACAGATTCTATGTGGCTTGGGATAGTTAATGAAGTAGTCCTGGGTTTGAATATAGGGTGCTCTTGTAAGAGGTGTCTAGGTAAACCCACAGAAAAAATAATAATATTGGATAGGTTGGGGGCATACATTCATGTGCCAGTTATGCCCAAAGGCTAAATCATGTATGTATATACATATACAAGGAAAACTAAGTAATATGAAGGTGAAAACAGTAGATAGGTTAAACTTAGATTGTTTTTATTTTTTGACATGATAATTTATAAACAGGATACTTGGACTTGATACGGATTCTTGACCCGTACCAGCAGCACAGGACCTAAGGCAAGTATACCTTGCCTTTCTATACAGCTTTATTTACATGCACTGTCTTTTATTATCATCCAGTTTTCTTATATTGTTGCCATGTACCTTTCATATCCTGTTTATATACTTGTATCATTGTATGTAGACCGTGTTCACAGTTAGCCTTGTATCTTATTGGATGTACCCATTGAGCCTGGATTGAGTCGTGTCGTGAGTCGTGAACTGAACTGTTTCTTCCTTCGTGTCTTGAACCTTGAAGCTAACCTGCGAGTCCACAATAGGGACGAGGGTTAGTAATTATTGGTCTACACCTGCGAGTCCACACTAGGGACGAGGGTGATGCTAGCCTGTAAGTCCACACTAGGGACGAGGGTTAGTAGTAGATGCTAGCCTGCAAGTCCACATTAGGGACGAGGGTTAGTAGTATAGGGTTTATGCCTGCGAGTCCACACTAGAGGCGAGGGTGATGCTAATCTGCGAGTCCACACTAGGGATGAGGATTAGTAGTTCAAACCTGCGAGTCTACGCTAGGGGCGAGGGTTTGAGTATTCGTTTCGGTTATCCGTTGACACCTTGACATGAGTTCTATCGTCCTCGTTCAGCAGTCCATTTATGTGTAGACAGTGTATAGTTTCGTGCTTTATTCAGTGCTCAGTTTTACTTGTTTATTCTATATTTTCTCCATGCATAATAAACTGTTAGAAAGGCTCATTTTTATGTATCTTGCTAGTCCTCTGAGGACCTGATGATCTCTTCAGGTTAGCCGAGTTTTGAGTCAGGAGCAGGCGAGCGGATTTGAGTTAGCTTGCAGATAGCGGCGCTTTGCAGTCGTGGTTACTTGGTTAGCAGGTTGTACTCTGTTAGTTTATTTCATGTATTTTCCTATTTTTTCGTCTACTGGTAGTGGATTTGTGTCCACCGGACGTGACAGTGATTCTTGATATTCAGTTATATTCATTATTGTTCAGTTCTTGTCTTTTTCATTGATCTTGATTGATTCGATTATTCTGTGGATGAGATATAATTTTCCCGTGATTGCCGTGACTTGAGTATAGACAGCGTACTACCGCCGATACTGCGGCGTAGGCTGGGCTTGGACACATTTTGTATCCGAAAAGCGGGTGCGGGTCGTGACAGCTTGGTCGTCGTTGACAACCTCGATTGCCTCATCTTCGTCGATCTAGGGTTAGTGTTAGGGTCGACCGCCTCGTCCTCGTTTGTCACGCCCCGACCCAGAATCACCTGAATCATTATTCTCGCAGGAGGCGTGATCTCACACGATCCTGAAGTTGCGTTCGTGCAAGTCAAGATAACAAGTTCTCATAATAGTTATCTTTGATTTGATATTAGCAAACGGAAGCAAACAGAGTATACGAAATAATTCTCTTTATTGATAATGAACTAAGATTACAAAGGCTTTCAATAGCCCAACTGAATTTGCCAGATTGGCTACAACACTCAAGTTCTCTCTTGTCCACAAAGGATTTTATCGTTCCATACATCATGCCTTTTATATCTCGGCCGCATCAATTATGTTGCAAGTCCAAGCGTCAATGCGATCTCACACTTCAAACGCTACGGCATTCCATGCCTTTGCACGATCAAGCGATATTTCGCCGCGAGCAACCCATTTTCTGTACCATGCATGAAAGCTGGTGGGGGATCAGTACGTTCGTCCTTGCATGTACTGATGAAAAGATCCACTTTCTAAACCGACATTTAGTATTTATGTTGAATCATGCAACTTAGCTTATGATCTTGCTATACTCTTCTTAGGGTCGATTTTATGGCATATTCGAAAGAGTAAAGCATGTTATCATGGCAAACGTATTATTCGAATTGAGTAGGCAAGCAGACAAGAAATCTCGTGTTTGTTTCGAGGCACGACTTTTTACCAACATGGACGCACTCGCCCTTGCACCGACGTAAGGTGAATACGCCTATCATCTTTCTCTGTCATATTATAAGTGCTCTCTATGCAAGATCTAAGTGTGCATGATATATGTGTACCCTGTACTTTTGATCCATGATCTATCTGTGCAGGATCTATGTTTACCTTGAACTTTCGACCCATCGTTCCTTAACTATATGAAGGTCATTGGCGTATCCGCGCTACAATAGACTAAAGGTTTCTCTTTTCTTTTCTTTCTTTATTTTCTCTCTTTCTTTTCTTTCTCAAATTGGGTAGCCCCGCACCTCTCGTAGTGGGTTGTTATCCCAATTACGGAGACCTTCCGTTGTATACCATCATTTACGACTTTTTACATCTCGCTAAGCGGTCGCTAATCGTCTTATGGATGTGTACCTCTCAAAGATTATATCCCTCCTAGGTCGAACGGTCCTGGTGTCCCGACGCACCCGTTCGAAGGGAACATTCCCGTGTACGAGACTCAGACTTTATTATCTCATATTTCTCCCATTAACTTTCTATGTTCTCACATTCCATACTTCGTTTCAATGTTCAATGGCATCATGCCTCAACTCAATGATTGTCAACCGAACGACCCGAAGATCTCGAATACTTTTCGAGGCATCATGCCACATCTGACAGTTCTGTCACCTACATGCCACAACTATTCTCTTCGCAATAAAGCCATCTTTTATTATTCTCGTGCACGTAGGCACGCTTTAACACGATTGTCCTCATTTCTTCGAGTCGTGCATGCGATGCACGCTTCGATACCATAATTCCATGTTCTTAGTCCTAATGTTCAATGTTTGTGGCTTGCACGCTAGGACGCTCGCCTTCAAAATCTTTCAATGTGCTAGCCTTTCTAACTCGTCCACGAAGGCACGGAATGGCTTGTGCACGAAGGCACTCGTCGAATACAGTTATTCCATGTCTTGTGGCTTGCGCTCCGAGGCGCTCGCCTTTGCAATATCCAATGTTCTATAGCGACTCGTGCATTTGATGCACGTTTCACTTCAATTGTTCTAACTAGTGTTCGATAACAATACGATTTATCTTTCGATCGGACCACGTCCGTGGCGTCGATAGGTTAACTTAGCATACAATGATACATTCTTACTTAGGCATGAAGGAATAAAAAGAAGAGTCAGTCCTCCCACCTTAAACCGATACGCCTTGTTGTTTGTCGAGCTGATGCGGCTCGATTTTATATCATTGTTGCACGGCCAAATCTTCTAACTTAGCCATTTGAGCACTTCTTGTTTTATTGAACTACTCGATCGATTTTGGCCTACCATGCCCAAGTCCCAGCCCGTTGCGAGGCGGTGATTTGGGTTTGGCGGACCCGTTGTGAATGAGGCAAAATGTCGACCTCTAACATTTCAACATAAACGGATAGCCTGCACATGTACATGAAAGCAACTAAAATCAATACTTGCATCGATTCGGACTTGCGCCTTGGCTAGATTCGATTTCTTAGAATCTTTGAGCCGACTCAACGCACTTATCCTTCAGGGCAATGCAACGTTTCGCATCAATTCAACTCGATGCATTTCTTTGGGACAATACAACTCTTTGCATCGACTTATTTTGATTGTATTGATCGGGACAACGTAACTCTCGTATCGATTCGCATCGATACATTTCATTCGGTCAACGCGACTCTTTGAGTCAACATCTCAGCGTAATGCGTCGTGCGGAGCGGGGCATTACATCGTCAACCTCGACTGTCTGGACGTAGTCGACCGACCTCGACCATCGTCCTTATCGATCTCGTGGGCTCGGAGGAGGGCGACTGGCGTAGGTGGAGGAGGATCTCGGGTGCGGTGGAGGGCAACTGGCGTAGGCGGAGGAGGAGCTCGGGTGTGGTGGTAGCTGCGTAAGCGGAGGAGGAGCTCGGGTGCGGTGGCAGTTGCGTAGGCGGAGGAGGAGCTCGGGTGCGATGGCGGTGGAGGAGCTCGGGTGCCTCTACAAACACTGTATGGACACGGTCATCAGAGGCCGGATACGAAATGTGTCCAACTAGTGGCAGGCAGAGCGTATCACAAAAAGTTTCCAAAAAATATCAAACAAAATCTAAATTTTTTTTTAATATTTTCCAGATGAAAAATAACAAAACGTAAAACCAGAATTTTTATACTCACAAAACAACTTTATAACTTACTTTCAAGAAACTGTTTTTAGAAAGAATTTTCAGAAATGCGAGTCTTTCTACGTTGCTAATTTTATATTTTATAACGACAAAATTGGTCCGTTGCTACGTAGTCGTTAATTGTATTCTGGCAATTCAGCAATGGAATAGTGACGAAAATGTGGACATGTGTTTCAAATTCATATTTCAGTTTCCATGTAGTCGCTTAGTCCATAACTAAGCAGTGACTATTCCACTTTCATCGCCATGGTTTGTCTACATTTTATAACGACAAAATTGGTCCGTTGGTACATAGTCGTTATTTTTTTTTGAAATCACACGCACACACAATTGGGGAGCTCGAACCTTGCCGGCCCCTCCAGATGTCCGCACTAATACCACTAGGCTAGAGAGCTCGGACTAGTTGTTAATTGTATTCTGGTATTTCAGCAATGGAATAGTGACGAAAGTGTGTTCCAAATTCATATTTCAGTCTCCATGTAGTCGTTAGTCCGTAACTAAGCAGCAATTGTTCCACTTTCATCGCTAGGGTTAGTCGCTAATTTGAAAAAATTTGTGGTGTTATCCCACTTTCCATTTTTTTCACTTTCTTAACAAATCAAACACATTTCATAGTTAGGGAAAAGATAGACGTGGATGATCTCCACTAAATAAGACAAACAGGACATGTCTATAGGCGCAGAAAACAATAATTCTTCTCCTTCTCGACTGTAAAAAAATGCCATTTTTTTTGCAAACAAAGAGTTAATATAAATGTTGCTGAGCTCAAAACTAAGCAAATTTGTATCTTAAATATATACATGAGAAAGTTGAACTTTCTAAAAAACTAAATCCATATCTGTATATGATGTTTTACCACTATGTATTCAACCACGTCCTGAAAGACATGACCAGTGTATCCCCTTTATTCACTTAATGAAGGATTACTTTCTCAAAAAAAACAAACAAACAAACAAACAAATATCGGAGCTGGAACTCTGATAGAATTATATTGTAGTTATCCGTAGTACTTCTATAAATATTGACTGAGGACAAGAATCATAAGATAGCATGGCAACAAATAAACCTAATTATACAAATTGCCCAGGAGAAGAAAGGAGGGATATCTTACAGACGAAGGCCTCGTCCCATGGAGAGTATACTTCACGTTTATAGTATAGTTTAAAGTATCGACCGATACCGATCCAATACGGCCAATATCGATACAGTTTGACACGTTCCAATCCGATACCGGTATTGATCGATACTGACACTGGGGATCTCTATTTCAATCAATTCGGCAAAGAAAATTGAACTAGAAAGACCAATCAGCAAGGGTGTAAAATGTTAGTGCCGGGACACAATTTTTCGATAGAAAACTGAAAAGATGAAACAATTGTAAAAATAATGTTCCAACGCAACACTTCTAGGAAGGTTGCACAAGTTTAATGGAGATCTAAGAAGATCTTGTTACAGCAGCATATGATATTACGAGAATCTAAAAAGATTTCGTAATCCACAGCAGCGAAGAAGATGACAGGCGATTGATGGATGAATATCCTGCTGGGGTGAATGATCACCGTTGCTCAAAGCTAAATTTGCCCCACACGAATAGCTTCCAGGAACTAGCAAGTTCGTCGGAGAACTTTGGAACACTCCTGCTCTTCTGACTTCTCGGATCGTACACGACCTCCCGTACAAAAGCAACGCTGGTTCAAAGCTTCTCTTCTCTCTCACAGCTTCTGTTTACTTGTGTTAAGAAACACTTGTAAAACATTTGTAACTCTCTGTATTTTCCTATGTATCTGCCTGTGAGAGAGAAGAGACTTTTATAGGCCCGAGTAGCAACTGCCCGGTTAGCGCAACATTCGGGACCTGGGTCGCGCAACCTGGCAGCGCACCTGGCCGCGCAATATGGCATGCGCAACCTGGTCGCGCAACGAGCGCAACTTAAGCGCACTATGCGCCTAGCGACAATACGGACGTGCTAAGTGCAAAGTTCGTCAACAAAATGCCACATTACGTCTCATGAGCCCATTAGCCCGAGTCCGAGTCCGAGTATCTAAGCCCCTACGGGGCTTAGCTCCCATGGAAATAAATTTTCCAAGAACAAAAAGCATGAATGCTTTCAATTGTTTATTTAGCCCTTTTTTTCCATTAAAAAAATAACCCCACATGGCACACCCATGTGCACCTCCACACCATATGTGCATCTCTAAAATAGCATAGCTAATATATAGAGATACAATTCCTTTGACCTAGCCGATGTCGGACTAAAATTCCAAATAAAAAGGGCCAAAACCCAACAATCCTCCACATATCTCTATATACGGGTATAAGTGTTCCCCACAGTAACTATCCATCATGCATTAGGAGAGATGTCGCTGACGACTTGAATCTTCCCGCATGGGTCAAATAATAAACTATAATACAAGAATGGACTAAGCCTTGAATTTTGCATCATAGCTGAAATTCTTCCCACTCACATAATGTAGTTACATGTCCTTCTTGATGGAACTGGGGATTTCCAGGACCCTTCCTTTGGTGTGCGTATTGATCGATAAAAAGTTAAACAGATCTAATACGTGTTCTAACCCTTCATAGGCGGAAACTAAGGTTCACGAATTATACCTGCGGTGGAAAGGAGACAAGTAATTCCTGGCAATCTCGAGCGAACGACCCCAAGATCTTCTGCACATATTCCTTCCTCGAGTTGGACGTCGTATGGGCGACGATCTCCCAACCTTTTCTTCTCCTTGACAGCCCTATCTTTCTCTCCTTACGTGAATCACGAATTTAGAGAAAGTTTTAGATTTCTGATCAGTAATCTAGCGGCCAAAGAATAGAGGATATATATAGACTACGGCAGGAACCATGAGGAGAAATTAGGGTTAGGCCTCCTAACGGATCTGGATATCCCGTGTTCAGCCCGAACACACAATCCAGGCCCATTAACAATAGCTCGGTCCACTAATAAGCTATTATTGTACTACCTCCCTAATCCCAAATTATGTTTGTGGGCTCCTTTTATTACATGCTCGTTTGGCTCCCTATGTTAAGATATCGTATATCTGTCGATCACATTAAGTTACTGACAACTATATTGATTCGACATCTTTTATCCTTAAGTAGTATCGCTCAACTTTATTTGTCATGTGGATATAATCCACCTGCAGGGTTTACATGACAATCCTTATGAGCTCCTTAAGGGGACATCATCAACCCGATGTATCGGGACATGGATTTCATTTATAATCAATAGCCCATCATACATACAATGTTATTACCAAATTCATAGGGGTTGTTGATCCATAATGAATCTCACTCTTTTATGAGTCAAAGTAATGCACACTGCATATACATGTCCATTATTATATCCGGATTAAGAGCACAAGTATCCATAATAACAGAGGTATTTGTTCTCTTATGTAGTCAGTACAAAGAGAACAACCTCAAGTGGTCCTGTTCAATACACAAAGTGTACTAGTATAAACCTATAGTCAAGTTAGAATAATACCAGATTACACTACAACCTTTCCAATAGATTGTCCAAGTCCATCTAGGTTGTGAACTATTTATATACTCTATAGGGAACTGATAATATGATCTTCTGTGTGACACTACACACCATATTATCTACAATATAGAATATCAGACATTTGCATTAACACTTGCAACAAATATAATATGCAAACATTTGTCCATATGATTCTCATTCAAAATTTAAGGAAATAAGGTTACTACAAAAGTGATGCTTTTAGTATATAACCCTAACAATCTTCCACTTATACTCATAGATTATTGACAATCCTTATGAGCACCTTAAAGGGACATCATCAACCGATGTTTTAGGACATGCATTCCATTTATAATCAACAACCCATCATATATACAATGTTATTATCCAATTCATGGAGGTTGTTGATCCATAATGAATCTCACTCTTTTATGAGTCAAAATAATGCACACTGCATATACATGTCCGTTATTATATCTGGATTAAGAGCACAAGCATCCATAATAACAGAGGTATTTGTTCTCTTATGTAGTCAGTACAAAGAGAACAACCTCAAGTGGTCCTGTTCAATACACACAAAGTGTACTAGTGTAAACCTATAGTCAAGATAGACTAATACCAGATTACACTACAACCTTTCCAATAGATTGTCCAAGTCCATCTAGGTTGTGAACTATTTATATACTCCATAGGGAACTGATAATATGATCTTCTGTGTGACACCACACACCATATTATCTATAATATAGAATATCAGACATTTACATTAACACTTGCAACAAATACAATATACAAACATTTGCCCATATGATTCTCATTCAAAATTTAAGGAAATAAGGTTACTACAAAAGTGATGCTTTTAGTATATAACCCTAACAATCTCCCACTTATACTCAAAGCATTGCTTTTCAGTATACTGTTACAAATCTCTCACATATACTTAAAACCATGCAGCTACCCATCTGACTCTCATTCCCTCAACATGACTATCAAAAGCCTTAGCTGGTAAGCTCTTTGTAAAGGGATCAGCTAGATTGTCGGCTGATGCTATCTTGATCACAGCAACTTTTTTTTTCTTTACGAAATCTCGTATCAGGTGGCACTTGCGCTCAATGTGTTTGCCTGTCTTATGGGCTCGTGGTTCCTTCGAGTTTGCAACTGCACCACTATTATCACAATAAAGTGTAATAGACTTAGGCAAACTAGGTACCACATCCAAGTCTAACAGAAAGTTTCTGAGCCAAACCGTTTCTTTGGCTGCCTCAGAGGCTGCCACATACTCGGCTTCCATAGTGGAATCAACAATACATTTTTGCTTGATACTCCTCCACACAATGGCTCCACCTCCCAAAGTAAACATATAACCTGAGGTAGATTTTCTGGAATCCCTATCTGACTGAAAATTTGAGTCTGTATACCCCAAGGGAACTAAACTATCTGCCTGGTAAACTAGCATATACTCTTTAGTCCTTTTCAGGTACTTCAAAATATGCTTTACGGCAGTCCAGTGCTCTTGTCCTGGGTTAGACTGATATCTGCTGACCATGCCTACGACAAAGCAGATGTCTGGTCTCGTACATAGCATTACATACATTAATCTTCCTACTACTGAAGCATAAGGAACTGCCTTCATGTTCTCTATCTCTTTAGGTGTCCTCGGACACTGCTCCTTTGATAGAGCAATTCCATGTCTAAAAGGTAAGAAACCTTTCTTAGAATTTTGCATGCTAAAACGAGTTAGTACATTATCGATATAGGAAGCTTGGGATAAGTCTAACATTATTTTCTTGCGATCTCGTAGAACTTTGATCCCAAGGATGTGACCTACTTCTCCCAAGTCCTTCATATCAAACTGTTTGGATAACCATACCCTTACATCAGATAACACCTTCACATTGTTTCCAATGAGCAAGATATCATCCACATAAAGTACTAGGAACACCACCACATTTTTGTCACACTTTTTGTATACACATGATTCATCCTGACATTGATCAAATCCATAGGATTTTATCACCTGATCAAAACATATGTTCCAAGATCTGGAAGCTTGCTTAAGTCCATAAATGGACTTCTTGAGCTTACAAACAAGATGCTCCTGGCCCTTTTCAATAAATCCATCGGGCTGCTTCATATAGATGTCTTCCTCAAGACTTCCATTAAGGAAAGCTGTCTTGACATCCATTTGCCAAATCTCATAATGGAGATGAGCTGCAATAGATAAAAGAATCCGAATAGACTTAAGCATGGCTACAGGAGAAAAAGTTTCCTCATAATCGATACTCTCTCTTTGAGTAAAACCTTTTGCTACAAGCCGAGCTTTAAAGGTTTCAACCTTACCGTCTGATCCTCTTTTTTTCTTATAGACCCACTTGCATCCAATGGCTTTTACACCAACGGGTGGTTCTACAAGCTTCCAGACCTGATTAGAATCCATAGATTTTATTTCAGATATCATTACTTTTTTTTAAGACTCTGCATCTTTATCTTGGAGTGCTTCATTGTAGGTACAGGGATCATAATCTTGTTCCTCAGGGATGAAGACTGACGACTCTTCCAAGAACATATATCTATCAGGTTGTATCACAACCCTCCCACTACGACGAGACACTATCGGTTGTGGTGTAACAATTGTGACACATTGTGCAGTTATTTGTGGTTCATCCTCTTGTACTGTTGGTACTGAAGTACTTGGTGTCTCACATCTCAGTTCTTCTAGAACAACTCTACTTGTGGGTTTATGGTTCATCACATAGTCTTCCTCTAAGAATCGGACATTGGTACTAACAATGACCTTCTGATCCTTAGGACTATAAAATAAACCTCCTTTTGTTCCTCTTGGATAGCCTACAAACAAGCGTACTTCTGTACGAGATTCCAACTTATCTGCTTTCCCATTCAGCACATGTGCTGGACTACCCCAAATGCGAACATGTTTCAGACTAGGCTTACGCCCAATCCATAGCTCTGTGGGAGTAAGAGGTACTGACTTCGAAGGAACCAAGTTCAAAATATAAGCTGCAATCTCTAAGGCATATCTCCAAAACAAATCTGGCAAATCCGAATAACTCATCATTGATCTAACCATTTCCATAAGAGTTCTACTCCTTCTTTCGGCTACACCATTCTGCTGGGGCGTTCCAGGTGCAGTCAATTGGGATGCGATCCCAGCCTCTGATAAATAATCCCTAAACTCTCCAAAGAGGTACTCGCCACCATGATCTGATCATAATGACTTGATATATTTTTAATGACGTTTCTCCGTTTCAGCCTTGCACACTTTGAATTTCTCAAAGCACTCAGACTTACGGCACATCAAATAAATGTATCCATACCTTGAATAATCGTCAATAAATGTGACAAAATATTCAAAGCCACCTCTAGCTTGGATAGTCATGGGTCCACACAAATCAGAATGAACCAATTTCAGTACATCTTTGGCCCTATACCTTTTTTGCCGTAAAAGGCCTTTTGGTCATTTTACCTTCCAAGCAGGATTCACAGACTAGTAGTGCCTCAACTTCCAATGAACTCAAAGGTCCATCTTCAACCAGTCTTTGAATCCTTCTTAGGTTAATATGCCCCAATCGCAAGTGCCAAAGATATGTTTGGTTCATACAAGAAGGTTCTTTTCTCTTATTTAAGTTAGATGACATATTATTCATTTCCATAAGTTGCATTGTGGGCGAAATAGATTAATGACATACAAATTATCAACCAATGCACCATAACAGATAAAATGTTTATTCTTTCTAATAATAATATTGTCATTAAAATAAACTGAATATCCATCCTTAACTAACATAGAAACAGAAACTAAATTCCTTCTAAGTGAAGGTGCATAAAGACAATCTCTCAATGTCAAAGACTTATTTCTACCAAAAGATAAAGTAACATCTCCTAATGCAACGACCGATACTTTTGTAGCATCACCCATGAACAAGCATATCTCTCCATCACTGAGCCATCTGGTTTCCTGGAACCCCTGCAATGTATTGCAGACATGATTAGTGGCTCCTGTATCTACACACCAGGTGCCGGTAGATAACACCGCTAAACATGTTTCAACTACTAGTAAATGAGATATACCTTCTTTGTTTCCTTGTTTGAGAAGTGGACAATCAGTCTTCCAATGTCCTGACCCTTTGCACTTGAAACATTTGCCTTTCGGCTTTTTCACCGCACCTTGAGGTCCCATGTCCTTCTTTGCTGAGTTTGCCTGTTTCTGAATGTTATTCTTCTTCTTATCGCCTTTTAGCTTAGAAGTAGAAGCCTTTTCAGAAACAAAAATATGACCACTCTGTCTAAAGAGAGATTCAGCATCCTGTAGCTCTTTTGCAAGTTCTGCCAAACTATATAACCTTTTGTTCATGTTGTAATTAAGGCAGAAATTGTCAAAACTTTTAGGCAGAGTCCCGAGAATGATATCGACCTGGGATTCTCCATCGATTTTGGCTCCAAGGATCTCCATCTCATTCAGATGACCCATCATCTTGAGAATATGATCCCTTACTGGTGTACCCTCAGCCATTTTTGTATTCATCAAACATTTCATAGCAAACTGCCTAGCTGCTCTACTCTGATGTTCGAAGAGTTTCTTGAGGTTATACATCATGTCATAAGCAGTGGCCATGGCCTGATGCTGATGTTGCAGTACATTTGACATAGATGCCAGAATGTAACACCGTGCCATCTCATCTGCCTTTTTCTACTTCTTATAAGCCTCTTTGACCTCTTCATCATAGTTAGCATCAGGCTTAGGTGGGCATTCCTCAACAAGTACATATTTGTACTCTTCAGCAGTCAGAACAATGTCCAAATTACGTTCTAGTCAATATAATTAGGTCCAGTAAGTTTGTTTTCTTTAAGAATCACCATAAGTGTACTGAAAGAACCCATTTTTTTGAAATCCTGGGAATCACATAAATAAAATTATGTAGGACAAAAAAACTTTTTGAATTAACTAAATATTGATTCCCTCAAAACAATAATAAGAAATTCACCAACACCTTGAACACCATGAATTTAGCATGCCACGATAGTGTGGACGTATACAAATTCAACTTTGTTCAAGTAGGTTTTTCTTATTAATTTTACTATCATGTCAACATAACTTTATGACAAATAAAATTAATATGCTGGTCTTGCTCTAGTCATACAAATAATAGCAGTGACTCCGATGGGGAGGATACCATTATTTGTATCTAAGTGTATACCATTACTTAATACTAAGTCCACTACCTTGTAATGAGTTCCTTCACATGGAGAAGTGAACACATACTAGGTAACTTTCTACAATTATCCCTAAGGAAGTTTGTACTGGTGATCCATAATTATACTCATCCGATATAGAGGAAAGCACTAAAGCCAACACGTAAGTATAATTACATCACCTACAAACCAGTAATGGAGACCATAGAATTTATACTAAATAAATATCCTCTTCCACTTAGTTATTTAATAATGAGGATTTTTCTACTAGTTGATATTATGTCCATGTTGTCCATTATTAATGTAGGCTTGGTTTTTCAAAAAAAACAACCACACAATAATAAATATGCATAATCAGAAAAAACAAAATGACAAAAATAAGAGAAAATATCTAACTATTATGGTCATCTTTGCTGCTCCGTCCTCAACTATTCGAATCCAAAATCTGCCGCTGCGCAGATCTATTCGGGGTTCGACCTATACGGTCAGGTCGCGGGGTTCGGGGCAGCGTCCCCTTTTTTTATTTAGGTTTTGGATGTCGATTCCTTCATCGAAAATCATGTGTCTGCCTCTGGACTGCTTAAAACCAGCATCTCGTCCGACGTCAGAAACAGCCACCACCGCCATCACGATTGATCAAAAATAATTAAAATTACATCAATCCTATGCCTCCCGAAGGAGTTCACACATACTCTAAATTGAAAAATTAAAATAATAAGCACGATCAACCCTCGTGATTTTAATTACATCCACAACAACAACAACATCCACGACATGTCCGTGGTTTAAACAACACAATCAAAAACATGCATTTGACCATAATAGTTGGATCTAAGATGCCTGTAAAACCAAGTTAGAATAGATCTACATCTACCGACTATTACACAGCACAGGTTTTATTGGACAACGTGGACGTATCAATCAATACATAGATCCAAAGTGGCTCTGATACCAATTGATGGAACTGGGGATTCCCAGGACCCTTCTTTTGTTGTGTGTATTGATCAATAGAAAGTTAAACAGATCTAATACGTGTTCTAACCCTTCATAGGCGGAAACTAGGGTTCACGAATTATACCTGCGACGGAAAGGAGATAAGTAATTCCTGACAATCTCGAGCGGACGATCCCAAGATCTTCTGCACGTATTCCTTCCTCAAGTTGGACGTCGTGTGGGCGACGATCTTCCAACCTTTTTTTCTCCTTGGCAGCCCTCTCTTTCTCTCCTTACGTGAATCACGAATTTAGAGAAAGGTTCAGATTTCTGATTAGTAATCTGGCGGCCAGAGAATAGAGGATATATATAGGCTACGACAGGAACCATGAGGAGAAATTAGGGTTACGCCTCCTAACGGATCTGGATATCCCGTGTTCAGCCCGAACACACAATCCAAGCCCATTAACAATAGCTCGGTCCACTAATAAGCTATTATTGTACTACCTCCCTAATCCCAAATTATGTTTGTGGGCTCCTTTTATTACATGTTCGTTTGGCTCCCCTTGTTAAGATATCGTATGTCCTACGATCACATTAAGTTACTGACAACTATATTGATTCAACATCTTTTATCCTTAAGTAGTACCGCTTAACTTTATTTGTCATGTCGGATATAATCCACCTGCAGGATTTACATGACAACCCTTATGAGCTCCTTAAGGGGATATCATCAACCCGATGTATCGGGACATGGATTCCATTTATAATCAACAGCCCATCATACATACAATATTATTACCCAATTCATAGAGCTTGTTGATCCATAATGAATCTCACTCTTTTATGAAACAAAGTAATACACACTGCATATACATGTCCGTTATTATATCTGGATTAAGAGCACAAGCATCCATAATAACAGAGGTACTTGTTCTCTTATGTAGTCTGTACAAAGAGAACATCCTCAAGTGGTCCTGTTCAACACACACAAAGTGTACTAGTGTAAACCTATAGTCAAGATAGATTAATACCATATTACACTACAACCTTTTTAATAGATTGTCCAAGTCCATCTAGGTTGTGAACTATTTATATACTCCATAGGGAACTGATAATATGATCTTCTGTGTGACACCACACACCATATTATCTACAATATAGAATATCAGACATTTGCATTAACACTTGCAACAAATACAATATGCAAACATTTGCCCATATGATTCTCATTCAAAATTTAAGAAAATAAGGTTACTACAAAAGTGATGCTTTTAGTATATAACCCTAACACTTCTGGCTTGCACATTAAAGGCCCTGTGCTAGCCTGGTTTCAGTGCATAATTTTGGACGTCTACAAGTTTACCCTCAAAAGATGGCCTGAGATCTCTGACCATACACTATAGGTGAGTTCATAATAAAGAGACATGGCATGAAGCGCTTTGCGCTTCCCTTGCGATGCTACGCCGCTATGACATGGCTTAAAGCCAAGGCCTTACCCCGTAACGAAAACCTCATCGTAGTGTCATACTACTGTAGCATGAGGCTACCGCCTCTTTGTAGTACCAAACTACCCAGCATGAAGCCTTAGGCTCCCTTGCGGCGTTACGCCTTAACGACATGGCTTGCAAGGTCGAGCTTTATTCCTAACCGGGTACCTCATCGTGGTGTCGTGCCACTGTAACATGAAGAACTCCTCCCCTTTGTAGTGCTGACTATACCTCTCTTTATTTCAACATACAACATTAGGCTAACTGCCTATTTGCGGTGCTATGCCGCTGTGACTTGGCTAGCAAAGCCGAGGCATTACCCCATGCCCGGGAACCTCATGGTGGAGTCACCCACAGTAGCATGGAGTTTCACTCCTTGTAGTGTTGTTCTACCGTGCTTCCTGTAAAGCACACCAGACATTCACTCTGCCTGAGAACTCATTAAGGCATTTAAGCCAACCTTCCCACAGGATCCATTTTTTGCAGAAAACAACAGTAGACAACAATGATTGTAGGTCCGTAACCTCTCCATGCCCAATAGAACGTGTACCCACCGTTCCTGATATTCTTTCGATTAGTAGTCCTCCCTTGAACCAAAATCTAGATGCCTAGTAAATTTTTCTTTAAAATATTAGCATAAAAATTTAGGGTAGGAATACAATAATACAATATCAGAATGCCTTTAAGCCCATTTTACAAGCTGTGTCATCGACCAGCTGGCGCTTGAGGCCCTTGGTGAACGGATCCTGTCACGACCCGCACAACCTAGAGTAAGGGCACGAGACGTGGGTACGTCCAGCCTACGCCGCAGTGTCGGCGGTAGAACGCTGTCCTAGGTCAAACATCTAACAATATAAAGGTACCTGTACAGTATATACACTCCGAATGGAGGCGACATAGCAAATACAGTCTCAATCACATCTAAGGTAGAGCATAATAAAAGATAGATAAAACATAAAATCCACAAAAAGATACAGCAGATAGAAGTCTAAGTGTCTAAGATACACAAACCCAGAAAATATCTCAAATCTCAAATACAGTAATCCATAGAGTAAATACAGATCAAGACAACTGAAAATAAGCTATAAGAAAAACCCTAGCTATCTATACAACCTCTACTGTGTCTCCTCTAGGCTAACAGGCAACCTCCAAGCTATCTGTAAAATTTATCAACAGGTCCAGTCAGGACAGGAGCGAGTACAGTACATCTCAACAAATCATAACAGGCTAGGAAATATAAACATGCTAGAGAGTAAGATACAGGAAACTGAAGAACAACATGATGTAAAAGAGAGAGACTGTAAGTAAATAGCTACAATATATAGAGAACTATCAGTGACTAGTGATTCAGAGCACAAGATGGTTATCTAAACGGTACGATGTTATACACGAGTAATCTACAGAGGTTGTACACGAGTAATCTACTGGATTGATTACATAACCACTTCTACTCCCCCGCCCCAATCAATACACAAGGATCTAGCCAAGATATGTTATTGCACACGAAGTATAGTCGTACACGAAGATCGTGTGAGAACATGAGTATACACGATTTCACACGATTTGTACACGAAAAGCACGAACACATGGAGTACACGATGCTCATGATAAAGTATACGAACACGAAATACCCGATATATCCGCTAAGGGGATAACATCGCACGACAAGATCCATATAGTACTAATTCGTGTTAATAACGTGTCAGCATCAAGTAAAGTAATCTAAAGCAAGAAATATACTTCTAAACAGGATATGAAATGATTAGAGAATGTACTCGCCTGGTATCCTGAATATCTGAAGAGAATATACTGTCAGAGGAGTGGTGTCTGGCTCCTATAGAACAGTACAAGTCACTACATGTCCGAGATAGTAAAATAGACTGCTACATTACATTCTACATGATGTTTTGGTCAATCTAGGCTAAAGTCAACCCTTGGTCAACTCTAGTCAACTATACTAGTCAAAGTAGGTTTACTAGGTCAAGTCCTAGCCCAAACAAGTCTAACAAGTCTCACTAGGCCTAACCAAGCCTAGGCTAGCACTCACACAATCACAAGGCAATGTGAACCACAACAATGCATAATATAAAATAGATACTATGTATAAATACATACCTTCATACATATATGTATATCCATATTACATACATATTTATATATATATAGGCATATGTTACATCATGCATATTTACATAGTCACATAGATATATACATTCATGCACATTTACGTACATACTTTTATACATTATATATGTTAACATTCATTACAATGCATTATATTTTACTTATACCTTTGATTCATTCATTCATTCATTCATATATGACATTCATTCATGCATTTATACATTAATTCATGTTATCACTATATACATATTTGATTCATGTATCCACACATACATACATGGATACACAACATACATGTATACATTCATACATGCTTATATTGCATACATGCATACATATATATCATGTATACATACATACATTGCATACATGCCTACATACGTATCATATATGCATACTTGCATTCATTCATGCACATTACATACTTACATGCATCTATATATTATATACATTGTATACAACATGTAAAAATAGAAGAAGAAAAAAAAGGGAAAAACTGAAATGGAAAGGGAAGGAAGGAAAAATGTAAGAAAAAGAAATAACAGTGGACATATGCATGCTTGCATCATATATTTTACATTACCATACATGCTATCATTATATAATTTATTATATTATGTATACATTATACATTCATATCTATTATTATATGTATACCTTGCATTCATATCTAGCATTCATTATATACTTTCATGCGTACATTGTATATCATTCTTTCATTCATGCATTTATGCATTGCTTATATACATTACAATGATTGCATTCCTACATGCTTGCATTCAACCATATATATATATTAATATAAAGAGGATACATATCATATATATATTATTTTATTCATCTAACATATCATGCATTACATACTCTACATTTATTTAATATCCATACTACATAGGCTCATAGGTTACACAAAATGTCTATGTCGTATAGTCACTCTTCTACTTAAAATCAATACAGTACCAATTGGGCCTTCACTAAATTTTAGGATTAAAGTATTTCATAGTCCTTTGTGTTAGCTTTCCGAAACTTCAAACGGATCGTATTTTCGTGTCCGGAAGCTCCCGGAATCGCAAAAATACCGAAACATGTTCGTCTTTCGTACAGCTGACACTCAAATAATTTTACAAAAAGTTCCAGAACGATTTTGGCTTATTAAAATATATATTTGGAAAGCTAACTTCGATACGCTTCTTTTAAAAAAACGAAAGATTAAAAGGAGTTCTAAGCTAAAAGTTATGACATTTCTAAGTTGCTTTGGTTAATAAAAACGTGGATGAATATTATGATGAATTTGAGTTGTTTTGGACAAAAGAAACACATGTAGGCCAAGATACTTGGATACCAACATAGGTATCCAAATGAAACTCATTCTAACCATCCTAACTAAGATCAATCCACTCTCTAACCCTTCTAAAATTGAATTTAAATATTTATTTAAACTGTTAACATACAAACATACACATGGGGTGTCCTAATTTGGGATCTATCAAGTAGGACAAAGACACATATCTAAAATCCTCAAGAGAGCTCCAAATGGTCTCAAATTTGAATCTAAAGGGGACACATGCATGAGGATGGATCCTACGGATTCAAAACTAATTTATATGCAAAGAAAATCGATTTAGATGATGGATTTTACCTATTGGGAGTGGAATCCCAATGAAATGCTTTAGGACACGGCTCTGATACAAAGATCCCTCAAAATGGACACTCCTTCTTGCACTTCTCTTCCAATCCTTGGTAGCACCCTTCCCTTGGAGAATGGAAATGATTGAGGGAAGATTTGGTGAAGGAATGATTTGATTTGGAGATCAAATCAAAGGGAAGGCTCTCTAAAATTAGGGAAGAACAAAAGAAAAATAAAAGATGCAAGATTGTAATGAATGAAATGAATCATTCTCCCCTAAAGGTGGCTGCCATAAAATGGAAAATATTCTAATTGTCCATCTCTAGTCTCATATGGTTAAGTCTAGACTAGGTTCAAGTTTGGGGTCAAAATGATCTAGTTTGAGTCTCTAACTTAACCATTCTAACATAATAAAAATTAGTTTAACTAACTTAAATGTTGGATTTTGTGGGCCATGCTTAACTTAATATTGGGTCCCATCTAGAGTTTAAGCTATCCGGGTTACAATACAAGTCGGAACGAGACGAAACTCAAATCCGACTAAACAAATCCAATAAAAACAATATTAAAAATATAAAAAATTTCCAAAATATTAAAATATGAAAAATGACCAAAATCATAATAAATCAACCTAAATATTATTAAAATAATCTAAAATTTACCAATTAATTAAAATCCTAAATAATTCAAAAGTCACAAAATGACCAAAATACCCTTAGCCTAAAAAGTTGTAAATAGTCATTATAATCACATGGTTAGGTCCCCATGGTCATGGTTAGTCTCTAGGCTCAAAAGTTCTAGGGTTCACTAGCTAACACATCAAAATTATAATTATCAATTTTAAATAGTATTAAATTAATTAAAAATTCCCATAAATCATAAATCATATTATTAAATAATAAACTTTTACAAAAGTTTAAAATTACCCTCATTTTAGAAAAGTGGGTGTTACAGATCCGCTAGGTTCTCTTGACTCCGAACATCAATCACTGCAATAACACCCCTCTTGATGAGATCGTGAACTGCCCTGTGCTTCAACCACACAGTCCTCTTCTTTCCATTGAAGAGATCATTTGAAGCCACCGTCGCAGTCGCCTGGTTGTCGCAGTATATCGGTATCGTCGGTATTTGTGCTCCAACCACTGGAAGATCATACATAAGCTCCCGAAGCCATTCTGCTTCCTCGGTTGCAGTATCAAGTGCAAAGAACTCAGATTCCATGGATGACAGCGAGAGCATAGTCTGCTTCTTCGACTTCCACGATATAGCAGCTCCACCCATAGTAAAAATGAATCCACCTGTGGATCTCTCGCTCTCCACCTCTGAGCACCAGCTGGCATCACTGAAGCCTTCCACTACCGTCGGATCTCCGCTGTAGTACAGTGCATATGTCTGAGTCTTTTTGAGATATCTCATAACCCATTTTACAGCTTTCCAGTATTCAACACCTGGGTTGCTCGTGAAACGACTCAGCATTTCTACGACGAAAGTTAAGTCAGGTCTTGTGGTAGTAGTAGCATACATCAAACTCCTTATTATGCATGCATACTCCAGCTGTCTGACGCTTTTTCCTGAATTAGGCTTCAGCTTCAGATCACACCTGTACGGCGTATCGATCCCTAGAAGATCCCGATACCCATAATAAGTGATCATTTTCTTAATATAATGAGACTGTGACAGAGCGAGTCCAGTGTCTGTCCGGATGACCTTGATCCCTAAGATCACATCAGCTTCCTCCAAGTCCTTTATACTGAACTTTCTTAAGATAAATTTCTTTGTCTCAATGACACAACCCATATCCGTACCTAGGATAAGCATGTCGTCCACGTACAGACAAACGATCACACCTCTTCCATATCAGCGAACTTCGTGTAAACACACTTGTCCGTCTCGCTGACCATGTAGCCATTTGACCTTATAACTTTATCAAATTTCTCATGCCACATCTTGGAAGCCTGTTTAAGACCGTACAAAGATTTTACCAACTTGCAGACTTTGTCTTGAAGATCCTTGACGACAAATCCCTCTGGCTGTTGCATGTAAATCTCTTCGGTCAGCTCGCCATTTAGGAAATTTATTTTCACATCTATTTGATGTATCACCATCTTATATATTGCTGCGAGAGTAATCAACATTCGGATGGTGGTCATCCTGGCTACTGGAGCATACGTGTCAAAGTAGTCAATCCTCTGCTTCTGAGAAAACCCCTTGGCTACCAACCTAGCCTTGAACTTATCAATAGTTCCGTCTGCTTTCATCTTCTTCTTGAAGATCCATTTGCATCCGATGGGTTTCGCTCTTTCAAGAAGATCAACCAACACCCAAGTGTTATTTGAGGTGATGGAATCAATTTCATTGTCAATCGCCTCCTTCCAGAAAATTGCATCTCTGGTCTTCATCGCCTCATCATAGGTAAGCAAATCTGCTTCCATATGATCGGTGACAAAGTCACTTCCGAAGTCCTTCGGCCTCCTCACATGCTTAGCTGACGACTCAGCTTGTTCTGGTTCAATCGTTGTTTCAACAACAACATCTTCTTGGACCACATCTTCATTAAAGACTTCAGTTTCCTACGCACCCTTATTGTTCTACGGTACATCCGTAAGAATAATATTCTTGTGCCTTGTAAATTTGTCTTCAAAATATTATGCATCACAAGATTCAATGATGATTTGACTCAATATTAAGAAATCTCCGAGCATCACTCTTCTCGGCATACCCCAAGAAGATCGTCTTAGTAGTCCTTGTCCCAAGCTTCTGAATCTTCAGATCTGGAAGCTTAACATATGCCAGACACCCTCACACTCGAATGACATTCAAGTTAGGTCTGACCTTGAACCAGAGTTCATGAGGTGTAACGTCTGAAGTTGCATGAGGCACTCTATTTAAAATAAAAGTGGCCGTCAATGCAGCTTCTCCCCAGTAGCACTTAGGAAGACCCGCAGTCAACAGCATTGAGTTAATTATTTCTGTTAACGTTCTATTCTTCCTCTCTGCTACTCCGTTTGATTGAGGAGAGTAAGGAGCCGTAGTCTCATTGACAATTCCATATTCTTTACAGAATGATAATTCATGAGACCTGTACTCCCTACCTCGATTACTTCTTATTCTTTTGAGTTGTTGTCCAGTTTGCCGCTCAGCTTCGGCTCTGAACTCCTTGAACTTTTTGAATGCTTCATTTTTAGCCTTCAGCAAGTAGACGAACGCATACTTTGAGAAGTCATCGATGAAAGTTATGAAATACTTCATCCCGGACTTTGTAGAGAATTGTTTGAAGTCACAGATATCGGAGTGTACCAACTCCAGAAGATCTGTACTTCGATTAATCCGAGGAAAGGGTTTCCTTATGATCTTTGTTTGAGCACAAACTTCACATTTCTCTACCTTACCACCACACTTGGAGATAAGCCCTAGACTAGACATTCTGTTTATTTGTTTACAATGAACATGTCCTATTCTTTTTATACCACAACTCAAAAGTATAAGCAGAAGGAGTGATTGCATTAATTACATTGAACTTATTTACAAGCTAAATTTTAAACATTTCTTCGATATAAAAAGCTTTTCTAAAATATGGTCCCTTAATAGACATCACCATCTGGCCAGCATTGATGTACATCCTGACGCCTGCTTGCAGAGTAGGCCTCCTGAGATCAAGTTCTTGGTGTAGGTCGAAAAAAAAAAAAAAAAAAAAAAAAAAAAAAAATCAAACCGCGCCTAGTTTTCAGCCAGCTAGCCAAACTGCGCCTAATTCATGAATCTAGGCAGACTGTGCCTAGTTTTCCGTCAACAGGGCAGACTGTGCCTAGTTTTCAGCCAGCTAGCCAAACTGTGCCTAATTCATGAATCTGGGCAGACTGTGCCTAGTTTTCCGTCAACAGGGCAGACTGTGCCTAGTTTTCAGCCAGCTAGCCAAACTGCGCCTAATTCATGAATCTGGGCAGACTGCGCCTAGTTTTCCGTCAACAGGGCAGACTGTGCCTAGTTTTCCGTCAACAGGGCAGACTGTGCCTAGTTTTCAGTCAACAACAAACAGCGCCTACTTTTAACTCAAATGGCGCCCATTTCTCAATCAAACTCAAATAGTGCCTATTCAGTACTCAGAGAGGCGCGCTTCTCAAACCGCGCGTAGATCACATAATCATCATTATCTGATAGCACGGAAATCGAAGAGATATCTTATCATTACTCTGACAACACAGCATTCGAGGAAGATATGACAGCTGTCTAAACAGACCGTGCCTACATCAAAGAACTAGGCGCTATCAACAGACTGCGCCTACTTTTGACTATATCAAGCACACTTCGCAGATTGTGCCTACTTCTATCCAAACTCAGCACACTTTGCAGATTGCGCCTACGAAGAAGGCGCAGTTCAAAACAACATCAATTCAGAGCTTATCACGTGTCCCTGAAACAGGCGCACTTTGACTAATTCAACGTCTAACTACCACTCTACATGTCCAACACGTGTCCCACTAACTGTACACGACCAAGCGCATGTCAATCAAATAATGCCACGTGTCTAGAGCAGTTGGTGCACGTTCGTGATAATGGAGTGAAAACAGGCGCAGTTTGTCATACGTGCTCAAAACAGGCGCAGTTTGTCATACGTGCTCAAAACAGGCGCACTTCAACCAGGCACTCTCCAGAATAACTGCCCAAAACAGTTATTTCAGAACTCTATAAATAGAGTTTCGTTTCCATTCAACAGGGGACAGATCAGAGAGATTAGATTACACACAGAGAGATTATTCTCTTCAGAGAATCCAGGAGTTCTTGCTAAAGTGCTGCTGCGTTCTTCAGAAGCTCTTCGCCTTCAGTTCATCAGAGGCTTCCTGCCTTCGTTCCATCAGAGGCTTCCTGCCTTCAGTCATCTTCAAAAGCTTTCGTCTTCAAAAGTTCACATCGTCCAAGGGATAAAGTGATCGTTTTCTGATCGGATTCCTATAGTTGTACTTTCCCAGAATTCTTGTAATATTCTTTACAAAGTTTGTGAAATAAAGATCATACTTTTGTTTTTTGCAAACAAAATGGCGACTCTGCTGGGGACGACTTTTTCCTCTGATGAAAAGGTGACAACTCAATGTGACACAGCGTCTATCGGCTCGACGCAGAAGACTTTGGTCGTGAAAGTCGACCAAACGGCCTACGAAGCAATGATTAATGCACAAAGCACTCCTCGCCGCACTACGACTTCCGTCAAGAGCAAGACTCGCTCAGTGTGGGCTCCCAAGAACTCTGTTACTTCTCTAATGAAGAACGCTGCCACTTCTTCGGCACAACCTGCTGTTTCTAAGACACCAGTGTCTATCTCTGGCAATCAGGCGCAGTCTGTTCTCTCTTTAGAGAAACAGGCGCAGTCTGCTGTCAAACCGTCTTTTGGCACAATTCATGTCAAAACAGCACAATCTCTGCCTCACAATCAGGCGCAGTCTGTTCTCTCTTTAGAGAAACAGGCGCAGTTTGCCACCAAACCTCCTTCTGGCACAGTTTGTGCCAAATTGGCACAAGTCAAATCTTCTGCTGCTGCTGCCTTGACTAAACAGGCGCAGTCTACTCAGGCACAGTCTGCTCAGGCGCAGTCTACTCCGAATCACTCCAGAATACAGAAACCCCAAGCTGCTCAGGCGCAGTTTGCTGAGGACAGTCCTTTGGCTGTTCCTTCTTCCATTCCATCAAAAGGAAAAGGCCCCTTGGTCTTCTCCCAATCTTCCCAAGCTCAAAACTTGAAAGATAACAGAGGGAAATGCTTTTTAGTTATCCCTTCATCTCAAAACAATGGAAAAGGTCCTCTGGCCTTTTCCAAGTCTTCTTCGATTCTTATCGAGGAGGATCCAACTGATAGTGTCTCTGCACCTATTAGTACAAAAACTTCTTTTTACAAAGGTTCTCGTACTAATCAGAGAGGCATTTTACCTACTCCCAGGGCAAATATTCAGGAATTGCCTAATTTGTGGATTTCACGATCCGAACAAGGCAAATTACAAGTTTCACAAACTGAGGTTCTCAGGGGCGGTTTAAATGATTTACGGGCATATCTCAATAGAAAACCTCAATCAAAACCTACCTCTGTGAAACGCAAGCATGCTAAGGTCAACTTGCCTCAGTATCAACCTTTTGAGGCAAGGAATCCTGACAATTACGCCAATCACATGAGTACCTCTCTTTATACTCATGGAATCGAACATTTACGAAATCGGAACCATGTTCCAAATGTCATCCATGAGTATATCCCTGCTACTTCTTCTCATCCCGT
Source organism: Iris pallida (assembly GCA_029216955.1). Lineage (NCBI taxonomy): Eukaryota > Viridiplantae > Streptophyta > Magnoliopsida > Asparagales > Iridaceae > Iris > Iris pallida. The sequence continues at coordinate 2,129,355 of JANAVB010030419.1, forward strand.
TGTCTCTGATCTTCGGGATCATCTCAGGCAGAAACGGGATATCACCCCCACTTCTCTCAGACAACCACAGGAGACCGATGGTGAAGAAGAGGTAATGTTCGCCTACGTCAACATGACTTCCAAAGACTCTAGGGGTAGAAAATGCAAGCACGGAAAGACCCGGAGACCTAGCCAGCACTATCTTGACCGACTTAGAGAATCAGATGATGGTGTTTACCAGCATACTCGATCTCGAAGCCGGGATACAATCGGTCAAAGGAATCTTCCTTACAGTGATCCGTCTACTTCTCATGATGGGGGTAATTCAGACTTTGCTGTCGACAGTGATGGCTCTGAACAAACTGTGTCATCTGTCATGGCACGAGAAGTGACAGCATACGTCGTTGAAGAACAAGATGCTTCTGGTTCTAACAATCAGAATCAAAGGATTGTTGCACTAGAAGAACAATTGAAGACTATGGCCGAAATGATGGCTAAAATGCATGATGTTATTATGGCTCAGCACATTCCACCGGTCATAACTCCTGAACCATTGGTTTCTTCCACTCCTCAGAATCCTGGTCTGGGGGTACTACCTCCTCCAAACATCACAGTACCAGCTCAGGTTACTTTTAGCCAAACTGGTGCTGGGGGTGATGCTTACCATGCGGTTCCTCCTCCGGCTATTACCAATCAATCTAGCAATCCTCAATCTTCAGAGAATGCTAATGATGCTGTTGAACAATTACGGAATCAATTTGAAGCCTATACACAAAGGGAAGGCTTACAACGGTTGGGCATTAAACAACCCTATCCCGTCGAATGGAAGAAAATGCAGTTTCCGCCAAAATACAAATTCCCCACCATTATGCAGTTCGATGGCACTTCATCTCCCAATCAGTATATTAATCATTTTGAATTGATGACTGATCCTCTTCAGCCTAATGATGCCCTTCTTACTCGGGTATTCGTCAGTTGCTTAACTGGCGCTGCTTATGACTGGTACCGAAGTCTACCAGACGGATGTATCACTTCTTTTGCTGGTTTTAAACAGATGTTCCTTGAACGATTTTATGAAGGCGTCAATGACATGACTATGTCAGCCCTCATTAAAATCAAACAAAGAAATAATGAGCCTGTTGAGCAATTTATTGAGAGGTTTCGTCGCGAAGCTCTCAAGATGCCAATGGGGACCCCATCTGCTGTCACCATTGACACTTGCAAGAATAATCTCTTGCCAATTGTTAGTATGTGGACAGGGGAAACTCAATTCCAAGACTGGCCTTCTTTCATTATCAATGCTAAAGCAGCAGAACTTAGCGCTGAAAAATTTAAGACATTGGGGGTTCACATGAATCCTGACCAAGGCGATCATGGCTCAAACTCTAACAACAATCGCCAGAATAATAATAGAAAAGGCAAAGATACATCTGCTCCTAAAGAAACTTTGGCCATTGACTTGAGAAGTAAAGAAGCACTGGCTGTCAATGTTGCTCAATCTGCACCTATTCTATCACAACAACCTCAAAGAGCACCACGTCCTAAAGAAGAATACTCTTTCGATGAAGATGACATCATGGGTATCTTTGAATGTCTTACAAAAAGCAACAAACTGCAATTACCCGACCCTAAAAGGCCGGAAGAGGTTGGTAAGACTGATCATCCTAAGTATTGTGTTTACCACAGATTTATCGGACATCCTACTCGAGCATGTTATGTGCTTAAAGGAAAAATACAAGAGATGATCAAATCTGGAGCAGTGACTCTTGAACAGGATGAAAAGACGGTGACGGCTAATGTCGTCTCTGTTCAGTTCGGCGAATTTCCACCAATGCAGATAGAAGATGGTGTAGTTCCCATTCCTCGAACCACTCTCGAGCTTGTAAACCTTCCACCTTTTCGAAATGAAGGACTAGTCCCTTTATCTACTTCTAAAGGGGAAATCATGTGGATTCATCCAGATCTGGTCTCAGATTTTGAATCTTCCGCCTCTTCTTCATCTAAACAAAAGAAAAATTCCAAAAGCAAGTTTAAAAGTTGTAATATGGTTTCTCTTGAACCATTAAATGAAGAAGAGATCTTATTGGGTACCAGGTCTGGTAAGCCCTATTTACGGGAATACTCAGAGAATCAGGAAGCTCCAACCTCATCTTCCACTCCTGACACGCCTCCTGAAATTCAACCCTCTTCATCTTCAACTAACCCAACTCCTCCTCCTGCTAAACCAGCAGTTACTGATAAAGGGAAACAACCAGCTCGTTTCGATAAAGCTCTCAAGAAGTCCACTTCTTTCGGACTCGAGAAGCCGTATAACTTTGACATACTGGCTCAATTGGCCAATACTCCTGCCAGATTGTCAATATTCGAGCTCTTGCGCCTCTCTAAGGAAACTCGAGAGACGTTAAGTGAAGCTTTGTTGCAGGCAGAAAATTGTCTTGAAATTCTGAAGAAACCAGAGAAAGAGCCTCTCTCTTGTCTCCATTGTCATAGTGTGTTGGAATTAATTCCAAATATTACCTTCACGCAAGATGACATGCTCCTAGAAGATAATCGACATGATCGCCCTTTGTATTTCACAGGGTATGTTGATACCATGAAGGTTGATCGTATCCTGATAGATCCAGGCTCTGCACTCAGCATTATGCCTAAAACAATGTTGGATGCTTTGAAAATTCCTGTACGCAGTCTTACTGGTACAATCACTACTATTCTGGGGTTTAATCAAGGAAGAAGTGAACCTCTGGGCAAGATTCGCCTAAAATTCCAAATAGGCAATCTTCGTACAAAGGTAACCTTTTACATCATTGATAACCATGGTTGTTCCTATAATGCTCTTCTGGGAAGACCGTTCCTTCATGAGCACAACATTGTTCCATCAACTCTTCATCAATGTTTCAAATATGTTGATGACAAAGGAGAAGTCCAAAAAGAAGTTGCTGATCTCTATCCTTTCAAAGGTGTCGAAGCATACTGCAACGATGCTCGCATGTACAAAGACGAGTTTATGAAAGTTGTCTTGGCTTTAGATATTGAAGAAGAGCAGGGAACTGAATCTCAAGACACTCTTGTAATTCCTGTTAAAGGGCGCGTCTCTCAACCCTCTTCTTCTGAACCACTAACCATCTATCGTCCTCCTAGCAAAAAGGAACAAGAACCAAAGTCACAGGATACTCTTGTGATTCCTGTCAAAGGGCGCGTCTCTAAGCCCTCACATGCTGAACCACTGGTCATTCGACTTCCTGCCAAGAAGACAATTTCTATGACTGACCAAGGAAAAAGGGAGCTCACCTCTTCTGAGCCATTTGTTATCGACCTTCGTCGTAACAAGCCTTCTCTTCCTCCTCGTTCTTCTTCTCCCCCTCTTGTTATCAATTTGACTAAGCCTGCTAAGGCTAAAGGTCCTACTGTAAACACTGTTGTAAATATCAATAAAGATGCATCTCCTTTACAGTATACTGATGTGTTATATCATGCTGAGTGTTACTTAAATATGTTAGATAGGTTGAAGCCACTCACAATTGAAGTTGTACAATCTTACCAAACAGATGTATCATTGGAATCAACGGATAGTTCATACTTTATAGTTCCTGCTCGAAAAGCTGACGAAAGTCCAATAATCTTTATTAGAGGACCAGAACAAAAGTTTTCTTATACCGAAGATTGCAAAAACGATGACACGGGACATTTACAACTCCGTCGTTACAGCACTCAGTCTAAAGAGATCATCCGTAGAATGGGATATGATTTCAAGAGTGGACTCAACTATGGAAGAGGGAGACGAACTCCTATTCATGTTACTAGCAAGAGGAATAAGCTCGGCCTTGGTTATGTATTTACATTTCCTACTATGGCTACAGCTCCTAAAATTATTGAATCTGATGATGATGAACGCACTGTTTCTTCTGATACAGTTTCATGGGATTCTGACACTAGCATTGGTCATGTACATCGTATTGCCATATCCTCCAACATGGTCTCAGTTGAATTTCCAGATATCAACAACGATGCTACTGATGATGACTTCGAAGAAAGCCCTGAAACTGATCCTTGGGTACAAAAGATGGACAATCAGTGGAAGCTCCGGTTTGAAAAACGAGAACCACCTACTAAAGATCAGCTAATCCAGATTGATGTAGGAGAAAACGGTATATCCCGTCCTATATTCATTAGTAAGAATCTCCCTGAAGATGATAAGCAGGAGTTGATTCGTCTCATTCGCGAATATATTGACGTCTTTGCTTGGAGCTATGAAGACATGCCAGGTTTAGATCCCAAAATTGCTACGCACAAGTTGAATATATTACCTAATGCAAAACCTGTTAAACAACAACAACGACGCTTCAAACCTGAAATGATGGATGCAATTGATGAAGAAGTTCGAAAGCTCATCGCTTGTGGTTTCATTCGTGAAGAGCAACATCCAGACTGGGTTGCTAATGTTGTTCCAGTTTTGAAGAAGACTGGGAAAATCAGAGTTTGCATTGATTTTCGGGATTTGAACGACGCTTGTCCAAAGGATGAGTTTCCCCTTCCAATCACTGATGTCATGATTGACAATACTTGTGGGTTCGAAAGGTTATCTTTTATGGATGGATTCTCCGGATATAATCAAATCAAGATGAATCCTGACGATGAAAAGCATACTTCTTTTCGTACTCCTCGAGGAGTTTATTGTTACACTGTGATGCCATTTGGTCTCAAGAACGCCGGTGCAACTTATCAACGAGCCATGAGCACTATCTTTCGAGATTATTTGAGAAAGACTGTTGAATGCTATGTTGATGATATTGCTGTCAAAAGTCGTCTGAAGGAAGATCACATTCAAGACTTGAGAATTATCTTCAATCTCATGCGCCAACATCAACTCAAAATGAATCCCACCAAGTCATTCTTGGGTGTCTCTAGTGGTAAATTTCTCGGTTTCGTTATTACCTCTAAAGGTATACACGTAGATCCTGAGAAGATCAAAGCCATTCACGAGATGCGTCCTCCACGCAACCTAAAAGAGCTACGAGAATTTCAAGGTCGACTTGCGTACATCAGGAGATTCATTTCAAATTTATCTGGACGATGCAGACCGTTTACACAACTCATGAAGAAAGGTGTATCTTTCGTTTGGACCGAAGAATGTCAACAAGCATTTGATGACATAAAACAATATCTTATGAGCCCACCAGTCTTGGTGCCACCAATCTCCGGTATACCTTTCTTAATGTATGTCAGAGCAATGGATCACTCATTGGGTGCTTTACTTGCCCAAAAGAACAAAGAAGGACATGAACAGGCTATCTACTATCTCAGTCGTACTATGATCGGTGCCGAACATCGATATAGCATGGTTGAGAAAGAATGTTTAGCCTTAATGTTCGCTGTACAAAAGACAAGACACTATATAATTGGTCAAACAATCCATGTCATCTCCCGAATTAACCCTCTACGGGTACTCATGAAGAAGCCCAGCACTCTTAATTCAAGGCTGGCTACATGGGCTATCTTACTTGCCCAATACGACATGATTTATGTACCTCAAAAGTCAGTTAAAGGACAAGCCCTTGCTGACTTCTTAGCTGCTCATCCTGTTTCTGAGACTTCTAAACTCTACGACGAGATTCCTGATGAGACGCTCGAAACAAATCTGATCTCGGAAGAATTTCCCACATGGCGTCTATTCTTTGACGGAGCTTCCAGAATTGGACCAAATGGGATTATTATAGCAGGAGTAGGGATTGTGCTCGTTTCGCCAGAAGGATTAACTATTCAACGGGCTTATTCTTTGGATGAGCCTTGTTCCAACAATGTTGCAGAGTATAATGCTTTGCTTATCGGCCTTCAACTGGCTAAACAATTAGACATACAATATCTTGAAGTATACGGTGACTCTAAACTGGTTGTTAACCAGGTTAGAGGAATATATGAAGTTCGTCATCAAGATTTGATTCCGTATCATGAAGCAGCTATTGCTATGGCCATTTCCTTCAAAGCTTTCTATATTGAATACGTTCGTCGGGCTTACAATACCGAAGCAGATGCTCTAGCAAACCTTGCAGCAGTCTTGGCGATTCCTGTCCAAAGACAGCAATTGGTTGTTATTTCCAATAGAGAGTTATTTTGTATTGAAAATAATCTCAATATTGAGTTTAGTAATTCTGCTGAGGTCAATATCATCAATGAAGATTGGAGAACTCCTTTCATTGATTTTGCAGTTTATGGAATATTGCCTAAAGATTCCAAAGAAGCCACCAGCATTCGAAGACGATCTCTTCGTTTCTATTATAATCATACAACAAAAACTCTCTACCGACGAACTTATGATGGTCTACTATTACGTTGTCTTGCTGGTAATGAAGCAAAACAAATATTACGTGAAGCTCATGATGGTGTTTGTGGAGCGCATCAACCCGATCCTAAATTGCAAGATCGTATTCGTCGTATGGGCTATTACTGGCCTTCTATGGTTTCCGATGCTATTGAATACGCAAAGAAATGCAGAGCATGTCAAATTCATACGGATTTCATTCATCAACCATCAGAATATCTACATCCTACGACTGCTTCTTGGCCTTTTGAAGCTTGGGGCATGGACATCATAGGTCCAATCAACCCTTCTTCTTCTAAAGGGCACCGGTTTATCCTGGCCATCACAGACTACTTCTCTAAGTGGGCTGAGGCTATACCCCTGGCTGAAGTCAAAACCAGCAGTGTCATCAACTTCATCAAACACCATGTGATATATAGGTTTGGTGTACCGCAGCGAATCATTCATGACAATGGACCTCAGTTCATTAGTCAAAAGTTCACTCGGTTCTGTGACGATCATCGCATCGACAATGTTGCTTCGACAGCCTATAATCCTGCAGCAAACGGTTTAGCTGAAGCTTTCAATAAAACCATTATCAAACTCCTCAAGAAGTTTGTCTCTACTAACAAACGGAATTGGAGTGAGAAGCTTGGCGAATGTTTATGGGCTTATCGCACTACAGTTCGCAACCCTACCGGCTGTACACCTTTCTCCTTGGTGTATGGTTGTGAAGCAGTTCTGCCACTGGAAATTCAAATCCCGTCTCTGCGGATAGCCATTGCCAATGAACTTACAACGGAGAATAACGATCTACTTCGATTGCAAGAGTTGGAGGCACTTGATGAAAAGAGGCTTTTGGCTCAACAGCACATTGAGTTATACCAGGCCCGTATTTCAAAAGCCTTTAATCGCAAAGTTAAAGTACGAGCATTTCAGAAAGGTGATTTGGTCCTTACAGTCAGACGTCCTATGACTATGACTCACATGAGTAAGGGCAAGTTCGATGCCAAATGGGAAGGTCCTTTTGTTGTAAACAAAGTATTTTCCAATGGTGCTTACCAGTTAACAGAGATGGATGGCAGAATAGCTATGATGCCTATCAATGGCAAATTTCTTAAGAAATACTATGTATAAATGTGTAAAGATTTCTTGACAGACAATGTAAATAAAATTTCTTTTTATTTTTCAAAGAAGATATTACATTACATTAAGGGAGATCACTATCATCCCTATCAAACTTAGGACGAGGGCCAAGCCCCTCCTTCTCACAAGCAAAATCAGCAAAGGAGTCGAAGACATCTTTGTATGAACTCAGCAAGGATTTGAGGAAAGCTATCCTCTTTGCCTCTTCTTCCGCAGTCTTCCCCGGTTCTATCAGAAAGTCGAGGATATCCTGTGAAGGCTTTGGTGCAGAGGAGCCTTCACCCATCTCCTTTTGATCCGATAAGACTGAGTCGACGAGAGGCTTGGGTACAGACGACCCTTCGTCCTTCTCCGTTCCAGCAGAAAGTTCCCCGGTGACGCTCTCGGTTTTCGGCATGACTTCAGTCTCCTTAGACATGTTGTTGGAAGACATCTTTCTTGTTGAAGGCAGTAATAAAATTCTTCATGAGTCCTGCACTATTTATACTAGTCTACTGACTCTTCGTGAATCGAGGTGACTGTTCATCCCCCTTCGATGAATCTAAAGGTTCATTCATTAAAATCCCCAGCAGACATTTTTAATGAATCATTATCATTTGACGGTTTATTCCGTTCATCATTATCATTTGACGGTTCATCCCGTTCATCATCATCCATTTGACGGTTTATACCGTTCATCATCATACATCTGACGGTTTATACCGTTCATCATCATTCATTTGACGGTTCATCCCGTTCATCATATACATCTGACGGTTCATTCCGTTCATCATTATCATTTGACGGTTCATTCCGTTCATCATTCATTTGACGGTTCATCCCGTTCATCACATTCATTTGACGGTTCATCCCGTTCATCATTATTATTTGACGGTTCATTCCGTTCATCATTATCATTTGACGGTTCATCCCGTTCATCACATACATCTGACGGTTCATCCCGTTCATCATCATCCATTTGACGGTTTATCCCGTTCATCACATTCATTAGACGGTTCATCCCGTTCATCACATCCATTTAACGGTTCATCCCGTTCATCATCATCATTTGACGGTTTATACTGTTCATCTTTATCATCTGACGGTTCATCCCGTTCATTATCATCATTTGACGGTTCATCCCGTTCATCACACCATTTGACGGTTTATACCGTTCATCTTCATCATCTGACGGTTTATCCCGTTCCTCACATCATCCGGTGGTTCATATTCCTCCATAAAGAATTGAATTCAATCAGTCTTGAAAAATGAAGATTCATCATTTGGATATTCATTAAATGTCTGAAACGTGAGGCTAATCCTTCCAGATCGCGCAGATAGCTTAGCCTATGCGCAACTTGATTTGATTTTCAAAATTCAAAGTATTTCGAAATTTTGAATAAAATCAACTTTCGAAAACTTTGAAGGGGGTCTTGTAGGTCGAAAAAAAAAAAAAAAAAAAAAAAATCAAACCGCGCCTAGTTTTCAGCCAGCTAGCCAAACTGCGCCTAATTCATGAATCTAGGCAGACTGTGCCTAGTTTTCCGTCAACAGGGCAGACTGTGCCTAGTTTTCAGCCAGCTAGCCAAACTGCGCCTAATTCATGAATCTGGGCAGACTGTGCCTAGTTTTCCGTCAACAGGGCAGACTGTGCCTAGTTTTCAGCCAGCTAGCCAAACTGCGCCTAATTCATGAATCTGGGCAGACTGCGCCTAGTTTTCCGTCAACAGGGCAGACTGTGCCTAGTTTTCCGTCAACAGGGCAGACTGTGCCTAGTTTTCAGTCAACAACAAACAGCGCCTACTTTTAACTCAAATGGCGCCCATTTCTCAATCAAACTCAAATAGTGCCTATTCAGTACTCAGAGAGGCGCGCTTCTCAAACCGCGCGTAGATCACATAATCATCATTATCTGATAGCACGGAAATCGAAGAGATATCTTATCATTACTCTGACAACACAGCATTCGAGGAAGATATGACAGCTGTCTAAACAGACCGTGCCTACATCAAAGAACTAGGCGCTATCAACAGACTGCGCCTACTTTTGACTATATCAAGCACACTTCGCAGATTGCGCCTACTTCTATCCAAACTCAGCACACTTTGCAGATTGCGCCTACGAAGAAGGCGCAGTTCAAAACAATATCAATTCAGAGCTTATCACGTGTCCCTGAAACAGGCGTACTTTGACTAATTCAACGTCTAACTACCACTCTACATGTCCAACACGTGTCCCACTAACTGTACACGACCAAGCGCATGTCAATCAAATAATGCCACGTGTCTAGAGCAGTTGGTGCACGTTCGTGATAATGGAGTGAAAACAGGCGCAGTTTGTCATACGTGCTCAAAACAGGCGCAGTTTGTCATACGTGCTCAAAACAGGCGCACTTCAACCAGGCACTCTCCAGAATAACTGCCCAAAACAGTTATTTTAGAACTCTATAAATAGAGTTTCGTTTCCATTCAACAGGGGACAGATCAGAGAGATTAGATTACACACAGAGAGATTATTCTCTTCAGAGAATCCAGGAGTTCTTGCTAAAGTGCTGCTGCGTTCTTCAGAAGCTCTTCGCCTTCAGTTCATCAGAGGCTTCCTGCCTTCGTTCCATCAGAGGCTTCCTGCCTTCAGTCATCTTCAAAAGCTTTCGTCTTCAAAAGTTCACATCGTCCAAGGGATAAAGTGATCGTTTTCTGATCGGATTCCTATAGTTGTACTTTCCCAGAATTCTTGTAATATTCTTTACAAAGTTTGTGAAATAAAGATCATACTTTTGTTTTTTGCAAACACTTGGCGATAGCAGGTACGTGCTTCAAGCCTTGAAGCGTCAGAGACTTGGCAGAAGTCAGCTTCAATACCACCATCCTAATCCCGAGCACTTCAGCTTGTGCCTGGTTCGCCACCATAACCACTTCAGAAGTAGGTGTGTAGGTGGTGAACCACTCCTTGTGTAACATCCAGTTTTCCAAATGAGTGTAATTTTGAACTTTTATATTTTAAATCATTTAATAATGATTATTTTAGTCATGATATGATTTTTGGTAATTTTTTAGTTATTTTAAAAACTATTTAAAATGGTGATATATGAAATTGGTGTTTTGATAGTGTAACCTTAGTCATGCATGACCTAGAAGACTAATCATGATCATAGAGACCTAGCCACGTGATTAGAATTTCATATTACCAATTTTTAGACTAGGGGTATTTTGGTCATTTTGACAATTTTATGAATTTGTAATTTATATTAATTAAATATTGTGCTAGTCTTTTAGTGGAGCCTAAACCTAGAAGTTAACCTAACCTAGATTAGTCATGAGGTTAAAATTAGGGTTAGAATATTCCTACTAAGTGCCAAGGTTAGTAATATCTAGATATTATTAGGAAAGATATTTTCTTTTTGAGATATTTGTGAAAAGAAGCCTTGGACCAATGGGAAGCTTGGAAATTGGGTGGAGGAACCTCAACCACTCATCTAAAACCCTAACCCTAAGGTTTTCAACAGCCATACAAGCTCCCTCCCTCCTATAAGTATCCCACTTAGGAAATAATTGCCTCCTTTAGAAAACCTAGAAAAGCCCTACTTGTTCTTCCCTAAAACTCTCTCCATTAATCCAAATTGAGCCCAAATTGAGTCAAATCAATTGCATCATCATCCCCAACAGTAGAGGGTACTTGTGGGTGCTTGCTAGCAAGGATCGAGGATGGTTGAACCGGAGAAAATCGAAGAAGACATCGAATCGAGGCTCTTTACATTGAGATTCTAGCTCTCAATAGGTAAACCTATCTACACCCATTAAAATCATGATTTTTTTTCATAGATGCATTCATTTAGGGTTCCCCTAGGTGTAGCCCAAGTTTGGTAGGAATCCGTGTCCATTTCGTGTCCGTATCGGACACGTATCGGTGTATTTAAATAGGTGTTCGACGAAATGCCTCTTAGAACTTTTTGTTCTTGGTTTTCAAAAAAATTATATATTTAGGAAGCCTATTATGTGTAGATTGTAATGGTATAGGACTGAGTTGGAATTAGTGTGTTTTGATGTGTATTTTGACACGGGGACACAAGGACAGGACTTGTCTATGTACAGTAATTTGCCCTGCTGCTGCCGTGTCCAAACTCTCTGGACACGACACGATTTTGAGTGCCACCAGTTGGTACTGGTAGGGCAATGACTGACATTGTGCCCACAAGATTTGGGGAGGTATCATTGAGTGGTTCGAGAGAAAACTCCCTCGCACTGGACTGCACGAGCACAGCACACACGCACACACTAGGCTCTGATACGGGTTTGGACACGACTTTGTGCACCACGTGGACACATATCAGGCACCTAGACATCTAACCCTATGCCTGGCGAACCACTAGACACGACCACAAGGTGTCTCGTGTCATGTGTCGTGTCCTGGACCGACTGGCACGCGTGCACGAGACTGTCCTCATGCACTGTGCGTGTACTGTTGTTCCCTGTTTTGAATTAGGTTTGAATGTTTTAATTAGTGAATTTAATGGTTAATTTGATCCTAATTATGTTGTATTATATATGTTAGATTAGTTTACACGATTGGTTAATTTTTGATGTGGGATTTAATCGATTTTGGGTCAAGGCTGGGCTGTTGTACCAGTTACTGATACACACTTCAGTTTCGGATTCCCTGAGATTAGGTTCCTTCGAATTGATTTTTAAATGATGTTTTAAATCACTGAATTGGTTCCCACATGTGTATTAGTTTATGCTAGGATAGGTTTTCAAAGTTTGATTAACTTGTTATCACAAAAATGGAATTTGAGTATGAATTGGGCAAATTCAATAAGGGACTGAAATCCCAGCTTTTCAAATAACTCATTCTGTTTTTTTAAAAAGTTTCTTTTACTGAATCTTAGTTTTAATTCCAATGATGGATTCATATATATGTGCATTGGTCACTGCCAGTTTGATTCCATGCCACACACAACTGAAATAATGCTCCCTGTTTTTGAATGTTTTGAGATTTAAACCCAATGCAATGTCTTCCTATACACTCTTTTCAAATTCTTGAGATTTATTACTGTTTTCTCCCAGTTTTATACACCACTAAAATTGAATATTCATGTGATTTCCAATGTTAGTTTACTGGCATTGTTCATATTCTTGTCCTTGATTTCTACACAAATCTGAGATTGTGGGGATAGGTTGTACAGAAATTTGAAACACATGGAACTGTCATGTGTTAATCCAATTCCTGAGTTCAGTGTGTGCTATTTCTCATGTGACACCTTACACATCATTGTTTTCACCTACACTTTGTTTTTCTTACACTGTTGTAATATCCCTCCTACACTCACACATATTAATTCCTGATGACACTCTCGATTCACTGATTCACTCGACACATTGCACTCTCTCACACACACACATTGAGACACATGACCACACTTGGTCTTAACTATTACACACCAGTACACACACGCACAGGCATTACTTGCCAACTTCATGTATGACCCACACACATCTTCACACATTGTTGGTTATTTAAGCCTGAGATTTGTTTGATGTTTGAAAACTAAGTTTTGGATGGAGTTGGGTTTTCTTTGATTCTCAGGTTTCATAGAAGTTGTTTGGGTTGCATAATAGTGTTCTCAGGTTTTGGCATTCCCAGTTGGAGTGGTTAGGGAGACTTGAACCCAGCTTCATTCGTATTTTGTATCAGAATTTTGGTAAGGAGCGAGTCCCTGACCAGGTGGGTTTGTATCCCAGGCTTAGGCAGTAGCAGTAGAAGGGGGCAGTGAGCAGCTAGGAGCTTGGTCACTGTCCAGGATAGCATGTTCAGAGGGAGGCTAAGAGGAATGCTTGAATGGTTCACATTCACATGAAACTGTTCAGTCTAGTTATATGGACTGTTTCATCCTTTGATGTTCAGTCATTCACATAGTTATTTTTAGCCTTATATATGTATTAGATGTTGTGAGGGTGTGAATAAGGTTAGGATGGGTTAATGTCCAGATTTTTGCTATTTAGTCTACTGTCCAGTTCAGTATAGAGATTGGTTAGGTTCCCATATTCCTTTTCCTCATTTCAATTGACTTATACTCCTTACTACTGGTTGTACTACCATAGGAGGGACAATTTGGAGTTGCAGTAGCAGCTTTGGCCTGGTTAGAGTGCATTGCTGCAGGCAGTGCACTGCTGCAGGACAGTAGCAGTAGGCAAGGGAGAGGGTTTGAGTTTAGGCTATGGATTAGTTAGCTTGTGGTACCTTAGGCATATAGACATAGTTATGTTCCTATGTGTTAGATAAGGTATATGTTATATGTGTGGAAATTGAGGTAGGGTAATATTGGATGATGGGTAGTGTCCTTATATATATGTGTGTATCTTAGGTATATTCATAGTATGTAGGAAATGCTTCATGATGGGTAGTATAGTGATATAGCTTTAGGATTTTGTAGTTAGGCTTTAGGCCCTAGTAGTTTAAGATGGTTAGTAGGATATTACCTATAGCCTATAGGTAGATGTATGTATGTGTGAGATACCTTAGCACATTGTTATAGGATATGGTATCCTAGTTCACTAGCCTATGGATTAGTTGATATTGCACTTATATAGGTATTGATATGTGATACATAGGATTCATGAGATGGTTTTTGCTTGGGCAGAGTTGACTAGATGGTTAACCCTAGAATGACCTAGTTGACTAGAGTTTGACTTGGGTTAACCCAGAGTTGACCAAGTTTGACTTGGACCTAGTTTGACCTAGACAGTTGACCAGGGTTGACTTAGAGTTGACTTTGACCTAGAATTGACTTAGAATCATGTAAATTGTATCGTAGACTTCATTTACCTTATTTTAAACACATTATAACCTGTACTGCTCTATTTAGGACATTGTGACTCCGGTGCAGACATCTGATATTATATTACTCTTTTCAGAGTATCAGGCGAGTACATTCTCTGATAGTTCTTTCATTTACTTGCCAATTACTGTATTTCAGTTCTAGTTAGCTGTATGTGATTCTCTGTTACAAATACGTATTATTATTTCTGAATCCATGTATGCGACACACATACTTACTCGTCTTACCTCTATTATTCGAATCACCATACAAATCACCATACGAATCACTATTCGAATCACCCTATTCGTATCTTCATATGTTGGTTGGACTTGTATTCGTCTTATGTGTTGGATTATGGATTCATTTGTATTAGACTGGGCGGAGAAATACTTGATTAGACATGTGAACATTTCCACTATTCGAACCACCCCCTGTGAATATTATTCGAACGATAGCCATTCCACACCCGGCCAGGTGTGTGATGTGCCGGATTTACCCTTAGCCGTTTACATGTCTATCTAAGTATTTTAAAACACACTTGGAGAATTTATTCGAATCATTATTAGAACATCATGTGAATCACTATTCGTATCACCTTATTCGTATCACCTTATTCGATTCACCTTATTAGAATAATGATTAGAATTACATTCGACTCATCTTACATTAGACTCACATTGGGATTACACTCGACTTATATTGTACCATCTGAACTCATTATGTTACTCTAGTTCAGCTAGATCTTATTTTTACAGTCTTCTTTGCTATGTTTCTCTTCTTGTTTAGTTACCTTACTTTCATTGTACCTTAACTGCTTCTCTACATCACTACCTGTATAAAACTGCCATATTCATCAATACAACTGTCTATAACTGCTTTATAGTTCTCTGTCATTTACTTGGAATTTCTTGATGAAATGTACTCGTTCCTGTCCTGACTGGACCTGTTGAAAATATTACAGATGATTGCCCTGAGGACATTTGCCCTACTTGCCTTGGTGCAGGAGATGGCTTAGCTACCTTTGGCCCCGACACTCAGGAGTGATCGGGAGACTAGCTAGTAGACTTGGTTTAGTTTTCATGTTTTAGAACTTGAATTGTAATAACTTGAGATTCGAGTTTGTATTTGAGTTTGTTTGAGATATTATTATTTAGTAGTTTATAAATGTTGTTATTTAGTTTTTAGTTATAAACTTCTATGTTATCTTATCGTGCTTAGACTGTGATTGAGATTTCATTATATCTATAATTGTCCTCCGTTCGGAGTTGAGATATTGACAAGTACATTATATAATTACGTGAGTTGTTGATTAGATAGTAACCTAGGACAACGTTCTACCGCCGACACTGCGGCGTAGGCTGGACGTACCCACTTCTCGTGCCCTTAGTCTAGGGTGCGGGTCGTGACACATTGCTGGAGCAGACATGGCAGGTGGCTCCAATGTCTACCCACCAGTCAGAGTCAGTCCCTACCACATCAACCTATACAATCATAGCAACAACGTCAGTGATTATAGATACCTTGCTAGGCTCTCCTTGCTCTGATTGCTTGGTCTTTGCTTTGTATTCATTCTTAAAGTGGCCCTTCTTGCCACACTTGAAGCAAGCTAAATGAGACTTTGGCTTCTTTTGCTTGAAAGAAGTTCCCTTGACTTTCAGATTGTCAGGGTCCTTCTTCTTGCTGTGTGAAGCCGCCTGCTTTCCCCTTGGTTCCTTGGTATGAACCAAATTGGCGTTAGCCAATTGCTTGGACAGTGCGTCCACTTTCAGTTGAGCCCTCATCTGGTCCTCAATATAAATTTTCTGCAAGAGATCTTCAAGGCTGATCTCAAGCTTCTTCCTATGCATGTTTGCATAGAACTTGCTCTACCCAGCGGGGAGCTTCGAGATAATCCCTCCAACAATAAACTTGTCGGGAAGGGGCATCGCCTCGTCTTCCAGCTTCTGTCGCAGCTTCAGGAATTCCTTCACCTGCGGCAGCATGGACTTCTCGTCCTTAAAGAGCCATTTGTGATATTTTTCAACCACAAATATCTTGCTCCTGTTTTTGTCTTCTTCGTACAGTTTCTCCAGAGACTCTCATATGTCTCTGGCAATAGTCTTCTTACTGTAGGATTCTGCTAGGGAATCCTCCATAGAATTCAGGATAAGCAGCCTACAAATGCTATTCTCCCTTCTCCACTTGGCCTAAAGTTTAGTAGCCGCAGAGATTGCGGCAGCAGACCCAGTATCTATAACAGTAGGTTCCTCTTCAAGAAGTACGTGATCAATGTCTCTGAGTTGAAGAGTGAGATAAACCTTCCTCTTTCAGACTTGATAATGCTCTCCATCAAACTTTTCTAACTTACAAAAGTCAGTATTGAGGAGTGAAGCATTAAAGTTTTCCATCGTAGCAATTTAGCTTTGAGATTGTTAGTGCCGGGGCACAATTTTTCGATGGAAAACTGAGAAGATGAAACAATTGTAAAATCAATGTTCCAACACAACACTTCTAGGAAGGTTGCGCAAGTTTAACGAAGATCTAAGAAGATTTCGTTACAGCAGCATATGATATTACGAGAATCTAACAAGATTTTGTAATCCACAGCAGCGAAGAAGATGACAGGCGATTGATGGATGAATATCCTGCTGGGGTGAATGATAACCATTGCTCAAAGCTAAATTTGCCCCACACGAATAGCTTCCAGGAACCAGCAAGTTCGTCGGAGAACTTTGGAACACTCCTGCTCTTCTGACTCCTCGGATCGTATACGAACTCCCGTGCAAAAGCAACGCTGGTGCAAAGATTCTCTTCTCTCTCACAGCTTCTGTTTACTTGTGTTAAGAAACACTTGTAAACTTTCGTAACTCTATGTATATTCCAATGTATCTGCCTGTGAGAGAGAAAAGACCTTTTATAGGCCCGAGTAGCAACTGCCCGGTTAGCACAACATTCGGAACGTGGTAATAACCACTCCGAACGTGCAGCAATCGCTTAGATCATGCACATGCACGATTTGAAGCAAGTTGCTCACCTTGCACACCCCGTGCGCCTTGTACACCACGTGCTGAATGCGCACTGAGCCACTTGTGCCAACTTGCGCACCCTACGCACCCTCACTACCAAAATAAGTCATATTGGCGACGAAATTAGCGACTCCAGATAAATACGTTGCTAAGTTTTATGCTTTTAGCGACGTTTTATATATACGTCGTTGAACGTCACTATCAGCGACGTTTGAGCGACAGTTAGCGACACAAATTATGTTTTGGACAACTGATGTCGCATTCTAGTCGCAAAACGTCACTGTTTTTTTATTCAGCGACGTTTCGCGGTGCCACTTTTACGACGTTGCCAGGTTTTAATAAATAGCGACGGTTAGCGACGTCTTTAACTGACGTCGCTAAAACATTTCATATAGGGTTCTGGCCCGATCGATTTTTCATCTTTTTCACCCAAAATTTTCTAATCTCCCGCTCTTCCCCTTACCCTTTCCCGCGGCGACCCCCTGCCCGACGACCCCATTCCTCCGACGACTCACTCCCTCCGACGACCACCCTCTATTCCTCGTCGACGCCGACCCGACCAGTCTCCTCTGCCGCTGCTCCAGTCCCGGCGACCCCGACCCAACCCCAACGCTGTGTCGGTAAACCTTAACCCTATCTCCCTTTTTCTGATGCGACACAAACACGACCCTTTGACACACACATGGACACTTTGACATACAAGTGGACACTTTGACACACACTGTGACACTTTGATACTTTGACACTTTGACAACACGTGGACACTTTGACACTATTAGGCCTCGTTTGGTTCACGGAAAGGAAATGTATTCCTTTGTATTTTCCATGGGAATCAGAAAGTAGGATTCCTATCACATTTCCTTTCCGTTGTTTGGTTGGTGTAGGAAAGGAAAGCAAAAATATAACAATGGTAAAATAAGCATTAATGGTAAAATAAGCAATAACACATGGTTACTTTTGTAATAAATGTTGGAAAAGGAGGAGGGAAAATGAATCCCATGGGTCATGAGAGGAACCATATTCCCTCCAATTTTCCCCCTTATGAGGAAATTGATTCTCAAGTTTGTGGTTACCAAACAAAGGAAAGAAACAAATTTCCTTTCCTAGTTCCTTAAATCGGTGAACCAAACGAGGCCTTAGGATAATGTATATAGATGAGGACTAGGATAATAAGTATAGGTTGCATGAACGAAATCGTAAAGCAGAATACTCTATAGGGGGGTGAATAGGCAGCGGAATATTGCTAATTAAAAGCTTGTTAGCAGTTTGATCACAGATATAATAATAATCACAAGAAGTAAATGACAGAATTTAAAAGTGATCAGAAGGCAAACGCAAACACCGAGATTTATACTGGTTTTCCTCTGGTGAGGACTAGTCCAGTCGGAAGAACTCTAGCTTTCAGTTGAATCCACTATTGGAAAATCCTGCAAGTTTTCATACGAAGTCCTTGCAACTTCTACAGACGCGAGCTTTGATACGAAGAACTCGTCCAACTTCAATTGTGAAGAGTTGAATCTTCTATCAAGCCTCTGATTACAATCACTCTGAAACTTCTAGACCATACCGCACTGGAAAATCGACTAGAGGATTGTAACTGGCTTGGGATTTAAAAATGAAAGCTTTTTAAGAACTCTTTGGAAGACTGTAAGCTTTAAGAAGAGAAGATTGAAAGTGAATTGGTGTGTTGAAATGATCGAAATGCTTCTCTATTTATAGCTTTTTCAAAGACAGAACTCTGACAGAATTCGGGCAGAATTCGGACAGAACTCTTTGTAACAACCCGTAACTGAAGGATGACCAAGTTCAAAAACCCAACGTTCACTAACGTTCCACATGGCCGAACTCGGGCCGAGTTCTCCTGAGTTTCTGCCAGTTCATTTTTGGAGAAAATAAATTTTGGCTTTTTGAACAATCCTTCAAGGGCTTTTTGTAAAAAGAATATTTTTTCAAAAACATGAATCATTTGTAAAAGAATATGATGGTTTTAAAAAATATTTTTGGATAGCCTATTTACCAGTACGACTCGGTGTACAATGTATTCCTAGACTCAATAAAAAGAAAAATTACATTACATAGCAGGAAGTACATTCTGAATGGCAAACGGCTTCAGTCTTGAACATTGTTGATAACCATTGTTGAGCATTGTCCAAAACGTCGTAGGTGAACATCTGAGTAGACTTGCATTTATATCGAGACAGAGTTTGATCAATTTTTAAAATCAGGTTTGACCATGACCAATGGGCCAACAATCTTCCCCATTTTGATAATTGACAAACCTTGCCGATATAACATCCAAGCTTGGAATCAAATCAAAATAGTAAAGAAAAATTGTTCATATCCTGTATTTCACAAACATGTTAGATCTTTATTTCTCCCCCGTTGTCACTTAGCAAAATAATTACAAAAGAAAAAGGCTCCCCCGCAATCAATGCATAAGTAACAAACAGTGAAAAAACACATGAAAAATAAATAATCATGACAGATGGTAGAAAGAGTAAGAGAAATAGAATAACAACACAGGCATGTATTTGTCTCAGGCAATTTGGAAAGAATGAAGCAATAAAAGATAGATAGTGCTACGATAAACTGAAACAAATAGAGTGTTAAAATAGACTAAGATGCCAAAACTAAGACATAATAAAAAACAACCATGTCCATGAATAAGGAAAAAAATAGTACTGATAATAAAAAAAAAGAGTACTGATAAAATCTTGGAATATCGGAGCATTTCCAAGTAAACATAAGACAAAAAGTAACAGTCTCAATAATCTACCATATTAAAACTCATCATCATCAACATCATCATCATCAGCTGCAGCTCCAGCATGTCCAGATGGACCAGCTCTAGAAGTACCAGCGCCAGAAGTGCGAGGAGTGGTGCCAG